>JBBDGP010001587.1:1155000-2355000 GCA_037952835.1 Lithobates septentrionalis | reverse complement strand
AGAGAAGAAGGAAGAAGAAGATGAAGAAGAAGATGAAGAAGAGAAGAAGATGAAGAGAAGAGCGGGAGCCTCCCCCCTCATGCCATGGGTGCGGAGCGGCCCGAGGAGAAGAAGATAGAAGACGCCGCGGAGAAGATGCTGGGCGAGAACGCCGGAGGAAGAACCAGAAGAGCCAGAAGAACCAGAAGAAGAAGAAGATGAAGGAAGAAAGAAGAAGCATTTAAATAAAGGAATTGTCAAAAACTGTCTCTTGTCATTTTTAACATTTTTGACAGTTTTTTAGTGAAATGGTAGGGGTAAGTACCCCCTTACCATTTCACACAGGGGGGGGGCCGGGATCTGGGGGTCCCCTTGTTAAAGGGGGCTTCCAGATTCCGATAAGCCCCCCGCCCGCAGACCCCCACAACCACCGGCCACGGTTGTGAGGATGAGGCCCTTGTCCTCATCAACATGGGGACAAGGTGTTTTGGGGGGCTACCCCAAAGCACCCTCCCAATGTTGAGGGCATGTGGCCTGGTACGGTTCAGGAGGGGGGGGGGGCCGCACTCTCGTCCCCCCCTCTTTTCCTGCGGCCTGCCAGGTTGCGTGCTCGGATAAGGGTCTGGTATGGATTTTTAGGGGGACCCCACACCGTTTTTTTTTTTTTTTTTGGCGCGGGGTTCCCCTTAAAATCCATACCAGACCTGAAGGGTCTGGTATGGAATTTAGGGGGAACCCCACGTCAATTTTTTTTTTAAATTTTGGCTGGGGTTCCCCTTAATATCCATACCAGACCTGAAGGGCCTTGTATGGAATTTAGGGGGACCCCCACATCATTTTTTTTTTTTTATTTTGGTTCGGGGTTCCCCTGTGGGGAATTCCCATGCCGTTTTTATCAATGAACTTCTATGTGTATTGTCGGCAATGCAATAGCCGCGGGTAGTTTTAAATGAGTTTTTTCCTTCCAAATGTCATTTTGCTGTCAGACTGTTCTAAACACAGGAAACATGCGCCCCTTTACAGGCATACTATAGACACCCCCCAGGTACGAAATTTAAAGGGATATTACACTTTTATTGTTTGACTTTAAGCATTAATAAAATCACTGCTCCTGAAAAAACGTCCGTTTTTAAAACTTTTTTTTGCATTGATCCATGTCCCCTGGAGCAGGACCCAGGTCCCCAAACACTTTTTATGACAATAACTTGCATATAAGCCTTTAAAATTAGCACTTTTGATTTCTCCCATAGACTTTTAAAGGGTGTTCCGCGGCATTCGAATTTGCCGCGAACACCCTAAATTGTTCGCTGTTCGGCGAACTTGCGAACAGCCAATGTTCGAGTAGAACATGAGTTCGACTCGAACTCGAAGCTCATCCCTACTCCAGAGATGCTCAAGTGGTAAGTAAGGGCTCTGGCTGGGCCATTCAAGAACAGTCACAGAGTTGTTGTGAAGCCACTCCTTCGTTATTTTAGCTTTGTGCTTAGGGTCATTGTCTTGTTGGAAGGTAAACCTTTGGCCCAGTCTGAGGTCCTGAGCACTCTGGAGAAGGTTTTAGTCTAGGATATCCCTATACTTGTCCGCATTCATCTTTTCCTCAATTGCAACCAGTCGTCCTGTCCCTGCAGCTGAAAAACACCCCCACAGCATGATGCTGCCACCACCATGCTTCACTCTTGGGACTGTATTGGACAGGTGATGAGCAGTGCCTGGTTTTCTTCACACATACCGCTTAGAATTAAGGCCAAAAAGTTCTATCTTGGTCTCATCAGACCAGAGAATATTATTTCTCACCATCTTGGAGTCCTTCAGGTGTTTTTTAGCAAACTCCATGCGGGCTTTCATGTGTCTTTCACTGAGGAGAGGCTTCCGCCGGGCCACTCTGGTATAGAGCCCCGACTGGTGGAGGGCTGCAGTGATGGTTGACTTTCTACAACTTTCTCCCATCTTCCGACTGCATCTCTGGAGCTCAGCCACAGTGATCTTTGGGTTCTTCTTTACCTCTCTCACCAAGGCTCTTCTCCCCCGATAGCTCCGTTTGGCCGGATTGACAGCTCTAGGAAGGGTTCAAGTCGTCCCAAACCTCTTCCATTTAAGGATTATGGACGCCACTGTGCTCTTAGGAACCTTGAGTGCAGCAGAAATTATTTTGTAAGCTTGGCCAGATCTGTGCCTTGCCACTGTCTCTAAGCTCTTCAGGCAGTTCCTTTGACCTCATGATTCTCATTTGCTCTGACATGCACTGTGAGCTGTAAGGTCTTATATAGACAGTGTGTGGCTTTCCTAATCAAGTCCAATCAGTATAATCAAACACAGCTGGACTCAAATGAAGGTGTAGAACCATCTCAAGGATGATTAAAAGAAATGAACAGCACCTGAGTTAAATATATGAGTGTCACAGCAAAGGGTCTGAATACTTAGGACCATGTGATATTTCAGTTTTTCTTTTTTAATAAATCTGCAAAAATGTCAACAATTCTGTGTTTTTCTGTCAATATGAGGTGCTGTGTGTACATTAATGAGGAAAAAAATTAACTTAAATGATTTTAGCAAATGGCTGCAATATAACAGAGTGAAAAATTTAAGGGGGTCTGAATACTTTCCGCCCCCACTGTATATATATATATATATATATATATATATATATATATATATATATATATATATATATATATATATATTTTGCTATATATGTATTATTGTGTAGTACGGAAAATCTATTGTGTGTCTGGCTAAATTGCAGCTGTTTTGGGCTGAAACTCTGAGGTGAGAAAAAGGGGAGGTGGGGAGGTTAAGGAGATCAATCTAAGTTGCGCTTCTTTTGTTTTGTAGAAAAGGTTTTACAAACTTCCTAATTTCTGTACTGTAAAACTTTGATCCTAACCATTACATGGGGACTGATAGGATCAGCAGTGTACAGAACAAAGATACGATTTTTTTTGTTCTGTTCAGCTCACATGACATTAAAAGTAGGGATGGATTTGCTACAAGTCAGGTTTGGTGAAAATTACTAAAGTTTGGATGCAAAATCCAAGCCCCACTGAAGTTGGTGGAAACCAAATGTTAATCACTTCAGCTCCGGAAGGTTTACCCCCCTTCATGACCAGGCCATTTTTTGCAATACGGCACTGCGTTACTTTTACTGACAATTGTGCAGCCATGCAACACTGTACCCAAATAAATATTCTCTCCTTTTTTCCCTCACAAATAGAGCTTTCTTTTGGTGGTATTTGATCACCTCTGCGGTTTGTATTTTTTGCGCTATAAACAAAAAAAGGCAGACAATTTTGAAAAAAAAAACAATATTTTTTTCTTTCTGCTATGAAACATACCCAATAAAATGTAAAAAGTCAAATTTCTTCATCAATGTAGGCCAATATGTATTTTGCTACATATTTTTAGTAAAAAAAATCCCAATAAGCGTATATTGATTGGTTTGCACAAAAGTTATAGCCTCCACAAACTATGGGATATTTTTCTTTATTAATTTTTTTTCACTATTAATGACGGTGATCAGTGACTTATAGAGGGACTGCAATATTGCGGCAGACAAATCGAACACCTTACTGACACTTTTGACACTTTTTGGGGACCAGCGACACTAATACAGTGACAAGTGCTAAAAAATATGCACTGCCATTGTACTAATGACACTGGCAGGGAAGGGGTTAACATCAGGGGAGATCAAAAGGTTAAATGTATGCCTAGGTTGTACTTACTCACTGTGGGGGAGGTGCTTTTCTGCCTAGCAGAAACACAGGATCTATGTGAAAGTGGAAACTCCTGCGCTGTCGGGGGGGGGGGGGGGGGGGGCTACGCTAAAAGGACACTGCTGCAACACCTAAGTACTGATCCAAGGCAGGACAAATGGGACAAAAGTGGGGGAAGATGGTAGTTGCGCTGTGATGAAGGGGGGGGGGAGGGAAGCTACAAAGATGACTAAAGTGGCAAAGTGAACTAAAAAAGCAGAAACGGGCCAATGCATGAATGGATCCTACATGCTAAAAAAACATGGTGGGGAGGCAGTGCAGTGCAACGTAGCTGATCAACATAACTATAATGTTGCGGGCAGACAAAGCCTAATATATAAAGGTAATCGTGAAACAGTGACTGCTTGAATATAGCAAAACAAAAATGCATATACTAACACAAATAGGATGAATAATGACACAATGCAAAAAAAATTATATAATGCAAGAAAAATATATGTAGGCTAGTGCCCCATTAGTAAAAACGTGCCAGATCCTGGTGAACTACAAGTGACAAATCCCTAGGACAAACATGGATATTAGTTCTATCATCCAGTCCAAAAAACAAAAACTTGTGATGAGAAACACAAAACAAATCCAATCGTGAAGGGAGGGGGGATCTTCAGTGAGGACACCTCCGTGTTTGCAAGCCGCTTACCTTACAGCTGTAAGGTGTACAGCCTGTGTTGCAAATGACCCGCAGGTGTAGATGTTCCGTGTATACAGGCAGTGACAATGATGAACATGCCAAGCGAAATATAAAAAATAAAAAGTATACAGCATGTAAAATAACTCTGCAATGACCACAGTGGAGGGGGGGCAAGACACACACGGGGGGAGGTTGCACTCACTTTCATGAAGTGAGTGTGGGCATCAATCCACGAGCGCCGAGCTCGTATGCCTCCAGGAGTGTCACCAATCTGGAATCTGTCCCTGTGCCTGGAAACTGGAATATGTCCCCGTGCCTCTCTCCTCAGTGTTCGTCAGGTAGAGTAGTGATGTACAGTGTGAGGGGGAAAGAGACACACATAGAGTGATCCCATATAAAAGGTATATTTATTTAATAAAACAAGTCCAATCAACTTACATTTAAAACAATGCTGCAGTGTGTAGTAACTACGAGCGCCGAGCTCGTCTCCTGTTGTTTGTCGTCTATGCCTTCCCTTCTGACAGAACGACAATCTGTCTTGTTTACACAGATTGTCATTCTGCCTGTGCCCTGTACAATTAGCGGGTGCCGGCGGACATCTAGTCCGAGGTACCCGCTGCTGGGCTCCCCCTGTGTATAATCACAGCAGGAGCGGGTCCTTGGCGGCTGCACACGAATGCCCCAGTCTTGCTAGTGTCAGATCACGTACGTGATCTGGTGCAGAGCGGCAGCTCTGATGCAGTATTTGTGTGGTGAGTGGTCATTAACAGGTTAGAAGAAACAGTAAAGGCCATTTGTGCACTACCAATTTTCTGGAGCCTATTTCAGCCTTTCCCTATAAGTGGAGAAGCACACACACAGTTTTCAATATACATTTTAAAAAATCCTAAATAAAGGTTACATTTTATGCCAGTGGCTATTGGTGCACTATTTGTCCTGCAGTAACAATTAGTTGCCAAATTGGAGAGAAAAAACTGTGCAGGGAATAGTGAAGGCTTTTGTTAACTGATTTGTGTTTGTCCATAGACATAGCTTGCTTGAATGTTTGCTTTTTCCTTCTTCTTTTTTTTAGATCTTACTTACAGTATCTCACAAAAGTGAGTACACCCCTCACATTTTTGTAAATATTTTATTATATCTTTTCATGTGACAACACTGAAGAAATTACACTTTGCTACAATGTAAAGTAGTGAGTGTACAGCTTGTATAACAGTGTACATTTGCTGTCCCCTCAAAATAACTTAACACACAACTATTAATGTTTAAATCGCTGGCAAAAAAAGTGAGGACAAGTGAAAATGTCCTAATTGGGCCCAAAGTGTCAATATTTTGTGTGGCCACCATTATTTTCCAGCACTGCCTTAACCCTCTTGAGCATGTTGAGTTCACCAGAGCTTCACAGGTTAACACTGGAGTCCTCTTCCACTCCTCCATGACGAAACAGAGTTATAGTGTCTACAAAAAAGGGGATAGATTTATGCCATTTTTATTTATTTTTTACTAGTAATGGCGGCGATCTGCGATTTTTAGCGGGACTGCGACATTGCAGCAGACAGATCGGACACTTTTGACACTTTTTTGGGACCATTGACATTTATACAGCGATCAGTGCTATAAAAATGCACTGATTACTGTGTAAATGTCACTGGCAGGGAAGGGGTTAACACTATGGGGCGATCAAGGGGTTAAATGTGTTCCCTCATGTGTGTTTCTAACTGTGGGGGCAGTGTACCGACTGGAGGCGGAGACATATCGCTGTTCCTAATTACTAGGAACAGCAGATCTGTCATGAGAGGGTTTACCCGTTGGTGGCGCTATCGGTCTCTTGGATAGCAGTACCAGTGTCCACCAGCGGGTGTCTTCCAACACCTAGGACCTGTAGTAAGAGGACTCTCCTGCTGGTGGCACTGTTGCATCCTTGGGCCGCAGTAACCACCAGCGGGTGCACTCCGGCAGTGTGGAGCAAACAGTACCCTCTGCGCTCAGCTGTAACATGAGGTCAATTACTACAGCCTTATAAATACCCGGCAAGCCCTCACATGCTTGCCTTGGTATCTTTCTCCCTGCGCCCTGACCTTGCTGTCTGTATCCTGACCGTGAACCTGTTTCTGTCCTGTCCTGTTCTGTCCTGATCTGATCCGATCCCTATCCCTAGCCCTAGCCCATCCTGTACTTGTCCCTCCTGATTCCCTTGGATCCCTGCCCTGCAGCCTATCGATCCATCCTCTCCCTGTCCTGCTGGTTTCCCATCCTTACCCATCTGCTGACCTCCCTGTGTATGACCTTGGCCTGGCTTTGTTTACAATTCCGGTATCTCCATTTACTTGTATATACTATTTGTTTGTGGGTCTGTGGTTGGTTTTGCACTGTTTATATTTCTCTTACTTGTCACTTATTTAATAAACACCATAATTTTTTCCCTTACATGCGTTTCTGGTTTCCTCTGTGCAGTCCACACAGTCTGGTCTACTAAATCCTCTGACAAGATCTGTCTCTCCTCTCCTGTCAGAATGGGGATTTGTGTGTTTACACACACAAATCCCTGTTCTGGCTCTAGTGCCTGCGATCGCGGGTGGCCGGCAGACATCACCCCCGCTGTCACACGCATAGGTTTCCCCGCCGTGCAGCTAGGGCACACGCATACTATGGCTCTTAAAGGAGCCAATGTACAGGTACGTTGAATCACGCAGGGGAGCCAACCTGCCGCCGTAAATGTATGTGAGGCGGTCAGGAAGTGGTTAAGCTTATGATCTACCAAAACACCCAGATCCTTCTCCACCATTAATTTACCCAGTTGTACTCCCCCTAGTATGTATGATGCATGCATATTCTTAGCCCCCACGTGCATAACTTTACATTTATCAACATTAAACCTCATTTTCCACATAGTTGCCCAATTAAACAGTGCATTGAGGTCAGCTTGTAAGTTGGAGACATCATGTAATGACTTTATTCCACTGCAGAGCATTGTGTCATCAGCAAACACTGAAATGGTATTTTTAATCCCAGACACTATATCATTTCTAAATGTATTAAAAAGTAGGGGTCCCAACACTGAACCTTGGGGTACACCACTGATAACCTAAGATCATTCACAGTATGAATCATTAACCACTACTCTCTGAATACAGTCTTTTAGCCAATTTTATACCAATTTACAAACTGATCTTTCCAAGCCTGTAGACCTAACCTTATACATTAGCCGTGTGTTGGGAACTGCGTCAAACACTTTTGCAAAATACAAGTATACTATATCCACAGCCACCCCTTTGTCCAAGGTTTTACATACATCCTCATAAAAAGAAATCAAAACTTCTGTCTTTCATGAATCCATGCTGTCTGTTGCTTAAAATATTTTTGTGCAGCATTAACCACTTCCCTACCCAGCCATAGACATATGACGTCCACAGATGGGATCTCCCATCCTGGGTGGACGTCATATGACGTCCTGGGATTCCCGGCCGTCTAGGGGGTGCGCGCGCGCTCCCGCCGCGCTGCTCGGGACCCGGTGCGTGTGCCCGACGGCCGCGATGTCCGCCGGGCACCCGCGATTGCCTGTTAACCGGGCCGGACCGTGGATCTGTGTGTGTAAACACACAGATCCACGTCCTGTCAGTTGTGAGGAGAGCGATCTGTGTTCCCAGAACGGAGGAACACTGATCGGTCTCCTCCCCTTGTGCGTCCCCTCCCCCTACAGTTAGAATCATTCCCTAGGAAACATATTAACCCCTCCCCGCCCCCTAGTGGTTAACCCCTTCACTGCCTGTCACATTTACACAGTAATCAATGCAATTTTATAGCATTGATCGCTGTATAAATGTGAATGGTCCCAAAAATGTGTCAAAAGTGTCCGATGTGTCCGCCATAATGTCGCAGTCACGAAAAAAAATCGCGATCGCCGCTAAAAAAATAAATAAATATATATATTTTTTAAATGCCATAAATCTATCCCGTATTTTGTAGACGCTATAACTTTTGCGCAAACCAATCAATATACGCTTATTGCGATTTTATTTACCAAAAATATGTAGAAGAATACGTATCGGCCAAAACTGAGGAAAAAATTAGTTTTTTTAAAAAAAAATTGGGATATTTATTATAGCAAAAAGTAAAATATATTGTGTTTTTTTCAAAATTGTCGCTCTTCTTTTGTTTATAGCGCAAAAAATAAAAACCGCAGAGGTGATCAAATACCACCAAAAGAAAGCTCTATTTGTGGGGAAAAAAGGACATCAATTTTGTTTGGGTACAACGTCGCACGACCGCGCAATTGTCCTTTAAAGTGCGACAGCACTGAAAACTAAAAATTGGCCTGGGAAGGAAGGGGGTGAAAATGCCCTGTATTGAATCGGTTAAACTCTCCAGTATCTGCCCAAGAAGAAGTTAAGCTAACAGGTCTATAGTTACTTGGTAAAGACTTTGATCCCTTTTTAAATATAGGCAGCACATTGGCCTTACGCCAATCCAGTGGTACTATTCCAGTCATTAACGAGTCCCTAAAATTAGAAACAATGGCTTTGAAATGACAGAGCTTAATTCTTTTAGGATATTTAGGTGTATTGTATCTGGTCCACGTAATTTATCCACCTTTTATGCTGTCTAAATATTTCTGGACCATATCACTTTTGAGCCATTGTGGATCATTTGGGACTGTGTCAATACCATCCCCATTATGGACATGAGCTCCCCCATGCTCCTTTATATACACAGAGCTGAAGAAGGTATTTAAAACATTTGCCTTCTCTTTGTCCCCAGTCACCCACTCTAGATTATTTTGTAAAGGGCCTACATACTCAAACCTGAACTTTTTACTATTAATATATTTGAAGAATTTTTTAGTGGGTTGTCCTACTATCTTTTGCAATCGGTCATTTGTTTTGAATTTTTGCACCCTCAATTTATATTTGACATATTCTGTTATATTCTTTGTAACATTTAAATGATGATAGTGTTCCTTCATTTTTAGATTTTTTAAAAGCACTTTTCTTATTATTTATATATTTTTTTAACTTTGGTCGTGAGCCACATACGTTTTATTTTTAGTCTTTTAAACTTATGGAAATATGGAAATATATTTTCCAGTTCACATACACTTTTAGAAGAATTTCCATTTCTGTTCTGTGTTCATCAATGCCAATATTCCCTCCCAGTCTAATGCCGCGTACACACGATCAGACATTCCAATAACAAAATCCTGGATTTATTTCCGACGGATGTTGGCTCAAACTTGTCTTGCATACACACAGTCGCACAAATGTAGTCAGAAGTTCCGAACGTCAAGAACACGGTGATGTACAACACATACGGCGAGCTGAGAAAAATTAAGTTCAATAGCCAGTGTGGCTCTTCTGCTTGAATCCGAGCATGCGTGGAATTTTGTTTGTCAGAATTGTGTACACACGATCGGAATTTCCGACATCGGATTTTGTTGACGGAAAATTTGAGAACCAGCTCTAAAATTTTTGTTGTCGGAAATTCCGACAACAAATGTCCGATGGAGCCTAAACACAGTCGGAATTTCCGACAACAAGCTCACATCGAACATTTGTTGTTGGAAATTCCGTCCGTGTGTACGAAGCATTAGTCTTGGAGAGCAGCCCTCATCTTTGAAAAAATTGCTCTCTTAAAGTTAGTGTTTTTATATTTCCAGTATGTGCTTACATTAAATGAAATCATGTTATGGTCACTGCTATCCAGATTTTTTTTATATGAACATTAGTAATAAGCTCTGCTTGGTTTGAGATGACCGGGTCCAGCAGAGCATCATTCCTCGTTGGGGCTTCTATGAACTGCACCATAAAATTGTCTTGTAATAGGTTTATACATTTTTGCCCTTTAACTGTTCCTGAAGTGCCATTACTTCAGTCAATTTCCGGGTAGTTAAAATCCCCCTTTATTATCACTGTCCCAGCCCTTGCAGCCTTATTCTATCTGTGAAGGAGCAGAGTCTCCACCTCCTCATTAATACTGGAGGGGCTATAACAAACTCCAATGATTACTTTTGTAGTATGCACACCCAGCTCTGGTATTGTTTAAGTCAGTGGTCACCAAACTGCGGCCTGGGGGCCAGATGTGGTCCTTTGCTTGTCTTTATCTGGCCCTAGGGCACTATTCCTCTAACTAATTTCTGTCACTGACACCAACAATTGGGCATAATTCCTACCACTCAACCCAACAATGGGGCACTATTCCTCCCAATGACACCAACAGCAGGGAACTATTCTTCCCACTGACACTAATGATGGGACACTATTCCTACCACTGACCCCAACAATGGGACATTATTCTTCCCACTGACACCAATGATGAGGCATGTTTATTTCCCCAATACCAACAATAGGGCACTGTTCCTCCCACTAATTCCAATGATGGGACATTGTTTACTCCCATCAGGGCATTTGATACTCACACTGGCCACAGTCTGTCCCCTTTAAAATGTGAAGGACAGTAAACTTGCCCTTTATTTACAAAGTTTAGACACCCCTTGTTTAGATCAAAAGCTCAAGATAATATGTTACATGCAACCTCTAGAATATCTAGCAAGGGACAATGTGTGAAAGGCCAGATTTACTAAAGGATGTGAGAATGTTCACACAATAACAAAGTATGACAGTTCTTTACAATTATCCCATTGTGTGAAAAGAATCCGATGACTAAGTTCCGGGGGTGAAGTGAAATGCATTGGGGGCGTGGCCTGGTGGGAGCCCAGACTGAGGTTGTCTCTCTCATACAACCATAGGACTCTGTGGATGTGCGGCACCAGGGATCTTTCCTCTCTTCTTCTAGTGACTACAGGAGCTGGGACGAGCTCCATCCCTTGCTGGCACTCCTGCACTGGTTGCAGCATCACCCACACTACTCCCCATAGTGATTGAGCCTGAGCGGCACACTAAACAAACTGTGGGTCATGTTGATAATGTTCCCGGAGACTGGAAGAGTAGAAAAGAATAATGTTACTATACACTTAGAGAAGGTCTTGAAATATACATTAACTAGGTGTTGGTAGACCATTGGAGCATTACAAAACCCGAAGGATATCAGAAGATATTCATAATGCCTCTCCTAAGTGTCAAATGTGGTATGTCATTCATCATTCATCTCCTTTTTCTCTTCAGACCTGATTTTACACCCCCTTAAATTGAATTTGGAGAAGACGTGGCTTCCACGCAAGAGAACAGATAGTTCAGTGATGGACTTCAGAGGGTACTAACTCTCTACAGAGATAACCCTCAGGGTTTGGTAGTCTACGCAAGGTCTTTTTTTTAACAGAAGGAATATTTAGTGATATAAAACAGCAGTGTACATGTGAATATCAACAGATATACAGAGGAAAAGTACATCATTCAGTGAAAGAGTACCAAAACATAGTCATAGTAAATAAGTTAACCCATATACAGAGAGGCAAAAAGTGTTGTATTCTCCTGGGTTGTTCATAGATTTTAACTAAAAAAAAAACATATTTTAGTTTATCATTTTCATAGACTCTAGAGAAGGCAAAGTATAGTGCAATGCCAAACCAGGAAGATGGGGGGGGATGAGGGTACAGAATGTGGGGGCAGATATGGGGGTAGTGAATCCTGGAATGGAACTACAGCGTAGGATGTCTAGCCTCCACCCAGGCCGACCAGATTTTGTTGAACTTTTTAGGGCAATTACGGCCCATATATGACATTTTGTACAGTGGCAGGATAGCGTTTATCATTGTTTTCCCATGTGGAAACCATGAGGGGGGGGGGGTTAGACGCCTTCCAGACAATCAGTATAGTTTTCCTAGGGTAATATGCAGCATAGAACATGAACAATTTACCATGCTTATTCGTGGGTATATTATCTGTCATCCCCAATAGAAGAACCAAGGAGTCAAGTGTAAGTGACACCCCACTGATCACCTTAATGTCAGCAACCACCGCCTGCCAGAAGCTCTGAAATGATGAAGAAGACCATACCATGTGAATGAAATTCTCCACTTCCCCTCGACATCTTGGACATAGAGCATCCAAGGTAGGGTAGATAACCAATAGCCTCTGAGGCATATAATATACCCTATGGAGAAATTTTACCTGAATAAATCGATCTTTGGCGGAGATCATAATGGGGATGTATTGTTGGAGGCTTACGGTCCAGTCCTCATCTGTTAGGGTGAGTATGTCATGTTGCCAAGCCTGAAAGGCCCGTCCCGCACCAGCACTGCCTGCACAAGTGAGCCCTATGATAAATGGAAGAGAGTGTCCTGTCTATATTACGGGCAATGAGAAGTCGTTCAACAGAATGAGGCTTAAAGATGGTGGGGTCAGGAAACTGTGAACGAACAGGATGCCAAAGTTGCAAATACCTGAAGTACATCCAGGAGAAGAGCAGGAATCGTTTTTTCATCTCTACAAAGGTGAGTAGATGACCATCAGGCATAATGTCATGCAGAGTCCTGACTCCATATCGAGCCCATACCTGTAGATCAGGGACAGTCCGCAAATGAGGCAAAAACGGGTTGCCCCATAATGGAGTGTGAGGAGAAAATATTCCCGTCCCCGCCACAGACAAGGAAACCTCTCCACCCCAAGACCGTGGTCTTCATAGGGGTAGTAATCTGAGGGCTGGACCTAGTTTCTCTGTACACCAGATTACTTAGTTCAGAGTAGGAACCCAATATTGCAGCCCCCCAGATTTACTGTAGGATTAGATTGATCTTGTGTAAACCACCACCGACACCAGGACAGCCGCCCAGTAGTATTAGGTAATGCCAATCCTCCTTCGGATAAGGGAAGTTGGAGCGTGGCTCTAGTAACTCTAGGGACAAAGCCCTTCCAGGCAAAGGAGCTGATCACTTGATCTAATTTGTTAAAGAAGGATTTGGGGATTCATATTGGGGTGTGTCTAAACACATACAAAAATTTGGGAAGAAAAGACATTTTATGTAAGTTGACTTTGCCCACTGGCGCAAGTGGAAATTTCTCCAAGTTACATACTTCTGAAGGAGGTTCTGGAAGACCGGATGCACATTGTCCTCCATGTATTTGGATAAGTCTCTTTGGACAAGGTATCAAGGTATTTGAATCGATCCACCCATTGGAGGGGGGCAGGCAGGCTAGTGGGGGGGGAAACCGTTTGAGTCAAGGATAATAGCACTGATTTATCCCAGTTGTCTCTGATACCAGATAACATGCCAAATATATTAATAATCTCCAGGGCAGCTGTCAAGGATTTGCGGGCATCACCAAGGTAAAGGAGGGTATCGTCTGCATACATTGACACTTTTTCAAAAAGGTGGGGCACAGATATACCAACAACTGCAGAGAAAGCCCAGAGCATCATCGCCAGGGTTTCAATTGCCAAGGCAAATAGGGCGGGGGAAAGTGGGAAATCCTTCCTAGTACCTTAGTGAAGTGGGAAAGGCGCAGAGAGCATGCCATTGATACAGACCCGAGCCGTCAGGTTTGAGTATAATAATTGCAGCCAGGATATAAGGACTGGCCCACAGCCAAATTTGTGCAATTTCATCCACAAGTAGTCCCACTCCACTGAGTCAAAGGCCTTTACATCATCTATGGAAGCCACCACCTCTGACCCACTACCCCCCACCACTGTAAGCAACCGCCTGAGGTTAATATCCGTGCCCTTACCTGGCATGAAGCCCGTCTGATCTCCATGTATTAAGGAGAGTATCACTTTGTTAAGCCGAACTGCCAAAACCTTAATGAGAATCATAGGAGCAATGTTTAGCAGTGATAGGCCTGTAGGATGAACAAAGTTCCGTATTTTTCCCCGGTTTGGGTATGACTACAATAACTACTTACGACATTGAGGAGGGCAAAAAGAAGCCTTTAAGAGACTTCAACAGCACCTCACAAAGTTTAACAACTAAGGATGCACAATGAATCTTAAAGAATTCAGCTGGTATGCCATCCTCACCAGGGGTTTTACCAGCCTACATAGAGGTTATAGCGCTTTGGGTTTCCTTCAGTGTGAGCGGAACATCAAGCCCTATACGTGCCTCCTCAGAGTTCAGGGAACTGGACAGACTCCAAAAAGGAGTGCAATTCAGCCAGGGTATAACCGATCCTGGAGGAATACAAATCCACATAGTAGGAGGCAAAGCAGGAATTAATTTCTCCGGGATCGGATAATAATCTCCCAGTATTTTCCTTAATATTTGTAGTGAATTCAGTACTGATTAAGGGAGCATGCACTGTTCTCAGGATCCCTAATGTAACAGGAAGTTGAAGGCACACTCAAGGTAGAAGGACCCTGCTTAGATTGCATGGGGGGGCATCATAAAGGGGGTCAGGCCCAGGGAACCCAAGAAGGCTTGCAGGTGGTCTGGACAAGAATCCATATCTTGAAATAGTGTACAAGAGGGTCTTGCATTGCCTGCTATGTGAAGGGTCCATGCTTGGCTTAAGTAATCTGTCAATCTGTGTGACTGCTGTTACTGTAAGTAACGTCTTAGCAGTAGCTGGTGTTTCACCTTAGCTGCTGGCTACTTCTAGGTTACTCAATATTCTGGTTTTTGCCCTCCTAAAGCTTTCCTTCAGGTAGACCCACCACACCCTAACCCCACACCCTAACCTTCATTCCCTCTAATGGATCAATGTCTCAAAAAAAAGATTCTCCCCTGGATTTAGCTTGAGCAGAAAATTGCCAGGACATGATGAGTGTGCGACCTCCCCCTTCTGAACCATACCAAATCACATGCTCTCAACATGGGGAAATTTCCCTCAGCACATTGATGAGAACAAGGGCCTCTTACCCACAACCCTAGATGTTGGTTCTGGTGGTCTGCGGGCAAGGGGCTTATTGGAATCTGGAAGCCCTCCACCCTCCCCCTACGTAGTACCCCTACTCATTCACATAAAAACAAATTGTAACATAGAAATAAAAACACCCAAATGTTTGACCAGTCCTTTACTAAAAAAAATAAAAATCCCCCAAAAAGTCCCTTGTAAATTAATCATCAATCATGATCCCGCTGCCTGCCAACTCACTTAAAAAATAAATAAATAAATAAACAATATTCCCTGATGGCAGTGGCCTCTTTTACCAGGATACTGCTTTTGGCCATGCTGCAAAAAGAAAGATTTGAGGAACACAACGAGTTTAAGGTGTTGATTTGGCCTCAGAATTCTCCAGATCTCAATCCATTAAGCATCTGTGGGATGCTTTGTAAAAACAAGTCTGATCCATGGAGGCCCCACCTCACAACTTACATGACTTAAAGAATCTGCTATTGATGGCTTGTAGCAAGATACCACAGCAGGTCTAGTGACATCCATTCTGTGACGAGTCAGGGCTCTTTTGGTGGCAAAAGGGGCTGTTTGCTCAGCAGAAGGGGGACATACTCCATATTAGGTGGGACATCATAATGTTATGCATAGTCAGTGTACACCCTTCTTGTTACTCTTTTTATAATGTTATTTCATTTAGTGCAGCGTGTGCAGTCAATGCCCAAGTGTATACCTTCAGGTGCAGTGAAAAACATTTCTGCAGTTCAATATTCCGTTTGAAGATGAGTATTGCAGCAAAAATCTTTGTATTTTTTTTACAGTTTTAAATGGTAAGTTTAACACTTATAAGCTTATTGCATTGGTTATAAGCCTGAAAAAATACATTTCTGAAACCCAAACATACTCTACACGAACCTTAACCTCAATATAACCCTAATATAAACTCAAGTTAACATAACCAGTTACCCATTTTCCTCCTCTAAGCACTGGTACCTACTGTATATCCTAGATGCACCCATATCTGATATCTATGGCCTAAATCAATCCATAGTTTTATTTCCGTCACCACACTCCTCTTTCCCTACTGGATTCACATGTTTGGTTATCTTTCATTGATATGAATGTGGCCAAAGGCAGAGCACCCCCAGTCTCAGAAGATGTTTTGCTTTTACCTCAATGGAAGATAAATGTGTAGAAAGGACAGAGAATGGACAGGAGAGAAGTAAACAAAGTTGTAATGTGTGTATATATGCATGTGTTATTTTCAATAGGTATTAAAACTGTGTTTGGGAGGGTGAGAAGGACGAAAAAGTGCACTCTTTGTAAAGATGATAGTAGAAGTGGGAGTTCTGAGGTCCTGTTGTGTTAAGCATAAAGAGGAAAGCTTTTTCAGATTTTATTGCTGTTTTAAAAATAAAACATCATTAAAAAAATATTTCAGTTTTGATGGAAGTCAGCCATCATCCATAAAAACTTGTTAGGTTCACTGTGTATAAAGATAATTTCCCCTTTGTGTTAAAGGTACACTTTGGTCAAACATGAAAATTATTCACTCGTGAGACACAGACTAACTGCTTCACAATTCATCCTGTTATTCATGTTATGAGCCTGGCTTTCTAAATTGCTAATTGTCTGAGGTACTGCATGTTAATTGTTGCACCAGCCTCTGTGGTTCTCAGTGAGGGATATTTTACAGCGCTGGCTTTTGTTTCATGATTCTGCCTTTCCAAACCAAATGCACTGTGGAAAGCCTGCTATGTATGCATACAAATAAGGGTTAATTTAGAAGGATTTCAGACTTTAAAAAAAAATACAATACTTCCCATACAGTCTCAGATTTTAGCTAATTTAATCTCTTTGTTACTTTGATTTGTTCTTTAAGATTTTTTTAATACATGATGCATATGTGAAAAATAGTACATGAGTCATTTTCTTTCCATCAGGTTTTGGAATTAAAGCTGTCTATGGGATTTGTTGCATTAGAGGAGAACTTTATTCAGACATGTCCATGGCAGCACTAAAGAAGATTTCTTTATATGTATGTTCTTAACTTTTGTACACAGCTAATTTAATATACTACAGAACAGCCAAGCCTAGTGTACTTAACAAAATTTGTTATTTAGGTCAGAGGGCGTATATTACATCAAGTCCCAGTGTGCTTGGTTATGGGTTTCCACTGAAGTTTAGAAAAGGTCTTTGAACAATTGATACATTCATCACTAAAATATAATTTCATGCTTGATTCACATTTCCTTGGACCAGTAGATGAAATTAAACTTTTCTAACAATAGAATAAATATCATGGGAACTCTGCAGCTTTATATGGAAAGTTGAACATTTGCAAATAGTGATAAATGTATCCATTTATCAGTTTTTTAATTGATAAACAGTTCAGTAGAGAGCTAAAGCCAGTTTGTCAATTTGGTAACTATATGCCCTTTACAAAGTGCTCAGTGTACTGTAATATTAGGAAAAAGTACAGCTGTTTCCCATGTTCTCTCTGCTTGAGGGCCTGCACAAATCATTGACAATTTTTTTTTAATCAAAGCAATCATTATATTGGATGGTTGCATTGTTGTATGTCCAGTATAATTTTTTCACCACATGGTTTTTTTTAGTGTCAGCTGTCATTGATAGCCTAAACTCTCAGATGGTTGGCTCCAGATCTAAAGAATTACTTACGTTGATCTCCAATAAAACAGCTAAAGCTAAAGTACATACTTATATCTATTACCAAGTACCAATTTATCCCTATTTCTCCCCGATCTAAAAATGTAGGACAATGTAGGATGATTATAAGGTCCATCTTCTTTAAATTCATAGAAAGTGTAGTATGGCTTCTATGTATGGAGCAGCTGGACGCAAAGGGCAGGCATAGTCGGGCACTCTTGATGAGAGGCAGTGAGAGCCCTGTAGTTGTATTAAAGTATACATGAGCCTTTACCTTGTGTGTGTGTGTTTATATATTTATACACCATTCTAAATACTTTATTTTTTTACATGACCTCTATTCTCAGCTGCTTATGGGGCTTAGAGAACTGGGGGTGGAGACTGCAGGGGATGTGTCAGCATAGAGGCAGAAAAACTTCCTAGTGAAGAATTGTGCATGGGGGTGTCAGGAGAAGTGTGACCGTTGGAGTACAGGCAGGCGGTGCTCCCAACTAGAATGCAAAGAAGAAAAAAATGGGTGTCTATGCCTAGCATGGTCAGTTTGAAATGGGAAAGCAGGGAATCTGGCAGGGTCATTTCACACAAAGGAAACAATGCAAAGAGAACAGAATTCTTTTTAATACAAGTACATGGCACAACAGACACATATCATAAATAAAAAATGTTGGGGTAACATACACAGTAATCCTCTCTGCACCTGAAGATTACAGAGGCTTCATGGATGGAAGAGGATTTCAACTAAAATAAGAGGCATCAGCGCAAGGGACACATCCTACTGACTGTTATCTCCCTCGTGCTGATTTTTCTGATATTAATTTTGCTGCACTTGGGCTTTAATGTACAGTAGATTACAGGGGCTTATCCCAGGTCAACTACACTAGTTGCATTTAAACATAAGCACATTGGCTAGTGTTTTTTTGTCTGTTTTTGTTTTTTTTGTTTTTTTTTATTGTATTTGGATTTTTCTTGTTTGAAGTCTGTGTTGAGTCGTTCCTTAAATAGTAGGAGAGGGAGCTCTCGTTTGATTTGATAGGTAGTAGGGGAATGTGGTGAAGTCCACTGTTTCAATATGGTCCTCCGTGCAAGTAGGAGACAGATCAAAGACCAGTCTTTGTGGGAGGGGGGCTTGTTGGAGATTCCAGTGGTGTTCGTATTTATAGATTGAGACCATGGTAGCAGTTGGGGGTCCCAGTGTCCAAAGATGAGCAGCAGCAGGTCCTTAGGTAACTTTAGGGTTACTTCGAAAATGTAAGATAGGTCCTAGTCCCAAAAGATGGATATGAAAGAACAGAAGCGATGTGTCAGGGATGGCCTTGGTTGGTGGCAGAGGGGGCAGGAGGCCTTGCTCTGTTCTGTTTTGGAGGATAAGAAAGGTATGTGGGCTCATGTGCGATCTTTAGTTGGGTTTCTCTCCATATTTCATTGGGAGTTTATTGTTATACTTTGTTGAGGCCTTGTAGAATTTTGTGCACCAGGTCTGGATCCGGGAAGTCTTTTCCCCGTTGGCTACAGATGAGGAAGTCAGAGGGGGAGTGGTCTCTCGTAGAAGAGGTTGTTAGATGTCAGAGATTTTATAAGATTCGTCTCGGAATTTCGTTTTCGTCCGAAAAATAAATTTATTTAGTTACTCCCGAAATTCGTTTTTATTTATTTTGTTTTTCGTTAAAAATTGCATTCATCATAAAATCCAAATTAAGGTCGAATCTGTCATTGAAGGCTTATGGTGTCTGTCGAATGTTCAAAGAAGATTCGACGGAGCAGCTAAACTGTACGACGCCGTATAGTTTACCTGCTCCGTCGAATCTTCTTAGAACTTTCAACAGACACCATAAGCCAAAGTACGTGTGTACTTAGTTCTAGCTATTTTACTGCTCCTCCTCTTTGGTTACAATCAGCCAATAACATTCATCATCATCATTATTTTTATCTATCTTTTCTCCCCTACGTCGAATCTTTTCTCCCCTACGTCAAATCTTTTCTCCCCTACGTCAAATCTTTTCTCCCCTACGTCGAATCTTTTCTCTCTACGTCAAATCTTTTCTCTCTATGTAGAATAATCTTGGACTAATATAGTTAAGGTTAGGCACATTCGACCACAGGTTTAATGGACACAGATTGTTATTGTCATCATCATGTCGAATCTCCTATCTATATCGAACTGTTGTAGCAACGAAAACGAAAATAAAGCATTTGTTTATGTCGGATCTTTCGGTTTTTGGATTCTGCACTTTCGTTATCGTTTGTTAAAACAATAACGAAAATACCTGAAATTCGGACGAAAATGCATTCGGACGAAAACGAATGCACATGTCTAGTTTGAACCTCATGCAGTCCTCTTTGCATGTGGCCTTTAGGAATGCGATACATTGTCCGTAGTGGAAAGCATGGGCTTGGGGAAGTGAGAAAGATTCCGCTATGGTCAAGAAGGGTAGAGGCCGCCCTGTTTCCGTGTCACATAGGGAGGAAAATTTTGTGAGGCCTTTTTCCTGCCATACGATGAAGGGTTTGTGGTCCAGTCCAGGGGGGAAACTAGGATTCCGTTGAATTGGTAGGTGGCTAGACATGAAAGGAGACAGCTTGAGGATTTTCCTGATTTCTCTCCAGGCAATAGCTGTGTCTCTCAGAAGGAGGTTGTGTTGGTACGGAGGGGGGATTGATTTCCATTTGCAGTGGAGAAGGGCCACTATAGAATAAGGGTGGGCCATTTCGGTTTCCATGAGATAATTGGAGTAATGGGAGGATTGTAATATCCAGTCCAGGCTAGTTCTCAATAAACATGCCAAGTTATAAGTCCTAACATTCGGGAAGATAATTCCCCCTTCGCGTCTGGGAAGATGAAGTTTCTTTAAGGATATACGTGGTCTTTTGTTTTGCTATAGGGATTTTGAAAAGGCTGAATTTAGAAGTTTGTATCTTTGTGTTGCAGGAGTAGAGGAATAGTTTGCATCAGGTATAGCAATCTTGCAAAACTGACCATTTTTACCAGATGACATCTTCCCAGGAGCGAGAGGGGCAGATCCATCCAGTTGACTAGTTCCTGAGATATTTTAGTGATCAGCGGGGGGTAGTTGATGTGGTATAAAGAGGAGGGTAGTTTCCCTATTTTGATACCTAGATAAGTGATGTGGGACTTGGCTATTGAAAAAATGGAGTGTTGGGCCCAGGGTAGATTGGAGTGAGTGCCTATGGGAAGGATTTCGCTCTTGCCATAATTGATACGTAGGCCTGAGCAGGATCTAAATTTATCGAAAATCTTTTTGATAGTTAACATGTCAGAGGAGGGGTTGGATGAGAATATAAGGACATCATCCGCAAAGAGGGAAGTGCGTAGGTCGTGTTTACCAACTTTGATGCCATGTAGTGGGGCTGATTGGGCTAGGTATCCTGATAAGGGTTCTAGAGCAATATTGAAAAGGAGCGGGGATACTGGGCAGCCTTTCTGCGTACCTTTGTGGAGGCAGAAATTGTCTGGGAGTAGGCCTGCCGCCACCAGCCTAGCAACACATGGTGTTGATGAGTTGGCAGAAGGGGCCTGTAAATCCCATTTTTGACATGGCCAAGGAGATCCATTCGAAACTGACATTATTGAAAGCTTTCTCTGAATCTAACGTAATGATGGCGTAGTCTCCGCCTGGGCTATGTTTAGCATGTTCTAAGGCCAACATGACTTTGCGGATGTTCAGGGTGGCTGTTCTACCTTTTATAAAGCCAGATTGGGCGGGGTGTATCAGTGAGTGGATGATAGCAGCGAGTCTAGTGGCAATGATCTTAGATAGGATTTTGACATCCAGATTCAGCAGTGAGATTGGTCTATAGGAGCCTGGCTCCTGGGGATCTTTACCTTTCTTAGAGAGTAATTGAATAATGGCCTGGTTTCCCATTTGTAGGTATGGTCCGCTGGACCATATACCGTTGTATACTGTGTGGAGAGTGGGTTCTGTGATATTTTATAGGGTTTTGTAGAATTCACTAGTGAATCCGTCAGGGCCAGGGGCCTTGGAGGGGGTTAGGTTGCGGATGGTGGTTGAGATTACAGAGAGAGAGATAGGTGCATTGAGAGCTTCTAGTTGTATGGGGGTGAATTTGGGCACGTCTACTTTCTCTAGAAAGGATTTTGCTATTTGTTTATCTATGGGGTCAGGGGCGTATAATGCTGAGTAGTATTGAAGCATGGTTTTGTTTATTGTTTGTGGTGTGGAGTTTATGTTGCTGTTGGCATCTCGTAGAGAGGTGATATGGGTCAGGCCGAAGGGGCCTTTACAAAGCCAGGCTAAAAGTTGGCCTGCTTTATTTCCGAATTTGTGAAGAGTGGCATCTAAGTGTGCTTTTTTGGTTAATTCAAGGGTTTCTGCCCATGTGTCGAAAGCCCTCTTGGCTGCCTGACATTTCTACTGTGAGAGGAGTCCTTGGTGGTCAGGGAGCGTTGTGCCTGATGTAGTCGTGCGCTGGCTAATTTGTATTTTGTTAAGGTGTTCCTTTTAAAGGAGGTGGCATAGGAGATGATCCGTCCCCTAAGGTATGCTTTTCCGGCATCCCAGAAGAGATTCGGGTCACCGGTGTGGGGTGCGTTAGCCATGAAGTACTCAGACCAAGATTTTTCCATGAACTGCTGGAAGTCAGTGTTGTTGTGTAGGTAGGAAGGGAAACACCAGATTTTGGGGTGGGGAGGTAGATCTAAGTTGTCGAGTGTCACCTCGATTGGAGCATGGTCGGAGATGGCAATGTCATGTATGTCTGACCCGGACAGCATAGGTAGTAGATTGTCGGAGCCAAAGAAATAGCCGATCCTGGTGAGGACCTGGTGGGGGTTGGAATAAAAGGTGAATTCTCTGTCAACTGGGTGTGAGAGTCACCATAGATCTTGGAGGTGGAGGGAGTCCATAGTGGATTCCAAATGTGTAGGCGTGGTAGGATCGAATCCTGCCTTAGGTCATTTGGGTGATGATCTGTCGTCAGTCTGGTGGAGAATGTCATTGAAGTCTCCTCCAATTAAGTATGGGAGGTATGTATTGTTAAGTAGCCAAGTAGATAGTTCACTATAGAACTGATTGCCGGGGTTATTGGGAGCATAGACATTGGATATCACTAGATCCTTGGATCCTATTTGGTTATGTGCTGAGAGAAGACGTCCCTGGGTATCTGATTTTACAGATAGGACTGTGCAGGGGAGATTTTTGTGTATCAGCAGGAGAACCCCTGCTTTACGCCCTATAGCATCGGAGCCTAAGACCGTGCCTACCAATAGCTTTTTCATACGGTGAAAATCATGAGTTGATAAGTGAGATCGCTGGAGTAGGACAATGTCAGTTTTAAGTCTTTTGAGATGTCTGAGGATCTTCATTCTCTTGTTAGGGTATCTAAGGCCTTTTACGTTCCAAGAAACTATTTTCATATTGGGGGTATTGAGGGGGGGATTTGGGCCGCTGTTGTAGATTTATCACTGTGTAGGTGATATTGTGAGGTAGTTGCTATATCAGGAGGAGAGGTTCTGTTCTTGTGGTAGTAGTGCGGTGAAGGGGAGTCTGGGGTTGTGCATGGGCCCCAGGATTGTTAGAGGAGGGGGGAGTAGGGGTTGGAGGGGGAAACCTGAAAATAAAACATAACAATCAATCGTGTGAACTTCTCTTTTTTCCACATGGGATCACTGTGTAGGTCAGCTCCCAATACAGGACCCTGTTAGAATGGCATAAGAGCGCCCATTTTTACCGAGAAGAGTTTGCGCGGCTGCCTCGGGTCATGTATGGGGGGAAGACAAAAAATAAGAGGCAGTGCACAGTGAGGACAGGAGGAGAGATAGAGCGTAGTAGAAGCATTTTATACCAGAAAGAGTATTATTTGCTTAACATCATAACATGGAACATAGTAGTTATCATATGGTCACCTAGAAACAAAAATGGTGGTTACAAACAGGTAGAGCTGGTGGAAAAAAAAAGGATAATAAAAAGGAGTAACTTTGAGGTGTAAGATAGAAAAAAAGGATAGTGTCAGACTTGAGGTGCTGCATTGTATGCGCCCTTGTTGGAATGAGTGTCAGAGTCATGTTATGTGACTCCCTTTCAGCGAGGGGTGGCACAGTGGTAGTCCGGGGCTGAGGACCTGAAGCGTTTAAGGGAGTCTTTTCACAAGCTTCTTTGGTCCAGGGAGCGGTTGAGAGGAGCAGCTTTGGAAGGGGTGTGGGGGAGCGGGTCTGCATGCAGAGGCCGTAAAAAGGCTTTCGATTCAGAGGGGTCTTGGAAAGACAATTGTTCTCCATTTGGGGTCTTGAGGCGGAGGGTGGCCGGGAACGCCAGCTTGAATTTTATTTGCTGTTTTTAGAGTTCTGTGCAGACCTGCTGGAATGCTTTCCATTTCTTGGAGACCTCAATTGACTAATCAGCAAATCTCAGGACCCTTATTCCGTCAATTTGGAGGGAGTGGGTTTGTCTGAACTTTTGTAGGATAAGGGCTTTCTCAGAATAGTTCAGATATTTGGCGATTATTGGCCGGGGTGATTTGCGCTCGGTATTAAAAGATCCCATGCGATGGGCCCGTTTCACTGTACAGGGGCCTGGAAGGCCTAGCGCTTCAGGAATGCGCCTGGCACAGAATTCAGAGAGAACCTGCGTTCTGGGACACCCACGAATCGCAGGTTACTCCTTCTGGACCTATTCTCTAAATCGTCCAATTTTTGGACGATGTATTGATTGGTCTTATCCTTAGCTTGTTCCGTGGCCTGAGCCTGGCAGAGCTCCTCTTCCACGCCAGATAAGCGGTGCTCTTAGTCATTTAGTCTGGTGGTGTGCTCCCCTAGCTGGGCCTTGATTTGTTTCCTCCCTGTGTTCACTGCTTTCTCCACAGAGGCACAATCATGGGGGATAGGAGAGCTGCCACAGCCTGCGCTATGCACTCCATGTTGTTGTCTCCAGTGTGAATTGGAGCAGAGGTCTGTGGAGAGGTGGCCTGTGGAGCGGAGGTGTATGGAGAGGAGGCATGTGAGGGTGAGGCATGTGAGGAGGATTGGTGTGCCAGGTAGGGATGAGCCGAACACCCCCCTGTAAAGGGGCGCATGTTTCCCATGTTTAGAACAGTCTGACAGCAAAATGACATTTCAAAGGAAAAAAAGTCATTTAAAACTACTCGCGGCTATTAATGAATTGCCGGTCCGACAATACACATAGACATTCATTGATAAAAACGGCATGGGAATTCCCTACAGGGGAACCCCGAATCAAAATTTTTTAAAAAAATGATGTGGGGGGTCCCCCTAAATTCCATACTAGGCCCTTCAGATCTGGTATGGATATTAAGGGGAACCCCGGCCAAAATTAAAAAATAAAATGACGTGGGGGGTCCCCCTAAATTCCATACCAGACCCTTCAGGTCTGGTATGGATTTTAAGGGGAACTCCGTGCCAAAATTTAAAAAAAAACGGCGTGGGGTCCCCCCAAAAATCCATACCAGACCCTTATCCGAGCACGCAACCTGGCAGGCCGCAGGAAAAGAGGGGGGATGAGAGAACACCCCACTCCTGAACCGTACCAGGCCACATGCCCTCAACATTGGGAGGGTGCTTTGAGGTAGCCCCCCAAAACACCTTGTCCCCATGTTGATGAGGACAAGGGCCTCATCCCCACAACCCTGGCCGGTGGTTGTGGGGGGCTTATCGGAATCTGGAAGCCCCCTTTAACAAGGGGACCCCAGATCCCGGCCCTCCCCCCGTTTGAAATGGTAAGGGGGTACAAAACTACCCCTACCATTTCACTAAAAAACTGTCAAAAATGTTAAAAATGACAAGAGACAGTTTTTGACAATTCCTTTATTTAAATGCTTCTTCTTTCTTCTTTCTTCTATCTTCTATCTTCCTTCGGTTTCTTCCTCCATCTTCTTCTTCTTCTGGTTCTTCTGGCTCTTCTGGTTCTTCCTCTGGTGTTCTCGTCCAGCATCTCCTCCGCGGCGTTTTTTCCAGTCTTCTCCTCGGGCCGCTCCGCATCTAATGGCATGGAGGGAGGCTCCCGCTCTTCTCTTCTTCAACTTCTTCTTTTCTTCATCTTCTTCTCTTCTTCATCTTCTTCTCCGGGCCGCTCCGCATCCATGCTGGCATGGAGGGAGGCTCCTGCTGTGTGACGCTTCTCCTCTTCTGACGGTTCTTAAATAACGGGGGGGCAGGGCCACCTGGTGACCCCGCCCCCCTCTGACGCACGGTGACTTGACGGGACTTCCCTGTGGCGTCACGGGGAATGCCACAGGGAAGTCCCGTCAAAGTCCTAGTGTTGAAGAATGGAGTATGGGAAGAAGTGCTGATGTTACAACTTTACTTATGAGAGGAGCATTTACCAAATAGTATTTTCGTAATGTGCATGGTGTGACCACAAGGTTATAAGTGGGTTGGAAACACTATTTTTAAAATGGTTATGGCACTGGATTATGCGTGATAATGTGAGGGGTATGACACTATTGACAATATTGCACAGATTATAATTTAAAGTGGTATTACACTATATATACATTTTCACTTTTTGGAGGCTTTCATTTGTAATTCTGGATCCAGGAGGGAGGAACCCTCAACAGAGAGGATTGTTTGACGGTGCAATGATAATCTTACATTTGGTAAAATATATAGCGTGATTGAGTGTGTATGTGGCGAGGAGAGCCAATCATCAGCATCTCCTTGCAGGGGACATTGGAACAGGTAATCAGGGCAATGATGATCAGTGCGCTGATTACAAAAAAGCGCAATCCATGCTCACCAGTGCCAGCAATCAGTGCCCATTAGTGATGCCAGTCAGTGCCGGCTTTCAGTGCCCAGCAGTGCCGCCTATCAGTGCTGCTCACCAATGCCCATCAGTGCTGCCCATCAATGCCCATCAGTGCCACCCATCAATGCCCATTAGTGCCCATCAGTGCCGCCTATCTGTGCCGCCTATCAGTGCCACCCATCAGTGCCGCCTATCAGTGCTCATCAGTGCCCAGCTATCAGTGCCCATAAGTGTGGCATATTAGTGCCTCCTCATCACTGCCACCTAATCAGTGCCCATAAGTGCTGCCTCATCAGTGCCCATAAGTGCCACCTCATCAGTGCCCATCAGTGCAGCCTATCAGTGTCCATCAGTGCACATCAGTGAAGGAGAAAAATTACTTATTTACAAAATTTACTGAGAGATACTAAGAAAAACAGCTGTAAAGTCTTGAGGTTGTTCACCTTAATGCATTTCATGCATTAAGGTGAAAAACCTTTTGTGGTGCAGCTGCCCCCCAGAGCCCCCCTTTTACATACCTTAACTCGATCTTGCCAGGGACAAGAACAAGCCCAGCAGCACCAGCCACTGTCTTGGGTCCTCATTGGATAGATTGGTAACAGCAATAGCCATTGGCTCCTGCTGCTGTCAATCAAACCCAGTCACATGGGAGCTGGGGGGGGGGCAGGGCCGAGTCCTGCTGTCTGTGTCAATAGATGCAGGAGCAGGACTCGGGAGCATGGTCACATGAGCACCCCTATGGAAAGCAGCTGTCCATGAGGGCACTCAAAACCCTTGCACAGAGCAGGTAGGTATAACATGTACATGTAAACAAGGGGCAAAATTACACAGCACAAGCACTGTGCTGTTATGCATGCTTTAAGGGAATAGGATCATTTTTTATTTTTTTGGGGGCTTTACAAACACTTTTAAATTCCCTCACCTCTGAACTATTTCTCAAACATGCATAAATGAAATAAGCGAATAAGCGGAGAATACGAGGTGATAAGGTGAATGCAAGTAGAACTTCCTCTTCAACAAGCATTATGCTTTTGTATTTGTCCCTGCAGCAAAAGAACATATAGGGGGTTATTTACTAAAGGAAAATCCACTATGCACTGCAAGTGCACTTGAAAGTGCCTTGGAAGTAAAGTCGCTGTAGATCTGAGGGAGACATGCGAGGAAAATAAAAAACCGCATTTTAGCTTGCACATGATTGGATGATAAAATCGGCAGAGCTTCCACTCATTTCAGATCTACCCCTTAGATTTAGAGCGACTACACTTCCAAGTACACTTTCAGTGCACTTTCAAGTGCACTTGCAGTGCAAAGTGGATTTGCCTTTCGTAAATAACCCCCATGGTATTATAAAGGGTTACCTTTTTTAAAGATAAATCTATTTTTCCAGAATCAGAGCTAAGATCTGTGTTTGCATCCATCTTTGCTGTCAGGGCCGTCTTTAATATTGAATGGACCCTGGGCAAACATTTTCTTGGGCCCCCCTTCCGTGCAATTTCGAGACATACAATAAATAGCAGCTAGACTCAAAATCAGTTTACTGAATCAGATAGGGCAGTGATTGCAATTGGTTGCCAGTGGTTACAGCATATCATTACCGCTTACTGACTGGTTGCTAGAGGTTACAGCACACATTATGGTTTACTGGTTACTTGCTAGAGGTTACAGCACATGATTTCTGCTTGTTGATTGGTTGCTAGAGATTACTGTACATCAATATTGCCCACGGATCGGTTGCTAGAGGTTACTGCACATCATTACTGTTCACTGATTGGTTGCTAGAGGTCACAGCACATCATCTCCTCACTGCCTGCATGCCATGGACTGGGGTGGTGTGGGGACCCATTAATAGTTAGAAAACTCTTAGGGATTCTAGAACTCCTGGGATCAGTGGCAGTGCTGGGAGGAGCGAATGGTGTGATTAATGGCAATGCTGTTTTTTTTACCGACTACCAATATAAAGAGGAGTTTCAAAACTGGCCACCAATTTAATAGGGGTTTACACTGACCACTAATTTAATAGAAGCTTTCACAGTAACCACCAATGTAAGGAGGGATTTACACTGACCACTAATGTAAGGGAGACCTTCACACTGGCCACTAGTGTGAATAAAAGGATTGTACACCAAGCGCCAATGTAATGGAAAGATTTACACTGACCACCAATCTAACTGAGACATTTAGCCTGCATTCACATGTGTGTGTGTGTCGGGAATGCATGCAAAATTGCTTTCCTGACACCACAGAAATGTGCTGCCCTTTATTAAATACACAGCAGTGCCATTAATTATTAATAACACCCTCACACATCTGCTGACATGTGCTGTCAAAACCGTCTGATTTTTAAAAATTGTTAGGGACGCATTTCTAGCGCATAGAGCAGCCCTACATGTGACCTACATCTTTATCCACCCTGTCAGTACACCTTTGCATCCTAAAACCCCTGCTAACCTCTGCACCCCAAACCTCACCCATCCTCTTCACTCCAACCCTTCACCCCTTTAACTCTACCTGCCTCATCTGCTCATCTTTGCACCCACCTTTCTTACCTCTATATATCCTCTCCTTGCTCACCTGTGCACCCCAAACTGTAATTCCTTCTCTGCCTACCTATGCACACCTCACACTACTCCCCCCCTCCACCAATTTGCTTACCTTTGCAGAACAGGCTGATGTTAGGCTGAAAAATCACAGTTGTAGGCAGGACTTTCAAGCATGCCCCTTTATCTACCCAGAGGGCAGCATTCAGTATAGGTGATGGTGGATATGACCTCAGGGGGTCATTATATACATATGAATGCTGCCTCAGTCTATTTACATATGAAAGCCGCCGGTCTGCGGCTATTTACATATGAATGCAACTGCTATTTACATATAAATGCAGGTTGTTTACATGTAACCACAGGGTCTGCAGGTGAGTCATCTGTACACAACAATAGGGCAGAGCTGGGCAGCATTAGTAGCAGCACTTCACACTGAGATATCGGGACACAGCATGGGACTAAAACTTCAAGGGCCAAGGGAATTTAAACTGGGATGGTTGTTTGAGGCAGCTGCTTTGGGCCCCACAACAATGATGGGGCCCAGATGGCCCTGTTTGCTATAAAGAAGCTGTTCTTGACAACTGTTGTGTGGAAAAGAAGACATTAGCTATTCATTGAGTGGAGTAAGGTGATTTTTTTTTAGAGAACAGCAGGATGTTCTCAGAGCCGGGATAGTGCAAGGCAGTATATCTGAGAACAGAACTTTTCCATAGAAAAGGTTTCACATTATATTGACATTCTTCAGAGGCTGCTCAAATAAGTACAGATGTGTAATTTTATTGAAAGTGCGGATAGACTTTAAAGCAGTGGTCATCAACCCTGTCCTCAGGGCCTACTAACAGGCCAGGTTTTATGTATTACCTTGGGGAGATGCAAACTCGAATACTGCAATCACTGAGCAGCAAATGATATCACCTGTGATGTATTTCAGTTATCTTGCGAACCTGGCCTATTAGTGGGCCCTGAGGACAAGGTTGAAGACCACTGCTTTAAAGGAAAAAACATTATCTCCTACTACATTTTTAAACTGTAACAACATAAAATAAAAATATTCAAGGCATTTAAAAGGCCTATTAGGATCTCGGAATTGGGACAAACATTTATTTAAGCTTTGCAAATGATCCCTCCCTTCATTGAAGATTGACTTTTTTTTTCTTTCTCCTGTCTCTAACTTTTACTGAAACTTCTTCATTTCTCATTTTTCTATGCCAATTTTAATAACTTACCTAAAATGGCAAAATCAATATTGTTTAGTTAACCAACATTTTTTCAGACTGTACCTATACTTGTCAATATGCTGATATATTCACCTACTGTATTTATGTTCTTGATTCTGCTTTATTGAGTTTTTGAGTCTTTTACCAATTGTGTCAATACACTCATGTGACCTAATTTGAAAAGCAGAATACATTTTACTTTCATGCATTTAAACAACTATATCACTTGTTAATATTGGCCTTTCTTATCTATACCTTTACTTACGTATGGTCTTTAAAAAAGAATTGAAAAATAAACTTAAGGGAAAAAGAATAGCTAGTTTCCAAGAGCTGTTAAGAGCAGCCCTGAGTAGAAGGACCATTTAAACACACTGGGCATATGAGATATTCCCAATAGTCATAATTTATGCCTTTATATACTCAAGACTATCCCTCCCTTCTGTGGCCTGTGTGCCTGTTGTAACTGATGAAACATGGCTGACAACATGACAGCTGTCTCGTGCTCTGTGTTGCAGGTGCTCTGACAGCATTTACTTTGTGATTAAAGAATCTGAACAGTAATTATACTCTTTGTTCATAAATGCAGTATAACAATATTGTTACAGTGTGTTTAGAAACAGATCTGATAGGCTTGTCCTCTTGTCAGCTTAAAACGTTTGTTTTCCCAACACTTCATATTGCTGATATGTGCCTGTTGTACCATGTATTTGTATTTATGAGAAAGTTTCCTGTTCTCTTTGCATTGCTTCTTTTATGTGAAATCATCTGTGTTCCTGCCAGTCTTTCTGCTTTTCTATTAAAAACTGACCACACTATACAGAAGAGCACAGCATGGTCAGTTCTGTAGCTGTGCTGGGCACTCAGTGTACTCTCCTCCAATGATCAGACTGTCCTGACATGCCACAGCCATTCACTGGGAAGCTCAGTGTGCTGCTATTTCTCCTCCCCCAAGCTCATATGCAGCTGAGAACAGAGGAAATGTGATCACTTATAAAAATAGGGCAAAAAAGGTTTTTATAATGTTTTTTTATATCTATACAAAAATGTTTTGCCTTTCATTTCTATTGAAATTTAAACTGAATGGGTTGTTTTACAAGGTGATCACTTACAATCACTTTAGCCACTTTCCCTCTGGAAGGTTTACCTCCCTTCATGACCGGGCCATTTTTTGCGATACGGCACTGCTTCACTTTAACTGACAATTGCACAGTCATGCGATGCTGTTTGCAAATAAAATGTATGTCCTTTTTTTCCTACAAATAGAGCCTTCTTTTGGTGGTATTTGATCACCTCTGCATTTTTTATTGTTTTGTGCTATAAACAAAAAAAGACCAACAATTTTGAAAAAAAACCCCACTATTTCTTACTTTCTGCTATAAAGCATATCAAATAAAAAAATGGAAAAAATCTAATTTCTTCATAAATTTAGGCCAATATGTATTCTGCTACATGTTTTTGGTAAAAAAATCCCAATAAGCATATGTTGATTGGTTTGCGCAAAAGTTATAGCGCCTACAAGCTATGGATATATTTATGGAATCTTTATTTTTTTAATTTTTTTTTTTACTAGTAATGGCGGCGATCAGTGACTTATAGCAGGACTGCGACATTGCAGCAGACAATTTGAGTGACACTTTTTCGGGGACCAGTGACACTAACAGAGTGATCAGTGCTAAAAATATGCACTGGCACTGTACTAATGACACTGGCAGAGAAGAGGTTAACATCAGGGGCAAAAGGGTTAAATGTGTTCCTAGGGATTGCTTACTAACTGTTTGGGGGTGCTTTTACTGTGGGAAGGCAGAGATCCATATTCCTGCTTTGCAGAAACACAGGATCGCTATATTCCCTTCTCACGTAATGGCGATCTGCCTTGTTTACATAGGCAGACCGCCGTTCTGCCTCTCTGTAGTGTCCACCGGACCCGCTGATTGTCTCACAGCGGGAGTGGGTTGCCAGTGGTGTGCATGCATGCCCCAGACCCGGAAGTGCAGGATCACATACAGGTATATGATCCTGCTCAGAGAAACCGCTTTTGCGCCGTATATATACACAGTATATGGTCGGCAAGCAGTTAAGTACCTCATAGATGCAACTTTTTTTTTAATAAATGATTTTTCTGCAGTATTTAACTCCTCACTAATAATTTTTATTGTAAATTCTACTTAGCTCCAATTAACTCATTCATGTCTTCATTTTTGTAGCAATGCAATAAAATAAGACCACCCCCCCCAAAAAAAAAATAAAACAAAAACAAAAGTGCTTTCCTTTTTAAATAAACCTCTCCATGCCATATAAAAGAATACTTTTTGTATTGTCGAATAAGTAGACCTGCAGCTAAAATGCAGTAATTGTATTGGTCTATAGAGAGTTTACAGGCACAAGAGCTCAAGTGGGTAATCTTAGCTTGTAGCTGTAGTGAGAGAATTCGATTTAGCAAGCATTTCTATGTATTTAACAAGCTTTGAGCAACTTACATAAAGCCTTTAAAGTGTACTTCAGCAACAACTCAGGATTGTTCAATACAAAACCTAATTGGATTGTAGCTGTAATTTGAATCAGCTTTAAGCACAATTCCTCAAGCTTCAGATCAAATTTACTAAAGCCTGCTGAAGACTGCTAAAAATGACATGAAGTACTCCCATTAGGCTCTGCATCTAAGACATAAACAGCTGGATGTAAAGGAGATCTTGTTATTTCCTGGCCCACTGATGCCGCTGAAGAAAGGAGAAATTTAAAGTGATTGTAAGGGTTCATTTTTTTTTAAAATAACAAACATATCATACTTACCTCCACTGTGTGGCTTGTTTTGCACAGAGTGGCCCCGAACCTCGTCTTCTGGTGTCCCCCGGTGGCTCTCGCTGCTCCTCCCCACATCACATAACCCCCCAGGAGAAGCACTCTCCCAAGGGGGTTACCTTGCGGGCACACTCCCGAGTCCAGCATTTGCGTCCATAGACACGAATGCCGGACTTGGCCCCGCCCCCAGTGCCCGTGTCATTGGATTTGATTGACAGCAGCCGGGAAGCAATAATTGGGCATTTTTAATGCATTTAAAAAAATCACTGCTCCTTGCAAAGTGGATTTTTAAAAAAAAACATTTATTGCATTGGTACATTAGTACATGTTCCCCAGTGCAGTGCAAAACCCTGGCCCCATGCTATTTGTTTAACACCCCCTTGCCCTTTAGCAAAAGGTATAGTATTGCACAGAGCAGCCTCGATCCTCCTCTTCTTGGATGCCCAACGCTCTCCGCTCTTTTTCTTCTTCTGCATGTGCCACCATAGCCAGCTACAGTATGTGCTATGGAGTGCACATACTGTGGGTGTTCCCGAGCTGGGCTGTGTGCATCCATAAACACATGCAGGGCATCTCAGCCCCACCCCCTCACTCCCTCTTTATAGGATTTGACTGACAGCAGCGGGAGCCAATTCTATCAGTGCAGCCTGTGTTGGCAGGGAGAGGGGAGAGAAGAATTGAAGTTGTGGATGGCCCTGGATTGATGTAGGACTCATAGAATGCATTAAGGTACAAAAAAATAATATTTAGAATAACCTAATGCAAATAATTAGAATGTTAAATAAAACATAATTTAAAATAAAAATACCAAACACCATTATGCGCTATCTTTTTAAAAAAAACGTATTATGTATCGTTCACAAATATAGGTTTGCTTGCATATTATTAAAAAATAGAAATAGCTGAATTCTGAGTTTGCTAGAAGATTACAAACATAGTAAATCTTCCTAATTTTGTAATAATTAATAAAGTAATTTAAGGCTGTACATAATGTGAGGATTGGAGAAGTGGTCAATGAGTTTTTATGAATCAATAGCAGATGTTTCCCTTATTACGGTGTTTCCTGTTTTGTGTTTCCTTAGCATTGTTCACATTACAGCCTACTAGGAATAATTGTGCAACACATTTTATATTTCTTGACATTTTATTATCCCACTCTAATTTTCATGTATTAGTAATTTTGGTGTTTTCAGATTATATAAAACAACTCAATTTAAGATGTTTTATAACTTGTTTATTGTAGTACTTTAAAAGTAAATCAAAAGATAGAAACAAAATAGATATGTAAGCAATCAATCAAACATAATGCAAAGAAGGACAACTTCAAATTGAATATTTCCCATAATATTATATAGTATTAATATTGATGTGCTGTATATTAATTGTTTAGAGGGTTAAACCAGGGATTTGCCATTTTTTTTTAAATGGACAGCATAACCCCTTTAGGTGGACATACAGGTATTAATAAAATCCATTGACACAATATTTTGATTTTGAGGTAATTGCACAAATGTCTGTTCATGGTTATGCTATTTAACCAATTTTAGAATTTTAAATTGATTATAAATAACGAAAAGTATTCTTCGATATTTGGATAAGATAAGGCATAGTTATCATTTCTTTAAATGCTTTCTTTAAAAAAAAAATAGCTTTTCGGGGAAAGGGTAAAGAAAGAAATAAAAACTCAGGAATGGTAATTAACCATGCGTATGCATCTTTAGTTTTCTGCTTGATGCTGAGGCCAAAACCATGCCTTTTTGTTGTCTTAACATGTGGCACCTCATCGTGCACACATTTGTGCACCCCATGAATTAATGGTACCCCAACACGTTAAAGAAAGGCACATGTGTGGCAGTGCATTGTGTTCCAAAAAAGGAACTGGTGTAGTTTGGGTCATGCTGGGGTGTGTTGCCCTAAACCACACATGACACTTTAATACACATTCATGTGCAATGTAACATGCATTACCGAGTTTTATAAAAAGAAAAACAATCAATTAAAGCTAAAATATGTCTATTTTGAATGTCTTATAGTAAAGGCAATTGCACAACAGAAAAGCAAGTAACTGAAAACTGGCAGGGTCCCTCTAGATTTTAATTTTTTAGCATAGTTTTAGTGGCTACCTCTATGTTCTCCACGTCTTTTTACCCACCATTAACTGCCAGCAAGGAATAGAGTTGTAGTGGTTCTAAACCTCAGACACAAAATATGAACAAAGCATATCCCTCTATAATGTGTGTTTGTCTCAATCTAAAGCACTAAATATCATTTCTAGGGATGAGGGGCAAAGGGTTCGGCCCGAGCATGAGTTTGGGCTGAACATTGGCTGTTCGCACGTTTGCCTACCAAATTATCAGGGCATTCGACCATTTGTTCTGAATGACCACAGTGCATTGAAAGCCCTGATTGGCTGAAGCAACAAAAGCTTTGCCCATTCAGGGCACAGAGCACTACCAGAGCCATGATTTGGATGCTGTCATGATGACTCTATCCAATCATGGCTCATTGCCATTGGTCCAGCCCCATACTATAAAAGTATTCTTTTAATAGCGGCCATTTTCAGTGTGATATCGTTGTGGAGAGAGATAGAACAGGGCTCTGTTCAGTGCTATTAGACAGTTAGTGTGCTATAGTGTGCCATTCCGATTCTATTTTCAGTGTAGAATATCAGTTTAGTGTGAATCCAGGGATAGTTCAGTGTGAGTGTAGTGCGACCATTCATCTTTACATTAGTGTGAATGTAGGGATAGTTCAGTCAGTGTGAGTGTAGTGGCCAATTAACACAGTTTATTTCATTGTGTTATTACAAGTTTAACGCCGTATATTTCAGTGCATTACTGCACGCTTAACGCAGTATATTTCAGTGTGCTACTGCAAGTTTACGTACTGGAATGGAATGTGAATTCAGTAACTCATCACAAATACAAATAGAAATCTCTCTTGCCAATGCTCACCCCTGAGGAAGGAGTTACGTGTACTCCGAAACGCGTGGGTGCAAGAGTACTATATACTACTGTATGTACATTGGTGAAAATGTTACAAATGCATTCCTAATGCTACATGTTCATGTGACTTAATTATTTTATAAAATATATTTAACCACTTCGCATCCAGGCCATTTCTGACACTTCGCTCCTACATGTCAAAAATCATAATTTCTTTGCTATAAAATTACATAGAACCCCCAAACATTATATATGTTTTTTTAGCAGAGACCCTAGAGAATACAATGGCAGTCATTGCAACTTTTTATCTTGCACGGTATTTGCGCAGCAATTTTTCAAAGGCTTTTTTTTGGAAAAAAAACAGTTTCATGCTTTAAAAAAAAACAAAACAGCAAAGTTAGCCAAATTTTTTTGCATTGTGTGAAAGATGAAGTTACGCCAAGTAAATATATACCTAACATGTCACACTTCAAAATTGCACACGCTCGTGGAATGGCGCCAAACTTTGGTACTTAAAAATCCCCATAGGCGACGCTTTAAAATTTTTTACTGGTTACATGTTTTGAGTTACAGAGGAGGTCTAGGGCCAAAATTATTGCTCTCGCTCTAACGTTCACGGCGATACCTCACATGTGTGGTTTGAACACCGTTTTCATATGTGGGCGGGACTTACGTATGCGTTCGCTTCTGCGTGCGAGCTCACGGGGACAGGAGCGCTTTAAAAAAACAAATTTTATTGTTAATTTTACTTAAAAAATTTTATTTTGACACTTTAAAAAAAATATTTTTTTTGATCACTTTTATTCCTATTACAAGGAATGTAAACATCCCTTGTAATAGGAATATGACACGATCAGTCCTCTTTACAGTGAGATATGGGGTCAATAAGACCCCACATCTCACCTCTAGGCTGGGAAGCCTAAAATCAAAAAAATAAATAAAACGATCGCCGCTTCATAGCCAAAGCGGCGCCTTTTTTTGAATGCAGAGGCCGGGCGTGACGTCATAATATCGCGCCCGGCCTCCGAACGATCATAGAGACTCCGGCGACCATCTGGTCCGCCGGAAATCTCTATGGTGAACATCCGGCGCCGGCGGATCCGCTATCCGACTCACTGATCGCTGAGGTGAGTCGGTAGAAGCACCGGAGGGCGGCGGGAGGGGGGGGACGTCCCCTCCCGCCGCCCGTAAGAACGATCAAGTGGCGGAACAGCCGCTATGATCATTCTTATGGTGTACGGAATCGCCAGCTGAAAATGCCGGTATCTGAATGATGTCTGTAGCCTCAGACATCATTCAGATATAAAGTCGAGGCCGTCATATGACGGCCTCCGGATACCAAGCGGTTAATAAACTATTTTGTATTTAAAATACTGTTTTACTCTTGATGTGCCTTAAAAGTCCACCACTAGGGGTTTTTGTTCTTTAGCTTCCATTGATTAAAGTGCATCCACATACACATTTCCACATCTATATTACATTGTGTTAAAAAGCACCCTCCCCCACCATCATGTCTGGGAGGACAACAAGGAAAAGCAGATGTTCCCATGGCACTGTGATGGGGCCAGCAGTGTATGTGTTCACAGACAAAGGTGGATGTGTTCAGTCCTCAGGCAGGGCATCATTTCCTCTGTTTAGTGATTTTGCCCGTGCTATCCAGCCACAGCATGCAGAGGAGGCAGTGGACTGGCTTACTAAACCATCCTCATCCTCCTCATCCTCCATCATCCAAGCAGAGACTGGTGCACAGTCCACTGCAGCTGCCAGTGTGGCTAAACCTGCCTACTTGTCCACAGCTATTCCTGCCATAGCCCCAGCATCAGGCAGAGAGGAGTTAGCTGAGTTATTTGAACACAACGTCAGCCACTTGCTCCTTGATGATGCACAGCCATTACTTGATTCAGATGTTGGTTCTGAGGTTGAGGAAGGCAGGAACATGAGTCTACAAAGAGGGGAGAACATTGGTACACAAACTGGCAGTCATGTTCCTCCAGCTGCAGCATATTGCCAAGTCGTCTCCAGTGGCAATGAGGATGGAGGAGATGATGATGATGAGGTCACTGATGCGACTTGGGTGCCGGATAGAGCAGAGGAGGAAAGTGAACGTGATGCGCAACCCCAATGAGGCAGCCATCATGGAAGAGTAGAGAGCAACCACCCTTTTTCACATTGTGGAGCTGTTATCTCTAGGCCCACTTCCGACAGCTTAGCTGTCTGGGCCTTTTTTAGCACATGTGCAGCTGATCGCACTGTTGCAATTTGTAAACTTTGTCTCAAGCGCATCAAGCATGGCAAAAACACCAGCCATTTGGGTACCACATACTTGACAAGGCATTTGACCTCCCACCACTCAGCCCATTGGCAAGAGCATCTGAAAGCCACACAAAAGGGGATCAAATCTGTTCCTCCTCCTTACTCACCTCAGTCTGCCCCCGCTATACCTTATGACTAGGGATGAGCTTCGAGTTCGAGTCAAACTCATGTTCGACTCGAACATTGGCTGTTCGCAAGTTCGTCGAACAGCGAACAATTTGGGGTGTTCGCGGCAAATTCGAATGCCGCGGAACACCCTTTAAAAGTCTATGGGAGAAATCAAAAGTGCTAATTTTAAAGGCTAATATGCAAGTTATTGTCATAAAAAGTGTTTGGGGACCTGGGTCCTGCCCCAGGGGACATGGATCAATGCAAAATAAAGTTTTAAAAACGGCCGTTTTTTCAGGAGCAGTGATTTTAATAATGCTTAAATTCAAACAATAAAAGTGTAATATCCCTTTAAATTTCGTACCTGGGGGGTGTCTATAGTATGCCTGTAAAGGGGCGCGTTTAGAACAGTCTGACAGCAAAATGACATTTTGAAGGAAAAAACCCATTTAAAACTACCCGCGGCTATTGCATTGCCGACAATACACATAGAAGTTAAAAGAAAGATAAAAACGGCATGGGAATTCCCCAAAGGGGAACCCCGAACCAAAAAAAAAAATGACGTGGGAGTCCCCCTAAATTCCATACCAGGCCCTTCAGGTCTGGTATGGATATTAAGGGGAACCCGGCCAAAATTTAAAAAAAAAATGACGTGGAGTTCCCCCTAAATTCCATACCAGACCCTTCAGGTCTGGTATGGATATTAAGGGGAACCCCGGCCAAAATTTTTAAAAAAAATCACCTGGGGTTCCCCCTAAATTCCATACCAGACCCTTCAGGTCTGGTATGGATTTTAAGGGGAACCCCGCGCCAAAAAAAAAAAAAACGGCGTGGGGTCCCCCCAAAAATCCATACCAGACCCTTATCTGAGCACGCAACCTGGCAGGCCACAGGAAAAAAGGGGGGACGAGAGTGCGGCCCCCCCCTCCTGAACCATACCAGGCCACATGCCCTCAACATTGGGAGGGTGCTTTGGGGTAGCCCCCCAAAACACCTTGTCCCCATGTTGATGAGGACAAGGGCCTCATCCCCACAACCCTGGCCGGTGGTTGTAGGGGTCTGCGGGCGGGGGGCTTATCGGAATCTGGAAGCCCCCTTTAACAAGGGGACCCCCAGATCCCGGCCCCCCCTGTGTGAAATGGTAAGGGGGTACTTACCCCTACCATTTCACTAAAAAACTGTCAAAAATGTTAAAAATGACAAGAGATAGTTTTTGACAATTCCTTTATTTAAATGCTTCTTCTTTCTTCCTTCATCTTCTGGTTCTTCTGGTTCTTCCTCCGGCGTTCTCGTCCAGCATCTCCTCTGCGGCGTCTTCTATCTTCTTCTCCTTGGGCCGCTCCGCACCCATGGCATGGGGGGAGGCTCCCGCTCTTCTCTTCTTCTTTTCTTTTCTTCTTCTCTTCTTCATTTTCTTCTCCGGGCCGCTCCGCACCCATGCTGGCATGGAGGTAGGTTCCTGCTGTGTGACGACGCTCCTCTTCTGACAGTTCTTAAATAACTGGGGACGGGGCCACCCGGTGACCCCGCCCCCCTCTGACGCACGGGACATGACGGGACTTCCCTGTGGCATTCCCCGTGACGTCACAGGGAAGTCCCGTCAAGTCACCGTGCGTCAGAGGGGGGCCCCGCCCCCCATTATTTAAGAACTGTCAGACGAGGAGCGCCCTCACACAGCGGGAGCCTCCCTCCATGCCAGCATGGGTGCGGAGCGGCCCGGAGAAGAAAATGAAGAAGAGAAGAAGAGAAGAAGAGAAGAAAAGAGAAGAGCGGGAGCCTCCCCCCATGCCATGGGTGTGGAGCGGCCCGAGGAGAAGAAGATAGAAGACGCCGCGGAGGAGATGGTAAAATGGTAGGGTTAAGTACCCCCTTACCATTTCACACGGGGGGGGCGGGATCTGGGGGTTCCCTTGTTAAAGGGGGCTTCCAGATTCCGATAAGCCCCCCGCCCGCAGACCCCCACAACCACCGGCCAGGGTTGTCGGGATGAGGCCCTTGTCCTCATCAACATGGGGACAAGGTGTTTTGGGGGGCTACCTCAAAGCACCCTCCCAATGTTGAGGGCATGTGGCCTGGTATGGTTCAGGAGGCGGGGGGGCCACACTCTCATCCCCCCCTCTTTTCCTGCGGCCTGCCAGGTTGCGTGCTCGGATAAGGGTCTGGTTCTTTGGGGGGACCCCACGCCGTTTTTTTTTTTTTTTTGGCACGGGGTTCCCCTTAAAATGCATACCAGACCTGAAGGGTCTGGTATGGAATTTAGGGGGAACCCCACGTCATTTTTTTTTTAAATTTTGGCCGGGTTCCCCTTAATATCCATACCAGACCTGAAGGGCCTGGTATGGAATTTAGGGGGACTCCCACGTCATTTTTTTTAAATTTTGGTTCGGGGTTCCCCTTTGGGGAATTCCCATGCCGTTTTTATCAATGAACTTCTATGTGTATTGTCGGCAATGCAATAGCCGAGAGTAGTTTTAAATGAGTTTTTTCCTTCAAAATGTCATTTTGCTGTCAGACTGTTCTAAACACAGGAAACATGCGCCCCTTTATAGGCATACTATAGACACCCCCCAGCTACGAAATTTAAAGGGATATTACACGTTTATTGTTTGACTTTAAGCATTATTAAAATCACTGCTCCTGAAAAAATGGCCGTTTTTAAAACTTTTTTTTGCATTGATTCATGTCCCCTGGGGCAGGACCCAGGTCCCCAAACACTTTTTATGACAATAACTTGCATATTAGCCTTTAAAATTAGCACTTTTGATTATTCATGTTCGTGTCCCATAGACTTTAACGGTGTTCGCGTGTTCGAACGAACTTTTTTCCTGTTCGCATGTTCTGGTGCGAACCGAACAGGGGGGGTGTTCGGCTCATCCCTACTTATGACCTCTCAGCAGCCTCCACTGACAGGGATTATGGTATAGCACAGGGTTTCCCAGGTCCTTGCAGCAAATCTGCCAGCAGCACACCACCAGCTGTAGACTATAGCCGGCAAATTTCTCTGCCCCATCTGCTGCAGCGAAAAAAAAAAATACAGTCACTGCCACCCACCTGCCCAGCATCTAAATGCAAACTTGTCAAAGCTGCTGGCTCTACAACTTCTGCCTTTCCGTCTGGTGGATTCTACCCCCTTCCATGAATTTGCAGAATGTGCTGTACCACAATGGCAGGTTCCCAGTCATTATTTATTTTCATGTAAAGGCCATTCCAGCTCTGCACCATCACGTGGAAGGCAATGTAGTGGCATTGCTGGGCAAGGTAGTCAGCTGCATGGTACTACTACAAATCCATAGTACTACTGACATGTGGTCTAGCAAGCATGGTCAGGGACGATATATTTCGTTCACAGCACACCGGGTAACTCTGCTTGCAACTTGGAAGGATGCAGGACAGGGCTCAGGGCTGCAGTTTGTTGTGCCCCCACGTCTCCATACAGCTGTGATGATGATGCCAGATTTGTCAGCTCTACCCCCTCCTCCTCCTCCTCCTCCACCTCCATGCCCTCCTCTGCTAAATTCTCCTATGAACCACATGTACCCCCTAAGCGTTCAAGGGCCTATTCAATGAGTCAGGCAAAAAGGTGCCATGCAGTGCTTCATCTGGTGTGTCTAGGGTACAGGAACCACACCGGAGCAGAGATTCTTGCATCTCTGCAGGGACAGGCCCAGAGGTGGTTCACGCCATGCCAGTTGGAGTCAGGAATGGTAGTGTGTGGTAATGGCTCAAACCTCCTTAGACAGGGAAAGTTGACACATGTGCCATGCCTGGCACATAAAGTGTGCATAAACTGTACTGTCACCATTTGAGGAGGCCACAAGGATGTGACAATGTATGTATCAGTGACACAATCCCTGTTGTGTTCATATTGGAGTGAACTCTGCATGGCATCATGGACAGGGCACTCGAGGCAGAGCAGCGGGAGAAAGAGGAGGACTTCCTTTCCTCTCAAGGCCCACTTTATGCAGACACTGCTGTTGTTCCTATGCCAGAGAACACACAAGAAAAGAGGAAGGAGGAGGATTCTAGCAGTTTTGGAGGCATTGAAGCAGAAAAAGACATGTAAGGGTTTGCAACCACTTTAAAGTATATCTAAACCTACAAACAACAAAAAACATATAATGCAGCTTTCTAGTGCTTAGATGTGGTGACTGCATTATTTTCACCTGATGATCCTGAGAGGAACACACTTTCTGTCCTAGGGTCACAATGCTCACTCTCTGGGCTATATCTATGGAGAATAATCCTTTTCACGGGGGGGGCGTGGCCGGATGGTGAAGAGAGCAGTCGCATAGACACACAGCTCCGGCTCTCAACGACCATCCTGCATCTATCCTTGGTCCTAACTCCTCTTGGAAGGTATCATTCTGTTCCCCACGGCTGTGGGCACCCACCAGGCTGGCAGACATGGTGAAATACGGGCCGCCGCGGCCCTCACACACGGCGGAACAACTGGCGCGGTTTCGGAGGCAAAATGGCGCCGAGACACATGCAGTTTATCCAGACGCGCTGCCGGCCTCCTCCTCAGCCATCCAGGACTCTGTAACAGGGGTGAGTGCATCAATTCCTGCTATATTCCTCACACATACAGAACCCCTGCAGACGCAAGAATCACAGCAATCTGCTAAGTTTACACAGGCTGTGGACTCTCCCCCTGCTGAGCCTACATTATCTACTATTATGCTGGCTATCCAGGACTGCAAGGCCTCCCTCTCCACTCAAATAGCTTCTATCCGTATGGACTTTTCTTTATTGAAACAAGATGTCCAGAACCTCAGGGACCGCACAGGGGATGCTGAGGAACGGATCAGTACATTAGAAGATACTGTACACCCCATGTCTGTTACCATACGTGATACTACAAGCGAGATGGCGGCATTGCACGCCAAAATCGACGATTTGGAAAATCGCTCTCGAAGGAACAATTTCAGATTTGTGGGATTTCCGGAATGCACAGAAGGTTCCCATCCTGAAAAGTTTCTTTATTCATGGCTGCGGGACATTTTTGGCAAAGACGCACCTCATTCTCACATGTTATAGAGTGTGCGCACCGCACTCCTCCTCGTCCTCCTCCAGTGGGTGCCCCACCACGTTCCATCTTTGCACGCATCCTTAATTTTCAAGATAAAGTGGCCATCCTACGCCTGGCATGAGAAAAAGGCCCGCTTACATTTAATGGCAATAATATTTCTGTTTATCCAGACTTTTCTGCTGAAGTTCAACGCCAGCGGATCTCCTTTTCAGCAGTGAAGTCTAGATTGCGCACGGAAGGACTCTCCTACGCCATGCTCTTCCCTGCTAAATTGCGCATTATTCATGATGGGTAGGCCCATTTCTATACCAACCCCAAGGAGGCCATGAAGTGGCTGAATGATCACTATGGTGCAGCACACAGAAGCAGAGGAGACTGAAGTCACCATTAACATGCGTGGAGAGATTTACACCCTGTTATGCAAGCTACAATGTCAACATTCAACATGTCTTTTCATTTTCCCCTGACCTTCATCTCTACGTTCCACCCTGCATTGGTATTGGTTGCAGCCCATGGTAACCGGTACACTGGAATAATCATCCGGGTAACTTTTTCCACGTGAACAAACAGCTCATGTATCCTCCAACAGGACAAGTCTATTGAGGAAAAAATTTTGTTTTTTCTTTCCTCAGTCATTAGTTGGGAGCCTCACCAGACCCCACGCTACCCCCTTACCAGCTTGTGGCGAAGCCACGGTACAGTTTTTTGACTTCCACAGTTTTCTAGTTAGGAAGCACGTTTAGTTCAGGGATCCAAAGCTTGCTATGTTTGGGATGGCTGAACGGGGTGGGGGGCAAAAAGGATTAAAGGGAGCTGTTAATGGGGTTTTTTTTCATGTTTTTTTTCTTTTGTTTTTTTCTTCTTTTCTTACTTTTTATTTCTTTTTCAACACACCTATACCATTTGCCAATGGAGAGTCATCAAGAGCATACCAGGTCACCGTTTATAGTGGTTTATTAATGCCTCTGCTGTCATTTATATTTTTTTATTGTTTTTCTAAACCAACAAATTTTTTCTGGCCCATACTATCCTATAAGCAGACCCACGCACTTTTTTGTCATGTGCTTGTGGGTGTTTCAGGTGGTGCGGCCTTTTCACTTCTTTTGATACTAATACAAAGGTTTACTCATGATTCTTTATTATTACATGTTTCATTATGACACAGTCCCTTAGGATAGTCTCCTGGAACACTAGAGGCCTGAATGCACCTCAGAAAAGATCATTGGTTTTCTCTGGGTTGAAAAAATGTCACCCTCACATTATTTGCCTCCAGGAGACTCATCTGACAGGTTCAAAGACAAGGGCTCTAAAGCGCCCATGGCTATCTAGGCTATACCATGCCACACACAATAACTATTCAAGGGGTGTATCTATACTTCTGGCTAAATCTCTTCCAGCTGAGATGATCAGCGTTAAAACAGACCCAGAAGGGAGGTTTATTGTTCTTACGTTACAAATTTCTACTATTATCTTCACGTTGGTGAATATTTATATCCCCCCCTTCTCAGTAGAAGTACTCTCTAAATTATCCCTCCAACTACTGAACCGGCCCTTTGCTTTATATAGGAGATTTTAACGCAGTCCTAGATCCAACTATGGATCGCCTGGGTGGGGGAGGCAGGTCTTTTCCTTCTTTTGTAGACTGGGCCCAGGTCCATGGTTTGACAGAGATATGGCGATGGAAACATCCTGATGAACGCCAATTTTCCTGTCATTCGGACTCCTTCCATACTATGTCTAGGCTGGACATGGCATTTGCGCTGACGGAGACCCTTCCTGTTGTCTCTGCCGTTTCATATTTGCCCAGGGGAGTTTCAGATCATGCCCCCTTGTCTGTGTCCCTCCTCCTCCTCCCAGGATCGGGACCCGCCTTATGGCACCTGAACTCGTACTGGCTGGAAGACGAGCTGGTACAGGGTGAGTGTAGGATGAGTATTTCTAATTACTGGAAACATAATTTAGATAAAGTGGACCCCTCCACGGAGTGGGATGCATTCAAGTCCACATTGAGAGGAACCTTTATGTCTATCACGGGGATCTTACGGAAAAATAATCAAATGCGCACGGGGGAATTAGAAAATGCTATGGTATGTGCGGAATCTGATTATGCCTCTAACCCTGCCTCTGACACTAGGGAGACATGGTTACAGAGCCGTAGGGAATATGAACTCCGTCTGTTAGATCTCACCCAAAAACGCATGTTGCATGTTTCCCAAAAGTCGTTTGAATACGGTAATAAAGCAGGACGTCTCTTGGCATACCTGACCAGACCTGACCATTCCCCCATTTCTATACCACGTATTCTTACTACTCAAGGTACTATTAGCGACAACCCAGGAGCGATCCTGGATTCTTTTATGTGCTTTTACAGAAAGCTGTATACTTCCAGGGTTGACTATGATGACTCTCAGTTGTCTGACTATCTGGCTGACATATCTCTTCCCTCCTTGTCAGACGAGGGACGGGACATGTTGGAGGAGCCTATCACGGTCGAGGAGATTGCTGTAGCGGTCTCCCAAATGCCTGCACATAAGACTCCTGGACCTGATGGTTTCCCGACTGAATGGTATGCTAAGTTCAAGGACCTTTTATCCCCCTTCCTTCTACGGACCTATAACAAAGCCCTAGAGACTGGGATCCTCCCCCCATCAATGAGGGAGGCTTTGATAGTACTCCTATTAAAGCCCCGAAAGGACCCACTTAACTGTGAATCTTATCGTCCAATTTCTCTTATAAATGTGGACGTTAAGATTCTGGCCAAAATATTAGCTGAATGCTGTGGTTACATCCTTGGTTAATAGCGACCAGGGTGGATTTATCCCTGGTAGGTCTACTAGAATGAACATCCGCAGGTTGTTTCACAATTTGCAATATCCACATGACTGCCCTTCTACACGTGTCATTGTGTCCTTAGACACTTGTAAAGCATTTGACAGTGTGGAATGGCCGTACCTTTTTCAGGTGTTACAGAAATATGGCTTCGGTCCCCGTGTGATAGCATGGATAAAACTTCTGTACACTTCCCCAACGGCTAGGATAAGGGTTAATTCATCTATCACTGATCCCTTCCCAATCACTAGGGCCCATTGTCGCCCCTGTTGTTTGCCCTGGCAATGGAGCCGCTTGCAGTTCGCATTCGCTCCTCCCCTACAATTAAAGGACTCCCAATTGCAAATATAGAGGAGCGTATTTCCCTTTATGCAGATGACACACTGGTGTACCTGGCAGATGCAAATGAGTCTCTGCAAGCTTTGCTGGAGGAGGTCAACACCTTTGGGGACTACTCTGGTTTCCGAGTTAATTGGGATAAGTCCAGCCTTTTTCCCTTGGATGTGAATAACCCTCCTCAGGTACACCCGGATTCCAAGCTTCAGTTGTTGTCTTCTTTCAGATATCTTGGAGTGTTGGTTCAGGCTCCCTTATCTCTATATGCCACTAATAATCTCGATCCTTTGCTGTCCCGCCTCCAGGAACAAATTAAACAATGGATGGATTTGCCTTTAGACCTCATGGGGAGGGCCAATATTCTTAAAATGATTTATTTACCCAGATTGCTTTATATCCTTACTAACTCCCCGTGTAAAATATCAAAAGCTACTTTCAAACGCATAGATATGATATGTACTACTTTCCTGTGGAAGGGTGGATCCCCCAAAGTGGCACTTGAGACACTGAGACTGCCAGCTCATCTGGCAGGTCTAGCATTCCCTAATTTTTTCCTTTACTATATGGCATCCCAACTGGTGCACATACATTGGATGAACCCAAATCCAGCCAATGCCTGTACAGCCACAGAAGGGGCTATCGCATCTTCCCTTGAAACTTTACATAACATAATATATAGAGGCCAGGTCGCTGACCGCCCTGGAACCTCTCTACTCTCAGTCTCCCTTTCACTGTTTAAATATATTACCACAAAAATATCGAAACATTCCTGGCTGAAATCCCCTAATAACCCCTTGTGGTTTAATCCCAATTTGCAAGAATTATACTCTTTTCCAGATGCCAACCGCTGGTATTTAAAGGGGGTTAAATATTCTTGTCATTTATATACTACACAGGGCTTTAAAACTTTCTCTCAGTTGAGCAGAGACTAATGCCGCGTATACACGGTCGGACTTTCTATCCTACTTGGTCCGGCACACTTTCCGACGGACTTTGTCCGCCAGGTGCGCCGGACTTTAAAACGGACGGACTTGCCCACACACGCCGGGACTTTCCGGCGGGCTAAGTCCGCCCGTCTTTCCGACGGACTTTCGCCGGAGTTCCGGCGGACTTTCAGAATGAACGGACTTGCCCACACACGGAAAAGTCCGTTCATTTTGAACGTGACTCAGGTGCGACGGGACTAGCAAAGGATGCTAGTGACCAGTGACCACGCCCCCTAAAACGTCACAGTCCCAGCATGCCCAGGGACTGTGACATCAAAAGGGGGCGGGGTCTCCGCCTATATAAGTCACAACGCAGCCCTCGGAGAGCAGTCCAGCCGGAGAGAGCGTCGTGTCAACATCTGGAGAAGAGAAGAGAAGAAGCCCAGCAGCTCAGAAGTCCAGACCTCTGCTGGCAAGAGAGCTACCTGAAGACAGCAGAGGAGCCGGCCGAAGAACTGGAACACTGGGAGAAGAGAGCGGAGAAGAACCAACCGGACGCCGGGAGAAGATGAAGCGGAGGGACCCCCGAAGCCGGAAGAAGACCCCCGAAGCCGGAGGAAGATCCCCCCCGGAGCTGTTTAATAAAATATTTTAAAAACCTGTGTAGTGTGTTTTATTACTTACACTTTTTCCCTAGTTGAATGGGTAGGGGTACCATGTACCCCATACTCATTCACATAGGGTGGGGTGCCGGGATCTGGGGGCCCCCTTATTAAAGGGGGCTCCCAGATTCCGATAAGCCCCCCACCCGCAGACCCTGACAACCAACGGCCAGGGTTGTCGGGAAGAGGCCCTTGTCCTCATCAACATGGGGACAAGGTGCTTTGGGGTGGGGGGGCCCGCAGGGCGCCCCCCTCCCCCAAAGCACCCACCCCCCATGTTGAGGGCATGCGGCCTGGTACGGTTCAGGGGGGGGGGTGCTCGCTCATCCCCACCCCCTTTCCTGACCAGCCAGGCTGCGTGCTCGGATCGGGGTCTGGTATGGAATTTAGGGGGGACCCCATGCCGTTTTTTGGGCGTAGGGGCTTCCCTTTATAATCCATACCAGACCTAAGGGCCTGGTATGCTCCGCGCTCGCCGCAATAGGAAAATTTGTTTTTCCTATTGCAGAGAGCGCGAGATGCAATACCCTGCCCTCGTGTCGTATCTGGTCCGTCGGACCAGCATAAACACGAGCAGGCTTTCCATCGGACCAGCACACACACGAGCGGACTTTCCGCCCGAAACTGAGTCCGACGGAAAGATTTAAAACTTGTTTCAAATCTAGGTCCGGCGGGCTTTTGGGAAAAAGTCCGCCGGAAAAGTCCACCGGCGCCCACACACGGCCGGATTGTCCGGCACACTCTGGTCCGCCAGACCAAGTATGCCGGAAAGTCTGACCGTGTGTACGCGGCATTTGACTTACCAAGATCACATTTATTTTATTATTATCAGCTCAGACATGCCATACGTGCTCAATTTGGTACCTTAGATGATATCACTGATCTGCCTCCACTGGAAAGACTACTTAGGCAACCAAAACCCTCTAAATAGGGATGAGCCGAACACCCCCCTGTTCGGTTCGCACCAGAACATGCGAACAGGAAAAAAGTTCGTTCGAACACGCAAACACCATTAAAGTCTATGGGACACGAACATGAATAATCAAAAGTGCTAAATTTAAAGGCTTATATGCAAGTTATTGTCATAAAAAGTGTTTGGGGACCTGGGTCCTGCCCCAGGGGACATGGATCAATGCAAAAAAAGTTTTAAAAATGACCGTTTTTTCAGGAGCAGTGATTTTAATAATGCTTAAAGTCAAACAATAAAAGTGTAATATCCCTTTAAATTTCGTAGCTTGGGGGTGTCTATAGTATGCCTGTAAAGGGGCGCATGTTTCCCGTGTTTAGAACAGTCTGACAGCAAAATGACATTTCGAAGGAAAAAACCCATTTAAAACTACTTGCGGCTATTGCATTGCCGACAATACACATAGAAGTTTATTGATAAAAACGGCATGGGAATTCCCCACAGGGCAACCCCGAAATAAAATTTAAAAAAAAATGACGTGGGAGTCCCCCTAAATTCCATACCAGACCCTTATCCGAGCACGCAACCTGGCAGGCCGCAGGAAAAGAGGGGGGGACGAGAGTGCGCCCCCCCTCCTGAACTGTACCAGGCCACATGCCCTCAACATTGGGAGGGTGCTTTAGGGTAGCCCCCCAAAACACCTTGTCCCCATGTTGATGATGACAAGGGCCTCATCCCCACAACCCTGGCCGGTGGTTGTGGGGGTCTGCGGGCGGGGGGCTTATCGGAATCTGGAAGCCCCCATTAACAAGAAGACCCCCAGATCCCGCCCCCCCTGTGTGAAATGGTAAGGGGGTACTTACCCCTACCATTTCACTAAAAAACTGGCAAAAATGTTAAAAATGACAAGAGACAGTTTTTGACAATTCCTTTATTTAAATGCTTCTTCTTTCTTCTATCTTCCTTCATCTTCTTCTTCTGGTTCTTCTGGCTCTTCTGGTTCTTCCTCCGGCGTTCTCGTCCAGCATCTCCTCTGTGGCGTCTTCTATCTTCTTCTCCTCTGGCCGCTCCGCACCCATGGCATGGGGGGAGGCTTCTGCTCTTCTCTTCATCTTCTTCTCTTCTTCTTTTCTTCTCTTCTTCTCTTCTTCATTTTCTTCTCCGGACCGCTCCGCACCCATGCTGCCATGGAGGGAGGCTCCCGCTGTGTGACGGCGTCTCCTCGTCTGACGGTTCTTAAATAACGGGGGGTGGGGCCACCCGGTGACCCCGCCCCCCTCTGGCGCACAGTGACTTGACGGGACTTCCCTGTGACGTCACGGGGAATGCCACAGGGAAGTCCCGTCATGTCCCGTGCATCAGAGGGGGGCGGGGTCACCGAGTGGCCCCTCCCCCCATTATTTAAGAACCGTCAGACGAGGAGACGCCGTCACACAGCGGGAGCCTCCCTCCATGCCAGCATGGGTGCGGAGCGACCCGGACAAGAAAATGAAGAAGAGAAGAAGAGAAGAAGAGAAGGAAGAAGAGAAGAAGATGAAGAAGAAGATGAAGAGAAGAGCGGGAGCCTCCCCCCCTGCCATGGGTGCGGAGCGGACCGAGGAGAAGATAGAAGATGCCGCGGAGGAGATGCTGGACGAGAACGCCGGAGGAAGAACCAGAAGAACCAGAAGAAGAAGAAGATGAAGGAAGATAGAAGAAAGAAGAAACATTTAAATAAAGGAATTGTCAAAAACTGTCTCTTGTCATTTTTAACATTTTTGACAGTTTTTTTGTGAAATGGTAGGGGTAAGTACCCCCTTACCATTTCACACAGGGGGGCGGGATCTGGGGGTCCCCTTGTTAAAGGGGGCTTCCAGATTCCGATAAGCCCCCCGCCCGCAGACCCCCACAACCACCGGCCAGGGTTGTGGGGATGAGGCCCTTGTCCTCATCAACATGGGGACAAGGTGTTTTGGGGGGCTACCCCAAAGCACCCTCCCAATGTTGAGGGCATGTGGCCTGGTATGGTTCAGGAGGGGGGGCCCACACTCTCGTCCCCCCTCTTTTCCTGCGGCCTGCCAGGTTGCATGCTCGGATAAGGGTCTGGTATTGATTTTTGGGGTGACCCCACGCCGTTTTTTTTTTTTTTAGCGTGGGATTCCCACATCATTTTTTTTTTTTAATTTTGGCCGGGGTTCCTCTTAATATCCATACCAGACCTGAAGGGCCTGGTATGGAATTTAGGGGGACTCCCACGTCATTTTTTTTTAAAATTTTGGTTCGGGGTTCCCCTGTGGGGAATTCCCATGCCGTTTTTATCAATGAACTTCTATGTGTATTGTCGGCAATGCAATAGCCGCGAGTAGTTTTAAATGGGTTTTTTCCTTCGAAATGTCATTTTGCTGTGAGACTGTTCTAAACACGGGAAACATGCGCCCCTTTACAGGCATACTATAGACACCCCCCAGCTACGAAATTTAAAGGGATATTACACTTTTATTGTTTGACTTTAAGCATTATTAAAATCACTGCTCCTGAAAAAACGGCCGTTTTTAAAACTTTATTTTGCATTGATCCATGTCCCCTGGGGCAGGACCCAGGTCCCCAAACACTTTTTATAACAATAACTTGCATATAAGCCTTTAAAATTAGCACTTTTGATTTCTCCCCAAGACTTTTAAAGGGTGTTCCGCGGCATTTGAATTTGCCGCGAACACCCCAAATTGTTCGCTGTTCTGCGAACTTGCGAAAAGCCAATGTTCGAGTCGAACATGAGTTTGACTCGAACTCGAAGCTCATCCCTACCTCTAAATTAGTATCCACTTACTATGCAGCCTTAATGACTGACTTTAACCCTAGGTTCCACAAAGCACAAGAGAAATGGGATTCATTGGATATCTCCATGGTAAATGAGGATTGGTCAGAATTTAGTGACACATATAAAACCTCTGTTATTTCCTCCCGAGACCGTATCATACAAGTTAAAATCTTCGACCAGACCCACCTTACACCGGCCAGACTGCATAAAATGGGTCTCCTACCATCAGCTGTCTGCTTCTGAGGCTGTGGCCAAGAGGCAGACTTCTTACATTGCTTTTGGTCATGCCCGATAATTAGTGACTTCTGGGAGGAAGTGGGTGCCTTCATTTCGACTGTACTGGGCCTTCCTAACATAATTCACCCCAAGAACTGCCTGTTGGGAGTATTTGGAGATTTACACATATCATCACATGCCAAGAGATTGCTCCGTATACTTTATTTTTATGTTAAAAAAATCTATTCTACTGTCCTGGAAAGGTGCTCAGACCTCCTTGAAGTCCCTGTGGTTAAAACTTATCAATGACTCCATTCCATTATACAAATTAACCTTTGAAATTCGAAAACGGAATAAAACCTTTCATAAAATTTGGGGTAAATGGTTGGCTAGTCCGCTAACTCTCTCTCAAAACTGAATACAATTGATCATTGATGGGCCGTGCCACAGGGTCCTTCAATACAAGGTCCTTTAATATGGTTATGTCGTGCAAAGGTGCCTATATCTGATTGTCATTATTACCAATATTTCAGACCTTTTGAAATGACTTGCCTGCAATGTCTTGTGTGATCTAATTACGGATTGGATATCACTTTTGTATGCTTAATTAATCCAATACTCGTGTGTGTTTTTGTTTTTTATATTTTTATTTGTGACTGTTTTGTGTTTGTTGGTTTGTACCGAACCTAAAATCAATAAAAATATCTTTAAAAAAAAAAATAATAATCCTTTTCACTAGGGATAAGCTCAAGGTTCAATATGAACACAAGTTCTTGCAGCTGGATTTTTTAGCTGTCTACCAGAAGCAGAGCATTATATACAGTATAGTAGTGGTATTTCTACTGCTACTATATAAAAAAGCTTCATATCTGTCAATGGTTGTGGGCACCTACTGCCTCCTTAACCCCTTCAGCCCCAGAAGGATTTATCCCCTTTCTGACCAGAGCATTTCTTGCGATTTGGCACCGCTTAGCTTTAACTGACAATTGCTCGTACCCCCACTCGTCCTTTTTTTCCCACAAATAGAGGTTTCTTTTGGTGGTATTTGATTACCTCTGCAGTTTTTATCCTTTGCGCTATAAACAAAAAAAGAGCACCAATTTTGAAAAAAAAATATATATTTTTTAATTTTTGCTATAATAAATATCACCAAAAAATATATAAAAAAGCAAATTTCTCCACAGTTTAGGTCGATATGTATTGTTCTACATATTTTTGGTACAAAAAAAAAAATTGCAATAAGCTTATATTGATTGGTTTGTGCAAAAGTTATAGCATTTACAAAATAGAGGATAGATTTAAGTCATTTTCATTTTATATTATTTTTTTACTAGCAATGGCGGTGATCTGCGATTTTTATAATGACTGCGACATTGCGGCGGACAGATCGGACACTTTTGACAATATTTTGGGACCAGTGACATGTATACATCGATCATAGCTAAAAATAGCCACTAATTACTGTGTAAATGTCACTGACAGGAAAGGGGTTAAACACTAGGGGGCGATCAAGGGGTTAAGTGTGTTCCCTCAGTGTGTTCTAACTGTGGGGGGTGGGCTCACTAGAACATGACAGAGATCACTGCTACCGATGACAGGGAGCAGTAGATCCCTGTCATGTTGCTAGGCAGAACAGGGAAATGCCTTGTTTACATTGGCATCTCCCAGTTCTGCCTCTCCTCACCTCAATCGCGGGCTGCCGGCGAACATCTAGTTCACGGGACCCACAGCATGCAGCGGGTGTGAGCGCCCGCTAGGTGATAATTTCAAAGAAACATACGGGTACGCCCTTTTGCCTGCCCATGCTATTCTGCGGACGTAAATCGGCATGTGGTTAACAAACCAGTGATGTCACTCACTGCATTCATTTACTGGCTCCTGGCAGATGTCATTCAGCATGAGTCAATAATCATATGTGTTCATGGGCAGGATTTTTTCTTTCAATGGGGGTTACGTGTCCTTCATGATTGATGGGGATCTGTATCTCTAGACAACATGAGTTACAATGGATGAACACACGCTGCCTTTGCCTTTCCTGGCTTGCCCATAAGCATGCTCAGATTTTGGGGAGGCCCCAAAGTTTTTTTTTTTGCATGGGGTTCCTCTTAAAATTCATACTAGACCCAAAGAGTCTGGTATGAAATTTTGAGAGGTGACCCCATGCCTATTTTTTTTTTTGAGTGGGGTCTCCCTTAACATTCATACCAGTGTATTTTTATGGGAAACCACATGCCAGATTATTTTCTCTTGTTTTTGTGGGGGTCCCTCATTAACATCTATATTAGACCCTCATCTAGGATAAGGGTCTGGTATAGATGAAGAGAATCCCTATCCATTTTTTTTACAAACAGAAGTAAAGCTACCAAAGTTGTTATTTGCCAGCAATTTCAACAGCATTTTTTTCTTTGTAAATACCAGTTTTGCTATGGTAGGTTGTAAACATTGTACAAATGTGCCACTTTACAGGCAGCTTAAAAGGATCTTCCAGGCAAGCATATTTAAAATAATTTAATTTAATTAATGTTGATTTTAAAGCATTACTAAAATCACTGTTCTCCATAAACTGAATTTTAAAAAACATTTTATTTGCTTTGGTACATGTCTCCCAGGGCAGTGCCCAGCCCCACATGACATTTGTTTGACAATCCTAACCTAGTAAATGTCCACCTCTGTTTTTTTTTCTTTACATTCAGTTCCCTTTGACGTTAATGGGATTCAGATCCAGCACCCAAAACTTTAGTCATGTTTCCCGTGAACCCATCTTAAACTGAACTTGGGTAACTTTGGCTCATCCCTAGTTGTCACCCTAGGACAGGAATATGTTAAGAATACAGAACACCTCTACTTTTCTCCATAACATGGGAGGTAGTGTTTTTTAATCCACTGAGATAGCTGAAAATACAGTAACTGATAACAATGCAGCACAGACAGCTGCAGAAAATACGCTTCTCTGCCTTTTGGCTAAGATCAAGTGTAGTATCTGTTCTTATCAGTTTCCAGGAGGTGGCGCTTGCTTCCGTCCCTGATCTATGGCGAGATAGAGATGGGATGGCGGTTGCTATGCAAAACCTGCTGGAGTAAAAGTGACCTGGATGGTTTGTAGCCGAAAGGGAAGCCTTCTGATGGGGATGGGGAACCACGGGGTCTGAACCAGAGGGTCGGGACCCTGGCCTTCTGACCTGGATTGGGGCAGCTCTAGCTCCGGACAGTTATTCGGGAGAGAACGCTGGCTCCCCTTTCTCCCACCGGGGGGAGCGGCCAGTATTTCCCGAATGTAATTAGGTAGGAGGGACGGAACGACGGTGAAGCCTGATGGTAAAGGGCTCTCACCAAGCTTCCAGAACTCCATGCCTTTCTGCCTGGGGTGGGGGCTGCTGTGGTCTGGGCTGGTGACCAGGGTTGGTCTTTGAAAGCCTATGGAGTATGTGCCCCTGGAGTGGCAGTCCAGGGGTGCCATAAAATCACTGTGAGTGGCAGTCACTTTGATTTGAGGCACCACGGTCACTGCACCATAAACACGCTTTTTTAGCACCTGCCTCTTGGGCCGGGCCTTTTGGCTGGGACCAGAGGAATTTTTTTATTCCTGGCCGGAGGGCCTGGTCATTGTTTTACACAATGGCCACCTTTTTCACTCTCCTCTCCACTATCCCTTCCCCACTTTTTTATTTATTTTCTTTTGATTGAATCCTATGCTTTGTTTTGTCACGTCTTGTACACGTTTCCCTCCAGAGAACGGGATTTGTTTGGTTTCGGCCAGATAGACCATTGTAAAGTACCTTTGTCCCCGTCTGGAGCCTAACGCCCTGGGGGATCAGGGAATTGGCACGTCTGTGTACCCGTTGCACTTTTTTGTGACCACTCTTTATGTGTGTGCACATTTTTTTGGCACCGGGTGAAGTTTTTCTGGGTGTGTTATGCACGCCATAGGCTTTAAAAAAAAAAAAAAAAAACTTATAAGAATTCTGTCTGGATCAACAGGCATTTTTTGCATTAATTCAGTGGGGTTTTATAAAGTTTAACTCCCTTTCCTCATACATAGTTGCTCTTCCAATCTCTGTTGCTAATATTTACTATATTATTATTATCAATGTCTACGTTATTTTTGAAATTCTCATATGCCAAAAAAAATAAAAAATCACAAGGGGGCTATAATACAAACATTTCACATGAAATCAAACATAACAATCTATAAAACATTGCCATAAATCAATTTGTAGCAGCTAGAACATGGAAAGATAATTTACAGTTTTTAAAGCAGCCAATGAAATGCAGTATAGATAATTGAAAAAATTGATTTTATTGATACAAAAAGTATAAATAACATATTAAAAAATCGCTAAATGAATTCTGACTGTTTGAGTCAGGACATGAACTGGATATAGCGTACAATTGCAACGGACTATGCCTATAATTAGAACCAATGCAAAATACAATGTATTAATGAGCAGCCATGGTTTCCTCAAATGTTGAATCCTTAAAATTTGATAACAACAGACAATATTTCAAAAAATATGATACAGCGCTGCGCTAAAACAAACTAAAGAAGCAGCCAACACACCCGTAGACTCAGGGAGAAAAAAACAACTAAAAAATGCACAGTGTGGCGCTATTATGTGAATACAATATGAAAAAACTAAACATAAATTATTCAAATCATAAACATCTCATGTGAGCACTTGTGACAGTGACTAGTGAAAGAATAATACATATGTGTGTTTAGATGAATTAAACATCAAAGGCAAAATCAAATATAGAGTCCATAACACCAAAAAGAAAAAGTCCGTGATAGCAGTGTATAAATGGTATACAGGTGTTTTTCTTGTATATGCAGGAAGATCAATTAGACCCGGTAGCCTGGTAGATGAATGGACCATAAACGACCAGAGGTGCACAGAAATTTGAAAACGGTGCCAGGACCATCACCAGAAGATGTGGAGGCTTACCAGAAGTAGTGGCCTGAAATAGCGTATGCTAAAACAGGTCAAGAAGGCTTGGTGACCAACTGGTCTAGATGTATTGTCTGGTTAGATGTCATCACCACACCAACGGAGGGAAGGGGGGGAGGCAATCAGCACGATTTCCTCAATAATAATCACACCACCAAGCCAAGCGAAAGATTCGTGTACCATGTGAGGGATGAAAACACTCACATAGTGTAATAACGTATTAACTTGGATTTATTAAAAATAGCAATAAAAAACAAACTCACATTTTATGCAGATCAAACAGGCATGTAAATCGTATAGCGGTAGTTGTGAGGGGTCCACCCGACATGTTTCAACTAAAAAAGTCGTCTTCTGGGGTGTGACGAACATGGAAAGATAATTTACAGTTTTCTGTTGTAAACTGCACTTTTTGAAATTACTAGCAACAAAAAAAAAAGGGCAACAAAAAAAAAGCACTCACATGAGTGTAGACAGATAGGCCGCACACCCCATAAAATGCATAAAAAACTACGAGAACCCCCTATCATGGCTTTAAAGCAGCCAATGAAATGCAGTATAGATAATTGAAAAAATTGATTTTATTGATACAAAAAGTATAAATAACATATTAAAAAATCGCTAAATGAATTCTGACTGTTTGAGTCAGGACATGAACTGGATATAGCGTACAATTGCAACGGACTATGCCTATAATTAGAACAAATGCAAAATACAATGTATTAATGAGCAACCATGGCTTGGTGGTGTGATTATTATTGAGGAAATCGTGCTGATTGCTTCCCCCCCTTCCCTCCATTGGTGTGGTGATGACATCTAACCAGACAATACATCTAGACCAGTTGGTCACCAAGCCTTCTTGACCTGTTTTAGCATACGCTATTTCAGGCCACTACTTCTGGTAAGCCTCCACATCTTCTGGTGATGGTCCTGGCACCGTTTTCAAATTTCTGTGCACCTCTGGTCGTTTATGGTCCATTCATCTACCAGGCTACCGGGTCTAATTGATCTTCCTGCATATACAAGAAAAACACCTGTATACCATTTATACACTGCTATCACAGACTTTTTCTTTTTGGTGTTATGGACTCTATATTTGATTTTGCCTTTGATGTTTAATTCATCTAAACACACATATGTATTATTCTTTCACTAGTCACTGTCACAAGTGCTCACATGAGATAACAACAGACAATGCCTATAAATAATGGCAATATACAATGCAGTATATGTAGGACAACGAGAGTTGTATGTATAAAAGACTGACGCGTTTCGACCCTTGCTGGGTCTTCTTCAGAGGATGGTTGTCCACTGTGAAAAGGTCAACATATATCAAACATAACATCAGATTCAACAATAACAAACCTATATATGTATACCATGTAACATATCTGCCTAGGTTGTATAGTTACCTATCACAGGATTTCTGGCGTTTAAGAGTGTTTAGGTGATGCGATTCCTCCTATGTTCCCTTGTCTCCCCCGTGTCGGGCCAACTCCCCAGGGAACGGGCGGTGGACCAAATATGTCTTACGAGGGATCACGCCTACATGCCCCCCATACAGGAGAGGGAAGGAGAGAAAGGGACAACAGACGGCCCGAACTGCACCCAGATAGGTTCACGTTAGTACTAGAAACAAAGTAAGAAACGAGGGGTCAATTGGTTTTTCCACATAGTTGGGAAGTTCCCCTACTATGGAGTTGTATAAGGTTGTTAGATTATAGGTTCATGGGTGTGCAGGAAGGCAATTGCTGGAGATAAGAAGAAGAAGAGGGAGGGGGGAAAGGGGGAGAAGAGGGGAAGGGGAAAAAGCATGGTGGGGAAAAAAAAGGGGGGGAAGGGGGGGGGGAGGGGGGGAAAGGAAAGAAAAAGAGGGGGAAGGAGGAGAAAGCGTGTAAGGAAAAGTGAGGAAAAAAGAAAAGGAGTGAACCATGAAGATGTGAGTGAATAACAGGAATGAACAAGCAAATAGCAAATGCCCTGCTGCCCATCAAGAACCATACAGCATAGGGATATATGGAAAGAACAATAGGGTAAAAGTGCCGACAGTCCACCAGTGAATGAACCAAGTAAAAAGGGGAAAGACCAGCCTATGCTGGATAAGAGGTGATAGGAAAAGGGGAGGGGAGAAACTGGGAAAGTGAAGGAGGGGAGGGGGAGGGAAAGGAGGGACAGAAGGGGGAGAGAGAAAAAAAGGAAAAGGGTGGAGAGGGGGGGGGTTGAAAAAAGGGGGGGGAGGGTGATGAGGAAATGGGGAGGAATGGGGGGAGGGGGGAGGAGAGGGAAGGAAGGGATGAAGGAGTGCTGGGGGGGTGACGCGATGGGGGTGTGTGCGGGGGTGTGTGTGGGGGGATGACTGTGAGTGTATGTCAGAGGAAGGGAAGTGTGGGGACTAGAAGTGAGAAAAAAACCTAGAGCAACAAGTGCACAACCCTCCACCAAAACAATCAGTGAAAAATGCAAGCAGTGACAAAGTGCAGAGGTGGTAGCGGAGCTGATTACCCAATCAAGCGAACCGGAGTAAAAGGATTGATATGTTCCTGGTTCTGGAAAGTTAGAGTATAATTAGAAAATGAAGACTGAATGAAAAAAATGGTTTAGGGAGAAAAAGAAATTGCTGGGGAGGTAAATGGAAGCGTTGAGGTCGTTTCGAGTGCACTTACCAATCAATTAGATCAGTGGGTGCATTGCCTGGCATCTCAAAGTTGAAAAAGATCCAATGAAGTTCCCCTGGGATTTGTTACATTTATAGGGAGTGTCAATTGACTAACTCCCATCGGGTGTAGGTATACGAGCGCATTCCTCCCTCCTCCCCCTCCATTGGGGGAAAGATCAGCCCGACTGTGCGCTCTGACATGGTCCCCCCGGCGTTCCGGAAGAGGTAATGCCCTCGGGTGTCCCCGTCGCTCCCGCCGCAACTGCGCAGGCTAGGGTGCACTAGGGTGCGCGCGTGTGAGCACGGCGTCCGGAAGTGATCCGGGACGCCGCTGGCAGGGTGAGAAGCGCCCAGGTCAAGGTGTTGCCACCTAGTGGGCGCATATAGGAGACACAGGGCCCAAGCGTCGCCTCTCTCATCCTGCCAGGAAGGCATAGAAGGTGCACCCCCGCCCCCCAGAGGAGAAGCACGGGCACTGGAGGGGAGGCAGCCGGGAACACAGAGCCAGCCAGCCGTGGATTATGTGCTGTGTAGACAGATGATACTAAAATGTGGCACAAACAGTCATGTCACTTGTTCACTAGGTACTACATATAAAGTTTATATAGTATGAATTGACTACTGGCTGACCATAATCTATACACCGTAATCTGCATATCATTGTCTCCTAGGAGATGGTTACACAGTTATAATAGCATTGTCCTATTGCAATTACATAATCAAATAGCACATATACAAAAGAAAGAAAAATGACATAATACCTAAATGTTTTTACATAAGAAGAACTCTGAACTGTTTTTAGGCTAGATTTTTCTAAAAAATGGAACATTGCAGGGTATGAAACCCACTTTATTAAATCACATAACATACACAAAGAGATATACCTCATACATTCAAAAGTAATGAGGAGGATGATAGTAGAGATATTGGTTGTACGTAGGGAAAACCAGGCAGGAATAGGTACAAAACTGGAAATGCTGATAGGTAAAGTGTATTGTGGGAAGCTCAACTTTGGTTAGCATGGAGGGGAAGGAGGGGGGAAACAAGGGAAGAGGAAGAAACAAGAAGAGGGAAAGGAAGAAAGGATTGGTGATGTTGAATCTTTTCTCATGTTTCCACAGAACATTGCAGGACATACAGGATGGAAGGTCCTTTCCCATACATTCATTGTGTCTTCACCGATGAAAACCCCTGCAAAAAAGGAGCAAACGAAATCGATTCGTTTAAACCCGGTGGAGAGGTGGCCTGTAACTGGAATATCCATCTCTGCTCTTTTTGCAGCAGAGACTTATTCCAGTCGCCACCTCTAGTGGGAATCTTTATTTTGTAAAGGGCCACAAAAGTGACTCTAGGGACTCTGTAGTTGTGTGTAAAGATTATATGCCTCCCAATGGGGAGATACGGGTTCCCCACCTCCATGCTATAGACATGTTGGGAAATGCGTTTCCAGAATTCCTGCCTGGTTTTCCCCACATAGTATGCACCACATTCACATTCCATCAGATATACTATTCCACGAGTGTGGCAATTCACAAACTGTGTAGGTGTGAATGTGTTTCCGTTGGGTAAAACAAAGGTTTTATCTTGCTTAATAAGTGAACAGTATGAACAATGCCCACAGGGGAAGGAACCCGCTATGGAACAGTGCTTCAATCTCTTATTTTCGTTGGTGTATTCGCTCCGAACGAGCTTGTCACGTAGTGACATAGCTCTTTTGTAAGTTATGGTAGGTTTTTCTTGAACAAACTCACGCAATTTGGGGTCATCTGTGAGGATGCTCCAATGTCGCTCTATGATCTTTTTAATAGCCTGATGTTGTCGGGAGTAGCGCATGATGATCCGGGTGAGATTGCATTCAGAACTTTTGGAGGGTTTAAGTTTAAAAAGCAGCTGAGGTCTAGAGTGTCCTATAGCTTGATTGTAAGCTTTTTTTAAGGCACGATCTACTGTAGCCCCTTGCTAGCAGTCGATTTTGGAGCCCCTCTGCTTCTTTTTTGAACAAAGCCTCAATTGAACAGTTGCGCCAAAGGCGCAAATACTGTCCGTAAGGGATCGAGTTCTTTAATGGGATGGGATGAAAACTATCCGAATGAAGGACGTGTTCCCAGCAGTTGTCTTACGGAACAAAGTGCTAGAAAGGTGTCCTTCTGCAGTAACCGAAATGGAGACATCTAGGAGGGTGACGCTGTGGGGGTCATGGGTCATCGTAAATCTCAAGTTACGATCATTCACATTAATCTTGTTAAAAAATTCAACTAGTTTGGTCTCGGGTCCCTCCTAGACGACGAAGACGTCGTCGATATACCTCAGCCATTTGGTTATATGGCTGGTGTACACAACAAGGTCCTCGTCATCCAGGAGAGACTTCTCCCACTCCCCCAGGTACAGGTTGGCGTAGGAGGGGGCACAACAGGTCCCCATAGCCACACCCTGTACCTGGAGGTAGTGGGAGTTGTCAAAACAAAATTAATTATGATGCAGTATATAGTGCAGCCCGTTCAAAATGAACCTGACCAATGCCGGATCATACTGAGAATGCTGTTGCAAGGCCCTTTGTACAGCAGCCAAACCCTTAGAATGGGGAATGCTGCTGTACAGCGCCTCAACATCGATAGTCACCAGAATGGCATTTTCAGGTATCCTAAGATTGTTGATGAGTTGTAAAAATTGTATTGTGTCCTTCACAAAGGAGGGCAAAGACAGAACAAGAGGTTGCAAGTATGCATCTATGACTCGGCTTAGGTTTTCTGATATGGCTCCATTGCCGGAGACAATGGGGCGGCCTGTGGGTTTTGTCGGATTTTTATGAATCTTGGGTAGACTATAGAACGTAGCTACCTTGGGATGTGGGGTCTTAAACAAATTCATAGATATTCTTGGTGATTTCCCCTCTATAGAACGCAAATCAATCATACCATAAAAGCTGGAATTATATTGATTGATGTTAAGGGCTGAAATTGCTTTATACCATTCTTTGTTCTTTAAAATGTCCAGACACACTGAAACATAGTCATCATTATTCATGACGACCACATTACCCCCTTTGTCAGAGGGTTTTATTACAATTTTGGGTTTTTTTATGAGGCGCTGAAGGGCCAGGTTTTCATCATCTGAGAGATTGGCCGGTTTGGAATGAGTTTGTGATAGTTTGCATATGTCACGAATAGTCTGCCTTAAAAATACTGCTACATTGGGGTTCATGCTCGAAGAAGGGAATGTGGTGGAGGCCTTTTTAAACATCATTAGGGGATTTGAGGTCAATTTGTCCACCTCCTGCAGTAAGGCGTCCAGATCGATTTGGTCTATTAAATCCACTGTTTTGTTTTCTTGGTAAAGGAGAGTTAGGTCTCGTAGGGCCCTACATTCCTTCATGCTGAAAAAGGACCCATCCACAGCGTCATCTTCAGAGTTGTCCTTTGCATGCAGGTATTTTAATAATAACCTGCGTGCGAAAAGTTGTAGGTCAGTGACTGTTTCAAAGACATCAAAGTTCTGTTCGGGACAGAAGGTTAGTCCACGAGATAAAAGTTGTATCTCACTTGGTGACAGATTGGTGGAAGATAAATTAACCACGCTTAGGTGGTTTGTTGTATCCGCATCACAAAGGGGTCCAAGCCCTTGCTGGTTTTCTTGGTTTGTGGGGACGCAGGTCCCCGAGATGAGTTTAAAGCTTTTTGTGAAGCTACTTTATTAGAGCCAACAGAGGAAGTAAGATGTTTAGAAGGTTCCTGTATCAATGAGATATTACTGGATAATTCGGGGGATGTTACCCTGCCCACCTCCGCAGTGTATTCTTTGGCTACCATGCAGCCAGGTTGGGTATCTTGAGAATCTACTTGTGTGGAGGCAGTATCCATCGCGCGTTTTTTAGAGTCGTGTTCGGGAGAATTCCTGAAACTACGATCTCTTTTCTGTTGTGATTTGCTACGCGTTTGGTTGCGTTGGGAGGAATTTTTTCGTTCAGGTTCGGGATCCGAAGATCTCCGAAGTTTCGAAATTTGAGTATTATTTTTGTTCTTAGGTTCGCGACGTGGATGGTTATTGGGTGGGGACACATGATTTCTCCATCTGTAGGCATAGCCCTCCAAAAAAGCATGTTTGTCTCTCCAGAATTGCGTTTCCTTATTATGCAAAATGTTTTTATTAAAAGTTGAAAGATTTTCTTCCAAACGAGTTTGAGATTCAGCAAACAGGGGGTGTTGGGCGTATTGACTCAGTGTTTCTTCCAATTTGTTGATAACACCGTCTAAGAGGGCAATCTGTTTGCCGTATTCCTGGACAAGATGGACATCATCTCCCGGGAGCACGACTTGAGATTGGCCTCCCATTCGGCTTTGCACTCATCACTTATTAGATCAACATTTGGAAAAATTTGGACACGTAGTCCGTAGGGATTAATTTGTTCCTCAAGGTATCTGTCAAAACTCTTGACATGCCAAAAGAGGGCAGATTTTCTCTCGAGTACCTTAGTTAGTTTTTGGAATAATGATGTAATGGACAGGGTTTTTTGGTCTCCCTGTTCGAAAGAGTTCTCATATTGAGTCATTAGGTTAGCCCAGTCAGCTCCTGTGAATTTACTCATCCTGAATCAGAAATTGCAGCCTATTAATAGCTGAAGTGGATATTCAAGTGGCAAGAAAAACAGGATAAAAAAGGAAGGAAACCATATACCAGGATCATATATAGCGCCTAAAAACCAGTTCACAGTTCATGTCTAAACTCGAGTGCCAGAAAAACGGGGGAGGGTGTTTAACCACCCAAAAATCAAAACCAGCAACAACAAAAAAAAGCACTCACATGAGTGTAGACAGATAGGCCGCACACCCCATAAAATGCATAAAAAACTACGAGAACCCCCTATCGGGGCTTTAAAGCAGCCAATGAAATTCAGTATAGATAATTGAAAAAATAGATTTTATTGATACAAAAAGTATAAATAACATATTAAAAAATCGCTAAATGAATTCTGACTGTTTGAGTCAGGACATGAACTGGATATAGCGTACAATTGCAACGGACTATGCCTATAATTAGAACCAATGCAAAATACAATGTATTAATGAGCAACCACGGTTTCCTCAAATGTTGAATCCTTAAAATTTGATAACAACAGACAATACCTATAAATAATGGCAATATACAATGCAGTATATGTAGGACAACGAGAGTTGTATGTATAATACTGACGCGTTTCGACTCTTGCTGGGTCTTCTTCAGAGGATCGTTGTCCACTGTGAAAAGGTCAACATATATCAAACATAACATCAGATTCAACAATAACAAACCTATATACGTATACCATGTAACATATCTGCCTAGGTTGTATAGTTACCTATCACAGGATTTCTGGCGTTTAAGAGTGTTTAGGTGATGCGATTTCTCCTATGTTCCCTTGTCTCCCCCGTGTCGGGCCAACTCCCCAGGGAACGGGCGGTGGACCAAATATGTCTTACGAGGGATCACGCCTACATGCCCCCATACAGGAGAGGGAAGGAGAGAAAAGGACAACAGATGGCCCGAACTGCACCCAGGTTCACGTTAGTACTAGAAACAAAGTAAGAAATGAGGGGTCAATTGGTTTTTCCACATAGTTGGGAAGTTCCCCTACTATGGAGTTGTATAAGGTTGTTAGATTATAGGTTCATGGGTGTGCAGGAAGGCAATTGCTGGAGATAAGAAGAAGAAGAGGGGGGGAAAGGGGGGAGAAGAGGGGAAGGGGAAAAAGCATGGTGGGAAAAAAAGGGGGGAAGGGGGGGAAGGGGGGAAAGGGGGAGGGAAAGGGGGGGGAAGGGGGGGAAAGGAAAGAAAAAGAGGGGGAAGGAGGAGAAAGCGTGTAAGGAAAAGTGAGGAAAAAAGAAAAGGAGTGAACTATGAAGATGTGAGTGAATAACAGGAATGAACAAGCAAATAGCAAATGCCCTGCTGCCCATCAAGAACCATACAGCATAGGGTAAAAGTGCCGACAGTCCACCAGTGAATGAACCAAGTAAAAAGGGGAAAGACCAACCTATGCTGGATAAGAGGTGATAGGAAAAGGGGAGGGGAGAAACTGGGAAAGTGAAGGAGGGAAGGGGGGGAGGGGGGACAGAAGGGGGAGAGAGAGAAAAAGGAAAACGGTGGAGAGGGGGGGGTTGAAAAAAGGGGGGGAAAGGGTGATGAGTAAATGGGGAGGAATGGGGGGAGGGGTGGGAGGAGAGGGAAGGAAGGGATGAAGGAGTGCTGGGGGGGTGACGCGATGGGGGGGTGCGGGGGTGTGTGGGGGGATGACTGTGAGTGTATGTCAGAGGAAGGGAAGTGTGGGGACTAGAAGTGAGAAAAAAACCTAGAGCAACAAGTGCACAACCCTCCACCAAAACAATCAGTGAAAAATGCAAGCAGTGACAAAGTGCAGAGGTGGTAGCTGAGCTGATTACCCAATCAAGCGAACCGGAGTAAAAGGATTGGTATGTTCCTGGTTCTGGAAAGTTAGAGTATAAATAGAAAATCAAGACTGAATGAAAAAAATGGTTTAGGGAGAAAAAGAAATTGCTGGGGAGGTAAATGGAAGCGTTGAGGTCGTTTCGAGTGTACTTACCAATCAATTAGATCAGTGGGTGCATTGCCTGGTATCTCAAAGTTGAAAAAGATCCAATGAAGTTCCCCTGGGATTTGTTACATTTATAGGGAGTGTCAATTGACTAACTCCCATCAGGTGCAGGTATACGAGCGCATCCCTCCCTCCTCCCCTCCATTGGGGGAAAGAGCAGCACGACTGTGCGCTCTGACGTGGTCCCCCCGGCGTTCCGGAAGAGGTAATACCCTCGGGTGTCCCCGTCGCTCCCGCCGCAACTGCGCAGGCGCCGCTATGTCACATGCACTAGGGTGCGCGCGCGTGAGCACGGCGTCCGGAAGGGATCCGGGACACCGCTGGCAGGGTGAGAAGCACCCAGGTCAAGGTGTTGCCACCTAGTGGGCGCATATAGGAGACGCAGGGCCCAAGCATCGCCTCTCTCACCCTGCCAGGAAGGCATAGAAGGTGCACCCCCGCCCCCCAGAGGAGAAGCACGGGCACTGGAGGGGAGGCAGCCGGGAACACAGAGCCAGCCAGCCATGGATTATGTGCTGTGTAGATAGATGATACTAAAATGTGGCACAAACAGTCATGTCACTTGTTCACTAGAAAAAAACAGGTGATAAAAGGAACTAATACACTCTGCCGTCAAATATAATTTAAACAGACTGAAGGCAGAATTAGCCCCGTCTTAATAGATCTAAAGACAATTGCTAACATCAACAATGATGGGTGTGTTCCTCTGAATTCATGTAACATATGGCAAAAAAACAAGAGAAAAAGTGAATTCTTCAATGAGGGACATGCAATGGTCAGATCATATAAATACTGTCCAGTACAGTACAGTATTTATATGATCTGACCATTGCATGTCCCTCATTGAAGAATTCACTTTTTCTCTTGTTTTTTTGCCACTTGTTCACTAGGTACTACATATAAAGTTTATATAGTATGAATTGGCTACTGGCTGACCATAATCTATACACCGTACTCTGCATATCATTATCTCCTAGGAGATGGTTACACAGTTATAATAGCATTGTCCTATTGCAATTACATAATCAAATAGCACATATACAAAAGAAAGAAAAATTACGTAATACCTAAATGTTTTTACATAAGAAGAACTCTGAACTGTTTTTAGGCTAGATTTTTCTAAAAAATGGAACATTGCGGAGTATGAAACCCACTTTATTAAATCCCATAACATACACAAAGATATATACCTCATACATTCAAAAGTAATGAGGAGGATGATAGTAGAGATATTGGTTGTACGTAGGGAAAACCAGGCAGGAATAGGTACAAAACTGGAAATGCTGATAGGTAAAGTGTATTGTGGGAAGCTCAAATTTGGTCAGCATGGGGGGGGGAAGGAGGTGGGAAACAAGGGAAGAGGAAGAAACAAGAAGAGGGAAAGGAAGAAAGGATTGGTGATGTTGAATCTTTTCTCATGTTTCCACAGAACATTGCGGCACATACAGGATGGAAGGTCCTTTCCCATACATTCATTGTGTCTTCCCCTGCAAAAAAGGAGCAAAACAAAATCGATTCGTTTAAACCCGGTGGAGAGGTGGCCTGTAACTGGAATATCCATCTCTGCTCTTTTTGCAGCAGAGACTTATTCCAGTCGCCACCTCTAGTGGGAATCTTTATTTTGTAAAGGGCCACAAAAGTGACTCTAGGGACTTAATTACTATTTAGCTTTTAAAAAATACAAAATGTTATTTTACATTTAATTTCATAATACATGTATTTACTTAATTATTGCAGTATTTATATAGCACTGAAATGTATGTAGTGCTTTACATACTATATATACTGTATCATGCATTCACATCAGTCACTGTCCTCTAGGAGCTTATTATTTATTTATGTATTTATTTCAGGTACATAGCGACGTCAATTTACGCAGCACTTTACACATATAGTATATTGTACATTCACATTAGTCCCTGCCCTCAAGGAGCTTACAATCTAAGGTCTCTTACTCTGATTCATATATACACATACTAGGGCCAATATAGACAGCAGCCAATTAATCTATCAGCATGTCTTTGTAGTGTGGGAGGAAACTGTAGTACCTGGAGGACGCCCATCCAGGTACAGGGTGAACATACAAACTCCATGCAGGTAGTGCCATGGTTGGAATTTAACCAATGATCCTAGTGCTGCTAGATGGATGTTTCATGTACTTCAGCTGTAAATTTAATTAAATCAAATGTGCAGTTCCTATTTAGGTTTTTTTTTTTCTTGTTTTGGGTGCCAAAAGGTTGTGTGTCTAAAGGAAACAGCAATGAAAATTGGGCCCTGTAATTCCTAACTGAAAGGAGATCTCCACCACGTTTACGTTTCACACTAAGTTGTTCCTTGCAACTTATGCAAGTTATATATTAACAGTCATTTCACAGTACTTGCCTGGTTATATAAACAAACTGTTTTCTCAGTTGATTGTCATCTACACACATTCTAAAGGCCCGTACACACGATCAGACTTTTTGACAAAAAACATGCAAATTAGCTGTTTTGGAGCAACATCCGACCGTGTGTACGCTCCATCGGACAAACTTTTTCTGTTTTCATCTGACTTTTGTTGGCTGTGCGAACGGACAAACTTTGTGGCAACAAAAGTCAGATGGAGCAAAGTCCGATCGTGTGTACACAAAGCCGTCGGACTTTTGTACAAACTATAGTACCTGCCCACGAGAATGTTTCCAGTGCGATCCGATCTCGCTGGTGTTTGGCGACAGGGTACTGTACATCTCATGCTGGCTGCATTAGGAAAAACACATTTTCCTACTGCGGAGAGCACGAGAGGGAATTCCTCTCTGGGAGAATTACAGGCCCTTAGGTCTGGTATGAATTATAAAGGGAAACCCCTACGCCGAAAAAAACGGCGTGGGGGTCCCCCCAAAATTCATGCCAGATCCTTATCCGAGCATGCAGCCCGGCCGGTCAGGAAAGGGAGTGGGGACAAGTGAGCGCCCCCCTATTGAGCAGTACCAGGCCGCATGCCCTCAACATGGGGGGTGGGTGCTTTGGGGGAGGGGGCGCCCTGCGGCCTCCCCACCCCACAGCACCTTGTCCCCATGTTGATGAGGACAAGGACCTCTTCCCGACAACCCTGGCCGTTTGTTGTCGGGGTCTGCGCCGGGGGCTTATCGGAATCAGGGAGCCCCTTTAATAAGGGGGCCCTCAGATCCCGGCCCCCCACCCTATGTGAATGAGTATGGGGTACATCTTCCCCTACTCATTCACCTAGGGAAAAAGTCAATAAAAAACACACTACACAGGTTTTTAAAGTAATTTATTAGGCTGCTCTGGGGGTCTTCTTCCGACTCCTGGGGTCTTCTTCCGACTCCGGGGACTTCGGGGGTCTTCTTCCGACTTCGGGGGTCTCTCCGGCGTCTTCTCCCAGTGTCCGGTTCTTCTCCGCTCTCTCTGGCCTCTTCTCCCAGTGTCCGGTTCTTCTGCCAGCTCCTCCGCTATCTTCTGCCGCTCTTTTGCTAGTGGTGGCCTGGACTTCTGCATCATCTTCTTCCCTCTTCTCTTCTTCCGATGTTGACACGCCACTCTCTCCCGCTGTAATGGTGTGTGATCACTCCGTAATGACTTATATAGGCGGTGACCCCGTCCCCTTATGACGTCACAGTCCCTGGGCATGCCGGAACTGTGACATCATAAGGGTCACCCGGTGACCCCGCCCCATGCCTATATAAGTCATTAAGGAGCGCTTACACAGCATTACATCGAGAGAGAGTGTCGTGTCAACATCGGAAAAAAAGAAGGGGGAAGAAGACCCTTGGAGCTGCCTAATAAATTACTTTAAAAACCTGTGTAGTGTGTTTTTTATTAACACTTTTCTCCCTAGGTGAATGGGTAGGGGTACGATGTACCCCATAATCATTCACATAGGGTGGGGGGCCAGGATCTGGGGGACCCCTTATTAAAGGGGGCTCCCGGATTCCGATAAGCCCCCTGCCCACAGACCCTGACAACCAACGGCCAGGGTTGTCGGGAAGAGGCCCTTGTCCTCATCAACATGGGGACAAAGTGCTTTGGGGTGGGGGGGCCGCAGGGCGCCCCCCTCCTCCAAAGCACCCACACCCACCCATGTTGAGGGCATGCGGCCTGGTACGGCTCAGGAGGGGGGGCGCTCGCTCGTCCCCACCCCCCTTCCTGACCGGCCGGGCTGTGTGCTCGGATAAGGGTCTGGTATGGATTTTGGGGGGACCCCCACGTCGTTTTTTCAGCGTAGGGTTCCCCTTAAGATCCATACCAGACCTAAGGGCCCACGTGGGGAACCCACGCTGTTTTTTTATTTAAAATTTGGTGTGGAGTTCCCCCTCAAGATTCATACCAAACACAGTGCCTGGCATTGGCGGGGATCCAAGTCGGATCCCCGCACCAGTGTGAACCTGGCTCGCAAGGTGTCAATCTCGGCGAGATTGACACAATATCAGACAACAATACAGAAGTTGACCAAAGGGTGGTGGTAAAGAGCTGAAAACCCACGTGATTTGGTGAAAGTTGGCTTGAAAAGTCATGCCGTCTATATGCAATACAAATTTATGGCCAACGCCCTTTGTACAAAAATCCACAGGAAAGTTTGTACAAAGTCCTATCATAAGTTGCATCTGAGGAAGGCTCCATGCACACTAGGGTTTTTTTATAGGCTCAAAAAATGCTAGAAAAAGACGCTGTATGAAAAATGCTGATAATAGCGTTTTTGTGCTGGGTTGTAGTAGCGTTTTAGTAATTTTTTAAAGCTTACGGCTTCATGCACACTTGCATTATTTTAAGCTCATAGAAGCTGTTATTAGCATTTTTTCTGGTCCTAGAAGCTGAATAGTGTTATCCTATGTGTCCATGCACACTACTTTAGGCTTTTAGCGTTTTTTTGAGCTTCAGGGTCTAGGAGCAGGAAAAAAATTGTGTTCCTAATGCCGCGTACACACGAGCGGACATTACGGCGGACTTTGCCCGGCGGACTGGATTTCGTCGGACAATTCGATGTGTGTGGGCTCCAGCGGACTTTGTTTTCTCAAAAGTTGGACGGAATTAGATTTAAAACTTGTTTTAAATTTATCCGTTGAAATCGAGTCCGGTCGAAAAGTCCGCCGTCTGTATGCTAGTTCGACGGACAAAAAGCCACGCTAGGGCAGCTATTGGCTACTGGCTATGAACTTCCTTGTTTTAGTCCGGTCGTACGTCATCACGTACGAATTCGACGGACTTTGGTGGATTGTGTGTAGGCAAGTCCGTTCATTCACAAAGTCCGTCGGAAAGTACGTCGAAAAGTCCGCCGGGCAAAGTCCGCCGTAATGTCCGCTCGTGTGTACGCGGCATTAGAGTATTTTTAAGTGTTTTTTCCAGCAGAAAGCAGAAAAAAGCACTGAATGCTCTTAAACGTTTTTAAACGCTTCTAAACACCACTAAAACGTTCCTAACAGCTTTTTTGATTTTTTTTTTTTCTTCATGTACTATAAAAATGCTAACAAAATGCAAATGCTCCTAAAAGCTTCTAAAAGCTACTAAAACGCTACTACAAGCTGGCACGAAAAAACTATTATCAGCATTTTTCATCCAGCATTTTTTTCTAGCATTTCTTGAACTTATAATAAATGCTAGTGTGCATGGAGCCTTAAGGAGAATTAGAATTTTATTAGTGTTTTTACAGTACATGAGTAAAAAAAAAGCTTGAAAAAAAAGTGTTTTCTTTTGCTGGACCCACGCTCCAAAAAACTCTACAAAAACATTTTTTTTCTGCTCCTAGACACTGAAGCTCAAAAAACACTAATAGCCTAAAGTAGTGTGCATGGGCACAAAGAATAACACTTTTTAGCTTCTAGGAGCAGAAAGAGAAGTGCTAGTAGTGTGCATGGAGCCTTAAAGCGGAATTCCACCCACATATTTGATTTTTATTTTTTTTTAATTTCTATTAATCTTGCATAATGCATATCAAGCTATCCTTATTCTTGTCATTAGCGCTGTCTTTATTATATATTTATCTTAAAAAAATACCTTAGATTTTTCCTTCTTGTGGATTCCTGTCCTGCTTGTGTGCAGGAGAAGCCCACAAGTATATTCTTCCAGGATACGGCACTGCTGTATTCCCAGCATGCACGGCCTGTTCTCGCGCATGCACAGTAATAGCATGAGATGATGAAGACCTCATTAGGTCACAACATCAACATTCTTCTTCCAGATTTAGTCGTCATATGTCACCAGCAAGGTCCAGCCTTCATAGAGGAAGCTCTGAATCCTTCTCTAGGCACCGCACCGCACATGTCAGCCGCTCCAAGGAAGGAGTCTGCTGGGTTCTGGTCCCAGAGGGCAAGTCTCTGTGTGAGCAATGCTATGCCCGGGCGGTTGAAGAAAGGGATGGTGATTTCAAGCAAATGGAATCTCTGGTGAGGCTTGTGGTGTAAGAATCCCTTAAAGAGTGGGGTACAAGCCACACGCAATATACAACAGCCCTTACAGCGTGTTCTCCCACTAGGACATCCATACATCCATGAAGACCTCATACATTGGGGCAGAGGGAGGTGAAAGTCACTTTGCCCTTGTGAAGCCTTTGGTCAAGGCAATTAGGGGGCATTTACATGGATAGAACCTGTAGAGTCACCTGCAAAGCAAGAGGAAGTTCTTTAAGCACCTCTAGAGAGAGCATTCTAATTTGCCATTCCTAAGGGAACTAAGGGGCATCATTTTGGATGTGTGGACGCAGTATTCAAGAGTGTTTTCAGATGAAGCGGCCAGAGACTCAGTAGTTCAAGAGTCGGAGCTGGCCTCAGTTTCCATGGTGAGGTTTCAATTGACATCATCCACATGGTTATGCTCTCGTTAGTTACGGCTAAGTGAGCGATATGGCTGTGGCCTTGGCTTGCTGACCCTGCCTCTAGCAGGCGTGGTTTAGGATCCATTTGAGGGAGCTTCATCTTTTGGCAACAAGCTGAATATCACCATAACCGGGGCCACAGTTGGTAAGTCAGGGTTTTGCCTCAGGACTGGCGCCTGCTAGGCCAGAAGATGACACCTTCTAGAAGACAAAGTTCAGAGCGTGCGGGGGTCGCACACTTTTACAGACCAGGTCAGGATTTTAGGATTAGCTGGTGAAGAGGCCAGATGTTCCCTTACACATCTGCAAAAAAAAAAAACTTGACCTCGGTTATTCGAGAAGCTGCATTTGGGCCTCAGCCTATTGGAACGTCAAAGCGGTCGTTTCAGGAAATGCATGGTCCTTCAGATGTCCTCCTCAGATTCGTTTCCACGGATATGCCTCAAGGTAAGGAAGCATATACTCTTGTATTATGTAAAGTCTCTGGTGTCACAAGGTGCTGCCGTGCCAGTCCCAGAATGCGGAAGATTTCAGGGCATGTATTTGCTCCTCTTTATGGTCGTGAAGAACGGCTTGCAGAGGCCAATTATAGACCTCACGCACCTAAAACAATTTTCAAGAAGTTCAAGATGGAGACATTGTGCCTGATTTAGAGGGTCCAGCCAGGTGACTGGCTCGTTTCCATAGACCTAAAGATGCGTACTTGCATGTGCCCATTGTAGAAGTCTACCACAAGATTCTACATTCATCATCGCCTGGCATGTTTTTCAAAGTCTTTTGGTTGATATAGTCTTTATCAAAACAAAGGGCATACGCCTGCATTGTTACCTGAATGACCTTATCCTACTATCCCAAGACAGAGGGCAGCTGCTGGAGCCCACAGCTCAGATATGTTCAATGCTCCACAAATTCGGCTGGCTGCTGAATCTGGAAAAGAGCCACCTGGAGCCCACTCAGTCTCTTGTGTAACTCGGGGCTCAGTTCAATATACTCAAGAGGACTATTGCTTTGCTTCTGGATCCCAAAGATCTGGAACAGAATACTTACAGTATGTCCCTATCTTCTTGCCACCTGCGCTCTTTTCAGTGTCTAAAATTATCGGCACTATGGTGTTTATGGATCCGATGATCAAGTGCATGCTCTGAAGGATGCAGCCCTTCCAGAAGGGGTTTCTCTAGCAGTGGGAGGCAGGAAACAGAATTCAGGTCATCTCCATAATCTCAGTCATAAGAGAGAGTCCTTGGTGGCTGCAACGGGGAAACTTGCTCATTTGCCATTCCATTGCCCCATTTCTTGGTTCACAATCACATCCAATGACAGCAATACGGGATGAGGACTTACTGCCTGTTGGGGATAACTCAAGGCTGGTGGGGCTGTCAGCTTCACAAGATTGTGCTGAACATGCAGAAACTACGGGCAGCCTTCTGCACCCTACAAGCCAATTATGCCTTGGGCTCAGAAGAATCTAGCCGACATCTTAGCAGCTTATATCCCTGGTGTCCAAAATATTCTAACGGACCTTTTTTCCAGAGTGCAATTGGACAACGAATGATCTCTCCATGTGTTGGTTTGTAGGCGGATTTTGTCCCTGGGGATAAGTCCAGAAGTCAATCCGTTTGCCTCCATGTACAACAAGAAGTTGGAGAAGTATTATACGTGGGGCCGGTATCTGCAAGGCTTCAGGACAGATGCCCTGACAGATCATTGGAAATGCAGCAGTGCCTGTGTGGTTCTTCCAGTTCCAGTCATCCTCGGGTTTCTATGAAGACTCAGAACAGAAGTTGTAGAGGTAGAGGTAGTGATGCCTTATTGGCCAAATAGGCCATGGTCCCCCTTGCAAGCACAGCTCAGCTACCGGAACCCAGAGCCACTTCCCCTCAGGCCAGACCTTCTATCAATGGATGCATTTCTACATCCATGTCCAGCACAGTGGCGTCTGATGGTCTGGTTCTTGAGATTGGGGGTCCTTGGCTGCTCCTCCAGAGTCATCTTTGCTCTCATGAATACTAGGAAACAAAGATTAAAAAATTATACTAGAACCCCCTAACGGGGCTTTAAAGCAGCCAATGAAATACAGTATTGATAGTTGAAAAAATTCAATTTTATTAGTACAAAAAATATATAGGTAGCGTATTAAAAAATCACAAAAGATAGATACTGACTATTCGAGTCAAGACATGATCTAAATGTGACCTACCATTACATAAAACAAAGCATACAATTAAGCCAAGTACTAGGCAAAATGCATTGAATGGCGACCAAGATTATCTTAAATGTTATATACTTGAAAGGGTAGCAACAGACATTGCCTGTAATACGATACATGTATGTGGAACAACAGAAGTTGTATACGTGAATACTGACGCGTTTCGGCCCTTCCCGGGTCCTCTTCAGAGGATCGTTGTCCACTGTGAAAAGGTCAACATGTGTCAAACATAGCATCAAATCCAACAATACCAAACCTATGTATATGCACCATCTACTAAAGTTGCCTAGATCATATAGTTACCTAATACAGGAGTTATAGCGTTTCCGCGTGCAGTTTAGACATTGTAGGTTATTGTATTTTAGGTGGTGCAGTTTCTCTTTAGCTCCCCCATCTCCCCCGTGTCGGACAAGCCCCCAGGAGAGCGGGCAGTGGGCCAAGTGTGTCTTGCGAGGGATCACATCTATCAGCCCCCCATATATGGGAGGGGGAAGAAGAGGAGGGGAGGGCAACGAACAACCCGAAATACACCTGAGTGGGTATACGTTAATGCTGGAAGTAGAAAAATATTGAGTGTTAAATACTGAGAGAGCGGGGGGTCACTTGGTTAATCCACACAGATTGGGAAATTTCCCAGCTATGAAAATTTATAGAGATATTGGATACTGAGTACATGGGTGTACAGAGGGCATTGCTAAGGAGATGAGAGGAAGGGGAGGAAAAGATGTGAGGAAGAGGATAGGGAAGAGGGAAAGACAGAAAAAGGGAACGAAGGAATAAAAGGGAAGGTGAGAAGAAGTGAAGGAAAAGAAATAACCCAAAGCAGTGTATGTGAAGATAGAGCAAGTGAAAAATAGTAAATGCCCTGCTGCTGATCAATCCCCATGTACCATAGAAAGTATATGCAGAGAACAATAAGGTAAGGGTGCCGACACACCACCAATGAGTGGGCAAAGGGAAATGAGGGAGGGATGAGGGAAGGAAAGAATATCAAACAGAATGGATAGGAGTGATGGACGAGATAGAAAAGGGAAAGGGAGAAAAGGAGGAGAAACAAGGGGCGGGGAAGGGTGGGAGAGGAAAGATGACAAAGGGAAAACCGACAGAGGGAACGGGAAAATGGGAAGGGGGGGGGAAAGGGGGGAAAAGGGGGGGAAAGAAGGAAAGGGGGGAAAGGACGGGAAAGGATGGGAAAGTGCTGCGGGAGGGAAGGAAAGAAAGGAAAAGGGGAAAAAAGGAGGGGGGGAGGGGGGAGAAACAGAAAAGAGAGGGAAGGGAAAGGGAAGAAAAAAAAAAAAAAGTAAAGTGAATGATGGGATAGGGGGTGATGGGAGGGAGGGTGCACAGGGGAGGTGAAAAGTGTGGATGGAGTGATGAGCGGGGTGTGAGACGGGGAGGTGCAGGGTGGGGGGAAAGATGGGAGAGTGAAGGGAGAAGGGGAAGTGCGAGTGAGGTGAAATACGGGGTCTGGGACATGGAGGGACATGGGGGAAAAAAGGGGAACGTGGGGGAATTGTCCAAGTGAAAAAAAACCAATGTAAAGCAAACGTGCACAAAACAATCATCAAGTGAGGGTGACAAACAGTGTGAAAATACAAGGGAGGTGTCGGAACTGATTACCTAATTCAGCTGAACTGAGTAGAAGAATTGAAATATTCTGGATAATAAAAAATTAAGGTGTAAATGGATCTGACAAGGTCAGCAACGGTTTAAAAAAGACCAAGTCATTAGAGAGATGTCACATTCGTTCATATGTGCTTACCAGTGTGAGCTGTCAGTCTGTGTGGCCTGTCTCCAGTTGGAAAAGGATCCAATGAATGTCCCCTGGTGGTTCCCATATTTATGGGGAGTGCCAATTGGCTAACTCCCTTCAGGTGTCCGTGTGCCCTGCGTCCCTCCTCCTCCCCCTCCATCGGGGGAAGCGAGCAGCACCGATGTGCGCCCTGGTGTGGTCCCCCCGGCGTTCCGGAAAGGAAGACACCTTCGGGCGTCCCCGTCGCTTCCGCCGCAACTGTGCAGGCGCCGCTACGCCACGCGCACGCGCCCTAGGGCGCGCGCGTGAGTGCGGTGTCCGGAAGGAATCCGGGACGCCGCTGGCAGGGAGAGGGGCGTCCCACCCAGGTGAAGCCACCTAGTGGGCACTTTGGGAGACGCGGGGCCCAAGCGTCTCCTCTCTCACCCTGCCAGGAAGACACAAAAAGGTGCACCCCCGCCCCCAGAGGAGAAAACCAGGCACTGGGGAGACAATGGGGGACACAGAGCCATACTGCCCAGAGGTGCTGTTATATAAAAATGCTGGTAATAGTGGTGAGAAATGGCTCAAGCCATTTACATGAACTGTTCGATGGTGCTAAACATATGGTCTGTATGCCGTGAACTGATTGCTTGCTGGCCATCTTAAATGCATCCTACCATACATGGCATTGTATATTTTGGCATGATTGCACAGTTGCAAAAACAATCGTTTTTTTACAGCCTGCGCAATCGGGATGGTACATGTGCAAAAAGAAAAAGAAAAAAAGAAAAATTGCATGATAGTAAGTATTAAAGTCATAGAAAATTCCGAACTGTTTGAGGCTAGATTTCACAAGGGGTAGAACGATACAGAGTACATGGTCCATTTTGTTAAATCCAGTGACATACACATAAATATGCATCTCATACATGTGAGCATGGTGAGAAAAACAGTAAAAACAGTAAAATGATGACTTTAATGATTATGCGTGGGGAAAACCAGGCAGCGACATACACACAGCTGGAAACGCTAATGAGAAAAATGTATAGGGACAATTGGCTAAGGTCAGCAAAAGGAAGGAGGAGGGGGGGAGCGAGGGCGGGGGGAAGGCTTTTCACAGTGGACAACCATCCTCTGAAGAGGACCCGGGAAGGGTTGAAACGCGTCAGTATTCACGTATACAACTTCTGTTGTTCCACATACATGTATCGTATTACAGGCAATGTCTGTTGCTACCCTTTCAAGTATATAACATTTAAGATAATCTTGGTCGCCATTCAATGCATTTTGCCTAGTACTTGGCTTAATTGTATGCTTTGTTTTATGTAATGGTAGGTCACATTTAGATCATGTCTTGACTCGAATAGTCAGTATCTATCTTTTGTGATTTTTTAATACGCTACCTATATATTTTTTGTACTAATAAAATTGAATTTTTTCAACTATCAATACTGTATTTCATTGGCTGCTTTAAAGCCCCGTTAGGGGGTTCTAGTATAATTTTTTGCACTTTATGGGGTGTGCGGCCTACCCGTCTACACTCATGTGAGTGCCCATGTTTTTCACTAGGAAACAAAGATTATGGGAGAATCTGGTCAAAGTTTGTGCAATACATGTCTTCTGCTGACGGATCATGTAATGATCCTGAAGTTAAAAATATTCTGGGCTTGCTCCAGCCAGATCTAGATCTGGCCCTATCAGTCAACTCCCTCAGAGTGCAATTGTCAGCATACGTCTCTTGGACAGTTCTTTAACCAGTTCCCGACCGGCGCACGCCTATGTGCGTCGCGCACCGGCCATGAGCTACGTGAGTCGGGTTACAGGTCCCGCAGACTCGATCACCGCGGGGATACCCGCGATCGCCTCACGGAGAGGACGAACAGGGAGATGCTGATGTAAACAAGAATCTCCCCTTTCTGCCTAGTGACAGTCTCACTGATCTTTGCTCCCTGTCATCGGGAGCAGAGATCAGTGACGTGCCACAGCTAGCCCACCCCCCCCTACAGTTAGAAATCACTCCCTAGTACTGACTTAACCCCTCCCCGCCCCCTAGTGGTTAACCCCTTCACTGCCAGTGTCATTTACACAGGAATCAGTGCATTTTTATAGCACTGATTGCTGTATAAATGCCAATGGTCCCAAAAATATGTCTAAAATGTCCGATGTGTCCGCCATAATGTCGCAGTCACAATAAAAATCGCTGATCGCTGCCATTACTAGTAAGAAAAAAAAATATTAATAAAAATGCCATAAAACTATCCCCTATTTTGTAAATGCTATAACTTTTGTGCAAACCAATCAATAATCGCTTATTGCAATTTTTTTTACCAAAAATATGTAGAAGAATATGTATCGGCCTAAACTGAGGAAAAAAATGTTTTTTTAATTATTTTTTGGGGATATTTATTATAGCAAAAAGTTAAAAAAAAAGTGTTTTTTTCAAAATTGACGCTATTTTTTTGTTTAAAGCGCAAAAAATAAAAACCGCAGAGGTGATCAAATACCACCAAAAGAAAGCTGTATTTGTGGGAAAAAAAGGACGTCAATTTTGTTTGGGAGCCACGTTGCACGACCGCGCAATTGTCAGTTAAAGCGACGCAGTGGCGAATCGCAAAAAGTGCTCCGGTCAGGAAGGGGGTAAATTCTTTCCGGGCTGAAGCGGTTAAGGGAGCAACTAGGTTCAGACTTCGGAGTAAGCAGAGACTTCCCAAATGGAACCTCCCTCTTTTTCTTGACTCCCTCTCGGGAACTGAAGCAGAGGATTCTAAGACTGTCTTCATTTAAGACCTCTGTCAAGTTCGCCTTTCTCGTGGCTATCACGTTGGCATAAAAAGCCAGAAACTGGAGCATCAGTCATGGAGAACCTTTCTTAATGTTCTTTTCAGAGCGAGTGGTGCTGTTACCTATGCTTGACTCAATTCCCAAGGATACATTAGTCTTTCATGAGAACCAAGAAATTGTTCTGCCAACTTTTAGAGTACTAATATGCATCCTTTAGATGTGGGAGAGGTCGTGTTGTGGCTTAGTTGGTTAAATCTAGTAAATGAGGAATCCTGAGTTTGACTCTCAGCAGTGCCTTTTCTTTTACAAAACAGTGATCAGACTTCTGTGCTACTATGAGTGACTTAGCAAGTATGAAAAAAAGGACACCTGTGTCTAATGCCGCGTACACACGAGCGGACTTTCCGGCATACTTGGTCCGGCGGTCTTTCCGACGGACTTTATCCGCTAGGTGCGCCGGACTTAAAAACCAACGGACTTGGACACACACGATCACTCCAAAAGTCCAACGGTTTTGAACGCGGTGACGTACAGCACGTACGACGGGACTAGAAAAAGAAAGTTCAAACCCATTATGGCACCCTTTGGGCTCCTTCTGCTAATCTCATGTTTATCTCGTGTTAGTAGAAGTTTGGTTAGAGACGATTCGCGCTTTTTACACTTCAGCTTATTTCGATCGTTTTCTGCGGTTCAGTCTGTGCTTGGGAGGTTTGTATCTGCTTTTCAGTGCGTGTTGGTCAGTTCGTAACCTGCCTAGCAGGCCGTTTTGGTCCACTCATTCCTGATCTTCAGGTCGCTCTTCATAGGCCTTGCTGTTCTTCAGTGCGTTTGTTATAAGTTTGTTTGACCAGCCGACCGTTTTGAAGCTATGTTGCGTGGACATACTCGTTCTCGAGTTCGTGCTGCGTGGGGACTTGGTGTTGGGGTTAATACTTTGACCCGAGTCGAGTCCATGAACAGGGTGAGGAGGAGTTCATGGACCAAGAATATAGTCCCTTGAACAATGTATATTGTCAGCTCCATTGTACTGTTTGACCCTCCCCCACCCCCTCAAATGTTTGCAACTGTCAGGTGTGTTTTTTAACCTAATTAGAACCCCTCCCCCACCCCCTCAAATGTTTGCAACTGTCAGGTGTGTTTTTTAACCTAATTAGAACCCCTCCCCCCACATTCAAATTGATCAATGGGCCATCAGAGGGGGTGAGTAATCTTATAAGTGGGCCTTATGTTTTTTTGATTTTTTAGAAAAAAAACACATATTAATAATGTTCGACTGCTGTTGTTCAAGAATGTTTTTGTGTAATCTGATATCAAAGTTATGTTTAAAAGTACTTATCTTATTTTTTTCTTGTTTCACTCCACAGTTTCCTATGAGTACACAGGAATGGCAGACTGTGGCCTCCCAGTTCGCTGACCATTGGGACTTTCCCAACTGTGTCGGGGCAATTGATGGGAAGCATGTCCGCATTGTGCCACCACCCCATTCGGGGTCTTATTTCTACAATTATAAGGGGTTCCATAGTGTAGTTTTGATGGCGGTGGTCTCGGCACATTTGGAATTTATGTTCGTGGACGTGTGGAAGATCGGCCGGATGTCTGATGGAGGAGTCTTTGCACAGACCGAACTGTGCCAGCGTCTCCAGACTGGTGGCCTGGGATTGCCACCTGATGACCAGAATGTGGATGGACTCCCCTCAGTTTTTATCGCTGATGAAGCGTTTGCTCTCGGCGAGCACTTGATGAGGCCGTTCCCCCAAAGGACACTCACCCCTGAGAGGATATTTAATTACCGGCTGGCCAGAGCAAGAAGAGTTGTGGAGAATGCCTTTGGGATTCTGGCCAGCCGGTTCCGTTTGTTCCTCTCGGCCATAAATCTGGCGGAATATAAAATAAATCATGTGATAATGGCTTGCTGCATTCTCCATAATTATTTGAGAAGACATTCTGCTACATATATGACCTCTGTTGGGCCTGAGGCCGGACTTGTATTATTGAATTATTTGAATTATTTTTTTAATTATTTTTGAATTATTTTTTTTAAAGTTACAAAATTTAAGAAAAACAAACTTGACAATGAAATGAAGAACATGATTAATGTTTTTAGGCAAAAAGTTATTAGATTCTGCCCAAAACATCAATCATGTTCTTCATTTCCTGTTGCATGGTGTCCAACCGATTTCTCATGCTGTCAATTTGGCCATTCCACACCATTATCTGGCCAATGAGTCTTTGTGCACTGTCTGTGCTAAATGCCTCCGCCGCTTGGCCTTCCACAACCAGAACATCACCTAAAATGTGTGGATAAAAAAATTGGTTAAAATATGCACGCCTAAATAGATTGCCTTAAGCTGGGGTGTCAGTCACTCACTTGCTGGGGTTGAAATCTCACACACTTCCTCCACCTCTCCTTCCTCCAGCTCGTCTGGTGGGCGTGGTCTTGGGCTGGGGCTTGGGGTAAATTCAGCTTCAGGCTGGTGACTTGGGGGGGGGGGGGGGTCCTGGGATCCTTGGACTGTTGTCTGAGTCTTTTCTCCCCTATGATAATTAAACAAAAGGTATAGTTAAAACACAGTGATATTTCTTTTTTAAAAAAATAATATGAAACCTTGGTTAGGAGTTGGGGACAATTGTCATTTTTTTGCCACAAAAATTTAGAAGACAGGATGAAAATTCCCTCTGAACAAAAATTATAAACAATACACATTTTCATGCAAGTTTCACAGATGCAGACACCTCAATGATCTCCTATGTGTATTACCCCTAAAAAAATTCTTTAGGGTCACATAGTACACTAGTGCTCGTGAGTCCAGATGTGGAAACAGCTGCTGTGTCCTGTCCTTACATTACACTGAATCATTTTTGAAGAAGCATTATATTTTCAAAAACATCTACACAACATCACCCTATTTTTGGAATATGACAAATTCTCAAGACCTAAATGTATGTCCAACCCTGTACCACCGTTTTTGGCAAAAAAAAAACGTAATTTTCTTAGTATCATATGTATTTTACAAAGAACGGTCTTTACGAATGATGCTGTATAAACGAAAAACATATGGATCAGCATGCAAGTTAAGTATCTCAATAGGAACACACAACAAGTACTTACTTTTTTTAAGCAGCTTCTTTATTCGCCAATATTGTTCAGGCTCCCTACTTTTGAGGTCAGACCACCGCTTCCTCAATTGTTCTTTAGCCCGTTTAGTGCCAAATTTTTCTTCTAGAGCGGTGACAACTGAGGCCATTATTTTGTCCTTTCGCATATTGGGGTTTTTTCCCATGGTAGTCCTCCCTTCTCAATATGGACACCATCTCCACCATCTCTTCAAAAGCCATGTTGGTGGCCTTATATCTCCTCCTGGATGTAGATGGTTGTGGCTCCGGGCTTTGCTCCGCGCTAGTTGCAGATAATCTCTCTGCCATCTTTCTCTATATACTCCCACTGCGCAAAGAAGAGTGAAGGGGCGGGGACAAATCGTACTAAAGAACGTCAGGGACGGGCGACGCAGGCGGAGCATGACGCATGCGCAGTGTATATAAAGCTATTACGATGGCCTACGTATGTCCGTGCGGAAGTAGCGAGCATCAGAAACGAAGGTAAGATTAAACGTGGGGGTGTGTGTGTGTTTGGTGAATGTGTTTTGTGTGTGTGTATATGTGTGTGTGTGTGTGTGTATATGTGTCCCCTAGATTCTGCCAAAAATAATCCTGGGAGTTCTGACTGACATTACAGTTTTTATCTTGTGTCTCGTCTTTCAGCACAAATAAATCCCTTTAAGGAGGCTGAATTTTTGTCAAGATTCATTGATTTGTATCAGGAAAACAAAAACCTGTGGGAGGTCAAACACCCATTATATTCCAATAGAGATGTAAGGAAGGCAACACTGGGCACACTTTTGGAATTTGTGAAGACTCCAGTCCCCCAGGCAGACCTCAAGTTTGTGGACAAGAAAATTGGTATCTTGCGCAATATGTACAAGCGGGAACACAATAAGATCCAGGAGTCGCTCAGATCCGGAGCAGCAGCAGACCAGGTTTATGTCCCCAAGCTGTGGTACTACCAAAAACTGTGATTTCAAGATGACCAGACAGAAGCAAGGCAATCACTTTTGACCCTTCCCCCCAACCCTTCCCTCCAGCCTTCCCTACACCTCCACCCCAGCTGAGGAGTCCCAGGAAGAACTGGGCCCTTTCATCCTTGATGAAGTAGATGCGCCCAGCTTCAGCCAGGTATACTTTTTTTTGAATTTGTGATTGTGTAAATCTTAATGATGTAAACGTCTCAAATTTTTAAGTGCTTCACCAAAAATGACTTCATCACAAATATTAATATGTAGAAATATCATTAGACAGTAGTGGCCAAAAATATACTTCAGCATAGGTGTGCGCAGCCTATTGCATTAGGGTGTGCAACCCAAAGCTCAAATACATATGCATGTGTATATGTACTGATGGTGTCAGTAGGGCAGTGGACAGTGTCAGTAGTTTTATTTTTATTCTTTTTAAATTATTTTATTTTGTAACTTTTTTTTGGATCAAATATCAGTGGTCTAAACAGGGGGGCACCACACAAGGCAATTAGGGTGGGCCCAGGCACACCTGGCACACCCTGTGCACACGCCTATGTACTTCAGATATTGGTGAGCAGCTAGAATAATGGTGGGGTCAAATAGATAGCCTTTACTATTTGTTTAGAATTATATTTGCAAGTCATGAGCTGAAAATTGTGTGTGATTGCGTAACCCAAAATTACAACTATGTCCCTTTTTTTTACCCAGGATGAGCTCAGCCAGGAGGATGCCTTGCCCAGTGGGAGAGAGGAGGAGGCCTTGCCCAGTGGGAGAGAGGAGGAGACTGTGGCTGGGCCCAGTAGAAGCCACACGGAGTGTCAGATGCCTCTCCTCCGCATTACCACCAAAAGGCCCAGAAAAATGACCCAAACTGAGGAAGAATCACTAGCCCTCATTTGTGAAGCCAGCCAAATCCTCAGCACACCACCGAATGCAGAAGAGGCGTATGGTACATATATGGCCACCGGATTGCTGGAACTCGAAAAGGGGCAACGCCTCCTCTGTGAGGGTCTGATTTTTTAGGCGTATCAGAAGGGCTTGAGAGGGGAGCTTACTGCTAAAACATATCTAGCAGATGAAGCCACTCCTCCTCCTCCTCCTCCTCCTCCTCCTGCCCCAAGTACACCACCAGAGGCACAGCCTCCAAGGAAGGTTGCAGAGAAGCGTGGAGGGAAGGCTGCAGGGCAGCGTGCAGGGAAGGCTCCACGGAAGAGTCGAAAGTGATTGCCTGGCTTCTATCTGGTCTGACTTCTGACTGTGCTCCCTGTGCTCCCTGTGCTCCCTAGTCGCAAGATACCAGTTTTCTTGTCCTAAAACTTGATGTGTGTCCTGGGGGACGAAAGGCTTCACAGATTGCAAAAGTGTCTCCAGTGTTGCCTTCCTCATTTTTTTTTTCCACAATAAATGGATATTTTCTTTACCTTACATTATTGACTATGTGTTTTGATTCAAAAACGACATTTGGTTTGTGAGTAGGCAGGTACAGATCAAAAAGACTATATGTGGGTTTTTTCCGAAAGGCTAAATCATTTTGAAAATCAAGTGCAAATTACTAGTGAAAAGTGCACTTTAGAAATTGCACTGCAAGTGCACTTGTTGGAAGTGCAGTCGCTGTAAATCGGAGGGGAAGATCTGAAATGAGGGGAAGCTCTGCTGATTTTATCATACAATCATGTGCAAGAGAAAGGTTTTTTTTTTTTTTGTGGTTCCTTGCATGTGCCCCTCGGATCCACAGCGAATGCACTTCCAAATGCTCTTTCTGTGCAATTCCAAGTACAATTTGCACTTGTAGTGAAAAATGAATTTGCCTTTGGAAAATAAACCCCCCTATGTCTAATTAACGAGTGACACCAACCTCATTAAGGTTCATTAAAACAACATAAAATATTAAGGTTATTGTGGTAACTTGAAACTCTAAAACTAAAAAAAAAAAAAAAAAAAAAAAACATTATGTATAATTTAGCACACATTGTAAAATAGATAGTGTTTAAATCTAAAAAAAAGAAAGATGAGTCCAAAATCTAATTTAATACTTTATTTATGGAGATCTGGCTTTTTAAAAATATCATATTAGTCATGGCATGAGGATAAATCATGAAGAAAGTACTTTGTGAGAACTCTGTGTAAATATAAAGCAGCAAAACAACTTCATTCCTCTCGCATTATAAAGAAAAAAAAAGCGCTGTATTAAAAGATCACAGAAGAGGAATGTGCTAGCTTCAATACGAAGGCTAGTTTTACCAGACCGAGCGCTTACGTCTTGTACTTACTTCAGAGCATGCGTGAGTTTTGGTCCGTCGAACTAGCACACAGATGACCGGTATGTACGCTAGAAAGCAGAGTCCATCGGACAGATTTGAAACATGTTTCAAATCTAAGTCTGTCAAACTTTTGGGGAAAAAACGTCAGCTGAAGCCCACACACGACCAAATTGTCCGACGGACTCCGGTACGCTGGACCAAGTATGCCGGAAAGTCCGCTCGTGTGTACGAGGCAAAAGTGTATATGAGTTTGCTGCTTTACACCAATAGTCTTCCCACATTAACTATGTATAAGATTGCCTTTTATTTGGTTCTAGAAATCTCTCAGATATTGTGAAGTTATATCTAAAAGCTACAGATTCCTTCAGGCTTTTAGAATACCTGTTCATTCCTTTTGTCAGAAAGAACAAAGTGAAACGTGCCCCATCTAGGACAATTGTGGCGTGGGTTTTCCAGGTCTTCCGACAGGCTCACAGAGCGGAGGGCTTGGCTCCTTTGGAGGTAGTGACCGCTCACTCTACCAGGAGTATGTCTATGTCTTGGATAGCTCCAATGCAGAGGCGGACTGACAACTCATGGGGCCCCCGGGCAGTAGAAGGTCATGGGGCCCCCTGTGTCTCCGCCCACATGCAAGCCACACCTACACAAAGCCCCACTTACATAAATCATGGGGCACACAGTAAGGCACATCACATGGCACACAGCAGAGCACGGGGCACATCATGGGGCACAGGGCATGGGGCACACAGTAGGGCACATCACAGGACACATAATGGGGCACCCAGCAGGGTTTATTATGCTGTACACATCAGGGCACATTATTGAGCACAGCATGGTGCATCACAGGGGGTACAGGGCACATTAGTGGGTACACAGCGGGGAACATCACAGAGCACATCAGGAGATACACAGCAGGGAGCGTGCCACACATCACAGGGCATGTGGCAAATAGTAGGGCACACAGCAGGGCACACAGTAGGGCACATCCTTGGGAACAGGACACAGGCGGTACACATCAGGGCACACATCCCAGGGCATGGGGCACACAGTAGAGCACATTACAGGACACACAGTAGAGCACAACAGGCTGTACACAGCAGGGCACATCACAAGGCACATCACAGGGCTAGGGGCACAGAGTAGGGCACATAAGGGGGTACACAGCAGGGCACATCACAGGCCATGGGGCACGCAGTAGGGCAAATAGCAGGGCACAAACCAAAACACAGGGCACACAGTAGAGCACTGGGATCCTCCAGACTTAACACAGTGTCTCTCAGGGTAGCCACCAGGGGCGAAGGCGACACAGTGGGGGTGGAGGACACAGGAAGACACCGTGGGGGGGTGGGTGGCACAGGGGGACACTGTAGGTGGGTGGGTGGCACAGGGGGACACTGTAGGTGGGTTGAGGGCACAGGGGGACACCATGGGGGGATAGAAGACACAGGGGGACACTGTGAGGGGTGATGGGCACAGGGGGACACTGTGGGGAGGTGGAGGGCACAGGGGGACACTGTGGGGAGGTGGGGGGCACAGGGTGACACTGTGGGGGGGCACAAGGGGTCACTGTGGGGAGGTGGAGGGCACAGGGGGACACTGTGGGGAGGTGGGGGACACTGTGGGGAGGTGGGAGGCACAGGGGGACACTGTGGGGAGGTGGAGGGCTCAGGGGGAAACTGTGGGGAGATGGGGGGCACAGGGGGACACTGTGGGGAGGTGGAGGGCTCAGGGGGACACTGTGGGGAGGTGGAGGGCACAGGGGGACACTGTGGGGAGGTGGAGGGCTCAGGGGGAAACTGTGGGGAGGTGGGGGGCACACGGGGACACTGTGGGGAGGTGGAGGGCTCAGGGGGACACTGTGGGGAGGTGGGGAGGGCTCAGGGGGACACTGTGGGGAGGTGGGGAGGGCTCAGGGGGAAACTGTGGGGAGGTGGGGGCACTGGGGAGATGGAGGGCTCAGGGGGAAACTGTGGAGAGGTGGGGGGGGCACAGGGGGACACTGTGGGGAGGTGGAGGGCTCAGGGGGAAACTGTGGGGAGGTGGAGGGCTCAGGGGGACACTGTGGGGAGGTGGAGGGCTCAGGGGGACACTGTGGGGGGCACAGGGGGACACTGTGGGGAGGTGGAGGGCACAGGGGGGCACTGTGGGGAGTTGGGGGGCACTGTGGGGAGTTGGGGGCACAGGGGGACACTGTGGGGAGGTGGGGGGCACAGGGGGACACTGTGGGGAGGTGGGGGGCACAGGGGGACACTGTGGGGAGGTGGAGGGCTCAGGGGGAAACTGTGGGGAGGTGGGGGGCACAGGGGGGACACTGTGGGGAGGTGGAGGGCTCAGGGGGACACTGTGGGGGGCACAGGGGGACACTGTGGGGAGGTGGAGGGCTCAGGGGGACACTGTGGGGGGCACAGGGGGACTGTCATGAACAGGTGTGACCAGAACCGTGTGGTCTGCGACAGAGGACACCAAAACGTATATAAGTGAAAATATATTAATTTATTAAGGAAAGTGAGTAATATAATACAACCAACTCCAATATGACACAGTGCAATAACCAACCACAGACAGAGACCCACAAATAACAATAGACAGATAAGTGCAATAAATGGGAAATACCAGGTTCATAAACAATAGCCAGGCCAGGGTCATACACAGCAGATCAGCAGATGGACAGGGGATGTTCCAGAGACATAAACGTAAGCCAGGCCAAGGTCATACACAGGGAGATCAGCAGATGGGGTAAGGAACACAGGACAGGGGGAGGATGGATGGGTCAGACTGCAGGCAGGGATGCAAGGTAACAGGTGGGATAGGATAGGGTCCGAGACAGGGAGACAGGATCAGGTTCAGGGCACAGGATCAGATCGCTAGCAGGTCAGGAGGCAATGAAGAGATCAAGGCAAACATGTGAATGTTTGCCGGGTATTTATAGGCTTGTAATTGGCCTCAAGTGACACCTAATTGCAGGAGGTACTGTCTGCTCCATACTGCCAGGATCCATCCGCTGGTGGACATCAGTACTGCAGCCAAACGATGAAATGACACCAGCAAGGAAATATTCTCCTGACAGTTCAACACTGCCAGGAGACACCTGCTGGTGGACCCCAGTACTGCATGCCAAATGATATATCTTACCAGCGGATGGACCCTTTCCTGACAGTAACCCTCCCTAAAGGAGCGGCCTCCGGACGCTCCAACTGGTCTTAATTGTCCATGGTCTATGGCATCAGGCACATCCGGGCAGACGGCTGGCATGTCAGAGTCATTGAGCTGGGCAGCGGACAGGTACAACTTGAGCTGGGCAGCGGACAGGAACAACTTGAGCTGGGCAGCAGACAGGAACAACTTGAGCTGGGCAGCAGACAGGAACAACTTGAGCTGGGCAGCAGACAGGAACAACTTGAGCTGGGCAGCAGACAGGAACAACTTGAGCTGGGCAGCAAATAGGAACAACTTGAGCTGGGCAGCAGACAGGAACAACTTGAGCTGGGCAGCAGACAGGAACAATTTGAGCTGGGCAGCAGACAGGAACAACTTGAGCTGGGCAGCAGACAGGAACAACTTGAGCTGGGCAGCAGACAGGAACAACTTGAGCTGGGCAGCAGACAGGAACAACTTGAGCTGGGCAGCAGACAGGAACAACTTGAGCTGGGCAGCAGACAGGAACAACTTGAGCTGGGCAGCAGGCTCCGGGTCATCGAGCTGGGCAGCAGGCTCCGGGTCATCGAGCTGGGCAGCAGGCTCCGGGTCATCGAGCTGGGCAGCAGGCTCCGGGTCATCGAGCTGGGCAGCAGGCTCCGGGTACTTCAAGCTGGGCGGCAGCAGGCATGGGCACTTCAAGCTGGGCGGCAGCAGGCATGGGCACTTCAAGCTGGGCGGCAGCAGGCATGGGCACTTCAAGCTGGGCGGCAGCAGGCATGGGCACTTCAAGCTGGGCGGCAGCAGGCATGGGCACTTCAAGCTGGGCGGCAGCAGGCATGGGCACTTCAAGCTGGGTGGCAGCAGGCATGGGCACTTCAAGCTGGGCGGCAGCAGGCATGGGCACTTCAAGCTGGAGGGCAGACACCCGGACATCAGGCTGGAGGGCAGACACCCGGACATCAGGCTGGAGGGCAGACACCTGGACATCAGGCTGGAGGGCAGACACCTGGACATCAGGCTGGAGGGCAGACACCCGGACATCAGGCTGGAGGGCAGACACCCGGACATCAGGCTGGAGGGCAGACACCCGGACATCAGGCTGGAGGGCAGACACCCGGACATCAGGCTGGAGGGCAGACACCCAGACATCAGGCTGGAGGGCAGACACCCGGACATCAGGCTGGAGGGCAGACACCCGGACATCAGGCTGGAGGGCAGACACCCGGACATCAGGCTGGAGGGCAGACACCCGGACATCAGGCTGGAGGGCAGACACCCGGACATCAGGCTGGAGGGCAGACACCCAGACATCAGGCTGGAGGGCAGACACCCGGACATCAGGCTGGAGGGCAGACACCCGGACATCAGGCTGGAGGGCAGACACCCGGACATCAGGCTGGAACAGATCAGCTGGCGGGGAGGCAGGACTGGACACTGGCATGATGGTATGGGTTGGATTAGCTGGTGCGGAGGCAGGTTGGGTTACTGGCAGGATCGTTTTGGTTGGAAAAAACTTTCATTTTTTCTTTGGCTTAGCCACTGAAGATCTGTAGGTGAGGGGTGCAGCAGACTGGAGAGGGGGATTGGGATATGGCAGAGAAGAGGTAACAGTAGCTGGAGGAAGTTCGTGTGGGTTTGCAGGCAGCAGGGAAGAGACAGGTGGGTTGAATGCAGGATAGGTACAGGGAGCAGAGACTGGATATGAGTATTTGGTTGGCAGCAGCGTATACTGAGCTGCAACTGCAGTTGACATGGGTGATGGGGAAACATACATTTGGGTAGGCTGGTGTTTGGTGGCAGAGGTGGTTTGTTTGGCTAGAGCTGCTTGCATCATGTCAGACCATGCTGAAAGTATAGGTTGTACAAACTGTGCTTTTAAACCTCCCTGTCTAACAAAAGACTGAGCAGACACAATGCAATCAGCAATCACCTGTGGGGAACAGGCTGAGTAGTGCTCACAAAAATTGTCTGGATCATCTTCAAAAAGCCAAACTAGGGATACAACCTGATTCATATCAAAAGGAGGAGTGAAATCATCACGGCCCTTTGGAATACAGGGCAGGGCCAGCTCAGTACATAGCTTGATCAAAGGCTGTACCTCCCCAAACAATATATAACCCTGATCGACCAGGGAGTGAGCCAATCGTATAGTGGCAAACAACTGGTCACTAGACCATCCTTTCAAAGCCTGGCGGCAATAATCACCACTTTCAGATGCCAGCAGAGAAAAATAAATAACCTCATCGGCATTCATGTTTGCAACCAACTGAATCAAAATGGTTCCCCTGTGCAGCCACTTCTGGTCAGGGATGGCCTTGATCTACTGTCATGAACAGGTGTGACCAGAACCGTGTGGTCTGCGACAGAGGACACCAAAACGTATATAAGTGAAAATATATTAATTTATTAAGGAAAGTGAGTAATATAATACAACCAACTCCAATATGACACAGTGCAATAACCAACCACAGACAGAGACCCACAAATAACAATAGACAGATAAGTACAATAAATGGGAAATACCAGGTTCATAAACAATAGCCAGGCCAGGGTCATACACAGCAGATCAGCAGATGGACAGGGGATGTTCCAGAGACATAAACGTAAGCCAGGCCAAGGTCATACACAGGGAAATCAGCAGATGGGGTAAGGAACACAGGACAGGGGGAGGATGGATGGGTCAGACTGCAGGCAGGGATGCAAGGTAACAGGTGGGATAGGATAGGGTCCGAGACAGGGAGACAGGATCAGGTTCAGGGCACAGGATCAGATCGCTAGCAGGTCAGGAGGCAATGAAGAGATCAAGGCAAACATGTGAATGTTTGCCGGGTATTTATAGGCTTGTAATTGGCCTCAAGTGACACCTAATTGCAGGAGGTACTGTCTGCTCCATACTGCCAGGATCCATCCGCTGGTGGACATCAGTACTGCGGCCAAACGATGAAATGACACCAGCAAGGAAATATTCTCCTGACAGTTCAACACTGCCAGGAGACACCTGCTGGTGGACCCCAGTACTGCATGCCAAATGATATATCTTACCAGCGGATGGACCCTTTCCTGACAGGGACACTGCGGGAGGTGGAGGGCTCAGGGGGAAACTGTGGGGAGGTGGGGGGCACAGGGGGACACTGTGGGGAGGTGGAGGGCTCAGGGGGACACTGTGGGGGGCACAGGGGGGCACTGCGGGGAGGTGGAGGGCTCAGGGGGAAACTGTGGGGAGGTGGGGGGCACAGGGGGACACTGTGGGGAGTTGGGGGCACAGGGGAACACTGTGGGGAGGTGGGGGCACAGGGGGACACTGTGGGGAGGTGGGGGGCACAGGGGGACACTGTGGGGAGTTGGGGGGCACAGGGGGACACTGTGGGGAGGTGGGGGGCACAGGGGGACACTGTGGGGAGGTGGGGGGCACAGGGGGACACTGTGGGTGGGAAGCTGTGCAGCAACTTTTCAATAGCAGCATGTGGTACAAGCTGCTGCACTTTCCTTCCTAGATGCAGAGTAGCGCGGGAAGCGGCTGTATACAGACCTCTCGTGATGCGCTCCTCCTCCTCGCCGGCCCCTCCTCTTTTCTGTCTGTCCGAGGTGATGACAGATACGAGCACCTGGGATGGACGGGAGGGAAGGAGGGGCCGGCGGTGGGGGAAGAGCGCATCACGAGAGGTCTGTATACACTGCAGTCTCTTAGCAGTGAGCAGGGACCCGATCTGCCCATCAATCACAGCTAGCTGACGGGTAGGTCGGGCCCCGAAGTGAAAGCTGCCATGGGGCCCCCTACTGGCCACGGGCCCTCGGTCAGCGTCCGAACTGCCCGATGGTCAGTCCGCCCCTGCTCCAATGTAATCTGTAGGGCGGCCTTGTGGTCCTCAATCAATACATTTAGGCCTCATGCACACTGGACGTTAAAATAACATTATAAAAACAGCAGGAGCTTTGTAATGAATTTTTCAACGGTTTTCAATGTTTTTTGCAATAGCAATTTTTAGCTCTTTAGGGGGTTTTTAGCGGTTTTCCTCATTTTTTAACAGATCAAAAACATCAAAAAATACTAGTGAGCCGCGTTTTTGAGCGTCTATTGGCGTTCATCAGAGTTTTTTGACGTTAGAGCATTTTTACAGCTGAATACAGCTGAAAAACTCCTCTCAGAGCCCACTAGTTTTGAGTTTTTTTTAAAGCCAAAAAACACCCCAGCCAAAAACTGCTGATAACAGCCTATGTGTGCATGGACACATAGGATAACATGATGGGGAGTTTATTGACTATAGAAAAAAGCGTCTGAAGCCAAAAATAGGTGCTGTAAAAACATCCAGAATTGTCCAGTGTGCATGAGGCCTTATAGCTCATTATTGTGTAGAGTGTGCTTCTTTATCCTCTGTTTATTTTGGCTTGAAGGTCCTGTCTTTTGATGGTACAAATTAAAGCCTTTGGTTCAGCATAGGGTGTATGGCAGCTAGTTCTCATACGTATGCTGCCATGAAGTCTGTCAGGAAAACTGAAAATTTCCTATCAAATACTTATCGTCATTTTTCTTTCCTGATGGGCTCCATGGCAGCTGGAGTTCCCTCCCAGTGTCCTGAGTAGGCTAGTTACAGAATGCAGTCTCTGGCTCTGAGCAAAAAATGATGGGAGTGGGGTCTTATAGGAGTGGAGAGGAGGCAGAGTTAACCCATACGTATGCTGCCATGGAGTCCATCAAGAAAGGAAAATTTTCCATTTTACCTATTCCTGCAGTTCCCACTATTCCTTTGTAAATTGATGAGTGTCTTTAACCACTTCAGCCCTGGAAGGTTTACCCCCTTCATGACCACAACATTTTTTGCAATATGACACTGCTTTACTTTAAATGACAATTGCACGGTCGTGCAACACTGTACACAAATACAATTGATGTCCTTTTTTTCCCACAAATAGAGCTTTCTTTTTGGTGGTATTTGATCACCTCTGCGGTTTTTATTTTTTGCACTATAAACAAAAAAGACTGACAATTTGGAAAAAAAACAATATTCAATAATCAAATAAAAAAATGTAAAAAATGAAATTAAAGTTTAGGCCAATATGTATTCTGCTACATATTTTTGGCAGAAAAATCCCAATAAGCGCTGTATATTGATTGGTTTAAGCAAAAGTTATAGTGTCTACAAACTAGGGGATATTTTTTATGAAATTAGTATTATTTATATATATATATATATATATATATATATATATATATATATACCTTTTTTTTTTTAACTAGTGATGGCAGCAATCAGTGATTTTTAGCGGGACTGTGACATTGCGGCAAACTTTTTGTAACTGTATTAATGACACTTGCAGGGAAGGGGTTAACATCAGGGCCAATCAAAGATTTAAATGTGCTCATAGAGAGTGCTTTCTAACTGTGTGGGTGAATGCTGTGGCTGGAGGAAGACAGAGATCCGGATTTCTGTTTAGAAACACAAGATTTCCATCTTCCTCCCTCACAGAATGGAGGTTTACCTTGTTTACACAGGCAGACCACCTATCTGCCTCTCCTGTGAATGATCAGTGGGTCACAGTGGCCATCACAGCCGCCAGTCCCACTGCATGAAATCACGTACCTGTACATGTTTTCGCACAGGAGGGCTGCCCTGCCAAAGTATATCTCATTGGGGCCGTCTTTAAGTGGTTAAATAAAAAAGCAAGCTTTGTAAGCCAATAAGTTTAAATTTAAGTGCACACATTGCCTGTAATTTTGGGCTTATAACAACCAAATAAAATGAGCTATGGTAAGTGTGAAGTTTTTTTTCTCTCTATGACAGAGACGAGTGACCCAAGGACTGACCTTTTAACAGTGATTAAGCTCCTGCTATGTGCCAATTGTTAACAGTTGTACAATCCAGGTTATTTCAAACACAAATACATCCTCTACTAAATTTTCTTTTCAGATTTTGAAACGCTAAGGCAGTCTCTAGGCTTCAAGCACACAGGGTGTTTGCCCAGTTCTTCTAAATGCCTTTCTGCCTGAAAGCAGCTTTTGAAAAAAAAAAACGCTTGATGTGTGTAAATATTTAGGCACATCAAGCACCTGGGCATTAGTTCATTTTTTTATAACATATAAATATATATTATAATAACATATTATAATTTATGACATTAGATAATGCTCAAACACTTGATGTTAACACACAGTTAGACACATTTAGACAGGTTTGCACATGTCAAGTGTATTTTCTGACAAAACAATGCTGTTCCTTGATGTGCTGGCAATTTTTTTTCTTCTTTGTCTCTAAACACCCCTACCTCTAAATGCCTATGTGTGCATGGGCACATAGGCTAACATGGAAGGTCATCTAGAGGCAAAAAAATAACACCAGATGCCCCTAAAAGCAGCATTTTTTTGCTCAGTGTGCATGAGGCCTTAAAGTTGTTGTAAACCCTCTCCTATACCCAGTGAAGTGAATGACTAGCCTATATTTGCTGTCTTTCCCTTTTTTCACTCTTTGCAAAGTGCAAATCATGTTACAGATCTTTCTTCCTGTTTCAGCAGTCGGTGGAGACTCTGGGCTTACACTGTGTGAGATATGATTGGAGGACAGACACCCCCCCCCTCCCCATAGGCAGAGAAATGAAGGAGTCTGAATAGACAAGCTTTCTGCTTATCTACCTCTAAGCACCCTCCCGACACAAATTTTCAGCTGCTGTTATCTCATGTGTCGGAGAACTTGTCATAAGTAACTTTGCTGATCACAGAGGAAGGAAGCACCAGAAAGAAACAACACTTATAGCTTTGGAGAGAGATAATTAAATACTACAGATATATGTGCTTAGGTCAAATGTCATGAATGGGGTTTACAACTACTTTAAGGCTGACCGCAGTGTCTTTATGTAGGGAACTAAAACTATCTTAGCTTAAAACTATTTTCTCTCTTTCAAAAATTTTTACAAAATAAAATGTGACATGTCTGAGCCCCTAAGTTGCACTAAAAATACCTAAACACTCCTATTTACTGTAAACATAAACATAATACCTGAATTCCTTGTGCAATCAAAAGTAAAAGTATCCTTACAACAGCACAGGATGCTATCCTAGTTATGGTGGGCTAGAAGAAGATGACAAAGCAGCAATATAATTAACATAATAACTGAATTGCTTAAGCTGAGTTTTGCAAGAGCTAAAGCATTCTTGGTGAAATGTAAGCTACAATTAGACAAATAAATAAGATAAATAATGTTTATTGATAAAAGCCTTAAAAAGTGTTTGTAAATGCTTAGGGATTTAAGAACTTTCTATGCTCAGCTCCCCCGTGTCAGGGCTGGGCTCAGCCCTTCCTTCTCTGAGCTGGCTGCTCATCTGTCAGTTAATCGCCAGCTCCTATCTCTCCACAGTGTCTCATCTATTGATGATTTCATGCTCGTCAGTCCTGCTTACTTTAGCCATCCAGCCCAGATGATCTCTGCCTTCCCCTGGTCAACATCACAGAGATTCTCTTCTGCGTGCCTCTTATTGACTTGCTTGGCTGATGTTCCTTCTGGCTCCAGATCTTGCTTGCTGTTCCACTATGCTGATTCCTGGCTTCCTGACTTTCTGGCTTGTCTGACTATCCGTTCCGGTTACCAAACCTTGGCTATGTTTTGACTACATTTGTTCTATTTACTTTTATTATTAAACAAGTGTGATTTAACTGTACATCTGTCTCGGTCTGATTCATGTTTTCTGACACCCCGCCCCCCTAAATACTTGTCTGAGCCTGATCTTGATCCTGCGCTGTGCCTGAGAGCAGCTTTATGCCACGTACACATGATCGGAATTTCCGACAACAAATGTTCGATGTGAGCTTGCTGTTGGAAATTCCGACCGTGTGTAGGCTCCATCAGACATTTGCTGTCGGACTTTCCGACAACAGATGTTTGAGAGCTGGATGTCAAATTTTCCGACAACAAAATCCGTTGTCGTAAATTCCGAGCGTGTGTAGACAATTCTGACGCACAAAATTCCACGCATGCTCGGAATCAAGCAGAAAAGCCGCACTGGCTATTGAACTTCATTTTTCTCGCAGTTTCTTGAAGCAATGGAAATAGATATGCATTTAGAGAGATACTTGGATGTTTTACTAAAGAAGTTAAGAATCTTCACACAATAAATTCTGTAAATATTTATTTCAACTATCCAACCAATTGCAGATTCAATATGTAAACAGGAATATGTGACTGCATACCTAAAATGAATAATCAAACAATATTTATGTGAAGATTAACTCCTTTAGTAAATCAACCTTGTTGCATTGAACTAACAGCCTCAATTATCATTGCTTTACATTCACTTTCCTGTTACACCAGTTTAACTGGGTGTCTAAATCTACAAGTCCCATGAGGCATTGCAAGACTGACAGTTACAAGCAGAGGCATGATGGGAATTGTAGTTTCGCAAAACAGCTGGAGGGATGACAGTTTGAGACCTCTCTTCTAAAGGCTTAAGGTTTTTTACCTTTATGCATTCTATACCTACCTGTGCCCCATCTTGATCCAACGATGTGCACAAGAGCCTCGGCTGTCCTGGGTCTCTCCCTCTTCATTGGCTGAGACAGCAGAGGGAGTCACTGGCTCCCGTTACTGTCAATCAAGGCCAGTAAGCCAATGAGGGGAGAGCGGGGGCCAAGCCGTGGCTGTGTGTGAATGGACACACAGAGCAGCTACTCAGGAGCGAGCCTGCTTGGGTGCCCCCACAGTAAGCTGTTTGCTGTAGGGGCACTTGGCAGGAAGGAGGGTGCAAAAACCTCTGCACAGAGCAGGTATGTATGACATTTTTGTTATTAAAAAAATATATATATATGCCTTTACAATCACTTTAAAGCAAAAATCAATCATAACTTAATATGAGGGAGTACGTGACTATAAAGTAATAAAAAGGTATGGCAGTTCAGTTTTGATTTAAATTAGAAATCTTCCTTAGTTTGTACTGAACAAGGGTCTTGGTGATGCATAAAAAGAACACATAATCATCCTAAGAGAAATTCAATTTGGCCCTTGAATCGTAATAAATGTATGGTAATCAGGAAAAAAAAAAAAGTAATGTAAGCACATGCAGCTAAGTCGCTGTTCTTACTATATGCTGTGTTAAAGGAACTGTTTCTCAGCTATATTCTAAATATCTTGAGAACTAAATAATCTAAGTAGCATTTACAAAATCCTGGACTATGAGTCTAAAACAAAGACTGTATGAAAGTTTAATGGGTCAGAACTCATAACTGCAAAAAATTAGCAGTATCCTGCAGGAACTGGTAGGTAAATTGGTTTAAGGCAGGGGTTTCATACTGGCGGCCCTACAGCTGTTGCAAAACTACAAGTCCCATCATACCTCTGCCTGTGGGAGTCATGCTTGTAGCTGTCACCCTTGCAATGCCTTAATGGGACTTGTAGTTTTGCAACAGCTGGAGGGGTGCCTGTTTGAGACCCCTGGTTTAAGGTGAAAGGGCTGGTTGACAGTTTCAGTCAAACTGCAGTGTGCCCTGTCTGTGTGCAGTATAGGAGAAAGAGTGTTACACTAGAAGAAGATATGATTTTTTTCCACTTGGTTCCTAAATATCCTTTGCAAATAAGCATTATTGTGTGCACCAATTTACTGATTGTAACCTGCTAGCATTCTACCAGGACGAAAAATAAATCCCCTACATAAATTATTCTGCATGTTTCCTGGAAAGTTCTAAAAATAAGGTACAGAAAATCCTAACTAAAACCTTTTATTTTGTTCTTTTAAAGTGCATAGTCATGCCTTCCATGTAACAGACACATTTTAGGAAATGCACATACCGGTCACTTCTCTTTTTCTCTCCCACTCTGAATCTCCCATGCATTAGTACTCATAATGCCTGTAACACTGAGCCTACAACAGCAACACACTGTGAAACCATTGTCAAGATGGTAACCCTGCTGAAAATCCAGTCTTTCTCTGTAAGTACTTGAACTGTCGTATGGTAAAACTAGTATTTCTTACAGGTCAAATGATTCATTTAAGATTTACATATAGCTACTAGCCTAGATCATTTGGTTTCTCAGTACAATCGTTTTGTAATGTATGTTACATCAGAGAACACAAGATAAATGAATGCAATGTTAAGGGTATGGGCTTCACCTTGGTACTATTTAGTCATTTTGGTATTAATAGTTTGTTCTACACATTTTGTATGACAGATTCTAACAGGCAAATCCCTTCTGATCATTCATGAGTGCATTTGATCTTTTTTAGTTTACATGGTTTGCTATCACAAGATCATTGCACCCTGTTTTTCTTTTCTTACCATCATCTGGGGCAATAACTCTGGGGGATCTTGGAGTCCTAGTAGATGATTGACTCAGCATGCAATGCCAAGCTGCAGTATGCAAGTCTAGCAGACTTTTAGCATTCATTAATGATTAATTCATGATTTATTAAAGTTTTTTTCAGGCCAGTGAGTCTCAGTTTTCTTTAAAATAAAAAAGAAGAAATGACTCCTTTTGCCTAGTTGGTTGTTTGAAGCAAGAGGGTTTCACTGAAGGGTGGGAACTGAAATAAATGACTATTTAGTTTTTTAAACTGAAAGTAATATAATCCCTCCGAGCAACGATATCAATGTTTAATACATTTTAATATATTTAATATTTATGCTTTGAAGTGACATTCAGCAGTCCACTAATTACTAACATTATTGAGTCTGCCTCTGTGTTACATTTAGGGGGTATTTACTAAAATCGGTGCACACAGAATCTAGTGCAGCTGTGCATAGTAACCAATCAGATTCTAGCTTCAGCTTGTTCATTTAAGCTTTGACAATTAAACCTGCAAGTTGATTGGTTACTATGCACAGCTGCACCAGATTTTGTGTGCACCAGTTTTAGTAAATCACCCCCTTTGTAATATTGTAAAAGTACTCTGGTGCAGACATAATTTAGAGTTTCTATTTTGCTACAGATTTGTGCTATGAGGTTAAATACACTAAAATTGTACATTTTTTATTGCTGATTACTTGACAATAGTAGCCTGAAACTAAAATGTAAATGTGATTTCTATCTTGATCGGTTCTCTGATCCTGTTTGATATGTGACAGATCACTCTACCTTGTCCCTTCTTCTCTGGCCACACTCTACCTCTGTTTATACTCACTGCCTCCTATTCACCTCTATGTCCTCTCTTGAAAATTGTTTAGCCTCAGTACCACTATGCCTCCCCCCCCAGCTGTTTCTCTTATCTGAGCTATTCCCACCACTGTGCCCCCTTTCCCATCATTCACTGCTCAGTTTTATAAACAAAACTGTCCCCACCACTGTTGCCACCTTAGGTAGTGCCATGAATGGTGATAATCCAACTTTTTAAAATCAAATTATGTGATGTATATGACCTGCACTCCATGTCTTGCTGTAGAGAGGATTTAAGCAAATACATGGTGAAATTATTAGATGCGTCGGAGAAGAACTCCAGGCAATTTTTTTCCCCGTGCAGTGGAGTTGTGCCTGCACTGCATGGGTTAACTGCTCATTTTGTTCTAAAGAAGACAAATACTTACCTGACCCGTCAAACCTCCTCGCTCAAGACAGGTCCGGCACCAGTGCGCTCCAACAATCTGTAAAATGGACTGTTCCTGATGTCAACACACTCAGAGTATGCTCCAGTATGATCCGCTGATCAGCATCCAGGAATCAGCTCCATGCTCACCTTAGCAGCTCTGTCACTGGCCACAGGGAATTGCAGGAGACTGACATCTTTAAGAGGGTTCAATCCGGTCGCATACTGTATACTGGGGGTCAGCAACCAGTAGATCGTGATCTACCAGTAGATCACAGACAGGTGACTGGTAGATCACGGTCTGGGCTTGCTGACCTGCCTTCCCAGAGCATCAAACAGAGTGCTATATAGAGGGACTACTTGTAAAGTTGGAACTGTAGTAGGAAGCAAGAGTCGCATAAGCTGATGCCTCCTCTGTAGTGCTTGATCCTGTCCTATGCGGAATGATGCATTCCACCTCTTATCCTGGCTAGCGGTCTGCAGAGTGGTGCCAGCAGCAGGGAAGAAGAGATCTTCAGTTAGTGTGAAGCAATACACTGGGCATATTAGTATAGGGCTGTTTTCACGCTGATGCGCTGTGGTTTATCCACACTGTGGTGCAGTGCAGTGCACCTGCAGCTTTCCTGCGGCTTTGCTGTGTTTAGCCATAGACCTTTACTATACCCTGCGGGCTTGGCGCACTTTCAGAAAGTGAACCACACCTGCAGGATATAATAGAAGTCTGTGGAAAAGCGCAGCTAACCCAGCAAAGTCGTAGATGCAGTGCGCTGCACCCATGGTGCAGGTAAACCGCAGCACATCAGCGTGAAAGCAGCCTTATAGGGGGCCCCAGAGTTAAGATGTGCTTTTATCACCCCTGCCCCAACTGCAACCCCTTTTGCTGCAGTGGCCAGGGTTGTACACATGTCACAGCCACAGCCAGAGTTATACACCCTGTCATGGTTTGTGGGTGTAGCATCTGCCATGCATGACCCATTCAAGTGAATGAGGCCACTCTACAAGTGCCCTGCAACCTTGTGCTGTACAGCAAACAAGGCGTTAAAGCAGGCAGCATTGTGTTGCTTTCTCACAGCCTGCTTTAACCCCTTGGACCTCGCAGTAGCATGCAGTTGCAGGGTGCTTGCAGAGTGGCCCCATTTACCTGAATAACTCGTGATTGGCAGTCGGTAGCACCCACCAAAAGCAGCAGAGGGGTTAATTCCTGCAGTGGCATGTGTACACCTTTGGCTGCTGCCTCAGCTAAAGGGGGTAGGGACTGGGGGCAGTTAAACCGTGACTTAACTGCAGGGTTTTGCCACCCCCCAACTTTAAGTGTGAATGAGCCCTAAAGGTGCCGATGCCAAATGCAACTAAAGGCTCATTCACAAGTGCAACAGGCACTGCTGCTCCTCCTAAAAGCAATCTGAGTGTGTTTGACAGGTGGTGAAGAGGTGATATGTTGCCTCCTCCCTACCTGATTTAAACCCATAATTGCAGTGCAATGCATGCATTTGCAACACGGTAGTACGGCAATTAGAGGTTTAAATCAGGTGTAAGGAGGTGACACTGTGCCCAGTGATCCTTGAATTTTCCCATGTTGTTCAGGTAGATCTCCACCTCTTTAAGGTTGCCTGCCCCTCCTTTATACAGTACCTTTAATTTAGGAGTTTAAATGAGGACTGTCTAGTACTTCCTATATTATGCAATGTGGCAGCAGGCTTCTTTGGCTCTGGCCTTTGATTGTCTGGCAGTAAGAACCAGCCAATCAGAGGCCATAATGGTGCACAGTAGGGTAAGATGCAATTATAACAAAGGGAAAATGGAAAAAACTCAGAAAACAGGCTGCACTGAAACATTGACAGGGACTGGTCTAGAATGCCTAATAAAATAATCTGACCCCGGTCACATGAGATACTGAACATAATTCCATTACTTGAAAAAAAAAACAATGGCAACTAAATACTGCTTTCATGTAATATGATGCATTTAAAATATTTAGAAAAAATAAATATTTCAAAGTAACCTCTGTTATGATTGTATAAATACAGTAAATAGCTCATACAATCATTTTATTGGATAGATGACCAAGACAAGAAAGAAATATTTTCCAGGGAGTCTGAAAATAATTACCCTTAAAAACAATACCATTGCGATCCTACCTGAAGAAGTCAAAAACAGCAATACATTTCATAGCTTTGACTTAGGTCAACCACAGACTGTCTCCTGTCTGCTAATATGCAACTTCTTTTCCTGTCTCCTGCATATTTCCTCATGAAATGAAAGAAGCATTTTTTATTTTACTAAAATTGTATTGCACTGATACTATACCATTAGATCTCACTACTTCTTTATATGTCATAAAATTATCTATGTATAATCATATACTTAACTCTGATTTTATAACTGTGTTCTTTGTCCCACACTAATGGTTTAGTGTTTCACTGTTTGCAGTAATCCCATCCACCAAGCATCTTTTTAAAATATATACAGCTGGAGTGTGTCCAATCAATAACACAAGATACCAGAAAACTCCTGAGCACTTGTGGATATATTGTTTATTCAAATGATAAGCTCAGTTTAACAGACCTGTTTAAAGGAAAAACGAGAGGACCAGAACTATGGGGCCAAGCCTTACAGGGGGGGGTGCCAGTCAGTGTTGGTAGTCTGTACCTCCAGAACTTGAAAGCTCACTAGATAAGTGCAAGTCAGTGTGGAATAGTACCAGAAACCAGAGCCCAAAACAGAGACCAGAGCCCTTGAGTGTGAACATACCAACAAAAGTCCACTAATGCAACATAGGCCTGGCACAAGCAGGAAATGAGTGTGTGAGAGCATGTCAAGACATGAGCCAGCTCAGTTCATTATCATCATTGAAGGGAAAGGGTATCAAAGACATAATGGTGGTGGTGTTACTGTAACCTTATTCTTCAAATTAGTCAGGAATATTTGGACAGTCCTCTATTGTGCTATATATATTTGCTTTTACAGAATATAGTATCCTTGACCCCACAGTAGACTCTGTGGGGGTTATTTACTAAAACTGGAGAGTGTAAAATCTGGTGCAACTCTGCATGGCAACCAATCAGCTTCCAGGTTTTATTGCCAAAGCTTAATTGAACAAGCTGACGTTAGAAGCTGATTGGCTACCATGCACAGCTGCACCAGATTCTGAGTGCACCAGTTTTAGTAAATCCACACCAGTGTGTGGGACCTTGCAGCATTAGTGTGTAATTTGTCAAATTAGGAGGGAATTCAGTGCAGTGCATTATGCCAAATTCATAAATTAATAATACTCTATGCTACCTAATCTTTACCTCATCCTTTAAATATATACAAATATGTGCTTGATTTCAATAGCGACAATAAACTAAATTTTCCAGTATGTCCAGTGCTTCCTTAACTCTACAGAATATGATAGGTAATAATAAGCACACAAAACAATAATTGTTGCCTGATATGCCCCACTCCCAACCACTTCCTCAAACTTAATCTTTATAAAACTGAGCTTGTTATATTTCCTCCTTCACGGTCCCCCTCCTGTGACTTCACCATTAATATCAACAACACAACCATTGGTCCCTCCACACATGCCAGGGTCCTGGGTGTAATCCTTGACTCTGACCTCTCCTTCAGCCCCCATATCCAATCACTGGCTAAATCCTGCCGCCTTAACCTCCGCAACATCTCCAGAATTCGACCCTTCCTGACTAATAACACCACAAAACAACTTATTCACTCCTTGATTATTTCCCGCCTTGACTACTACAACTCTCTCCTTAATGGCCTACCCTTAAGCAGGCTATCCCCCCTTCAGTCTATTATGAATGCTGCTGCTAGACTAATACACCTCACTAATCGATCCGTGACTGCTGCTCCTCTCTGCCAATCCCTTCACTGGCTTCCCCTACCCCACCATGTAAAATTCAAAATGCTAGCCATAACATACAAGGCCATTCACAACATCACCCCCATCTACATCACCAATCTCATCTGCAGATATCGCCAAAATCGCCCCCTCCGCTCCTCCCAGGACCTCCTGCTCTCTAGCTCCCTTGTTACCTCCTCCCATGCTCGCCTTCAGGACTTCTCCAGAGCCTCTCCCATCCTCTGGAATTCCCTGCCCCAGTATGTCCGATCAGCCCCTACCCTGTCCACCTTTAGGAGATCCCTGAAAACTCATTTATTCAGGGAAACCTATCCCACACCCACATAACTGTCCCTGAGCCACCCCCATCAAATTATTCTTTGCAGCTATTACCTTTTGTACCACCACCCCCACCCTTTAGAATGTAAGCTCTACGAGCAGGGCCCTCCTGAACCTTTTGTATTGAACTGTACTGTAATTGTGTTGTCCCCCTTATACATTGTAAAGCGCTGAGTAAACTGTTGGCGCTATATAAATCTCGTATAATAATAATAAATAATAATAAATCTACATGTGCCTGAAATAATATATTAAATATATAAATATATATTAAATAACACTTTAAAAAATCAAGACTATAAATTTAACAGTTTATCAATACAATCTTCATGCATTTTTGTGCAACATTGAATGATTAAATGCAATACTTATTCACCCCTGTATATTTCAAATACAATAGTGCCACATCTCAATCCACTTGTGCCAATGACCTCTGTGCTTCTCCCTAGACAGCTCTTTAACCAGACCTCTGTTAACAAAAACAAAGGGTCTGGTATGGATTTTTGGGGAGACACCACAACTTTATTTTTTGTGATTCCCCTTTAAAATATTTTTAAATGTTACTTTTAATGTAGGACATCTTACAGATGTGCTGCTTCCCAGAAAGACACTCCAGGTGTGCTATGTAACTCCTTTCTGCCTGGTCTATAGTAAAATGACAACTGGGTGGGACATTCGCCGTTCTGAGTGGTTGTCATATGACAACCTCCCCAGGACACACCTCATGCGTGCCCCACGGGGCCACACTGCGGCATGATCTGTCGCCCTCTGTGTCCACCTGACACAGCGGATGAAAGATCAGTGTACCAGCCCACTGTGGGTACCATGTGATTGCTGTGACCAATCACAGCAGATCACATGACAATTGTACACAATGGATGGCTTCCATTCATGCCATTCATTGTTTACTATTGTGTTGATCTCTGTGATTGGTTAATCACAATAGTAAACATTTCATTCAGAAAAAATGTTTGCATATAACAGTGGAATCTACTATCATAGTGTGTAAAAAAAAGAAGAAAAAAGATTATGATCACCTCCCCAGAAAAGCAAAGTGTTACAACGGTAAAAAAAATCGTAAAAAACAAAAACAAAAATGTTTAAAAAAATGAAAAAAAACTAAATATATATATATATATATATATTTTCATACTGTCACAAGTCAGTGTCCCTGATCACTGCCACACCAGTTATATGATGATGCTGAACTGCACTAGTGATAGTATCTTAAAAAAAAAAAAAAATTCTGACAAAAATTGTTTTTTTAATACCTTAATATTCCTAAAAATTGTAACAGAAAAATTTACAATTTCAAAAAACTTGCCAAGCCACTTACTAAATACCTTGGACTGTCTACTTTACAAAAAGGGTTGATTTGGGGGACATTTGTACTGTATTGCCATTTTCGGGCCTTAAGAAATGAGATGCACATCAGGATTGATCAATTTTCACATATATACTGTATATACCATTTTTGTGGATTTTATAACTTTCCTACAGACTTGGAATTTGGGTTATTTTCACCAAAGAAATGTAGCAGTAAACACGTTGGTCTAAATTTATGAAAAAAAAAAATATTTATTTGCAAAGTTCTATAATAGAAATAATAAGAAAAAAAAAACTTAAAAAAAATTCAGGCTTTTTCATTTATTTAGCAAAATATAAAGACCCAGTGGTGATTAAATACCACCAAAAGAAAGCTCTTTTTGTGTGAAAAAATGATAAAAAAAATTTCATATGGGTACAGTGTTGCATGACCGCGCAATTGTCATTCAAAGTGCGACAGCGCTGAGAGTCCAATATTGAAACCCAACATTCTGAAATACCATGCAGCCATTACTCTAGATCAGTTAACACACATAGGAAGATGGCTTGGGTACCACATTCACAGAAAAACAGTGGTCAAGCGCCTTTTTTACGCAAAGAATCTTATTGCTCATTGCACTGAGAATCACCATACAAAATTTTACACAGAGGTTTCTATATCCCTAGACCATGGAGATAAATTACACATATGGTGGACATGTCCCAGTGTGACACATTTTTGGCTGCGAACCTTTTTTATTTATTTATTTATCTCCTCTGTGGTTGGGTATGATGTTCCTGTAAGAACTGGCCTTTTTTTGGGGCTGGGTGTAGAAATAAACAGAAAGATTGTTCATATCGTAACAGCTCCCAGACATTGTATCACTAGACTGTGGAAGCATCCAGACCTTCCTGTAATTTTATTTCAAACTCTGTTAACCATTCTCAACCTAACAACACACTTTGAATTCATGTTCATGGAAAAAGATCAGTCCCTTTAAAAAATTCATTCTTTTTGGGCACCAGGGCTTCGTTACTAAAAATGTACTTTATGAACAAACAAAAAAGAACTTATGAACCGAGAAACTTTGCTTAGTTCGATATAGGTGTTAGCAGATGGGGGTAGTACCCTGACATCATCTGCATGTAAATAAAGCTACTTGCAAACACCCAAAGGCTCAAGATATCACAGGTGGGTGTGTTCCTCTGAATTGGAAAGCATATCAAAAAAAGGGGGGAGGTAAACGAATTCTTCAACAAGGAACCAGCAAAATAGCAAAAATATAATTTATTATAGAAAAATGACTCCACATATACACCAAACAAAATCAAATAATATGACAATAACCCAAATACCACCACTCAGAATAAAATAGACAACGTTGTCTAAGGACAAAAAGAACACACAGATGGCCACCACTAGACATACAAGTACATCAGACTGACTGGATAGACAAAAACCGTCTCATATATTGTGTCTATAGAGTAATGTTGAGGGCCAGGAGGTAAATGTATGCAGCCGTGGATGGTGGGAGTCCGCCGTGCACGCTGCCAGTAGCAGACCTAGAGTGTAACTGGAGATATGGGCCACGAAGGTTGCTTATTATAGCACTTGCAGATGAGTACCCAGCCGTAGCTGGTAACATGCATTAGCAGCTGTGTAGATGCTGTGCATGGGTACAGGAGGGAGTGTGTGGCTGCATAGGTAGTAATGAATAAACACAGCGTGTTTGCTGAATCATAAAACGGAGACACTGATGATACTATGGTGACAGTGGTCACAAATTGAAGGTAATGGGTAGATACAGTCTCACCAGTCCATGGACATCAGTGTGTGGCAGGCATGCAGAGCACTCCGATCCTCCTTGGGTCTTCTCAAGTTGTGCAAGACAGCTGAATCCTCCTCTGGCCAAGTAGAGGTAGCTCGTGGGTCTGTATGGACGGATACCGGCCAGGATAGTGGAGATTGGAGGCGTGTTATGGCGTACCGCCTGAATGCGGTGTGACTCCTCAAACACTTCCTGGTTCCATGCGGCAAGGCTTCAGCGGCTTGGCGGATCAGATACCCAGGGCTGATGGGTGGATCCGTGTGAGTGCTACATAGGGCGTGATGGCGTCACACTGACGCGTTTCATCCATCAAGGATTTCTTCAGAGCATGCGCCGTAGCCAGGGCGGGCAGCTTATATAGCCATCCCAGTTACAGACGTGAATACATCGGCTATCGGTTGTTTAGGCAACAGCGCAACAAATAGACAGCCATTCATATCATAAGACAACAGCAGATATAGGTAGAACGGGCCCGTCCGTGGGTGCAGCACCTCCTCAAAGTCATACAAAAATACATAAAAGGGGGAGAAAGAAAATTAAAGATAGTACTAAAACCATAAGAGTATAAGGTAGATATGGGGATCAGACGTGAATGAGTGTATCATCATATAGGCAAAGACAAGAACAGAAGAGCATAAGGTGTCTCCATTAGTATCTAGGATGTTAGGAATACTGACAGGTTGCACTCATTATTTAACCCATGTGGGGACATACTGTCAAGGGTATATATCCACATTTTTTCTTTCTGGCAGAGAATCCTGTCGAAATCACCCCTTCTGAGGGGAAGATTTAACCTGTAGATACCCTTGACAGTAAGTCCCGTGGGATCCCCACCATGGTAATTAAGAAAGTGTAGGGGGATGGGACGCTCATCATCCTTTACCTTTAAATGTTATCTGTTCAGTAACCTTTATTTATTAAACTATACATGCCTGTACCTTAAAGAGAGTGCATTATGCAGATATTTTCCCTATTTATGGCCTTGAGCTATGTCTTAGTGTTGATGAACTGGACCATGTTTCACATTATCTTTTGTTTGTTTTTTTATCTATGTTTTGACTTTGCCGACTCTTTATTATGAAGATTTTGCTTGAGGCAAACTTATAGCTGGCATATATCTTGCTTTATGATCCCTCCCTTTAAAAATCTAATATATGCTACTCTCTGTTGATATATACACTGTTTATTTTTCTACAATACGCCTGTACAACTGATTGTAAATTTGCCATAGCACCAACATTTTTCTCTTTTTCTATACTGTATTATTCTAAACTTTTCTATAAAATTAAAGTTAAAAAAACACATTGGTCTTGCACCTGTACTGATACAGATGTGAATCTCTCACTTACTCTCCTGATCTCCTGAGGGTATACAGTTTTTTTCTAGTAAGCCGTACCCTATGTGTTTCATTGGACCCATGGGACCTCCTCAGACACTGGGCCAAATTCTTGACTGTGTTGTCTGCCTGGCTTAATGAGACACAGTGATTGATAGTCCTGGTTGTATATAAAATATGTTCCTGTATCTAGAAAGGCTGCAAGCACATTGCTGAATAGTCTAATTTTATTGTTGCCCAGGCCAGCAAATTCAATTACTGTGTGCTGGGAAATACAGCATACATTCAGTTTTTGTTCATTTAGATATAACTGGCTTCATAATTAAGTGCTATTACATGATATCATCACAAATAAAACAAACTCCCACTTAATGTTTTAGACATAAATCTGGGAAGAAAAGATATACTGTAAGGAAATAGCTGCAAGGGAGCAAAACAGAAGATTGACAGGTGTAGGCTTTTCCTTTCAAGTTGTTCAATTTGCACTGGACAGTAGTAGAAGCCAGAATACAACAGATTCCTTAGTGAATTTTGTTATTAGATGGTGAAAATACCTCTAAACCTGTTCCTATTAACACCGTCATGAACATGACTAAGCTTTATCAGGTTACTCCATTCCATCATTGGAGGAAACAGAACAGCCACGTGGTAATTTAGGAGTTCCCACAGAAAAGACATGGAACATTTAATAACACAAAATTCTTTATTTGTTGATGTATGAGAGGCTGTTTGGATAGATCCTAAAAACCAGGCAAAAAAATTGTGCGTGCAAGTTTACAGCACAGACCATAAGTGAAAGAAATTGCACAACAGGGTTCCTGAACATGAAAACAGCATCAAATGTAAAAAAAAATAGCTTTTTTTAGTGGCAGCATTTAAAAGAAAGCCTGCAGTGTTACTTCACAGTTTACCAAATACTAAGCTGCGCTATAAATTAATTTGAAATCCTCTACAAAAACCTTTGCAGGTTATGTGAATATACAATTGTGCATATATATAGTATCACGTAGACATTCACTATCACCAGTAATAAGTACACAGAAAACAAACAGTGAAAAAATATATGCCAAAAAAAATTGAAGGAAAAAAAATATATAAATGAAACAAAAATGATTATAAATGGTAAAGTCCACTCAAAATAGACAAAATAAAAAGTCCACTATTATAGACAGTCTTCCGGAGGGTGACTTAATGTTCTTCTATGAACGGTGACATGCAATTCCAACACTGGAGGTGATAAGTGTAGGGGTACAGTACAAAAAGTGCCTCCACCACGAGAAATGCTGCCGCTTACCAGCTCCCTAGATCTCTTTTTACGGAGATCTAACGTGCCTTAGGCTTTTAACCCAGCCTCGGGTGTTGCGGTGGCTGTCAGCGATAAGAGGATTCCCCACGGTCTCAGTATGAAATGTCATAAGATGATAGAAGATGCATGCTTGTCAAAGTAAAGTGCAGTCCTGGCATTCCACATGGCTCTGTAGGTCCCACCGCTCTTCTGGATAGCTGGAAATGATTGAGCAGCTGGCTGGAATGGATCACTGTTTTTCTCCAGGATCAAAGGAACCAAGAAGCTCCACACTGACCAGCATGGACCGTGGAACAGGAAGTGATGTCAATGGCGTCTTATTAGACCCAGGCAGGGCTGGAATCTTGTCAATCAGGGCTGCAGTGGTGAAAGGCTGTGCACTCAGAGCTGGCTACTCCTTCTATTGGCCTCAGGCCAATAGAAGGAGCAGCCAGCTCCGAGTGCATAGCCTTTCACCACTGCAGCCTTGATTGACAAGATTCCAGCCCTGCCTGCATGCTTGTCAAAGTAAAGTGCAGTCCTGGCATTCCACATGGCTCTGTAGGTCCCACCTGAGGTCAATAGAAGGAGCAGCCAGCTCTGAGTGCATAGCCTTTCACCACTGCAGCCCTGTTTGACAAGATTCCAGCCCTGCCTGGGTCTAATAAGACGCCATTGATATCACTTCCTGCTCCACGGTCCATGCTGGTCAGTGTGGAGCTTCTTGGTTCCTTTGACCTTGGAGAAAAACAGTGATCCATTCCAGCCAGCTGCTTAATCCTTTCCAGTTATCCAGAACAGCGGTGGGACCTACAGAGCCATGTGGAATGCCAGGACTGCACTTTACTTTGACAAGCATGCATCTTCTATCATCTTATGACATCTCATACTGAGACCGTGGGGAATCCTCTTAGCGCTGACAGCTACCGCAACACCCGAGGCTGGGTTAAAAGCCTAAGGCACGTTAGATCTCCGTAAAAAGAAATCTAGGGAGCTGGTAAGCGGCAGCATTTCTCGTGGTGGAGGCACTTTTTGTACTGTACCCCTACACTTATCACCTCCAGTGTTGGAATTGCATGTCACCGTTCATAGAAGAACATTAAGTCACCCTCCGGAAGTCTGTCTATAATAGTGGACTTTTTATTTTGTCTATTTTGAGTGGACTTTACCATTTATAATCATTTTTGTTTCATTTATATATATTTTTTCCTTCAATTTTTTTTGGCATATATTTTTTCACTGTTTGTTTTCTGTGCACTTATCACTGGTGATAGTGAATGTCTATGTGATACTATATATATGCACAATTGTATATTCAGATAACCTGCAAAGGTTTTTGTAGAGGATTTCAAATTAATTTATAGCGCAGCTTAGTATTTGGTATGTTATTTTGAATGCGTGTGTCTTGCATTTATTAGTTGCAGCTAGCTCACAGTATTTAAGTTGAATTTTATATATTATTATTTTTGGGATAGCGCAGTAAAAACATTTTTTGAGTTTTACTTCACAGTTTACAAGTTCCTAATAAAGAGCATTAACCACTTCCGCCCCGGAAGGATTTACCCTCTTTCTGACCAAGACCTTTTTTGCGACATGGCACTGCGTCGCTTTAACTGACAATTGCACGGTCGTGTGACGTTGTACCCAAACCAAATTGACGTCCTTTTTTTCCCCACAAATAGAGCTTTCTTTTGGTGGTATTTGATTACCTCTGCGCTTTTTATTTTTTGCGCTATAAACAAAAAAAGAGCGACAATTTTGAAAAAAAAAAGCAATTTTTTTTACTTTTTGCTATAATAAATATCCCCAAAAAATATATAAAAAAACCACATTTTTTCTACAGTTTAGGCCAAAATGTATTCTTCTACATATTTTTGGTAAAAAAAAACGCAATAAGCGTATATTGCTTGGTCTGCGCAAAAGTTATAGCGTCTACAAAATAGGGGATAGAGTTATGTCATTTTTATTAATATATATTTTTTTATTAATAATGGCGGTGATCTGCAATTTTTCTCATGACCGCGACATTGTGGCGGACAGATCGTACACTTTTGACACTATTTTGGGACCATTGGCATTTATACAGCGATCAGTGCTATAAAAATGCATTGATTACTCTGTAAATGTCACTGGCAGGGAATGGGGTTAAACACTAGGGGGCAATCAAGGGGTTAACTGTGTTCCCTCTGCATGTTCTAACTGTAGGGGGGATGGGCTCACTAGAACATGACAGAGATCACTGCTCCCGATCACTGGGAGCAGTAGATCCCTGTCATGTTGCTAGGCAGAACAAGGAAATGCCTAGTTTACATAGGCATCTCCCCATTCTGCCTCTCCATGCCATGATCAGGGGCCATCGGCGGACATCGAGGCCGCGGGACCCGCTATCCGCAGACATACGGGTACGTTGTTTAGCGCACCTGTGCCACTTTGACGACCTATATCCTAAACATAGGAGTAGAAAGCAAAGCATAGCTACAGCCTTGCTTGTGAGTCAGAGGGGGGTCCCATTAGGGTAGATTGGACATAGAAAATCTGTGCACTTAAAGATAACATAGATTCAGTACAGTCGTTGATGAAGTGGGGTCACAGTCTCCCTGGATCTCTCTGTGCAGAAAGAAACTGTACATACCAGTTCACCTCCTGATCTGGAACAATATTTATTGTCCTCATTGCTTTTTGTGCAGTGCAACTACTCTAAAATTAACCTCAGTCTTCCTGAGGTTTTATAAAGTCCCAGAGTGTCTCCTCAGCTAAAAACTGACAAAAACAGCTGAGGTATGTACTTCTGTTTAAAAGTATGTAAAAGTGTGCAAGAGCACATATAATTATGTCATAATATAGTACAATTATGATGATGATGATTATTATTATTATCACTAACCTAGTCTCAAAATACCAACCTAATCATTCTCTTCGCTCCTCCCAAGACCACCTGCTTTCAAACTTCCTTGTCACCTCATCCCATGCTCGCCTTCAGGACTTCTCCAGAGCCTCTCCCATCCTATGGAATGCTCTACCCCAATCTGTCCGATTTTCTCCTACTTTATCCACTTTCAGACAATCCCTGAAAACTCATCTCTTCAGAGAAGCCTATCTGGCCCCCACCTAACAACTATGCATTTATCTTCTCAATCAGCAAATCGCCCACAATTATAACCTTTTGTGTCTCTTGACCTTCTCTCTTAGATTGTAAGCTCTAAGGAGCAGGGCCCTCTATTTCCTACTGTATTAAAGTGTATTGTATTTGTACTGTCTACCCTCAAGTTGTAAAGCGCTACCTAAACTGTTGGCTCTATATAAATCCTGTATAATAATAATAATAATAATAATTATTATTATTGCTGCTACTACTAGTCTTTTTTAAAAAATAACTACTAAACCATAACATTCAGCATTCATTTATTTTGCTGGTGCAATGGGTGGGAGGGTTTAGAACCAAGCCCATGAGTTATTATACAGATTTAAAAATCAGCTGATATTGAAAAAAGGATGTGATGAGCTTATAAAAACAGGTAGCTGAAAAACGAAGGTTTTTCAGATTGATTTTAAATTGGGAGCACCATGCAAAAACTAAGGAAAAAAAAGATTGAGGTACCTCGTAAAAAATACCAGACGCTTATCCGAGCATGCAGCCTGGCTGGTCAGAAAAAGGGTGGGAGGCAAGCATGCATCCTCCCTCCTGAAGAATACCCAGCCACATGCCCTCAATATGGAGGTACCTTTCCAGGTGGAGTCCTTGTTGATGTTGCTGAGGACAAGGGCATCTTCACCACAGCCCTGGCCCAGTGGTTTTAGGTGTCTGCAGATGGGGCCTATCTGAATCTGGCAGCCCCCTTTAACAATAAGGGGGTACCCAGAAAATGGCACCCCTGTGTAAATGAGTAAGAGGTACATATTCATTCACAAAGAAGTAAAGTGCAAATAAAAACAAATACATTGTTTTTAACAAGCCCTTCAATTAGACAAAAAAAAAGGATGCAATGTACACCTACCATCAATCAAATCCCCCAGAGATGTAGATCACATCAATCAAGATGACCAACACTGATGATCCTCTAAAATACACATGTCTTGTTCTGTTGCTTCCCTTGTGCCAGGGCGGATGACAGCTGTTATATAAAAAGGGCCAGGGCCTCCTGGGTGATGTCATATATGGATATGATCATATTTAGTAAATTACGTTACTGAAAGCCCATGATGTCAGTGACTAAGTATGGTCCATATTTGGTCAATAATATCACCTGGGAGACCCCATAACTTTGTAAATACCAGCTGTCGGCCACTTGCTTCATGCTATTTTTTGACAACCCTGTTATCCCAGAAAATGTGCATTTTTGATTTGACAGATTCAGCTCTAATTGATTTCAGTGGGGTTCGGGTTCAGTATCCAGACTTCTTAGAGGTTCACCAAACTTCCATTCCCAGATGATGCCTTTTATGGGGAAACGCATCGGGAGGAGACAGGAGTCTTAGTCTTATTGCATTAGTCTTAGGCTTAGTGCAATAGTCTTACTTTAATTAGAGACATGACCAAAAAACACTACAGCGCTGACACTGTGCCCATCCTATAGCGATTAAATGTCATATACCAGGTTCAAAAAGAAGTTTTGAAAGATACTTATTCCTGGAGGTATAAGAATAACATTTTCAATTGGTATAAAATGGGTGACAATGGTGCTGGCAAGGCTGCTTTCATATGTGAGCTGGAAATCCACAATCTGTAAAATAGGAAGGGAAGAAAGTGCAAAACTGGCATAGTGTAGCACAATTTATTACGTAAAATACCATATAAAACAAATGGAACTCACAAGCGCGTGAGGGGGAGAGAGAGGATGACAGTCCGCAGTGGATTGTAATGAACTGGGAGGGGTAGTCCTTGGTGGAGAAGAAAGCCGGCTGTGGTGGGGAGCAAGATGAGCCTGGAGTCCGTGCAGGGAGACCGGCGTCAGGGTGCCCTGTGTGGCTGTGATGGTATATCCAGAAATCGGATGTCCGTCCAAAGACGATGTGTCCAGCTAGGAGTAGTGTGAGGAGCTTTCTGTCCAAACGCTGTATGAGCCAATAAATAAATACTGAAAAGGTTAAATTGTAAAAATAATAAAAAATAAAATAAACACACTGACACCGTCCACCCCCCCCCCCTCAAAAAAAAAAAAAATAAGCATTGTAAAAAAAATAACAAAAAAAAATATTGTAAAAAATAGAATTGTAAAAAAATAAAAATAAAAACTACTGACACAGACCACGCATCATCAGTGCTGCATATTAGTGCCATTGTCACATGACATTAAAAAAAGTATCGGTAATCGGTATCGGCGAGTACTTGAAAAAAGTATCGGTAATTGTACTAGGTCTTCATAAAGTGGTATATGGGACAAACCTAATTTTAATAAATGAACGTATTGATATACTGCACAATGAGCCTTCCTCTTTTTTACATCTCAAACATATGCCACGGCCTGAGTAAAAGGAAGAGCTGTTTCGTGGTTTGCTGCGAGCTCTGACACACGTGTATGGAGGCTGGGATGCTGACCATTGGGCATATGATCCTTCTCTGAGGAGTGCTGTTGTGAGAACAAGATTAGGCTGTTCACAGGATACCCCCTTATCTTATGCTTGTCATGACCTCCTATAATTTCAAGATCATGACTACCTGGTAAGAGGCTCATTTTTCTTTGAGCACTGGTCTATATATTGTTCGCCAAACCCTGTTTGAGTCTAACCCAGGGCAGTTTATCTCATCCATAATCAATAATACTGGCCCCTAGTAATATATTGATTGTGCTGACAGTTCTTGGCTACTTATCTTTCATCTAGGGATTCCTTATGTTAAGATCAACACCATGTATTGTCACAGTTGACAATGCAAGGCTGCTGGATGGCCTTCAGAAAATTTTTGCAATGGGGCCCCTTTGACTGTAGTTACACACCTTTTTGAAATATGTGCTATATGTGGAGAAAAAAAAACACAAAAGTTGGTGCTCGGAACACTAATGTAATGTCTCATGACCAATATCATTGGGAGATATATTAATACAAGTAATTAAAATAATAATAATGAGAGAACAATAATAAAAATGAACAAGTCCACAATGATTAAATGAAATAGGAAGCATCCAATCAACGGTGAATAGTGCTGAATGTTTAAAACTGAAGGGATGAATCAAGAGGGTATATTCACTGTCACAAAGGGCTGCTCTTCTCTGGAGTGAAGTCAACTTGAAATCAACATGAAAAAGCAAAGATAGAAAAGTGCTTTAGTAAAGTGTTTTATTAAGTAATATATACAAATCCAGGCTGTGAGAACCGCAAGGAGTTTTTGATGCGGGTGCGCACTGAATTTAGTTGTGCGCCTGTATTGGAGCACACAGCCGTGCAGACAATCCAGTGATGCATCTTGTATTTATTTATGTGCCATGTATTAGGTTTATGTTTTTGGGTACTCTTGTATTGTTTTTCTGATTTATTTTATCAGTCCCTATTAACATGTAGTCAACTGTTTTCCGTTTGCATATGGAGCATTTAAATGCCGTCTCCTCCTCTCCCTTCTTTACACTTGAGAAAGGACCGTGTATGCGCATTATGGACTTTGCGCATGCTCTGAAACGCGTTGTTTCCCTTGCTAGTGCTGACGTCACATGCTGTTTCCATGAGCTGTTCGTCACTCTCCTCTATAGTACATAGCCAGTCTCCTCCGTGGCTCCTTGTGGTTCTCGCAGCCTGGATTTGTAATCTCCTGGAAAAATGCCTCTGACACCGGCCACGTTCCAATGACTATGCCGACTCGTGAAGAGCATTTTTGTACTTACTGATATGTAAGTGTCTACTCTTTTGTCTATATTACTTAATAAAACACTTTACTCAGAGGCACTTTTCTATCTTTGCTTTTATATGTGGAGAAAGATTATTAAGATTAGGGGATGGTAGTCATTTCATTTAGAGTTTGTGTAATGTTAATTTTCTGGGAAATTTTGAATCAATTGACTCTTTACTATGGGGTTGATACACTGAAGGCAGACTTCACTTGCATGTGAAGTTGTACTTTGCAAGGGAATTTGCACCAAAGCTTAGTGTTTTTTTTTTAACAATAGTATTTATACATACCTCAATAGCAAACATGATGTTTTATTATTTTGCTTGCATGTGATTGGGTGATCTTTGCAAAGTGAAACATCGTCACATTCCCTGGCAAAGTGCAACTTCCCTTGCGAAACAGCCTATTTGCTTTTAGTAAATCAAGCCCTATTGTAAGGCTACTACAACCTGACTTACAAAAAGTTAATAGTACCTGTCTATCATTAAGGATGTACTCCCTATATATTACCCCTATACTAACCTGTGCTGGCACTCTCCATTCCACACTTTCAGACACACAAACACAGAGTCCTGTGGGGAGCAATGTAGACTGAAGTCAAAACACGGACACAGAATAATGCATCACTAGTCTTTTTTATTTCCTGGTTCAGTATCTTAAATACAATATATTATTGGGATATGACCGGTAATGTTCAACCATTGCTTGTCATCATTAAAGGCAAACCCACTTTCATATAATTGTTTATGGACATATGTTTGTCACTCTTAACCACTTGACGACCGCCTCACGCCGATGTACGTCGGCAAGGCGGCACGGGCAGGCAAAATCACGTACATGGTACGTGATTTGCCTTCCGCGGGTGGGGGGTCCGATCGGACCCCCCCCGCCGCCCGAGGCGGTCCCGTTTTGTCCCCCGGCGATCGGAGACGAGGGGGAGGCCATCCGTTCGTGGCCCCCCCCCTCGCGATCGCCGCCGGCCAATGGGAACACTCCTTTGCTGCTGTATGCTAAACAGCAGCAAAGGAAATGATGTCATCTCCCCTCGGGTCGGTAGTTTCCGTTCCGGCCCGAGGAGAGACGACATGTAAGTAACTGCACCAACACACACACACACAGTAGAACATGCCAGGCACACATTACACCCCGATCCCCCCCCCCCGATCGCCCCCCGATCGCCCCCCGATCCCCCCCGATCACCCCCCCCCCCCTGTCACAAACTGACACCAGCAGTTTTTTTTTTTTTTTTTTCTGATTACTGCTAGGTGTCAGTTTGTGACAGTTACTGTGTTAGCACAGTTACTGTTACCCCCCTGTAGGTCTAGGGTACCCCCCTAACCCCCCCTAATAAAGTTTTAACCCCTTGATCACCCCCCGTCACCAGTGTCACTAAGCGATCATTTTTCTGATCGCTGTATTAGTGTCGCTGGTGACGCTAGTTAGTGAGGTAAATATTTAGGTTCGCCGTCAGCGTTTTATAGCGTCAGGGACCCCCATATACTACCTAATAAATGTTTTAACGCCTTGATTGCCCCCTAGTTAACCCTTTCACCACTGATCACCGTATAACCGTTACGGTTGACGCTGGTTAGTTTGTTTATTTTTTATAGTGTCAGGGCACCCGCCGTTTATTACTGAATAAAGGTTTAGCCCCCTAATCGCCCGGCGGTGATATGCGTCGCCCCAGGCAGCGTCAGATTAGCGCCAGTACCGCTAACACCCACGCACGCAGCATGCGCCTCCCTTAGTGGTATAGTATCTGATCGGATCAATATCTGATCCGATCAGATCTATACTAGCGTCCCCAGCAGTTTAGGGTTCCCAAAAATGCAGTGTTAGCGGGATCAGCCCAGATACCTGCTAGCACCTGCGTTTTGCCCCTCCGCCTGGCCCAGCCCACCCAAGTGCAGTATCGATCGATCACTGTCACTTACAAAACACTAAACGCATAACTGCAGCGTTCGCAGAGTCAGGCCTGATCCCTGCGATCGCTAACAGTTTTTTTGGTAGCATTTTGGTGAACTGGCAAGCACCAGCCCCAGGCAGCGTCAGGTTAGCGCCAGTACCGCTAACACCCACGCACGCACCGTACACCTCCCTTAGTGGTATAGTATCTGAACGGATCAATATCTGATCCGATCAGATCTATACTAGCGTCCCCAGCAGTTTAGGGTTCCCAAAAACGCAGTGTTAGCGGGATCAGCCCAGATACCTGCTAGCACCTGCGTTTTGCCCCTCCGCCCGGCCCAGCCCAGACCACCCAAGTGCAGTATCGATCGATCACTGTCACTTACAGAACACTAAACGTATAACTGCAGCGTTCGCAGAGTCAGGCCTGATCCCTGCGATCGCTAACAGTTTTTTTGGTAGCGCTTTGGTGAACTGGCAAGCACCAGCTCCAGGCAGCGTCAGGTTAGCGCCAGTACCGCAAACACCCACGCACGCACCGTACACCTCCCTTAGTGGTATAGCATCTGATCGGATCAATATCTGATCCGATCAGATCTATACTAGCGTCACCAGCAGTTTAGGGTTCCCAAAAACGCAGTGTTAGCGGGATCAGCCCAGATACCTGCTAGCACCTGCGTTTTGCCCCTCCGCCCGGCCCGGCCCAGCCCACCCAAGTGCAGTATCGATCGATCACTGTCACTTACAAAACTCTAAACGCATAACTGCAGCGTTCGCAGAGTCAGGCCTGATCCCTGCGATCGCTAACAGTTTTTTTGGTAGCGTTTTGGGGAACTGGCAAGCGCCAGCGGCGTAGTACACCCCGGTCATAGCCAAACCAGCACTGCAGTAACACTTGGTGACGTGGCGAGTCCCATAAGTGCAGTTCAAGCTGGTGAGGTGGCAAGCACAAGTAGTGTCCCGCTGACACCAAAAAGACAAACACAGGCCCGTCGTGCCCATAATGCCCTTCCTGCTGCATTCGCCAATCCTAATTGGGAACCCACCGCTTCTGCAGCGCCCGTACTTCCCCCATTCACATCCCCAACCAAATGCAGTCGGCTGCATGAGAGGCATTTTTATGTCCTCCCGAGTACCCCTACCCAGCGAACCCCCCAAAAAAGATGTTGTGTCTGCAGCTAGCGCGGATATAGGTGTGACACCCGCTATTATTGTCCCTCCTGTCCTGACAATCCTGGTCTTTGCATTGGTGAATGTTTTGAACGCTACCATTCACTAGTTGAGTATTAGCGTAGGGTACAGCATTGCACAGACTAGGACACACTTTCACAGGGTCTCCCAAGATGCCATCGCATTTTGAGAGACCCGAACCTGGAACCGGTTACAGTTATAAAAGTTAGTTACAAAAAAAGTGTAAAAAAAAAAAAATATATAAAATAAAAAAAAATAGTTGTCGTTTTATTGTTCTCTCTCTCTCTATTCTCTCTCTCTATTGTTCTGCTCTTTTTTTACTGTATTCTATTCTGCAATGTTTTATTGTTATTGTTATTGTTATTATGTTTTATCATGTTTGTTTTTCAGGTATGTAATTATTTATACTTTACTGTTTACTGTGCTTTATTGTTAACCATTGTTAACCATTTTTTTGTCTTCAGGTACGCCATTCACGACTTTGAGTGGTTATACCAGAATGATGCCTGCAGGTTTAGGTATCATCTTGGTATCATTCTTTTCAGACAGCGGTCGGCTTTCATGTAAAAGCAATCCTAGCAGCTAATTAGCCTCTAGACTGCTTTTACAAGCCGTGGGAGGGAATGCCCCCCCCACCGTCTTTCGTGTTTTTCTCTGGCTCTCCTGTCTCAACAGGGAACCTGAGAATGCAGCCGGTGATTCAGCCAGCTGACCATAGAGCTGATCAGAGACCAGAGTGGCTCCAAACATCTCTATGGCCTAAGAAACCGGAAGCTACGAGCATTTCATGACTTAGATTTCGCCGGATGTAAATAGCGCCATTGGGAAATTGGGGAAGCATTTTATCACACCGATCTTGGTGTGGTCAGATGCTTTGAGGGCAGAGGAGAGATCTAGGGTCTAATAGACCCCAATTTTTTCAAAAAAGAGTACCTGTCACTACCTATTGCTATCATAGGGGATATTTACATTCCCCGAGATAACAATAAAAATGATTAAAAAAAAAAATATGAAAGGAACAGTTTAAAAGTAAGATTAGAAAAGCAAAAAAATAATAAAGAAAAAAGAAAAAAAAAAAAAAGCACCCCCGTAGCCCCCTGCTCTCGCGCTAAGGCGAACGCAAGCGGCGGTCTGTCGTCAAACGTAAACAGCAATTGCACCATGCATGTGAGGTATCACCGCGAAGGCCAGATCGAGTGCAGTAATTTTTCCATTGGACCTCCTCTGTAAATCTAAAGTGGTAACCTGTAAAGGCTTTTAAAGGCTTTTAAACATGTATTTATTTTGTTGCCACTGCACGTTTGTGCGCAATTTTAAAGCATGTCATGTTTGGTATCCATGTACTCCGCCTAAGATCATCTTTTTTATTTCATCAAACATTTGGGCAATATAGTGAGTTTTAGTGCATTAAAATTTAAAAAAGTGTGTTTTTTTCCCAAAAAATGCGTTTGAAAAATCGCTGCGCAATTACTGTGTGAAAAAAAAAATGAAACACCCACCATTTTAATCTGTAGGCCATTTGCTTTAAAAAAAATATATAATGTTTGGGGGTTCAAAGTAATTTTTTTGCAAAAAAAAATAACTTTTTCATGTAAACAATAAGTGTCAGAAAGGGCTTTGTCTTCAAGTGGTTAGAAGAGTGGGTGATGTGTGACATAAGCTTCTAAATGTTGTGCATAAAATGCCAGGACAGTTCAAAACCCCCCCAAATGACCCCATTTTGGAAAGTAGACACCCCAAGCTATTTGCTGAGAGTCATGTCGAGTCCATGGAATATTTTATATTGCGACATAAGTTGCGGGAAAGAGACAAATTTTTTTTTTTTTTTTTTTTTTTTTGCACAAAGTTGTCACTAAATGATATATTGCTCAAACATGCCATGGAAATATGTGAAATGACACCCCAAAATACATTCTGCTGCTTCTCCTGAGTACGGGGATACCACATGTGTGAGACTTTTTGGGAGCCTAGCCGCGTACGGGACCCCGAAAACCAAGCACCGCCTTCAGGCTTTCTAAGGGCGTGAATTTTTGATTTCACTCTTCACTGCCTATCACAGTTTCGGAGGCCATGGAATGCCCAGGTGGCACAAAACCCCCCCAAATGACCCCATTTTGGAAAGTAGACACCCCAAGCTATTTGCTGAGAGGTATAGTGAGTATTTTGCAGACCTCACTTTTTGTCACAAAGTTTTGAAAATTGAAAAAAGAAAAAAAAAAATGTTTTTTCTTGTCTTTCTTCATTTTCAAAAACAAATGAGAGCTGCAAAATACTCACCATGCCTCTCAGCAAATAGCTTGGGGTGTCTACTTTCCAATATATCATTTAGTGACAACTTTATGAAAAAAAAAAAAAAAGTGTCACTTTCCCGCAACTTGTGTCAAAATATAAAATATTCCATGGACTCAATATGCCTCTCAGCAAATAGCTTGGGGTGTCTACTTTCCAAAATGGGGTCATTTTGGGGGGTTTTGTGCCACCTGGGCATTCCATGGCCTCCGAAACTGTGATAGGCAGTGAAGAGTGAAATCAAAAATTTACACTCTTAGAAATCCTGAAGGCGGTGATTGGTTTTTGGGGCCCCGTACACGGCTAGGCTCCCAAAAAGTCCCACACATGTGGTATCCTCATACTCAGGAGAAGCAGCTGAATGTATTTTGGGGTGCAATTCCATATAGGCCCATGGCCTGTGTGAGCAATATATCATTTAGTGACAACTTTTTGTAAATATTTTTTTTTTTTTGTCATTTTTCAATCATTTGGGACAAAAAAAATAAATATTCAATGGGTTCAACATGCCTCTCAGCAATTTCCTTGGGGCGTCTACTTTCCAAAATGGGGTCATTTGGGGGGGGGGTTTGTACTGCCCTGCCATTTTAGCACCTCAAGAAATGACATAGGCAGTCATAAACTAAAAGCTGTGTAAATTACAGAAAATGTACCCTAGTTTGTAGACGCTATAACTTTTGCGCAAACCAATAAATATACGCTTATTGACATTTTTTTTACCAAAGACATGTGGCCGAATACATTTTGGCCTAAATGTATGACTAAAATTTAGTTTATTGGATTTTTTTTATAACAAAAAGTAGAAAATATCATTTTTTTTCAAAATTTTCAGTCTTTTTCCGTTTATAGCGCAAAAAATAAAAACCGCAGAGGTGATCAAATACCATCAAAAGAAAGCTCTATTTGTGGGAAGAAAAGGACGCAAATTTCGTTTGGGTACAGCATTGCATGACCGCGCAATTAGCAGTTAAAGCGACGCAGTGCCAAATTGGAAAAAGACCTCTGGTCCTTAGGCAGCATAATGGTCCGGGGCTCAAGTGGTTAATAACACCAGTTAGTAAGTAATACACATCTTCTTAAAGTATATATTTTTGTGTTGTATTATACAATATTAAAGTTAGTTCCAATTATGTCCCAGACATATTTATCAGTATTTATGATTATATTCTGTAAACATATTCCAGGCGCTTTGCCAAACTATCTATGATTATCTTTTCTCAGGCTTAGGCTGGCCATACACCTATAGATTATCTGCAGATTTTCTATGGTTAGATGGAAAAAGTGGTAGATTCCTCCATCCACACAGTTTAGCGAACAGGGAGAGATCTGTTGCACATTTTCAATCTAACCATTGAAAATCTGCAGATAATCTATAGGTGTATGGCCAGCTTTAGTATCATAACATTCCTCTGTGTTGTCAATTAAGAAGACATGTCAGCTAAAAAGCCAATGTTTAACCGCTTCCACATTGCCCACTGCATATATACTTACTATACCTGTACGTGATTTCATGCCTAAGGTCTGGGACGTGCACGCACGCTGACGGTGACCCGTTCCCGCTGTGATTGGACACAGCGGGAGGCAATCAGCGGGTTCGGCCATGTATATCATTCCTGTTGCTGCTGGAGATAAGCTAAGCCAGCACATGATATGTGATTTTGAAACATGGAGCTTGATCTCACCTGAAGCAGCATGTACAATTTTTGATGCTCATACTATATATAAAGAGGGACAAGAAAAGTTATATATATATCCATCTATATATCTATATATATATTGTGTGTGTGTGTGTATGTGGTGTATATATATATATATATATATATATATATATATATATATATATATATATATATATATATATATATATATATATATATGCAGTATATATAGAATAGAATAAATTACTTACTTAGTCAACCTACCCCAGAAAATAAAGTCAATGAGCCAGGTAGGATTTCTACAGTTGATCACAACTGTTGCTTAGGAAAGGTCTGTGAATTAAGCATAGGCATAGTGGATATAAATGCCTTCTTTTTCATTGGTTTGTCCAGGACAAATATCCATTGAGACCTCTTTAGTAGTCATGTCTTTTGATAATTTATTTGTGTTATGATGAGTACCTGATACAATTATCCACTTGTAATGTGTACTATTAGAAGGTAAAAAAAAGAACTGTACTCTTTATTTATTACTTTCTCTCCCTTTCACAAAGTATTTAAAATATGCTATATGCTTAATATTTCACCCTTAAAGTGATTGTAAAAGCTAAAGGTTTTTTACCTTAATGCATTCGCTCCATTAATGTAAAAAAAACTTTCAGGTGCAGCCCCCCCCAAATACTTTCCTGAGCCTGGTCTCCATCCAGCACTGTACCCAAGAGCAGCAACATTGCCCTCTCTCTCCCTCTCTCCCTCTCTCCCTCCTCACTAGCCATTGGCTCTTTGCTGCTATAAATCAAATCTAGTTATGAAGAGGTGGGGACAGGGCTAAGCTGCACTGTATGTGTCAATAGATGCACATAGTGCTGCTCAGGGTAAAGTCCACATGAGTGTCCTTTAGCAAGCAGCTTGCTAGGGGGGGGGCACTTGGAAGGCACTCAGAAGGCAGGAGGAGCCAGGAGCACTGGCTGGGGACCCCAGAAGAGGAGTATCAGAGCTGCTCTGTGCAAAACTATTGCACAGAGCAGGTGAGTATAGCATGTTTGTTATTTAAAAAGGAAGATCCTTTACAATCACTTTAACCTGAAGCTTTTACTTTTTATTCAAAAACATAAACAAATATATAATCAAATCAACTTGGCCAATTATGAAAAAAATATTTTTATTATTATAAGTAATCAAAAATGTCTAATTTTGCAGCTAACTTTGATGCTGTGAAAATAAGTCAGGAACATGTCTTTCACTTTGGATATAGTAGAGGAAGGATAAAACCCTGCTGGGTTTTCTTATTGCTGCCTGTGTCCCATTAGGGAGATTTTCCATCACTTTTTCTGTCCTGCAGACTCTCTCTAAAATGTGAGAAGTAACTGCTTGCATAATTTTCCATGGAACAAGTGTCTTCAGTATTCTTCTTGTGACAACTCAAAAATTTGGACTTCCCATCATTTTCTGTGCTGGTAACAATGGTCACCAGTATAAATAGAGAGAGAGAGAATCTCCTAAGCACGGACACAGTCAGCTATAAAACTCTAACAAAGTTTCTAACTATTTCTCACTCTATGCAAAACTACAATAAAAAATGGTTTGGGTTTTAGAAATCTAAGATACATTTTTATTTTTTCATGTTGGATAGGTCAGGGAAGGGTTGTAACCACTGTCAGTTTTTTCATTGATGTTTCGTTATGGAGAATTCCCTTAATTTGCTGTCTTTTAGATTCAGCAGGAAGTGAAATTATATATTTTCAATGTGAGAGAAATCCCTCTTAAATAGTTATCTTGGGAATAAGTGTTCCCATTGAAGCTTGCCCCTTATTGTTGTGCTGGCAACTCAAAATTTTGGCTTTACCTTCACTTTCATTCCCTGAGACTATGATTATTAGGACAATAAGAGAGAGTGAATCTTCCAAACAGACAGCAATATTATTGTGATTATTGCTCCCCAAATAATAATTTTTCTGAAAGTGCAGTACACAACTTGCACATTTTTATATATGCTGATTCTGTGGACAAGAAAAAAAGCTCCTCATACATGCAAAAAAAAACATTACTGTGGTTCTATTGCCTTAACACTTTCTCTAAATCATAAAAAAAAAATAATAGGTTTTGCCTTTAGTTATTCTTTATGCATCATTTTATTATAGGTCAAGATGAAATTTGAGGAGACAGAAACCATTCACAAAACAAAGAACTAAAACTGCTTATGTTTACCAGTTTTTTTAACCTAAAGTTTGTCGTGCTCTGAAGCAATCACTGCAAACTTTGTGTTTCAAAATGTGTCATTTGGAAAGGAGAAGCCAATAAAAAAGTTCTCCATGTACAAAATGTATATATCTCAGCCTGGTGCAAGATGTGGGATTGTGTGATATAATATAATATTCAGTGGTTTGTTTGCGATCTAAAGTAATATAGTGTTATTCATAAATCTCAACATTTAATTGAAAAAATGAAAGCGTGTGTATGGGACCACAACATGTATTGTAAACTTTTACCTCTTCTCTTTTTTTTTCTTTTTTTTTTTTACCATCATACGATCACAGAGTAGTTTTGGAGGGAAAACTATGGGCTAAATAAAATATACATTTATGATGAAGTTTGCCATTAGCATTACTACAACAGTAATAGGGTTGTGAAAAAATACTGTATAACACTAAATTTCTTGTATGGCCTTAATCTTTTCCAATAGAAAAAAAACTGATTCAGTAACTGCTTAAAATGTGTTAACTGCACCTTGGATTTTAATGTGTTTGAACTAAAAGTCCATTTAAAACTTCATGTCCTTCTAAAACGACTCTGTCCACGTGGTGACAATGCTGCTGTGTGATTTAGAAATGAACAGCGTTGTCACCCCATAACAAGAAGTTGGGAAATAATGGATCTTTTAGTAGAATGAGTAGGTAATAAAACAGTTGCTGGAAGGACTGAGAAAAACAAATACCGGGGTTTATTTACTAAAGCTGGAGAATGTAAAATCATGACTGCATAAAAACCAAGCTCAGCTTGTTCAATTTAGCTGATTGGTTTCTCTACAGAAGTAAGCCTGATTTTGCACTCTCTAACTTTAGTAAATAAACCCCACTGTGTTACTACTAATGACAGACTGCATTAAAAAATATTTTTTGTTTGTTTTATTTACAAACTTTTATTAGGTAAAACTTGGTGGTACAAGTACAAACAGCACATTTAAGTATATACACTGAAATAGTAATTTTAGGTACAAAATACAATCACATCTAAATAGAAGTAATACGGGCATACTAAAAGGGTTCATAGAACCTTAGCAAGAAGTATGACACAATACTATGACATGGGCAAAAATATTATCAATGTACACATAGCATAATGTAGTTGGAATGAACCATGAATGAAGAGGCATGAAAGAGTCATTAATGAGAACTAAACTAGTGATCTGTAAGTTGAAGAATGACCTCAGAATGTTCAAATCATGGATCCCATTTGGTTTTATAAAAAGGCTTGAATTATGGAGGGAATGCAATATTTTTTCCATAAGACAAATGGAGTTTACTCTCGCATTCAAATGGGTAATAGGAACTGAGACAGATTTTCAATGATTAGCTTTAAGCCAGTGTATAGCAACATGGATGTTATGGATGAGTCTCATATGGGGGGGGGGGGGGGTTAGAAATCTCTGGAATAGGAGTGAACAGCAAACAATTGGATGAGGTAAGGTGGATAGGGTTACCTATTATAGTTGTAGCAAACATTTCTAGTTCACCAAATATGTGATATTTTCTCACATTCCACAAAAATATGGGGAAGGAGCCCAGGGAAGGGCATCCTCTTAAACAGGCAGAAGAAACTGATGGACAGATGACATGCAGTCTGATAAGAAGGTTAATAGCAGTTTCTCGAATGGTAAGTGATCTAGTACATTTACGAAGGTTTACTATACAATTAGATAAATTGGAAAAGAGGAAACCACAAAATTCCAGAGCACCACGTCCCAATAATAAAGTTTAAGAAGAAAATAAGGGCTTTGAGGCCATATTATTGGCCCCAGGGACTTTTTAAACGGTGCTAGAGTCAATGAAATCGAAAGTATAAGATAAAACACATCTTTTATTAGGTACTAATTAAAAGAACAGACATTTCGTCACACAGTGACATTGGACAATAAATGTACAAAGCAGATACAAAAAGTATTGACATAGATGCAGAGATTAATACCACTCTCTCAACATGTTTCGCTTTCCTAAGCTTCTTCAGGAGATGTGTTGTGGTACTATAATCAACTATAAAAATAGAAATATATATATTACATGCCTGCTAATGAATTACAATCTCATAAAATTATATTGGTTTGATCATAACAAAATATATATGAAAAGGGCATATTTTAACAAAATTGGTATATGTACAACTGAGCATAAGGAGAAAAAAAAAAAAAAAAAAAAAAAAAAAAAAAAAAAAATAAAAAAAAAAAAAAAAAAAAACACATTGACACTAGAAACTGCTATACAATCTTACCCGTAGAGAAAGAAAAAACTCTATACTGAGAGAAGAATTTGTGCTTTTTTGGCGTATTGCTCTTCAGTTTGAAAATCACTGGGAAGGCATGCAGAGAGGCACAAAAATTAAATTAAGAGAAGTTGATGAATGGATGAGATTCTCTACAAAGAGAAGCAAATCAAATACAAGGCTATTAATATTATTGATTAAAGAACTCTATACTAGGTTTAACTGATGTAGATACTGAATATATGAATGAGTGAAAAAATCATCCAAAGATGAAAATATATTGATATACCTTTAGTAGAATCAATTCATAAGTAAAAATTACATCCGAGGGATGATAAAAAGCCAGATTGCTAGATCGGTGGTACTTATAATGCAGCAGGACGGCAGTAGAATGGGCAGCACACAGGACCAGACCGCTGACCAATCATTAGTCAGCAACTAGACCTAGAAGTTCATCTGCAGTCTGCCACCGAAGTAATCTAAAGATATATAAATAAAACAAAAGCTAAGCTTGAATTTCTGAGTTTCAATAACATCAAGGAAAAAGTTTCTGATACAGAATCAAAGGAAATCAAAACAACTTACTGTTGATGGATAATATCGGTCTTAGCAGCGCTTACATGAAAAGCCTCCGTCTGCCCAGCACATCACCAAACAGAAATGACAGAGATTGGCAGGGAATTCCCCGCTTTTAAACCCCTCCAGCGTGACGGCGTCTGACTCACCGTCACGCTGCGGACCGAAAAAGGACAACTGCGCATGCGCCCGTGTCCCGGCTTGATAATGAATGACGTCAGCCGCATCTGAACGGCGCGACTGAATCGCGGCCATTTTTGAAAATACAGTGCCAGAAATAGTGAAATACGGAAGCCGCTGAGGCTACGTATTAATCCTAAGAATGAGTACATTGGCGGCATCATGTAGATGAGTCTGATCAGCGGTCATCTTTAGAAGATCAGATATTTTAAAAGTAGGCGTCACCTGAGCCAAAGGGCCGAGGGCAGATTCAAAAGAAAAAAGGAAGGGGGAAGGGGGACAGCAGCACTAGTTGTCAATTAAAGGGCAACCCAGCTGAGGGGACATTGATTAGGACCTACCATGCTGGGTGCCCCGGGTGTCCGTACATGCCCAAAAAGAAAAACCAATGACGAGCAGACTGAAGAGCGTTTAAGAAACCAGTTCTATCGCATGCAAAGACATTAGGCATATAAAATAAAAATACAAAAACATATTAAATGGTGGTATCATAGATGTTGACATATAGATACAAAAGCAAATTATCAGATATAGCAGATCAGATGTTAAAAAAAAAAAAAAAAAAAAAAAAAAAAAAAAATTAAAGAAAAGGTTTAAAACTCAAAACATCATTTAGGCCAGGATATTGCAAAGCGTTCAAAGTAAAAATCCACTTCGTCTCGCGTTGCAATAGGGTCTTATCATAATCACCCCCTCTTTCATTAGGGGGGGCGTATTCAAGGGCATAGAAGTGCATTTTACTATCGTCGAACTGATGGCATAAACCCATATGTCGGCTTATAGGGGTTTCCATCTTTTTCTTATTCACTAGAGTGACATGATCTCTAATTCGGTGGAAAAAGTGACGTTTGGTTTTCCCTATATAGAATGCGTTGCATTCACATAACATTATGTAGACAACGCCAATGGATTGGCATGTGACAATGAAGTTGGGGTTGTATAATTGTCCATTTGGGAGAATGATATTCCGGGATGCATAAATGTACCTGCAGAAGTCACATTTATGGCAGGGTTTGGTACCTTTGTTTTTGGTAGTGGTTACAGGCAAAGAGGTATGGTGGCTATGGACAATGTGATCTCTGAGTGACCGAGATCGTCGATAAGTGATCTCTGGATGATCTTTTAGATGTTTAGACACTTTAGGGTCACCCATCAACAAGTACCAGTGCTTTTGCAGCAGCTCACGTACCTGTTGATGTTGCCCAGAAAAGGTAGTAATGACTCTTAGGCCTGGGTCTGACTTTGGTTTGGAACATCCATGAATTAATTGGCTGCGGTTGCTTTTTTTGGCCCTAACATAGGCTCGTTTAAGGCATTTATTGCTATAGCCACGTGCCCTAAGGCGTTCTCTGAGTGCCCTGGCCTCGGATTCAAAAAGGACATTGTCACTACAATTTCTCCTCAGTCTTAAATATTGTCCATAGGGGACATTGTTAATGAGTGGTAAGGGATGTGAACTGGTAGCGTGCAGGAGTGAGTTTCCTGCTGATGGTTTACGAAAAAGAGTGGTTCCAATGGTTCTATCAGGATTAATGAAAAGGGTGATATCTAGGAAAGTTAAACTGGATTGGTTTGCTTCCATGGTAAAAGTGAGGTTATAGGAGTTGATTTTTAATCCCTCAAAAAAGTGAGAGAGATCTTCTCTGCTGCCTGTCCAAATAAAGAATACATCGTCAATATACCGTTTCCAAATCGGTATATTTTCCACCAGGGCCTGCATATCCTCCCTGAAGAACAGTTTTTGCTCCCACTCCCCCAGGTACAGGTTCGCATAAGAGGGGGCACATCTGGTCCCCATAGCGACCCCCTGCACCTGGAGGTAGTGGGAGCGTGCAAATAAGAAGATGTTGTTGGTAAGGATAAAACTCAGAAGGTCCAAAATGAACCTTCTGTAAGTCTGAGGGACATCATCATCGTGGGAAATGAAGCCCTCCACAACTGCCACCCCCAAATCATGGGGGATGGAGTTGTAGAGGGCTTCCACATCCAGCGCCACAAGCCATGCTTCTTCTGGAACGGTAACACCGTCCAGAGTCCGAAGAAGTTCATTAGTGTCTTGCAGGTATGATGTAAGGCCCTCCACATGGGGCCTAAGGAACTCATCTATGAGTTGACTCGCATTTTCAGTGAGTGATCCGTTTCCGGACACTATTGGTCGGCCAGGGGGATTTATTATGTCCTTATGTACCTTGGGGAGGGCGTACAGTGTGGGAATCCGAGGGCAGGGCACATTGAGAAACTCCCATGTTGGTTTGGTAATCAGACCCTGGTGGTAGGCTGTTCCAATTAATTTTCTATAGCGCATGGTCATATTGGTAACATGTGTCTCAGTTACTTTTTTATACCAGTTACGATTTTGTAGAAGGCGTAGGACCATCGATTTGTATTGTTCTATGGTCATCACCACTAAGTTACCTCCCTTGTCTGAGGGCTTAACCACCAGACGCGGGTCTGACTGTAGTGATTTTAAAGCCAGTTTTTGTTCGCTTGTAAGGTTTGAATGTTTTAGGCCCTTCCATTTGGTCTTACAGATGTCCTCTGTGACCTGATGGAGAAACGCCCAGACATTGGGATTACTCTGTGGTGTGGGGAACGTTTTTGATTTGGGTCTGTATTCCTTGGGTCTAAACGGTACTCTTAGAGGGAAGGCACCTGGCCCCTGATCGGGAGATACTTCCCGGTCAAGGGACTGAGCTTCCAAAAGATCTATTTCATCTATGTGTCCCTCGTCCCAAAGTTGCATAAGGTCTTCCATTGCTTTGATTTCATTTAAAGTAATATTTTCCACTCTCGGTTCATCATGAGATGACGCAGAGCTGGATTGTGTGGGTTTGTCAAAATTAATGCGAAGCATTAGTTTGCGAACGAATAAATTCAAATCTTTTATCAGTTCAAACTGATCAATTTTCTGTGTCGGACAAAAGGTTAAACCTAACTCTAAGACAGAAACTTGATCAGCACTCAAAGGAATGGAAGATAAATTAATTATTTCAAATTTTTGGCCTGTTTCTGAAGGCCCTCCAGGGCCGTCATTTTCTTCGACTCGTGTACTGGTTGGGTAAAGATAGGAGCCGGGCGAAAATCCGACTGACTAGTAGATTCATTGGTATTGGTATTTGAAGGTGCCATTGTTTGGGGTGATGGAGTACTTAAATGGGTATTAGAAAGGGTGTCCCGGTGTCCCAGTGCGTGTGAGGGATTGTTAATTTTTGCAGTAGTGGCTCTAGTATGGATCGGTGTGCGATTGGTGTTTTGGTGCCGCTTACTTGACCCAATGGGCGCATTCCCAATGCCGTTAGTGCGCTTGGAGGATCCAAAATCTTTAGAGCCTTCTTGTGCCTGTGAAGAAAGGGAGGAAGCAGAGGAGGTATCAGAGTCATTAGATTCTGAAGGGACATCTCTAGGGGTTCGCATTTTTGTATTGCGTTTCCTGTTAGTTTTATTTTGTGTCCATGCATAGGCTTGATTGTTGTCATATGATACCTTATCTCTTAGAAATTTCTTTTCCTTAGTTTTTAAAATATCGGCTACATAGGTCTCTATGTGCGTTTTGAGATTGCTTTCCCGACTGGAAAAAAGCTCACTTGAAACAATCGAACTGTTTTCAGTATATAATTTTTCTATTTCCTTGTCTAAAGAGATTAATTCATCATTATAATGGCCACAAAGTAGTTCCATCATTTTCATCGAGCATAGTTGAAGATTAGTTTCCCAATTCGTTCTAAAATCTGGTTCTAATTTGCTCACCGTGGGAAATATTTGGATCCTCAAACCCCATGGGGCAATTTGATCGTCCAGATATTTCTGAAAATACCATTTATTCCAATACACTCTTTGGAAGCAAGAGTGTATTGGAATAAATGGTATTTTCAGAAATATCTGGACGATCAAATTGCCCCATGGGGTTTGAGGATCCAAATATTTCCCACGGTGAGCAAATTAGAACCAGATTTTAGAACGAATTGGGAAACTAATCTTCAACTATGCTCGATGAAAATGATGGAACTACTTTGTGGCCATTATAATGACGAATTAATCTCTTTAGACAAGGAAATAGAAAAATTATATACTGAAAACAGTTCGATTGTTTCAAGTGAGCTTTTTTCCAGTCGGGAAAGCAATCTCAAAACGCACATAGAGACCTATGTAGCCGATATTTTAAAAACTAAGGAAAAGAAATTTCTAAGAGATAAGGTATCATATGACAACAATCAAGCCTATGCATGGACACAAAATAAAACTAACAGGAAACGCAATACAAAAATGCGAACCCCTAGAGATGTCCCTTCAGAATCTAATGACTCTGATACCTCCTCTGCTTCCTCCCTTTCTTCACAGGCACAAGAAGGCTCTAAAGATTTTGGATCCTCCAAGCGCACTAACGGCATTGGGAATGCGCCCATTGGGTCAAGTAAGCGGCACCAAAACACCAATCGCACACCGATCCATACTAGAGCCACTACTGCAAAAATTAACAATCCCTCACACGCACTGGGACACCGGGACACCCTTTCTAATACCCATTTAAGTACTCCATCACCCCAAACAATGGCACCTTCAAATACCAATACCAATGAATCTACTAGTCAGTCGGATTTTCGCCCGGCTCCTATCTTTACCCAACCAGTACACGAGTCGAAGAAAATGACGGCCCTGGAGGGCCTTCAGAAACAGGCCAAAAATTTGAAATAATTAATTTATCTTCCATTCCTTTGAGTGCTGATCAAGTTTCTGTCTTAGAGTTAGGTTTAACCTTTTGTCCGACACAGAAAATTGATCAGTTTGAACTGATAAAAGATTTGAATTTATTCGTTCGCAAACTAATGCTTCGCATTAATTTTGACAAACCCACACAATCCAGCTCTGCGTCATCTCATGATGAACCGAGAGTGGAAAATATTACTTTAAATGAAATCAAAGCAATGGAAGACCTTATGCAACTTTGGGACGAGGGACACATAGATGAAATAGATCTTTTGGAAGCTCAGTCCCTTGACCGGGAAGTATCTCCCGATCAGGGGCCAGGTGCCTTCCCTCTAAGAGTACCGTTTAGACCCAAGGAATACAGACCCAAATCAAAAACGTTCCCCACACCACAGAGTAATCCCAATGTCTGGGCGTTTCTCCATCAGGTCACAGAGGACATCTGTAAGACCAAATGGAAGGGCCTAAAACATTCAAACCTTACAAGCGAACAAAAACTGGCTTTAAAATCACTACAGTCAGACCCGCGTCTGGTGGTTAAGCCCTCAGACAAGGGAGGTAACTTAGTGGTGATGACCATAGAACAATACAAATCGATGGTCCTACGCCTTCTACAAAATCGTAACTGGTATAAAAAAGTAACTGAGACACATGTTACCAATATGACCATGCGCTATAGAAAATTAATTGGAACAGCCTACCACCAGGGTCTGATTACCAAACCAACATGGGAGTTTCTCAATGTGCCCTGCCCTCGGATTCCCACACTGTACGCCCTCCCCAAGGTACATAAGGACATAATAAATCCCCCTGGCCGACCAATAGTGTCCGGAAACGGATCACTCACTGAAAATGCGAGTCAACTCATAGATGAGTTCCTTAGGCCCCATGTGGAGGGCCTTACATCATACCTGCAAGACACTAATGAACTTCTTCGGACTCTGGACGGTGTTACCGTTCCAGAAGAAGCATGGCTTGTGGCGCTGGATGTGGAAGCCCTCTACAACTCCATCCCCCATGATTTGGGGGTGGCAGTTGTGGAGGGCTTCATTTCCCACGATGATGATGTCCCTCAGACTTACAGAAGGTTCATTTTGGACCTTCTGAGTTTTATCCTTACCAACAACATCTTCTTATTTGCACGCTCCCACTACCTCCAGGTGCAGGGGGTCGCTATGGGGACCAGATGTGCCCCCTCTTATGCGAACCTGTACCTGGGGGAGTGGGAGCAAAAACTGTTCTTCAGGGAGGATATGCAGGCCCTGGTGGAAAATATACCGATTTGGAAACGGTATATTGACGATGTATTCTTTATTTGGACAGGCAGCAGAGAAGATCTCTCTCACTTTTTTGAGGGATTAAAAATCAACTCCTATAACCTCACTTTTACCATGGAAGCAAACCAATCCAGTTTAACTTTCCTAGATATCACCCTTTTCATTAATCCTGATAGAACCATTGGAACCACTCTTTTTCGTAAACCATCAGCAGGAAACTCACTCCTGCACGCTACCAGTTCACATCCCTTACCACTCATTAACAATGTCCCCTATGGACAATATTTAAGACTGAGGAGAAATTGTAGTGACAATGTCCTTTTTGAATCCGAGGCCAGGGCACTCAGAGAACGCCTTAGGGCACGTGGCTATAGCAATAAATGCCTTAAACGAGCCTATGTTAGGGCCAAAAAAAGCAACCGCAGCCAATTAATTCATGGATGTTCCAAACCAAAGTCAGACCCAGGCCTAAGAGTCATTACTACCTTTTCTGGGCAACATCAACAGGTACGTGAGCTGCTGCAAAAGCACTGGTACTTGTTGATGGGTGACCCTAAAGTGTCTAAACATCTAAAAGATCATCCAGAGATCACTTATCGACGATCTCGGTCACTCAGAGATCACATTGTCCATAGCCACCATACCTCTTTGCCTGTAACCACTACCAAAAACAAAGGTACCAAACCCTGCCATAAATGTGACTTCTGCAGGTACATTTATGCATCCCGGAATATCATTCTCCCAAATGGACAATTATACAACCCCAACTTCATTGTCACATGCCAATCCATTGGCGTTGTCTACATAATGTTATGTGAATGCAACGCATTCTATATAGGGAAAACCAAACGTCACTTTTTCCACCGAATTAGAGATCATGTCACTCTAGTGAATAAGAAAAAGATGGAAACCCCTATAAGCCGACATATGGGTTTATGCCATCAGTTCGACGATAGTAAAATGCACTTCTATGCCCTTGAATACGCCCCCCCTAATGAAAGAGGGGGTGATTATGATAAGACCCTATTGCAACGCGAGACGAAGTGGATTTTTACTTTGAACGCTTTGCAATATCCTGGCCTAAATGATGTTTTGAGTTTTAAACCTTTTCTTTAATTTTTTTTTTTTTTTTTTTTTTTTTTTTTTTTTTTTTTTAACATCTGATCTGCTATATCTGATAATTTGCTTTTGTATCTATATGTCAACATCTATGATACCACCATTTAATATGTTTTTGTATTTTTATTTTATATGCCTAATGTCTTTGCATGCGATAGAACTGGTTTCTTAAACGCTCTTCAGTCTGCTCGTCATTGGTTTTTCTTTTTGGGCATGTACGGACACCCGGGGCACCCAGCATGGTAGGTCCTAATCAATGTCCCCTCAGCTGGGTTGCCCTTTAATTGACAACTAGTGCTGCTGTCCCCCTTCCCCCTTCCTTTTTTCTTTTGAATCTGCCCTCGGCCCTTTGGCTCAGGTGACGCCTACTTTTAAAATATCTGATCTTCTAAAGATGACCGCTGATCAGACTCATCTACATGATGCCGCCAATGTACTCATTCTTAGGATTAATACGTAGCCTCAGCGGCTTCCGTATTTCACTATTTCTGGCACTGTATTTTCAAAAATGGCCGCGATTCAGTCGCGCCGTTCAGATGCGGCTGACGTCATTCATTATCAAGCCGGGACACGGGCGCATGCGCAGTTGTCCTTTTTCGGTCCGCAGCGTGACGGTGAGTCAGACGCCGTCACGCTGGAGGGGTTTAAAAGCGGGGAATTCCCTGCCAATCTCTGTCATTTCTGTTTGGTGATGTGCTGGGCAGACGGAGGCTTTTCATGTAAGCGCTGCTAAGACCGATATTATCCATCAACAGTAAGTTGTTTTGATTTCCTTTGATTCTGTATCAGAAACTTTTTCCTTGATGTTATTGAAACTCAGAAATTCAAGCTTAGCTTTTGTTTTATTTATATATCTTTAGATTACTTCGGTGGCAGACTGCAGATGAACTTCTAGGTCTAGTTGCTGACTAATGATTGGTCAGCGGTCTGGTCCTGTGTGCTGCCCATTCTACTGCCGTCCTGCTGCATTATAAGTACCACCGATCTAGCAATCTGGCTTTTTATCATCCCTCGGATGTAATTTTTACTTATGAATTGATTCTACTAAAGGTATATCAATATATTTTCATCTTTGGATGATTTTTTCACTCATTCATATATTCAGTATCTACATCAGTTAAACCTAGTATAGAGTTCTTTAATCAATAATATTAATAGCCTTGTATTTGATTTGCTTCTCTTTGTAGAGAATCTCATCCATTCATCAACTTCTCTTAATTTAATTTTTGTGCCTCTCTGCATGCCTTCCCTCATTGATTTTCAAACTGAAGAGCAATACGCCAAAAAAGCACAAATTCTTCTCTCAGTATAGAGTTTTTTCTTTCTCTACGGGTAAGATTGTATAGCAGTTTCTAGTGTCAATGTGTTTTTTTTTTTTTTTTTTTTTTTTTCTCCTTATGCTCAGTTGTACATATACCAATTTTGTTAAAATATGCCCTTTTCATATATATTTTGTTATGATCAAACCAATATAATTTTATGAGATTGTAATTCATTAGCAGGCATGTAATATATATATTTCTATTTTTATAGTTGATTATAGTACCACAACACATCTCCTGAAGAAGCTTAGGAAAGCGAAACATGTTGAGAGAGTGGTATTAATCTCTGCATCTATGTCAATACTTTTTGTATCTGCTTTGTACATTTATTGTCCAATGTCACTGTGTGACGAAATGTCTGTTCTTTTAATTAGTACCTAATAAAAGATGTGTTTTATCTTATACTTTCGATTTCATTGACTCTAGCACCGTTTAAAAAGTCCCTGGGGCCAATAATATGGCCTCAAAGCCCTTATTTTCTTCTTAAAGTTTACTATACAATCTTCCCAGTCATCAGAGATAAAGTAAATGATTCCCATTTCTGCATATATGGTAGCTTTTCTTAGGGGGTCCATACTCACCAGATGACCGTAAATCTCTGATATAAGGCCTTTCGCCCTTGGGGTTTTGTGATAGAGAGTTTCATAAAAAGAGAAAGGGGCCAATGTCAGACATTTTGAAGTGTGTGGTGTAGAGGTGTCTAATTTGAAGGAACCAGAATTTTTCCTACTTGGAATATGATATGATGCTTAAAGGGTGGGGAAGGAGGTGAATGCAGAGCTTTCTATAAATTTTGTCAAAAAATCTTTTTTTATTATACAATGTTAAGGACTTAAGTTTTAAGGTTAGGGATAGATTTTGGGAGATTCATTTCCCAGATATGTTTCCATGTTAGGTTGAGGTATTAAAGACTAGGGATGGGCGAACAGTTCGGCCCGAGCATAAGTTCGGGCCGAACATTGGTTGTACAGATGTACGGTGAACACCAAACAATATGCGGTGTTCGGGACAAATTCAAAAGCCGCCGAAACACCGTTGAAGTCTATAGGACACTTACATGAAAAATCAAAAGTGCTCATTTTAAAGGCTTATATACAAGTTATTGTCGTAAAAAGTGTTTGGGGACCTGGGTCCTGCCCCAGGGGACATGTATCAATGCAAATTTCTTTTTAAAAACGGCAGTTTTTTTGGGAGCAGTGATTTTTTTAATCCTTAAAGTGAAACAATAAAAATTAAATATTCCTTTAAATATCATGCCTGGTGGGTGTCTATAGTATGCCTGTAAAAAGGCGCATGTTTCCCATGTTTAGAACAGTACCACAGCAAAATGACATTTCTAAAGGAAAAATTATCATTTAAAACTGATCGCGGCTGTAATGAATTGTCGGGTCTCGGCAATATGGAAAAAACTCATTAAAAAAAACGGGCATGGGTTCCCCTGCCAGTCCATTACCAGGCCCTTTGGGTCTTGTATGAATATTAAGGGGAACCCCAAACCAAAAATGTAAAAAAAAAATTGTGTGGGGGTCCCCCCAAAATCCATACCAGGCCCTTCAGTTCTGGTATGGAGATTAAGGGGAACCCTGTGCCAAATTTAAAAATAAAGTAGCGTAGGGTCCCCCCAAAATCCATGCTAGACCCTTCAGGTCTGGTATGGATTTTAAGGGGAACCCTGCGCCAAAATGAATAAAAAATGGCATAGGGGTCCCCCCAAAATCCATACCAGACCCTTATCCGAGCACGCAACCTGGCAGGCCGAAGGAAAAGAGGGGGGATGAGAGAGCGCCCCCCCTCCTGAACCGTACCAGGCCCCATGCCCTCAACATGGGGAGGGTGCTTTGAGGTCTGACCCCAAAGCACCTTGTCCCTATGTTGATGGGGACAAGGGCTTCATCCCCACAACCCTTGCCTGGTGGTTGTGGGGGTATGCGGGCGGGGGGCTTATCCGAATCTTTAACAAGGGGACCCCCAGATCTCGCCCCCAAGTGAATTGGTAGCGGGGTACATTGTACCTCTACCATTTCACAAAAAAGTGTCATAAATGGTAAAAAAGACAAGAGACAGCTTGGGACAAGTCCTTTATTAAAAAGATAAAAAGATAAAAATGTCCCACAATGTAAATCCACGCTGCCGTGGTTTCAGAGGGGGATGGGGTCACCCGTTTACGTCACCGGGTGGCCCCGCCCTCAGCTATATAACAGCTGTTACCCAGAAGAAGCGCCACTCGGCGGGAGCCTCCTATGGAGGCGGAACTGTTGTGGCTTTTTTTTTAATTTTTTTATTTTTCAGCCAGTTTAATAAAGGACTTGTGCCAAGCTGTCTTTTTTACCATTTTTGACACTTTTTTTGTGAAATGGTACCCCGTTACCAATTTACATAGGGGGGCGAGATCTGGGGGTCCCCATTCCAATAAGCCCCCCGCCCGCATACCCCCACAAAGACCGGGCAAGGGTTGTGGGGATGAGGCCCTTGTCCCCATCAACATGGGGACAAGGTGCTTTGGGAAAACACAGTAAAAATCTCTCCTGCGCTCAGGTGTCCATGAACCAAACATGTGGTGCGACCGTCTAAAAAGGTAATGCCTACTGTCTTGCAGCCCTCCTTTGAACAATGGGTATTCAAGCTAGAGAAAAACAGAAAAGAAGGAGGGCGCACCAACCTAGTGCATTACCACTAATAAACTTTAATACAGCATAAAAACAGCAGAATTAATACTCACAAACGAGCTTGTATAACCAGCTTTAAAAAGGGTGCAACAGCGCTGTTTCTGTAAATCGACACATCAGGACCTATTGCCAAGAGGGTCAAACCGGTGCAAACGGCTAACGCGTTTCAGGGGAGCACCCCTTTCTTCAGAGCCTAAGTGGGCAATGGTTGGTCTCTCAACCTTCTCTCTCTATAAATGTGCCTGTATCTGCCACACCCAATTGGTGGCGCCGCCCCCCCTCCCCCCTCCAAAGACTTACACAGCACCCACCCATTTGGGCTAGCCCTCCCTGAGCCTATCTCTCTGAATGCGATTTCTATTTGAGCCAGATAGCAGAAAACAATAATCGAAAATCAATGCTGCCTGCTACGTAATGAGCCAAAGAATCTATAATGCTATCAGCATGGACCACAGAGCACGGGGGGGGGGGAACATAGGCGCCGACCACACATACCTCAAATCGTGCATGTAGATCAGTCAGTAGCCACATACCATAGATTCGCCAGGATGGGTATTCGAGGCTTCGCCGGCTCTCAGGAGCCATAATGATATTGCAAATAGCGTGTGGAACGCACGCCGCCCGAAGAACCAGGAAGTGCGGGCGTTCCTGCGTTCCACCCGCAACTTCCGGCTGATTGCGGCGTCATTTCCCCTTCCAGAAGTGTCAGAAGACACTGTGTGCAGGGGATACGGCCCGGAAGTGCGGGTGTGTTTGCGTTCCACCCGCTGCTTCCGGCCGTCATAGAATGGCCTATAGATGGCTAGGATTGGTGGTGCGCGCGCATCTCAATGCGCCCGCGCGCCTTACTCCAATCACTCCAATACTATCGCCTATCATAGGCAGAGTCTGGCCGCACAAGACAGGCGGCATACTAGCAAAGACTGCAGACATCACTCAGCCCGCAAAATAGTATATAGACTTTGGTGTAATTAGAATAACAATCCAAATGGGGAGGTAGATGGGAAATCAAACTGATACCATTATTGACAATAATTAATTAGTGATAATCAGTTGATATGGCCCGCAGAAGTATCCTCCCAAGGTGCACTAAATTGTACTACACATACTATACACATATTTCATAAATTAAAATTAAAATATATTTGGTTATACAGCATATAATAAGTATATTTCATAAAATACATCATTGGACCTAATATTAAAAGGTCAAAACCTGGGAATTCATAGCAATTAGTCATATAAATAAGACCAGGTCAGATCCCAAAGCACCCTTCTCATGTTGAGGGCATGTGGCCTGGTACGGTTAAGGAGGGGGGCACTCTCTCATCCCCCCTCTTTTCCTGTGGCCTGCCAGGTTGCATGCTCGGATAAGGGTCTGGTACTGATATGGGGGGACCCCTACGCCATTTGTTTTATTTTGAAAAAATAAAAAAAGTGTTCCCCTTAATTTCCATATCAGACCTGAAGGGCCTGGTATGGATTTTTGGGGGACCCTACGCAAATTTTTTTTTAAATTTTGGTTCAGGGTTCTCCTTAATATTCATACCAGACCCAAAGGGCCTGGTAATGGACTGGGGGGGGGGGAACCATGCCGTTTTTTTCAATGAGTTTTTTCTAAATTGCCGAGACCCGACAATTCATTACAGCCATGATCAGTTTTAAATTACCTTTTTCCTTTAGAAATGTCATTTTGCTGTGGAATTGTTCTAAACATGGGAAAACTGTGCCACTTTACAGGTATACCATAGACACCCCCCATACACGATATTTAAAGGAATATTTCATTTTTATTGTTTCACTTTAAGCATTAAAAAAATCACTGCTCCCAAAAAAACGTCAGTTTTTAAAACTTTTGTTTTGCATTGATACATGTCCCCTGGGGCAGGACCCGGGTCCCCAAACACTTTTTATGACAATAACTTGGATATAAGCCTTTAAAATTAACACTTATGATTTTTCATGTTCGTGTCCCATAGACTTTAACGGTGTTTGTGTGTTCTTCCAAATTTTTTGCCTGTTCTGATGTTCTGGTGCGAACTGAACCAGGGGGTGTTTGGCTCATCTTTATTAAAGACAACTTCCAAAAAAGCAATATACTTTTCATGATTATGTTGTAAATATATGCAGTGGCTTGCATTGTTAGTCTGGCCTATTATGCCATAAGTGTCTGGTATAGATGAATTCTGTCATTTTTTCTTCACAATGGTAGATCCATTGGGGTAGTGTGAAGTATCACAGAATGTTGAAATCACCACAGACATTGAACAGAATTAGGAATTCACCACTTAACTCATGAGAGAGATAGGTAGTCATTCAAGGTTTCTACAAAGAAACATAATAATTATCAGATTTGTGTTAAAGTTGGAATTGATTTTTATAAAGGTACATAAAGTAATATAAATTGAAAAACAGAGTACATAGCACAATCACTGAGTTCCAACTTGTTGATGCATCTTGCATAACTTCCTAAAATGTTTCTGTTACATTCTGAGATTTGTATGTGCTCCAGTGTATGCAAGACATGTAGGAAGACCACTCTTACTAACTATGGGCATTCAAAAATCTCAGACAATGTAACATAGTAAAGATTGTTAGTCAGCTAACAGGAATTGTAATTAAAAGGCATTAGCCAAAATTACAGCATGCTGTAAATGATATATAAGATGCAATTTTGCTACTAAATAAACATTTCAAATGAACTTCCCAGCATGGAGTAGTTACCATTAAATGCCGTATTAGTCTCAATTGATGTGGTTTCCTTATATAGCATGATTCCCCTCAAAGCCAGCATAAAATCATCCACAACATTTTTGGCATATTTCTTGACCCACAACATCCACTAGAAATAATATTCTAACGTAAGTGCTTGAACTCATGTGTGGTCAGTATCTAAGGCAATATTTGGTCAGCAAGATTTTGGAGTACCATGTAAAATAGTCAAACAGTACAACAACCTGTAAAAGAGTCTTCAGCACAATACAACACAAATCATTAAACTGAACAGTTTTGAAATTGGTGATCCTTGAAAGACAATCTATCAGATTTCATTAAACAATCAAATACATTCCATCCTGCAGTTAAGATGGGATTCCGTACAGTTACTATGAATTTGTGGATGCAGCCATATCCTTGAAATAAACCTGACATGACAGGGATATGCATGCTGCAGTTGCTGACCTCTGCTTCTGAAATTGTTACTTGCTTCTCTGCCATATTGAAGTTTTGATTTTAATACTTTATCAGTCACTAACAGGAACATGAATAGAGATTCTGACTTTTTGGTTATTTTGGTATGCTTGTTCTGGTCTGGCCTGTTACTCAAATGTTTTGAAGTGAGATAGAGTCAGCAATGGTAGCCAACAAATATCTCTTATGACAGGTACACTTTGAGCCACAAGTAGCTAATGCCAAGGAGTTTTCATCTCTCTTTGAATGGTGGGGTACAATGGTCATTGTATGCAATGCCTTTTTTTTCATTGCTTCTCAGTATCACTGCTTCTCTTGACCTACCTTATTGTTTCTCTACACAGTAAAAAAAAGCACTTAGTTAATTTGAATAGATAGTGGTATTGTAACTTATTGGTGGTCAATGAGGTGTGTTTCTCCAGAACAAGGGTGGGCAACTGCGGACTTCCAGATGTTTCAGAATTACAATTCCCATCATGCCCCTGCCTTTGCTTTTTGCAACTGTCAGTTCTGCAATGCCCCATAGGACATTTAGTTCTACAAAATCTGGAGGGAGGCACTTGACCACTCCTGTTCCATAATATGAGGCAGGGTCTGTTTATTTAAAGCTACATTTATCTTTTGAATAAAATTTACTATGCAGTCAAGGGGCCCCAGTAGGTTACACTACAGAGTGCAATTTTGAAAAAGATTTCTTAATGTCAATTCTATACCTGTAGGCCATTTGTGGACCCCCAGAAGTTTTGCAGAAAAACACATAACAGAAGGGAGCACCCTCCCTTGTTCAAATGTCCTTCATACACAATTCAATCACTCCTGAAACAGGAGCAACGTCGGTCAGAATTTTCTTAAAAAAAAACAAACATGTTATACTTACCTGCTCTGTGCAATGGTTTTGCACAGAGCAGCCCAGATCCTCCTCTTCTCCTTTCCCTCTTCAGCGCTCCTGGCCCCTCCCTCTTGTTGAGTGCCCCCACAGCAAGCAGTTTGCTATGGGGGAACCTGAGCGGATCCGCAGCTCTGTGTGTCCATTCAGGCACAGAGCCACAGTTCGGCCCCTCTCTCTCCTGATTGGCTAACTGACTTTGAATCTACAGCCAATGGCATTGCTGCTGTGTCTCAGCCAATCAAGAGGGTGAAGCACCCGTTGAACATTTCCAGATAGAAATGGGCTCAGGGAAGTATTCGGGGGGCTGTTGCACACAGGATGTTTTTTATCTCAATGCAAAGAATACATTAAGATAAAAAAAACCTTCTGCTTTTACAATCACTTTAAGGGTATTATGTTGTGTTGGGTTACATCCAAATATTCTGACCAGTGCTGTCGCTACCATAAGACAGGTTAAGCAGCCGCCTTTGGGTGCTAGGATAGGCAGGACAGTAAAATCAGAATCCCAGCCACTTGCTGGGGATTCAGATTTTTACGGTGCTTTTTTTACACACTGCGTGTGTACACTTTAGTACAGCCGACTGTCGGCTTTCATGTGGAAGTGATACCAGTGGCTGTGAATCCGCCTATCACTTCCACCACTGCGGCAATGTGCCACCCCCCCCCACCTCAGCCATGTTCACCGGGCTTCACTGTCCCACCTGCGGGCTCGGTGCTGTCATGGCGTGTGTCACTGGGAAGGGTGGCAGGGAGCTCAGTGTACCTCCATCCGCTCAGCCTCCCTCCTGTACACAGATCAGGAAGTGACATGTATGACATCACTTCCTGGACCTGGACTGGAGTTGTCATTCTCCGGGATCAGTGCTGGGGTAAGCAGCTGATGGAACATGGTCTGCACCTTTGCCTAAGTAGACAAAAATCCTTGGACCGGCCCTGATTGTGACAGCATAATTAACTTCTGACTGATACTAATGTGTGTGAGTGCTTGTTTCACTATAGTGGTGACGTTAAATTGTTAAGTCTGCTAGGGCAGAAACCGTTTTTGTGTGTTAGTATTCTCTGTAGAGTTCAAAGTACCATATGAGTAGTATATAAATACAGAACATCAATTAAAAATTGAAAATTTACCTAAAAAAATTGTTCCCTAAACCAGAGTATTGGGCAACTTTTAAACATCCTGCCAAATGAATAAAGCGAAAGAAAAAAAACATACATTATGAGGTCTAACACTGATGCAGGATGGAAACTATTTCTACATCCTGCTGTATAATGTGTATGAATTAGCTTACTGCACCAGTATTCAGTACAACACATTCAAAAATGCATGTTAAATTGTTTAAACCAGCTAAAAATGACAGACCAGATGGAATGTGCAAAGATATACTGCCACATATCCTGAACAGGAAACTCATTGCATGCTTGTGGGTCATCACGTTTCTGAACTCAGCTATAACACCCAAAACCTTGAAATCACTATTTTAACACAGCATGGCAAAACACAGAGGGAAAACTGTAATGCTGGTAATGGAATGATTTAACTCAGAAACAGTACACTTAATAAAGACACTAAAGAAACAGTGACTGCTAATAAGAATAGATTGCCTTTAATCTATCTGAAAATCCTACTTTGTTTTTTTTATTTATGTACAGTATGTATCAATTATTTTTACATTTGTTTGGTTTGGCACTATACTGTAGCTTTTTTTTTTTTTACATTTGAACATAACACAATAGTTTCATTGTGACATAGCTTGACTTTGCTTTATGCAATATAAATGAATCTTCCTACATATGAACTGTTTTAACATCATTTGTTACACCTAATGTAAATATTGGTATATTGGTATAGGATCAGAGACAAATAAATGTAATCAAATCAGGGAGAAAATTAATTCAGCAATACTTTTACTCCTATACCCCAGTTGCAGTGCGTCCATTAAGGTGCCGCCCCCTCTGTCACGCCACCCCCCTATGTGTAGAATGGATAGATTCATGCATTGCATGAATCTATCCATGGCCACTGTAGCCAGCACCTATTCAGGTGTCCGGCCCCTTTTTGGACGGGCACCTGAATTCCAGCAGCCAGGGTGTTTTTTGAAGCACCTGATTAGAGTCATAGGATTGAACGCCTAAAGGAATGGAAGAAGATGCACACGGGAGGACAGAGAACCATGAAGGACACAGGAGCTCGCCGCCGTCACCCGCTGCCTGACCCGCCACCAGGATGGGGTAAGAGTGTGCCGGTCAGAGGCTGCATATTATGGGCACAGGCTGCATATGATGGGCACAGAGGCTGCATATGATGGGCACAGAGGCTGCATATGATAGGCACAGGCTGCATATGATGGGCACAGAGGCTGCATATGATGGGCACAGATGCTACATATGTTGGGCACGGGCTGCATATGATGGGCACAGAGGCTGCATATGATGGGTACAGGCTGCATATGATGGGCAAAGAGGCTACATATGATGGGCACAAGCTGCATATTATGGGCATAGATGCAACATATGATGAGCACAGAGGCTGCATATGATGGGCACAGGCTGCATATGATGTTCACAGAGGCTACATATAATGGTCACAGGCTGCATATGGTGGCACAGGCTGCATATGATGGGCACCAGCTTCATATGATGGGCACAGAGGCTGCATATGATGGGCACATAGGCTGCATATTATGGGCACATAGGCTGCATATTATGGGCACATAGGCTGCATATGATGGGCACAGAGGCTGTATGATGGCCACAGACTGCATATGATGGGTACAGGCTGCATATGATGGGCAAAGAGGCTACATATGATGGGCACAAGCTGCATATTATGGGCGTAGAGGCTACATATGATGGGCACAGAGGCTGCATATGATGGGCACAGGCTGCATATGATGTGCACAGAGGCTACATATAATGGTCACAGGCTGCATATGATGGGCACAGAGGCTACATATGATGAGCACAGGCTGCATATGATGGGCACAGAGGCTGCATATGATGGGCACAGAGGCTGTATGATTGGCACAGGCTGCATATGATGGGCACAGGCTGCATATGATGGTCACAGGCTGCATATGATGGGCACAGGCTGCATATGATAGGTACAGGCTGCATATGATGGGCACAGAGGCTGCATATGATGGGCACAGAGGCTGCATATGATGGGCACAGGCTGCATATGGTGGCACAGGCTGCATATTATGGGCACCAGCTTCATATGATGGGCACAGAGGCTGCATATGATGGGCACATAGGCTGCATATTAGGGGGACAGAGGCTGCATATTATGGGCACATAGGCTGCATATGATGGGCACAGAGGCTGTATGATGGCCACAGGCTGCATATGATGGGTACAGGCTCCATATGATGGGCAAAGAGGCTACATATGATGGGCACAGAGGCTGTATGATGGCCACAGGCTGCATATGATGGGTACAGGCTGCATATGATGGGCATAGAGGCTACATATGATGGACACAGAGGCTGCATATGATGGGCACAGGCTGCATATGATGTGCACAGAGGCTACATATAATGGTTATAGGCTGCATATGATGGGCACAGAGGCTACATATGATTGGCACAGGCTGCATATGATGGGCACAGAGGCTGCATATGATGGGCACAGAGGCTGCATATGATGGGCACAGAGGCTGTATGATGGGCACAGGCTGCATATGATGGTCACAGGCTGCATATGATGGGCACAGGCTGCATATGATAGGTACAGGCTGCATATGATGGGCACAGAGGCTGCATATGATGGGCACAGAGGCTACATATGATGGGCACAGGCTGCATATGATGGGCACAGGCTGCATATGGTGGCACAGGCTGCATATGATGGGCCCCAGCTGCATATGATGGGCACAGAGGCTGCATATGATGGACACATAGGCTGCATATTATGGGCACATAGGCTGCATATTATGGGCACATAGGCTGCATATTATGGGCACAGAGGCTGTATGATGGCCACAGGCTGCATATGATGGGCACAGGCGCTGCATATGATGGGCACAGTGGTTGCATTTTTTGGGCACAGTGGCTGCATTTTATGGGTACAGTGGCTGCAATTGATGGCACAGTGAGGCTGCAATTGATGTTTTTTTTCTCAGTATTTTTCAGAATTTTTCAGTTTGTTTGCGCCCCCTCAAAAATGTTGAGCACCAGCCGCCACTGCTATACCCCTATAGAAATTTTAAAGCACAGCTGTAAGATTGTATTCACATTGGAACAAACAAGTTGACACTGTTGCAGTAACATGAGTTGACGTAAGTTTAAGGTTGCATTTTTAAACCTATTTATGGACCCTATTGCAGCTAACTTGAATGAGAAAATGTATGAAAATGCAACAATGCCCGTGCAGAAAAATGTTGTAAAATGTATGATAATTAGAAACATTTACTAAAAGGGTAGAGAGGCTGTGTTCATTTCAATAATCCTGTCACATGCAAGACAAAATCCTGTTATTTTTGTAATTTACCCTGCAGCACTGTTGTGTGATCCCTGTTTTTTGGCATATGCGGGGAAAGATCCTTGGGAGGGGCTTCTATTACTCTGATGATGTATGCTCTCTACAGTGTTATGCCCTGTACACACGGTCGGACATTGATCGGACATTCCGACAACAAAATCCTAGGATCCCATTCCGACGGATGTTGGCTCAAACTTGTCTTGCATACTCACGGTCACACAAAGTTGTCGGAAAATCCGATTGTTCTGAACGCGGTGACGTAATACACGTACGTCAGGACTATAAACGGGGCAGTAGGCAATAGCTTTCATCTCTTAATTTATTCTGAGCATGCGTGGCACTTTGTGAGTCGGATTTGTGTACACACGATCAGAATTTCCTACAACGGATTTTGTTGTCGGAAAATTTTATAGCAAGCTCTCGAACTTTGTGTGTCGTAAATTCCGATGGAAAATGTGTGATGGAGCCCACACACGGTCGGTATTTCCGACAACAAGGTCCTATCACACATTTTCCATCGGAAAATCTGACCGTGTGTACGGGGCATAAGTGTGCTTTTGACCAGCCCTTACTGGTGCTGTGCCAGTCCAATTACTAAATAAAAACAATTTTAGAAGAGGAATTCAAATTAAATTATATATATCAAAATATATTTTATAACTCCCTATAAATCTTTATTGAACACTAGCTTTCTTTTTTTTTTCCGACATCATTTGCATCCAAGGTTCTTTTTTACTTTATAGGCAATAGCATTACATTTGATACATTTAATACTTATTTATATTAAAACGAAGTCTTTTTGTGAGTCTCTTGGTGAATGTAATGAATCAGCATACTATATCCCACCCCTATAGTATTTAGCAATAGGAGGACATGGAGGAGGAAGGAGGGAGGAGGAGAGTGTAATTTACCACTGTGTATACACCCACATGTGTGACTCTATAGTCACATGGGCTGCACAGATAAGAAAAAGGAGCAAATGAAGAGCTTAGAAGGGAACTGAAATATGAGCATGCTCAGTAGAGGACACTAGCTGGTCTACACAATCTCAGCCTGCAGTGGGGACAAAGTAAAGATGAGAGGGTCAACTGAAGGCAGGGCCAACCAGGTATATTTCACTCTACACAAAATGAATGCTTTAGTGGCTTTGAGAGTATTAACACTCTGTTATATAGTAGGTAATGAGAATTGTTCAAAGTCTGGGTTTAATGACACGTTAAGGCTGCATGGACCCATAGAGGCTAAGCTCATGCTCAATAACTAATAACTCTGTCTGAGCTGGTGGAGTTAGGTAAAGCTGACAGTTAAAAAACTTTTTTTTGTTTTTTTTTTATAATCTTGACAATCCCATTGTTATATGACAGTTTTTTAAATGCTTGTTATCAGCACTGAGGTAAGGTAGGGGACAAGATGTCCCTATAACTTGGTACTTTAGAAAAAAGAATACAGAAAAATCAGTAGAGGAAATGCTGCACTATAATAACAGACTTATGCCCTGTACACCCGATCGGACATTGATCGGACATTCCAACAACAAAATCCATGGATTTTTTCCAACGGTTGTTGGCTCAAACTTGTCTTGCATACACACGGTTGCCAGCCAACAAAGTTGTCGGAAAATCCAATCGTTCTGAACGCAGTGACGTAAAACACGTACGTTGGGACTATAAACGGGACAGTAGCCAATAGCTTTCCTCTCTTAATTTCTTCTGAGCATGCGTGGCACTTTCCTAACACAGCTAAGTGAACGGCGAGCGCCCAGCATAGCGCTCGCAGGTCACCTATTTTGACACCTATTAGAGCCTATGGCCCTAATCAAGTGCTTCAAACACACCCCCTGCCCCTGTAATTCAGGTGTCCGGTGCCCAAAAAGGGGGGGTGGCAGCAGCAGCCATGGAAAGATTCATGCAATGCACAAATCTATCCATAGTGCACAGAGGGGGTGGCAGGTGAGAGGGGGCGGCACCCGTGTGCCCTTAATGCAAAGGCAGCCACTGCTGACAGTGTCAGCAGAGCAATGGATGGTGTCAGTAGAGCAGAGAAAGGTGTCAGTAGGGCAGAGGACGTTTTCAGTAGTTTTTATTTTTATTATTTTAAGTTTTTTTTTAAAAAATTTTTACAATTAGATTTTTTTAGGAGCCCCGTTAGGGGGCTTTAGTGAAAAATCAGGGGTCTCAACAGGGGGTATCTATGCCACACTGGGTAATTAGGGTGTGCCCAGGAACACCTGACACACCCTATGCGCACGCCTATGTGCGTCGGATTTGTGTACACACGATCGGAATTTAACCAATCGGATTTTGTTGTCGGAAAATTTTATAGCCTGCTCTCAAACTTTGTGTGTCGGAAATTCCGATGGAAAAAGTCCAATGGAGCCCACACACAATCGGAATTTCCGACAACACAATCCTATCGCACTTTTTCCGTCGGAAAATCCGACCGTGTGTACAGGGCATGAGAGTGGAGATTTAGATTACTACATCTGTTCCTTGGTGACTTTACCTGTCTGAAGATAAAGATTATTAGATAATGTCATGAAAATGTAAGGTTCAGCAATGAGAATTGATCAGTTGAGCCCAATTTTTTTTATAATTTTTTATTTTTCAACAAATATAAATCAGCATAACAAAAGGTATAAGAAAGAGTTATGACAATTTAACATAGAAGCAGTCAGAAGTTAAGTACAAACAGTGTAAACAAGCTTTGTGAGGATATCTGTACAGATAGATGTCAGCTTCTTCCCGAATTGGGTCATACATACAAAAAAGAAGTTCCATACAGTATCCATGCTTCTATCTCAACTACATGTTCAAACACAAGGATGCTCAAGAAAACGTGCAAATTGGAGTCAAAAATTTTGAATCATCCCAAGGTTTCCATATTTTTTCAAATTGGGGAATTTTACCTTCAATTTTTGCGGTTAAATGTTCCATTTTACGCATATCTGTGATAATGGAAAGAGCGTGGTGTAAAGTGGGAGCGTTGGTAGAAAGCCAAAGTCTAGGGATGGCTCTTTTTGCTGCCAGAAGTACAAAAGACCCTAGTCTCTGTAGTGATTTAGGAATACCCGGGAAAGGTAGGCCCAAAAGAAAATGTATGGGGTTTAATGGAATAGATGTGACGAAGAGTGATTGCAATAAATTTTGTATCTCAGTGCAATATGTACTTAAGATATGACAGTCCCAAAAAATGTGAAGATTACCAAAAAAATATTATCTTATTAGCGGTCTCCTTTTGTGCCACACATCTAGAAACTTTAAAAGCCAACTCCCAGATTTTACCCCAATCTATTATTGAAATTGATCTATTTAGCATTTTGTACCATTTTGTCATGTATCTATGTATGGAGTCAGTTAAAGGGGGTATTGCCTGGAGTATTTTATATATGGATGAGATTAGTTTTGGTTCGTATGGGTCATTTGTACACAGTAATTCAAAATCAGTGGGTTTTTCTAAGGATAATGAGGGGAAGTTGGATTGGAAAAAATGTTTAACTTGTAAGTAGAAGTATTCTGTAGATTTCGGTAGAGCATGTTTTTCTTTGAGGACTGAGAAAGGTAAAAGCTTATGTGTTACTGGGTGAACCAAATGTCGCAGCTGAAATATACCTGCATGTGTCCACGGAATTGTTCGCAAATAAGATAGTTCGTCCGGGATGTCTGGGTTGAAAAGGATATTCTGGAGAGGGGAGCAAGATAAGGAAAGATTAAATTTGTCCATACACCTTTTCCAGATTGATAGCGTAAAAAGCATCGGGGAAAGACACAGAGACCTTAGTTGGGGTATGAATTTCTTTGAGGATGGCCATAGCATATAGCACGGATGTACAGGGGCAGTAATCCCCATTTCAATTTCGGCCCATCTATTTGCAGCTTTCCATGAGGTCTATGCAGTCAGTACTCTAAGATGAGAGGCATAATAATATTTAATAAAGTCGGGGGCGGCCAAAACACCTTTAGCTCTAGGAGAAAGGACTACCGATTGAGCAATTCTATGGGATGCATTGTTCCAAACAAAGTTAAGGCACTTTCTCTGGAGATTTTTCAACTGCGACAAATGGACTGGAACCGGGAGAGTTTCAAAAAGATACAATAATTTGGGCAGTACCGACATTTTAAGAACGTTAATCCTACCAAGAAGGGAAATTGGGATGGAAGACCAATGTTGTAGAAGTTTAGCAATTTCTGCGAACAAAGGAGGGAAATTAGCTTGGTAAAGAGAGTGATATGAAGGGGTAAGATGAATTCCTAAATATTTTAGTGAAGTCTGGCACCATCTATACTTAAATCTGTTTTGTAAGGAGCTGAGTATATCTGAGGGTATATTGATGGGGAGAGCTTCTGTTTTAGTCTGATTAATACGAAAACCTGATAAGGACCCAAATGTGGAGAGAGTTTCGTGTAAGGAGGGTAATGAAATCTCGGGATGTGTGATGGTTAGTAGAATGTCGTCTGCAAAAAGAGAGAGTTTGTAGTCCTGATTTCGTAATGGAATTCCCCTGATATTAGGATGGGATCTAGTAGCTGCTGCTAAAGGTTCTAGACTTAGTATAAATAATAGGGGCGACAAAGGGCAGCCTTGTCTCGTGCCATTACTGAGAGTAAATCGTTGTGAAATATAGGAGGACAACTGGACTTGAGACGTAGGGAGGGAGTATAGGGTATGTAGAGCTTGTATAAAGGGGCCTGAGAATCCGAATCGGGTTAAAACTGCGAACATGAAGGGCCAACTTAATCGATCGAAAGCTTTTTGAGCATCTAAGATCAAGACTATGGTGGGACGTTTGGTTCTAGTTATTAGGTCTATCAAATCTATGGTTCTTCTTGTATTATCTCCAGCATGTCTCGAGGGAACGAATCCTACCTGGTCTCTGTGGATCAGGAACGCTAATAGTGGGGATAATCTATTAGCTAATATCTTAGTAAAAATTTTGTAATCTGAATTCAATAGAGCGATTGGGCGGTAGTTGTCGGGTAATGCAGTATCCTTACCTGGCTTAGGAATTACTGTTATGTTTGCATGTAAGAATTGTGAATGCGGGATGGATCCCCTGAAGAAAGAGGAGAATAGGGATTGTAGATAGGGGGTTAAAGTTTGTGCAAAAGTTTTATAATAAATGTAAGGAAGACCGTCAGGGCCCGGAGATTTGTGAGTTGGAAGATTTTTAATCACCTCTCCTATTTCCTCCCCAGTAATCGGAGGGTTAAGAGAGGATATATGATCGGCAGAGATTTTTGGTAGCGGAAGGGAATCCATAAATTTATCAAACTCAGATTGTGAGAATTGAGGATGCGAGTCAGGACCTAAACAGTTATAAAGCCGACTATAAAAGTCACCAAAGACTTTTGACATAGCTTTCAGACAGAATGTGGGGGTGCCACCAGATTGTATCAAATGATCGGGTATCGATAGAAAGGGCCGTGGTTTTAATTTGTTCACCAGCATCCTATGTGGTTTGTTTGCGTAATCGTAAAATTTTTGCTTAGCCCACAGCATGGATTTGGAAATTTGGTTCATATCAAAAGATTAATCTGATCCCGGATTGAGATGACATTTCTCAATTTTTCCACAGTGGGGAGGCCAGTAGATTTCTTTCAGCTATCTGCAGTTGAGTAATAAGATCATTTTTGAGTTGTACAGAATCTTTCTTTAGGCGAGAGCCCATAGCTATGCATTCACCTCTAAAAAAGGCTTTATGGGCCTCCCACAGGGTGGAAATCTCCGAAACAGAGCCATCATTAATCTGGAAAAACTCAGTTAGTTTCTGCTGTAGTTGGGTTTGAGATAAAGGATTTTTAAGCAAAGATTCATTGAGGCGCCAGTGGCAGGATTTAGTAAAAGACTTCGTGAATAGGACATTGAGTTCAATAGGTGCATGATCCGACCAGGTAATAGGATTTATTTAGAAGAGACTACATAGGGAGGTAGAGGACCTGTAATAAGGAAATAATCTAATCTAGAATAAGACTTGTGAGGGTGAGAATAAAATGTATAATGCTTATGGATTGGGTGTTTTATCCTCCAGGAGTCAAAAAGATTATGAGATCTAACTAGTTTGCGAAAGGATGTTGATAATTTCTTGGAGGCAGATTGCGGAGTGGTTTGGAATAAAGTTTTCCTGTCCCTGGTCGGGGACATGCACATATTGAAGTCGCCTCCCATGATCATAAAAGGCTGGGAGAAGGGTTGTAGTTTCTCAAAAACTTTTTCAAGGAAACCGATTTGTCCTACATTTGGTGCATATATGTTAACCAAGGAAAAGGAGGTATATAGGTGACTACATTTCAGGAATATGAACCTACCATGAGGGTCTAGGTAGGAAGAGAGAATCTTAATTGGGCTTGAGCGTTTAATAAGAATTGCCACTCCCGCTTTTCCAGAGGGATCAGAAGCAGTATATGCTACGGGAAAGTGTCTAGAAGCAAATTTAAAGTAGCCCCCGGATTTAAAATGGGTTTCCTGAACCATAATCACCTCTGCTTTGGATGATTTAAATTCTTTTAAAGCCTGCCACCATTTGCCTATGGAATTTAATCCTTTTACATTACAAGAATAAACCTTGAGGGTCATATTTGGTCATACAGAAAAGTGCTAATATAGTATAAAAACTGAGAGCATATAAATGAGCATCCTAAAAAAAGAACATTTGAAAACAAACATATCTTGTAGTTGGTATATTAATATAAGTATAGTACTGAAAAAACATATAAAGGTCAAAAAGGGAAAAAAAGAAAAAAGACCTGCATATGAAAACTCCAAAGGAGGTAAAAAAACAGGAACTAAATTGAATGGGGAGAGAAAAAACAATAAAAAAGGAAAAAGGAAAAAATTATTTTTGAAAAGCCTGAGAAAAAATTTCAGGCTGCCCAGGCAAAAGCCTTGGGTCATGAGGGGGGGGGGGCATGTTAGCCTGCAGGGACTAATGGAGGAGGGGGGGAGGTGGGTAGATCCTCGTCTCTGTTTTTTGTAAAAAGAAAAACAAACAGACAGGAGGAGCAAAGGTGTTTGGCATATTATTATGAACAAGTAGATAAATCTTAAGACAAGCTAGTAGAAGAAAATAATAATAAAAAAAAAAATGTTAAAGGGGGAAAACGACCCCCAAAAAGGCATCTAACAGAGACATCAGTAAGAGGTGTGACCTCTCAACAAAGTGACCCAATCACAGTGAGGTCACTGGGATATCCATGGTAAGTATTATCCGGCCATGGAGAAAAGAGCAAAAATTGAGAAAAAAGAAAATAAATAAAAAAAAATAATAAGTCACATCAGGTTGGATATCTGTGATTATTGGCTTGTTGTGGGGTGGAGAAGTTCTTCTGGGATCTTTGTTGAACTGGGGTCCAGATTTTGGCTGGTGTGGTGAGTGGTTTGGGGTTTGGAGCTTGGGGTATAGAATCTTCTTCAGGCAAAGGCGGAAGGCCTAGACTGCGGATAAAGGCTTCACTTTCGTAAAGGTCTCTCAGGGAGTGTTGAACACCATCTTTGGAAACGGTTAAGCGGAAGGGGAATCCCCAGCGGTAAGGAACCTGGTGTTTTTTTTAGATGAGTAGTGACAGGACGGAAACTGCGCCTTTTGGCCAAAGTGATTGGGGAGAGGTCATTGAATATCTGGATCTTGTGTTGTTTATAGTCAATACGTGACTTGTTACGCGTTGCAAGTGTGAAGGCTTCCTTGCTCTCGTAGAAGTGGAAGCGGACAATAATATCTCTTGGATTGGCATTAGGAGGAGGTTTCGGGGGCCAGAGATCTGTACGCCCTGTCCATACGCCAGTCTATGTCTGGGATGTGTAGGGCTAAAGTAACGAATAGGCCTAAAAGGTAGGGACGTAATTCCTTGTCGCTCACCGCTTCAGGGACTCCCCTGATCCTCAGATTCTGGCGTCTTTCACGGTTTTCCAGGTCTTCCTGTTGAAGCTGGAGTAGGGAGACTGTATATTTCAGGTTGGAGTTGTCCTCTTCGAGAACATGTACATATTGGGTCAGTTCATCGAATTTGTTCTCCAATGTGTTGGTGCGTTCACCTAGCTGGTCAATTTCACCCCGTAACTCATGCGCTATTTTGCCCACCTCTTTAGCGATGCTGTGGGTTAGATCATGTAGTAATGAGTTCAACTTTGTATCTAGAACAGCTACTGTCACTACATCTATGGGGTGGTCGGGTGGGAGAGAGTGCTGAGAAAATTGGGATCTGTTATCATCTCGGGTCATGCCTTCCAGCAGAATATGTGAGTCAGCAGTGTCCGAAGATCCCAGTTGTTCACTGGAGGTCGAGGATCGTTGTTTATATAAAAAGCGCTCCATGCTATTAGGGGTCTGCGACGTTGGCAGTGGGATAAAGCCTCTATATATTGCCTTCTGGAAGCCAATCTTCCCCATGCAGTGTTAGAAAGGATCAGATATCTTGTTATTATATCGCTCCTGTGATTAATAAGGAACCGCTAGCTTTGTAGGAGCATCTATTAAAGAGACGGGGATCAAAGTTCTCCTCTTACATGTCTGCTTCCCTGCACGCCAGACTGGAGGTGGTCACATTAGATATCAGGGAGGGCTGAGGGGATAGTTGTGAAGTTTGCAGATAAATGAAGAATTTGGTGTTTGCAGATGGTTGATTAAACTGAAGGGATTAGGTTGTAGGGGTACTTGGAGTACCAAGATGGCCGCCGGCTTCCAGGACTAGGCCGAAGCCGCGGTCTTTCCTAATGGCTGAGGCCGGTCGGGAGGGCGCCTCTCTCCACAGGCCTGAACCGGATCTTTAGGGCCTACGAACAGGGACTCTGGGGGTCAGGTACTGTGGGGCAGCAGCGGCAATAGAATCGGGCGAAAGCCCTTTTACTCACAAAGTCCAGGATGACCATATGATGGGCCTGGGAATGGCGGCAGGCCGTGAGGGGATCCGGGATGAAGGGAAAAGGTCCCGCTCGACTCTCCTTCACAATACGGGTGTCCGGCTCCCCTCTGTGGCGTCTCGGATGTCCCGGATGAGAAGTCCCCAGCAAAGCCTTTACTCGTCCCCCGGTCCGCAACGCAGGAGAGCAGCAGGCTCCGGACAGGCCGCAGGCCCCAATATGGCGGCGGTAGCTTTCAGTGCAGGACAGGCAGAAGGCCTAAGGGAGCCCGACTTCGCTGGATTTCAGTCAAGATCCGGCCGGATCTGCAGCGGAGAGGATTTAGGTTGTTCCCAGCGATGAATAAACTTCCCTCAAGGGAAAATAAGGCAGGGATGGCAGTGGATAGAAATTGCCTGGACGGAGCACAGCGTCCACACGTCCTCCCTGTATCTCGTCCGGCCACGCCCCCCGAGCCCAATTTATAATCAATGGAATATCTTCAAGGGAACAGATCATACACAGGCACCAGTGTGATTTAATGTGACCATACACTGTTAACAGATGACTCCATCCACATGATGAGGTGGATGGGAAAATCCCTCCTGCTATGGCATTGTGTTCTGACAGCATGGTCTGCTGCTCTCTTTTGTTGTTTTTTCCTTGAATACACTGATCAGCAGCTGCAGCTGATTGGCTGCAGACACTGATTAAGACCCCTTTCACACTGGGGCCACCCGTGCATTAGCGGTAAAGCGCCACTCGTTTTAGCAGAACTTTACCGCTGTTTAAGCGGCGCCTTTCTGTCGCTAGCAGAGCGATTTTTACTCCAAAAAAGGGGTTAAAAACTCCTGTGTTCTGGTACTTCCGAAGCGCTTTTCAGGCACTGCAGAAGCGCTGCCCATTCATTGCAATGGGCAGGGGCCTTTTTGAGAGCGCTGCATACATCACTCCCAAACCACCCCTAAGATGCTGCTTGCCGGAATTTTTCTAACGTCCCACAAGTGCAGAGCCAGGGTCTGAAAGCACTCATTGCAGGCGCTATTTCTAGTGCTAAGATGCCTGAAAACTGCCTCAGTGTGAAAGGAGTCTTACGCTCCTTTCGCACTGAGGTGCTTCTAAACTGCCAGTAAAACATTTGATCGCTTTTGAAGAGCTTTTCAGGTGCTTTTAAAGAGCTTTCCATTAATTTCAATGGAGAGAGGTGTTTTTTACCACTCTGCCAGCCCACTGCCCCAGTGTGAAAGCATTCATTGATTTTAATGGAAATAGGTTTTCGTAAGCTTTTCAGGTGCTTTTTTTAGCATGAAAGAGCCTGAAAAGTGCCTCAGTGTGAAAGGGGTCTTAGAACATTTTTTCATTTAACAGAAATTGATCAAATGATCAACCTCTGTCCAGAGGGGATGGATACACAGTGATTGAAATTCAGCTAGTCCCTGTTGTACTGCCAAATTTCAATCAGTGTATGGCCAGCTTTTTTGAGCAAGATGACACAGCGTAGCCTCCCTGGCAGTTTTCCCGAGTGTGGCTCGGGGTTAAAATTCAGGACCATTAGCGGTAACCCCGAGCCACACTCGGGATTACATCTCAGGATCCTGGTGTGGCTTTACTTACCTTGTCCCTGGGATCCTGCGATGTCCCCCGCAGTGTCGGTGGGCTCTGTTCTCTGCCCGAAGCCTCTCTGTGCCAGGCTCCGTTCCCTGCGAGCGTTGCGACGCACGGGGGTGGAGCCTGGCGGCAAATTCAAAAAATTGCAAGAATCATAACACATACAGTACTGTAATCTTACAGATTACAGTACTGTATGAAATTATTTCACATCCCTTTTGTCCCCAGTGCTTTGGCCCATGCCCTGCATGCAGTTTTATATGATATATACTGTTCTTTCTGCCTGGAAACTGGAGATTGTCCATAGCAACCAAAAAGTGTCCCTTTACGTCAAAAGTGGCTTTAGACCAGCTAGAAAACAGCGATAGTAAATTAGAACACTTGCAGAATTGAGCGATAGTAAATTGTGGGGAAATGTATTTTATTACTATTTATTTATTTTTTTTTTAATTATTTATTTTTATTTATTATATTATAATTTATGTTTTTGTGTTTCAAACTTTATCATACCCGGGATATCTACTAGACTCTTGTTTGGACAGATTTAAGTGTGTTATTGTTAAGAATTACAGACCTACAATATAAAACGCCAAATTTCCATGCAAAATAATTGTACCGCTTTCAGCACCTAAAATCCGAAATAATCATACCGCCAAGGAGGTTAAATACTGTACACAAACAAGGACAAAAGATTTTCTTTTGGTCATTCTTTGACCACACAAATCTGCTACAATAATTAATGCTGATAATATTTTACAATGGATTTCAGTTTTGCAAAGTTAGATACATTTGGGATATTCTACACAATAGTTATAGGAATTAGAAAATATGACATAGCCGAATGAGACTTCACCAGCATTCTCTACCAGGGATCGTCCATGCTTAGCAAATCGGTTCCTGTACATTTCTGTTTCTATCCAGTACTACTTCTGCTAATTCTTTCTAGTGAGAAATGTTAGACTTTGAACCAAAAATAGATTTCTTTTATCTTATTCATCCTTGAAAAATTGAATGCAGTACAGTGTGAATACATCTGACATGAATATAAATTAACAGAGTTAATATATAAATATAGAATCTAAAAATACACATTAGTCTGCTGGTGGGAAAACCTATAAATACATATATATTATGTTTTAATATGCCTGACAGGCATGACTGATATTGTACGATTTTATGTCATATTTCATCATTTATAGTTGCTGGAGTTATTTTAGGTGGTTCATATACAGAAATAGATGAGGCACCAGCAAATATGCAGGATATTTTAAGTTTGACCTTTGTTGAGAAAAACATAGAACAGCTGCTTCTTTAGTCAAGCTATTCTTAAAAGGGCTGAACTTTAATGTTATGGGGTTAAATAATATCTCAATAGAATATGCAAAACATACATAGACTCAGTATTTATGCACGCATATGAATGACTGAAAGTTTTGTTTACAGATCCAGCCTGCGTAACCAAGCCACTGTATGTGCTCATTTGAACAAGCTCATTATGCATCTGTGATCACATATGTATTATCTGCATTCATAAATAACATTGAAGAACAAAATTTCTTTGTACAGAGAAATATTTTGAATTAAACTAGAAAGCATGTGGATAGACTAATTTATTAGGTTCCAGAAGTACCGAATTCCTATTGCATCATTAGGCTATTTTTTTTTTTTTTTTTTCCAAAAAGTTTTTATTTGATTTTCAAAGAATACATTAACAATAAAGTATTGTGTACAGTCAGGTTTTGTGGCATTTACAGAGGCAACAAATAAAAGGAGTACTTTGGTACAAACTTAGGTCTAAATAAGGGATGGTTTCCAGTGTATTTACCCATATGAGATGGCTGAATATACAAGTTTTATCAGATCGTATCATTTTAATAATTGACTATCATTAATGAATACCTGGATGGATCTGTTTGGAAAATCCCTGAGAATATTAAATTATGCGATAACAATAAAACAGAGAAGAGAACAAAAAACAGGGGAGGGGGGGTGGTAGGTAGGTGAGTGTGGGGGGGGCACCTAGTTACAGAAAGACAGTTGATAGGGTATAGTGCAGTATACGATTGTCCAAGTTTATTTTATCACATTGACCTTGAGCTAGCTGGTGTCAGAAATTAGAATAGGGTTCCGGTTGTGCTCTTGGAATGGCATCGGATGGGAGGAGTCGTAGTAGGAAAAGGAGGATAGGCTGAAATTTGCTATTTCCTCCTGTGAGAGAGATGAGACCATAAAGGCGTGCCATTTGGAATGGAAATGTTCTGAGGAGTTTTTCTGTTTGAAATCCGTATTTAGACGGTCTTTGATTAGTAGATGCATAAGTTCTCGTTTGACTTGTTTGATATTGGGGCATACAGGTGAAATCCAGTTTTTCAAGATGGTTCTTCTTGCGATTAAGAGGCAAGTCAAGGACCACCCTTTGTGTGAGGTGGCATCTTTCGAGATCTTTGTGAGTCCAGCACTGATGTTGGCGGTTTTGGACCATGGCAGGAGTATTGGGTCCCAGTGGCCGAAAATAAGAAGCAATGGATCCTTGGGTAGTTTAATTAGGGTCACTTCGAATATGTAGGCAAGGACCTGTTCCCAGAATGTGGAGATGTATGAGCAGTCCCAAAAACGATGAGCTAGGGATGGTTTCTGGTGGTTACATAGTGGGCAGAAGGCTTTGCTTTTGTCCGTTTTTGACGATAGGAAAGGCATATATGCTTTGTGGGCTATTTTCAGTTGCGTTTCTCTCCAAATTTCGTTGGGTGTTAGCTTTTGTACAGTGTTAAGCCCTTGCAGGATTTTTTCCACTAGGTTTGGATCAGGGAAGTCTTTGTTCCAGTTTTTAATAGATGATGATGAGAGAGGTAAAGAAGACTTGTTGAGGAGAGGTTTGTATATGTCTGAGATTTTGTATGAATTATTCAAGATCATTTGGTCTGTGACGTTTGTTTGGAACCTTTTGTCGACTTGTTTGCATGCCTCCCTTAGAAAACTGGTGCATTGACCATAGTAGAAGTTATGTGTTGTGGGTAGAGAGAAGGTTTCCGCAATACTGGCAAAGGATAATGGTTGTCCCGTCTGTATGTTACAGAGGGAGGAGAATTTTGTTAGGCCTTTCTGTTCCCATATTTTGAAAGATTTGTGCTCTAAGCCCGGCAGGAAGATCGGATTTCCTTGAATCGGGAGGTGTACCGACACAAAGGGGGATATCTTGAGTATTTTCCGTGCTTCTCTCCGTGCCACTGCTGTATCCCTTAATAGGAGATTATGTTGGTAAGGAGGGGGGACTGACTTCCATCTGCAGTGTAGGAGGGTTACTAGTGAGTAAGGATGGGCCATGTCAGATTCCAAAGAGAAATTTGAGTAACGAGAGGTCTGCGTTATCCAGTCTAGACTAGTTCTAAGCAAACATGCTATATTATAAATTGATACTGATATGAGGGAGACTGATGCCCCCTTCGGGCCTGGGAAGATATAGTTTTTTGAGAGCTATGCGTGGTCGTTTGTTTTGCCATAGGAATTTAGATATAGTATTATTGAGTGAAGTTACATCTTTATGATGGAGAAGTAGTGGGATAGTTTGCATTGGGTATAGTAGTCTTGCAAAACTGACCATTTTTACTAAATGATATCTTCCCAAAAGCGAGAGGGGCAGATCCATCCAGGTATTTAGTTCCTGAGTTATTTTTGACAACAAAGGGGGGTAGTTGAGGTGGTATAGTGAAGAGGGGAGTTTTCCTATTTTTATTCCCAGGTAGGTGATATGAGATTTAGCAACAGGGAAAATTGATTGCTGGGTCCATTTTGGTGTGGAGTGAGTGCCGATGGGTAGAATTTTGCTTTTGCTGTAGTTAATGCGAAGACCAGAGCATAAGCGAAATTCATCGAATACATTTTTTATGGTTAACATATCTGAAGTAGGGTTGGCTGAGAATATGAGGACGTCATCTGCAAATAGGGAGGTACGTAAGTCATGTGTGCCTATTTTTATGCCATGTAGGGGGGCTATTAATGTTAGATATCTGGAGACTGGTTCTAGTGCGATATTGAAGAGGAGCGGGGATAGGGGGCAACCTTGGCGTGTGCCCTTATGGAGGCGGAGTTCTTCTGATAGAAGACCTGCTACCACTAACCTTGCTGTCGGGGCTGTGTACATGGCGGTAATAAGATGGTGGAAGGGACCAGTAAAACCCATTGCCGTCATTGTCATGGATAACCAGTCGAAACTGACGTTATCAAAGGCTTTTTCCGCGTCTAACGTGATAATGGCATGATCAGTATTCGGGTGTTGAAGTGCATGTTCGAGGGCTAGCATGACTTTGCGAATGTTGAGGGTGGCAGTTCTTCCTTTAATAAAGCCTGATTGGGCGGGGTGGATTAGAGAGGGCATAATATCTGCTAGCCTAGTGGCAACGATTTTTGAAAGGATTTTCACATCTAGATTGAGAAGTGATATGGGCCTGTAGGAACCCGGTTCCTGGGGATCTTTGCCCTTTTTTGCCAACAGTTTTATAATGGCCTGGTTCCCCGATTGTATGTATGCACCTCCTGTCCATATATGCTGATATACTTGGAGAAGAGTGGGTTCTAGGAGGGGTTGTAGGGTTTTGTAAAATTCACTGGTGAAACCATCTGGGCCTGGGGCCTTGGAAAGAGTTAGGTTGCGGATGGTTGTCGAGAGTTCAGGGAGAGTTATAGGTGCATTAAGGGTTTCTAGTTGTGATGGAGAGATTTTGGGCATAGTTATTTTTTCGAGAAAAGTGCGTGCTTTTTTTGTATCTATGGGATCTGAGGCATAAAGAGTAGAGTAGAATTTTTGCATGACTTTGTTGATTGAAAGTGGAGTGGCATGGAGGGCGCCTATATTATCACGTAGAGATGTGATGAGTGTGGGGCGGTATGGACCTTTGCATAGTCTGGATAAGAGTTTACCTGCTTTGTTTCCAAACTTATGGAATGTGGCCTCTAAATAGGCCTTCTTGGTTTTTTCAAGGGTGTTTACCCAAGTGTCAAATTCTTTTTGCTACCTGCCACTCAGTGCGTGCAGCTGGGGAGTCTTTAGTGTACAGTTCTCGTTGCACCTGATGTAGGCGAGAGCTGGCCTCTTTGTATTTAGTTAGGGTGTTACGTTTAAAGGACTTTGCATAGGATATGATACGGCCCCTTAGGAATGCTTTACCAGCGTCCCAAAATAGGTTGGGGTCGTGTATGTGTGGGGCGTTGTTTGAGGAGTATTCAGCCCATGCGTCAGAAATGTAATGTTGAAAATCAGTGTTATTATGCAGGTAGGATGGGAATCGCCATATATTGGGGTGTGGGGGTAAGTCTAGGTTATCGAGTGTCACCTCTATAGGGGCGTGGTCAGAAATGGTTATGTCGTGAATAGTGGAGTTCTGGAGGAAGGGGAGAAGGTTGTCAGAGCCAAAGAGATAGTCTATCCTAGTGAATATTTTGTGTGGATTAGAGTAGAATGTGAATTCCCTGTCTGCCGGGTGGGAGAGGCACCATAAATCCTGAAGATGGATGGAATCCATGGTGCTGACAAGGAGGGAGGGGGTTGGGGGGTTAGTACCCTGCTTTGGACTTTTTGGAGAGGACCTGTCATCTAACTGATGGAGAGTGTCATTAAAATCTCCTCCGATCAGATGGGGAGATGCGTGTTGTCCAGTAGCCAACTGATTAGTTCAGTGTAAAATTGTCTGCCTGGGTTATTGGGGGCGTAAACGTTAGTTATTACTAGCTCTTTGGAACCTATTTTGACATGAGCCGTGAGTAGACGGCCCTGGGTGTCATTTTTCGCAGACAGGACTGTACAAGGGAGGTTTTTGTGTATGAGTAGGAGAACGCCAGCTTTGCGTCCTGCTGCCTCTGAGCCTAGAACAGTGCCTACCCAAAGCTTCTTCATGCGATGAAAGTCTGGGGCTGATAAGTGTGATTCCTGCAATAGTGCTATATCGGCTTTGAGCCGTTTGAGATGCCTTAGGATTTTCATTCTCTTTTGGGGGGATCTGAGACCCTTTACGTTCCAGGAGATTATTTTCATATTAGGGGGGTTGGAAAGGGGTATGCGCCGATAAGTTTGGTTTAACATTGTGAGGGAGGTATGGTAATGTACCAGCTGCGTCAGGAGGCATGATGTTATTATATGGGAGGTGAATTAGACTAAAAATGCACTTGGTTTGGTGGGAGCCTTGGGGGAGCGAGGGAAGAGGGGGCATAACATATAGGGGAAGCAACATAAAGGAGAGCATCACAATTAAACATGGAAACTTCGCTTTTTTCCGCATGGAGTCACTGTGTAGGTCAACTCCCATATCGGGACAGTTGCGGTACATCCCCAGAGAGCCCTTGGAGGTGAGACAGGTGTTTATGTAGGCACCAAGGGGTCATAGTTTTGGGGGAGAGGGGGGGGATGCAGTTAGCCGTACACAGTGAGGCCAGGAGGGGGTAAAAGAACATATTCAGAGAGGTAACTGCTAAGATAAAACCTAGAAAATTGAAAAACAGCTGTATATAAAAACATTATACATTACGTGTTGTTGTGCGAAAGAAGATAGGGAGAACCTGAGGGGGGACAGAGAGATCTACTGTCCAAAATTTTGTGTGACCAGAGAGGTAGGTGGCAGGTCTCTGTTCAGCGAGGAGTATAGCAATGCTGGTCCGAAACCGAGGATCTGAAGCGCTTGGGAGAGTCTTCGGGCTTCGTTGATCCAGGGAGCGGTTGATTGGAGTGCCTTTTGAAGGGGTGTGCTGTTGAGCATTGGGGAACAAAGACCGCATGTAGGCTTCTGCTTTTGAGGGTTCCTGGAAGGAATGCTGGTCCCCGCTGGGTGTCTTGAGGCGTAGAGTGGCCGGGAAGGCTAAGGTGAATTTGATTTGTTGTTTGAAGAGTTCAGAGCATATCTGTTGAAAGGCCTTGCGTTTCTTTGAGACTTCGATGGAGTAGTCGGCAAAAATCAGGACCCTCACACCGTCAATTTGGAGCGAGCGGGTTTGTCTGAATTTTTGGAGGATTAGAGCCTTATCAGAGTAGTTCAGGTATTTGGCTATGATGGGCCGAGGGTTCTTGCGTTCTTCACTATACGACCCCATCCTGTGGGCGCGTTCCACCATGCAAGAGCCTGTTAGGCCTAGCGCCTCGGGGATGCATTGAGAACAGAAGTCTGTTAAGGCAGATGCTTGAAGGGATTCGGGTATCCCCACGAATCGCAGGTTGCTCCTTCTGGATCTGTTTTCCAAATCGTCAAGTTTTTGGATTATGTATTGATTTGTCTTGTCTTGCGCTTGTTCTGTGGCTTGAGCTTGGTACATCTCTTCTTCCATGCTTGATAGGCGATGTTCTAGCTCGTTTAGCCTAGTGTTATGTTCGCCTAGCTGGGCCTTTATCTGTTTCATCCCCGCATTTACAGCCTTTTCCACTGATGCAGAAATCATGGGGGACAGGAGGGCTGCCACTGCCTGTGCTATGCGCTCTGTTTTATGGTCCCCGGCAAGCTGTGGAGATGTGGCTGACATGGAGAAGGCCTGAGAGAGGGGTGCTTGAGGAGAGGAGGCTTGAGAGTGTGGCTGGGCAGGGGATGCTGGAAGGGATGTGTGTGGAGCTGTGCTTCCACTTACTTCCATCTCCGCCGTCTGTGCGCCTGTGTGAGCTTCCGTGTAGGCCGAAGCCGGGGCCTCGATTTGCGGCTGGGCCGGTGGCGCCGTCAGGGCCGTGTTGGTGCGGGAACCGAGGACCTCAACAAATCAGTCCATATGGCGGGTGTAGGTGCCTGAGGTGGCCGAGGGTGTTTTTTGGCTTCTGGGCTGGTTTTGTAGGCCGATTTAGTGTCCTCAGTGCGGGAGCTGTGAGGAGATGCAGCTACTCCATGCGGCGCCGGAACCGGAAGTCTAGTAGGCTATTTTATCTTGGCATACAAATCATCTAAAATCTATATCTGTATCATTGACATTTTTGTGCATCACACATTAAACCAGCACAAGCAGATAGATTGATCTATCGATCGATCTATCGATCTATCTATCTATCTATCTATCTATCTATCTATCTATCTATCTACATTTTACTTGCAAAGGAAACTCATCAAATATCCTTCTTCAATACTTCTTAAATGATTGTCACTTGTAATGAGCAGTAAAATTAGGAGGTTTTATTTCCCAGAAAGTACAAAACAAAATGGTAGGTTTAGATAAAACTTGGCCATTTTGGTGAAAGACAATGGAATCATATGGGTGGTGAAAATATTTGTTTTATGACTGGAACTATAATGCCTAAAATCAATCTGTGCTGCACCCTAATGATATTTTATCTCCCCAATATTATTGATATAGATATCCACCTTCCCAGGATTACCTACCCATGGTTTAGAATACTTCACTTATTATTCTTTATTTGTGCATTCTTACTCCTTTTTTGTTTGTTTGATCATTACTGTATGTGTGTACTGGTTTATCTTTTTTTCAATAGTCTATTTATTTTTAGTTTTGTGTAAAAAAAAAACTTAAATAAAGGAGGGGCTGTCTCCTTAACAGGTCCATGATAAATGGAAGGAGCTTTTGTAAATGTAAGATGTTATTTTTTAGCCAATTGTACCCTTAAAAAAACAACAGAAAACATCCTAAATTGGCAATAGGTAATTGTTCAAAATACGGAGTCATTTATGTGGCTTTCATTTGTGTATCAAGGCAATATAATGCCAATTTGTTGCAGAATAAGCATTTCCATCATGTTGAAGAAGGGTCCAAAGATGATGAGAAATGAGAAAAAAGATGAGGGATGGGAAAAAAAGGAATAAGGGAGGAAGAAGAGTATTGTGAAATACAGAATATAAAACATATATCTACAGATGTTCTTCATGCATAGCAGAATTTTACCAGTGTCCATTGGGTGAAAATTTTGGGTTCCTCAGGTTTTGTTTTAAGGAAATAACCTAATAAAGTAAGGAAGGTTTACAAAAAATATATATAAAATATGAATGTCGCTGTAAAAGTATAACTGTATCCTTCCTTTTAAGCTTCAATGAGAAACTTGGTATTCACTTTCATTCACAATATTTTTCATGTTTGGAGAAGAATTCGTTACCCCAAGCCTAATAAAAGGCTTATGTAAAGAGTGCTTGGGGTTGGAAGTGTGTAATTTATAGAGTTTGGGAGGGTCAAGGGTATGTTATGCACAGAGTTCAGGTGTCAGAAGCACTGTATGTAACATACTTGGGTTGATTTACTAAAACTGAGTGCAAAATCTGGTGCAGCTCTGCGTAATAACCAGTTTCTGTTGTCAAAGTTTAATTGAGCAACCTGAAGTTAAAATCTGACTGGTTACCATGTACAGTTGAACCATATCTTTCACTCTACAGTTTTAGTGCTAGGTCAGGGGTGTGTAATGTACAGAGAGCAAGGGGTTAAAAAATATGTATTGCACACACTGCGGGGGCCAGAATTGTGTAACATACAAAGTGCAGGGGTCAGGAGTGAATAACATACAGAATGCAAGGGTCAGCAGTATGTAGCATACAGTACGCAAGGGTCAGAAGCAAAAATAACAAACAGCCCACCAAACACCCTTAATGAGGCATTTGAACAACACACACACACACACATCAGCCATAATTAACTTTCTCTCTTTCCCACTGCTGGCTGTTCCTTCAGCTTCATCAGTTCCTTGTCCCTGCTCCTGCAGAAAAATGGAGGCAGTGGTCCTGAGGTAAAACAGTAAAATAGTTTGTGCCCTGTTTAAGCCTGTCCCCACCTCCTGTATGTACAAAATTATGGCTACATGGAAGCAGCATGTCAGGCAGCCATAGCACCAGTGAATATAGATAGCAACATTTTCAGCATCCATGGAATCAGGCAAAAGATGCAGGCCATGTACCCTGTGTGCCCAATGCTAGTGATTACCATGACACTATGTTCCTGATCTACTCATCACAATCATTTGGTAGATTGCGATTGAAATGTTGCCAACCTCCCAATCTAAATGATCATAAATACATCCAAATGACTAAACCCCCTAAAAAAAAGGCAGATTTTTTTCCCTACAAATTTCAACTTAATAGCTCAATGCGTTCATTTCAGAGATTCCGCTGGAATCACTTTGCTCATTCCTAATGTGGAAAGATGCGAGTGTGCAAACTGAATTCAGATGACAGTTCTTGATCGGAAGAGGACTGTGGAGCGTTAATAAGAGCAGAACAGCAAAAAAATAATAATGATGAAAAGGTCCAAAATGTTGAATACTTCTACCACAGGAAAGTGTGAGCCTGAACAGCCACATCAGCCCATGATGATAGACAGTGTCATTTGGCAATCATGAGTAAAACTGCCAAACTGGAAATCCCCCAAAAGTTCTGAACTCTCCCAGATGAAACTGGTCCTTGGCCCAGCACCTTGAAAGTAGGAAGCCACTGCAGTATCCCTGGCTCCAGTGAGGCCGACTTTAGTTGCTGCAGGTGATGCATATGTGATGCCGCCTCACCCAATATTGAGTGGCATCTATCCCTTCAACTCCCAAACACAAGAGTACTATAAAACAAGGTTAGGGAAAGAGCCCGTAGGAGTTCAAAAGATGAGGAGAGGAGTAAGGCACACAGCGGTTACAACCTATATATAATATGAACTTTATTCGTAGCAAAAGTTTTCCAAAAGCAAAAAATTGAATAAACAGACAACACTGGATCATACCTTAGTTGCAGCATTGCTTCTGGATAACTTTGTCTATTTTAACGTGTTGCCACCTTCTTCAATACCACCTCTGTTTTCTGTAATGTCTTCCTTTCACCTTGGGGCAGTTTTCATGTATTGCCCATAACAGTATCAACTTGATTTAGGCCCCATTCATACTAGGCATAGTGGGATTTTGCATTCCTGCTTTTTTTTTTCTTCATCTTTCCTGTGTCGCACATGAATGGGTTGCCCTACGTGAGAAAAGTGCACCAAAGAAGCTCCCATACCTTTCAAGACAGTGAACGTTACATATTTTTTTCACTGCATGTTTTGGCACGTTTTTCTTTCGAGTGACAAAATATGTGTCTGCTAGCCATGTTTGGGACTAGTTTTAAAACTATCTTTACTGCTTTCAGCTATAAACCTGACTAGATATGAAGGGAAACACTAAGACACCACCTGCTGCTCCTTGCACTTAGAGGAACATTGGTTGGAAGGAGGACTGAGTGGCAGCCTGGTTCTAAACTAAAGCCACAGCTTAATCACCTTGTAGCAATTATAGACAACAAGGCATTCAGTCACTAATGTTTTTTTTATTGTGGGATGGGGTGGCAATGTAATGTTTTGAGATAATTACACCATTTGTATAGGTGGCAGGCTTTGTCTCAGCCATGGTATGCATATTATTATTATTATTATACAGGATTTATATACCGCCAACAGTTTGCGCAGCGCTTTACAACATGAGGGCAGACAGTACACTTACAATACAAATCAATACAGGAGGGATCAGAGGGCCATGCTCGTTAGAGCTTACAATCTAGAATATGTATTTACGTATGTATGTTTTAATGCATATAAACAACATGTGTACATGTACACTATATGTAGATATACAGTAATTATATATATATATATATATATATTGAGAGATATATAATAAATATATATATATATATATATATATATATATATATATATATATATATATAGTTATGAGGTTTTTTTCTATTGAGTGACATGCCTGTAACATACTGTATTTAAAATACCGAAATGTGGCTTTGCCTAACAAACACTGAAATAATTACTTTGTGCTCAGTATCCCTCTGTACAATTTATCATAATGGAAAGAGACATCTAAAACATGGGCTGTGTACAGAGGTTATTGAAAGCCTTCATGTATAGCCTTCTCTATAGCAGAACAGGTACAGTATGTATGGTATATATTAAAAATTTGATTAAAGTAACAAAAAATAAGGACTCATTTGTTTATTGTTAAAAAACATCTTAAATATCCTTAAAATATTCTATGAAGTGTGAATTTAATGGACTGAGAAAAAATGTTCTAAATGCTACAGAAATAAGAATCAAAGCCAGCTTAGAATTATGCTCTAGCTAAGAGTAGGACATTGTCTCAGCAACTGATCTACCTGGTAGATAAAAGACATTCCTTTTAGATGTGAACTGTTGGTGACAAGGATTTAAACTAATTCAAAAATGTAATGCTAAGTCTTCAGTGGATAGCATGAGACAGCTCATTTGCTGCCGACATTGAAGGAATTTAAGAAATGTGAATTTTTTGAACTTTTTTTTAGAAATATATGGTAATAAGGAATGCATATGTCACCTTGGTTTTAATGACCAAAATAATATTTTATAATATTTAATTTTACTTTCCTTAGTTGTTTATTTAGTTTGATCAAACTGCTTCAATTCGATTATGTGACCCTGTACGAGGCCACTTTGACAACACTGCATTTTATTTTCTTTGCATTCATTTTTTTTAGTGATGATCCATATCTTTGTAAACTAATCACTAAGATGTACACAATCATCATCATAACATTTTTTATTTATACTGAGATAATGCACTTCAATATAAATGAATGTCAAATGCAATAGTGTATACTAAACATACAAATTAGGAGATTGCTTCTAAAAACTCATTGGGATTGATTTACTAAAGGCAAATCCACTTTGCACTGCAAGTGCACTTGGAAGTGCAGTCATTGTAGACCTGAGGGAAGATGTGAAATGAGGGGAAACTCTGCTGATTTTATCATCCAATCATGTACAAGCAAAAAATGCTGTTTTTTTTATTTTCCTTGCATGACCCCCTCAGATCTACAGTGACTGCACTTCCAAGTGCACTTGTAGTGCAAAGTGGATTTGCCTTTAGTGAATAAACCCCATTATGAGTTCCAATATAAATAAAGGCAATAAACACAACACTATGTACCATACTACTAAACACTTTACTTTACTATACCAAACAATAGATATAAGACCCTGCCCAAACGAGTTTATAATCTAAAGGAACAAAGTAATTCTCATTCTGGAAACTCATCCTTAAAGTGGAATTAAAGCCTAATACTAACTATTGTTAAAAAAAATTCCCTGCCCCCTTCCCCTACCTATTTTGTCTACCCAGTTTAAAAAAGGATCTGTATACTTACCTTTTCTTTTTAAAATCTGGTTTGGTCCATTCAAGTGATCTTGCAGTTTTATTTCCCTGTATTATGGAGTGCTCAATAACAGTTGGGAATTCCAAGTGCCATGACAACCCCCATGGGCTGCCCACTGACACAGGGGAGCCGGAGCTGCAGGATCACATGACCTGACTGGAGCAAACTGGAGTGAACATTTTGTACACAGGGTATGGGGGATAGGTATGAGAAGGGGGAATAAAGTATTTCTAATGCCGCGTACACACGAGCGGACATTACGGCGGACTTTTCGACGTACTTTCCGACGGACTTTGTGAATGAACGGACTTGCCTACACACAATCCACCAAAGTCCGTCGAATTCGTACGTGATGACGTACGACCGGACTAAAACAAGGAAGTTCATAGCCAGTAGCCAATAGCTGCCCTAGCGTGGCTTTTTGTCCGTCGAACTAGCATACAGACGGCAGACTTTTCGACCGGACTCGATTTCAAAGGATAAATTTTAAACAAGTTTCAAATCTAATTCCGTCCAACTTTTGAGAAAACAAAGTCCGCTGGAGCCCACACACATCGAATTGTCCGACGAAATCCAGTCCGCCGGGCAAAGTCCGCCGTAATGTCCGCTCGTGTGTACGCGGCATTAGAATAGTTAGTTAGTGTTAGTTAGTTAATAGTTAGTGTTAGGTTTTAATTCCACTTTAAAGTGGTTCTAAAGGCAGAAGGTTTTTCTATTCATTAAGTTAAAAAACATTGCAGCAGCCCTCCTAATATTTACTTGTTCTACATCTGGATCCAGCGATGTTGCAGGAGAGACTTGGCTGTCCGGGACCATCCCTTCTGATTGGTTATCATTTTGTTAAAACGAACACGAAAACCCCCAAAATTCAGATGAAAATGCATTTGGACGATAACTAATGCACATGTCTATTACCTAGGTGGATGCAGCATCAGACCAATGCTGCATCTTTCCCTGCTGCCTCTGCACTGAGAACCGAGCCACCGAACATCACGATGACTCGGTTCTCTCATCTTCCCGAGCGAATAGCTGCTGACTGTCAGTCACCATCTCTCCTGCTCTGCTCTTCCACATTCAACAGAGTGCTGAGCTGTGGAGGGGCAGGGAGGCAGCTTGCTGAGAGGCTGAGACTGCCATCAGTCCAGACAACTGGCGGATCCAGACTTCCTAAGTCGGGATGGCGCGCTGCCTCGACTGATTGCAGTGATGTCAGTGGAAAGAGGACTTCAGACTGCTCTCCGCTGAATACGGGCCACAGGAGTGCAAAATTAATTGCACTCCTGTGACCCTTAGGAGAAGCCCAGCCTAAAAAGCTTGGCTGGACTTCTCCTTTTAGTATCACTTTAATTGTAGATATCATGTAAGTATATAAACTTAAAGGAGAAGTCCAGGCTAAGCTTTTTAGGCTGGGCTTCTCCGCTGGGTCACAGGAGTGCAATTCGTTTTGCACTTCTGTGACACATTTTCAGTGGAGAGCAGTCTGAAGTCCGCGCTCTGCTGACATCACTGCCCTCAGTCCAGGCAGCGCGTCATCCCAACTTCCAAGTCTGGATCCGCCAGCTGCCTTAATTGATGGCAGTCTCAGCCGCTCCCCGCCCTTCCACAGCTCATCGCTCCAATGAGCATGGAGAAGCAGAGAAGAGAGCTGCTGACTGACAGTCAGCAGCTCTCCTCTCGGGGATCTGTAAAAACTGAGCCATCGGCGATGTTCAGTGGCTCGGTTCTCAGTGCAGAGACGGTGGAGGACAGCTGCAGCATTGGTCTAAAGCTCCATCCACATATTTTAAAAAATCCCATACTTCTTTTTTAAGTAGTTCTTGGATGTAATCTAACTTTGAATATTTTTTAGATAATTGTTTCAGATATTATTTATGTCTACTGAAAGGGTGTTAGATTGTAAGCTATCAGGAGCAGAGCCCTCCTAACCCTCTTGTTTTGAATTGTATTGCAATTGTACTGTCACCCTTTATAATGTAAAGCCCTGTGCAAATTATAATCTTGTATTATAATAATAATATAATAATAATAATGTAAACCAAACTTTATTTTCATTATGTTTGGCATTATGTCTTACTGTATACAGTAAGTATTCATAATTTTTTTTTTTTTTACCTGGAGATCCTTCCAGTAACACCACTTTCTGTTGCAGTCTCACAAAATTAAGGCATTGCCTCCCAATTAGCAATAGCATTATTATCCTGCCATGCACTCACCTATTAGCCATTCGACTGCCCATCTGATAGACCTGATAGCAGCCCAACAGACAACTAAAATAGCTGCATTATAGGCTATCAATGCTGTTGCCAATTTGGAAGCACAATTTAGCATTATCAGCCTGCAGCAGGAAATGCTGTTACTGGGAGGATGTCCAGTTAAGGAAATTTACAACAGATTCACATAAATCATTTTTTTTTTAATGAAATCTGCATACAGTGAGGCATGAATCCAAATGACTAAGCGCCGAGGGGCAGAGTGAAACACGTTGGGTGCATGGCCTGGTTGGAATCCAGGCTGAGGTTGCCATTCGCATACCCAGCACAGGGACAGCACGTATGTGCGGCTCCAGGGGGTCCTTCCTTCATTTCCAGTGATCATAGGAGCTGGGATGAGCTCCCTCCCTTGTCAGCACTCCCAGCGGCGGATGTTTGGGAATTATATCCTGCTTCAGTGAGTTTGAGCGACACACAAAGCAGTCCAGGGTCGCAAAAAAAAAAAAAGATATTGGGTTTACATACACTTTAAATCCAATACTTAGTTTGTGTGCAATATTCTGAAATGATGTTCAATAACAATTTAACATTTTCAAAACAAATCTAGGGCTCTATATTTTAAGGTCATCTAACAACAAGAAAAGTTGCTCATACTGTATGTGTGTAATTCCTATGCAGAATTCTGATCTTACTGTCAGTAAGACACTTGGTACACTTAATGCTCACTCAATGACAACCATTGGAGATTATGTAGACATAACCAGAACTGTCAGCAGCAGATATTGCAGTCAGATGTCTCCGAATCTGACTAAGCAAGACAGTGCTCATTATATGTATCACACCATTGTCTTGCAGACTCAGCTTTCTCAATGTTACCATGTAGAATCCCCATTGTCCTAACTGTTTTAACACTTACACTAGAAATGACAGTGAGATTTTTTTCATAACAACACAAATCTAATGTGATAAGAAATAACTTGCTGGTTTAATTAAGTTCTTACATTTCTTTTATCATTTGGAAAATAAATTTCTTGAAAAGTGGGAAAGGTCAACCTACTTATACTACTACTAATAACAATAACATGCAAAACCCCTCTCATTTGAAATGATTGTAAAATGATCTTATCATGCCAATTTGACAAGTGAACATAAATTGTACAGATTCTATATTTTGAAAAAGGAAGTCTTGCAATTGAATAAGCACTAAATAATTTTGCTGACTGGAAAAAAAAGTATAGACTTTGCAATGCAAGTTACAGGTGTCTGTGCAATTGCTGAAGTTCTTATTGAGAGGAAATGAGAAACCAGACAGGAACAAATGAGCAATATGCTTACCCAGTCTTTTACCCAGTCTTTCTACTTCAGCAGTATTGAGGGCTGGCCAGGAACTATATAAAGGTACAATTTGAAACAAATAGAGGATAGATGATACGGGATGTTTTTTTGTAGTAAATAAACATCATTCATATAAACAATATATGCATATATTATTGAAACACTATACACAATATATATTTGAGATATAAGGTAAATACTGCGCTAAAGTTTCAAGTATATATATATATATATATATATATATATATATATATATATATATATATATATCTGCAACAAACGCTATCAAATATCTCTATAGTGCAAAAAATTGTGTGTATAAATATATAATTAGTCTGAATAGTGTGTGAAGCAGTGAGTTTTGCAGGAAATAAAGCCTCTCTAAACCTTAAAACATCAAATAATATATTGCAGATGTGGTGGCTGCATTTGTTTTCTTGTTTTCTCATTCATTTTTAATTTTACCTTCCAGTAACACGCCTTGGGGTTGATTTATTAAAGGCAAAAAATTCCAGGGCTCTCTACCTGTCCTGCATTATTTTAAGTTACACTGCTCTTAAAACTATAGAAGCCCACCCTTCAAGTTATGGAGAAAAGCCGGGGTTCTGTAGTCTTGTCCCATTTCTTCTGTCTTCATATAGTTGGGAAAGTGAGAATTATCATCTCAGAAAATAAAAGGGTGGATTTACTAAAAAGACAAAAAGTCTGTGCACTTTGCAAGTACAGCTGTACTCATTTTATCCAGAGTTTAGTGAATCTCTGCTTATTTCCATCATCAGATCATGTGCAAAGAAAAATATTGTTTTCTTTCCTTGCAATATTATTACAACGTGAAGCTTTACCACATTTACTAAGCTCTGGATAAAACGAGTGTGACTGCACTTGCAAAGTGCACAGTCCTTTTGTCTTTAGTAAATCAACCCCTTTATGTTCTGGGGTGATAATGCTCACTTAAGAAGACAGCAGAAATGGGACAAGACTACAGAACCCCCGCTTTTCTCCATAACATGAAGGGGTGGAAACCATAGATTTAGGAGCAGTGTAACGTAAAATAATGCAGGACAGGTAGAGAACAGTGGAAGATTTTAGCTGAGAATGTTTTTGGCATGATTTGTTTTTGTACTTATTAAACAGATATAACAGTTCATTCAGTGGTATATTTATCACATCATAAGGGAACAAATAAGAGAAGTTCATTGTTAGAGTTTTAATAAGTGAGTGACAACAATTACTTAAAGTGTAAATTGAGGTGAAATGAATCTGTGTTTACCTAAAACATCCAGACATGTCCAAGGAACTTTTTAAAATGCAGCTTTACATAAATGGATATTTGGAGTGAATACAGATTTATTTTACCTCGCTGCAACCATAGTAAACCATGCCCAGTAAATTTACAAGTGCAAAGAAAGCCTGGGGGCATAAGCAGAAGAAATTGTCAAACAGATCAAGAGAAAAGATAATGTCCTTTATCTATGCATTGTAAAAAAAAAAAAAAAAAAAAAGTGCAAGTAAAGCAAAACATTGCAGTGGCATAAGAGGATTATTCCTCATTTTAAGACAGTGGGCAAAGCCATGCATAACATTTATTTATGGCCCATCAGCCAGATGCACATCCAAAACCACTGGAATTCAGAACAAATATAGCTTAATAATGTAGAACTATTTATTCCAAACTGCAAAACAACTGTCTCAGAATTTTTAGCCATCATCAGTGCAGTGTTGGAGATCACATCAAGTAGGGCATGAGACTCAGCGAGACAGCATAACCATACAGGTTATAGTGAGAAGGAACAATTGAACAGTCCTCCAACTGAATCAGTGCATAGTGCACTAAAGCCTTTTAGAAGCATTCATGGCTCATACCTTCACATATCCCAAAAATAAAAGAATCATTTTTATGATAAGGGATGGAATTAGACAAGTAAATCTGTCACTGTATTTACACACCCACACGCACTATATTTTGTTTGTCTGCACAAATTCACACAACAAAAAAACGATTTTTCATATACTGTGTGTGTGTGTGTGTGTGTGTGTATATATATATATATATATATATATATATACATATATATATATACTAATAATCCCAACCATGAAACTACCTGCCTTGAGTTTGCATGTTCTCCCTGAGTCTGCGTGGGTTTCCTCCAGGTACTCCGGTTTACTCCCACACTCCAAAGACATGCTGGTAGGTTAATTGGCTCCTGTCTAAATTGGCTCTAGTATGTACGAATGTGAGTTCGGGATATTAGATTGTAAGCTCCTTGAGTGCAGGGACTGATGTGAATGTACAACGTATATGTAAAGCGCTGCATAAATTGACTGCTTTATACTGTAGATTATATATAGTGTGCAACACCCTCTAAATTAGGTATACTTAACATAAAAGTAGTGTAAGCATAAACACACTTAATACTTATTAGGGATCCTAGTTTTTTCATGGATCTTTGTAATTCATTTTCTAAGGAAGAATTAAAATAACAGTAAAGATGTCAAGCACCTAGTAAGTGAATAACTGAGTAACTATTACAAAGCGATGACAAAATGAGCTTCATTTATATGCAGAGTGCTTCATGGGGATTATTTATGCATGTTAATGTATGTTAAGGGAATTCTAAATAGTTTGTGTAATTAGGTAGCAATGAAATAAATACGTGTTGTAAATCAAGCATTGCTACTTCTGATCATTAAAAGCGTATTAAAAATACTTACACTTGGGGTATTTAAGGAGAATTTATTACTACAACTTCTCAATTAACCATCAGTAAGCCCAGTGGACTAAAGATGCAAGAATCAATAGACAATACAGTTTATGTTGTATATAGTATCCCTGTCGTGGTTAAATTAAAGGAATGTGACATCTACAGAAGCAGATCTATTTGAAGTAACTGTCAATCTTTGCAATCAAAGGATTGCTTCGTCGTAGCCAATTAGATCCTTTATCATGCTTAGTAAGATTATAAAGTCCTACTGAGTTCAAACATTGTCGCTATTGAACTGCAACCTCCAGAGGACTGTGTAGTTGGTGCTTCCAATGCTGGGACCTAACTGAGATCTTTCCTGTCAAAATTGTTGAAAAAATGCCTCATTTAACTGACTGTTCCTACTATGAGGTAAGAAATGCTGGTTTCTGTTATTTCTAAATTGTTTTAAAATTTACCCTTTCGTATATGCATATGTGCAAAAGTATATATAAATTACATATCACTGACTGTCATGCAAATAGTATTGAACATGTTAGCAATGTGTAATTAGTTATGCGCTTTTCCTTCCTATTTAATTTTTATGTGTTTTTGCTTGAACTGTATTTTTATTTTACATAAACCATTAACACATAACATTATGGTTCTAAACATGCCAAAAGCATTTTACCATAGATATAATTGTAGTATTAAACTGGAAAAACTTGTATTATGTGTTTAAAAAAAAAAAGAAAAAGAAAAAAAAAACAGAACAATCTTTTTTTTTTATTGCTTTTTTTCCTCTAATATATACTATCTTCAATTTATATAAACCCGCTGGCATTGATCAATACTGTTATTTTACTTACGGTGTTTGAAATGTTTTCAACTGAGCTATGCATTTGTAAACAACTTTTTACACTTTTTGTAAAACCTTTTGTCATCTGACTCATATGTATAATCTTCCCAATAAAGTTTAGTAAATAGTGCGCTGCTATATTTTAGGATAAAGCTGGGTTTCATATCCGTTAGTCAAATGCAAGCCCAAACCTTTTATTTTTTATTTATTTATTTTTTATTTCCCATGCAAATTATTGTGTATTCTAATGCCGCGTACACACGAGCGGACATTACGGCGGACTTTGCCCGGCGGACTGGATTTCGTCGGACAATTCGATGTGTGTGGGCTCCAGCGGACTTTGTTTTCTCAAAAGTTGGACGGAATTAGATTTAAAACTTGTTTTAAATTTATCCGTTGAAATCGAGTCCGGTCGAAAAGTCCGCCGTCTGTATGCTAGTTCGACGGACAAAAAGCCACGCTAGGGCAGCTATTGGCTACTGGCTATGAACTTCCTTGTTTTAGTCCGGTCGTACGTCATCACGTACGAATTCGACGGACTTTGGTGGATTGTGTGTAGGCAAGTCCGTTCATTCACAAAGTCCGTCGGAAAGTACGTTGAAAAGTCCGCCGGGCAAAGTCCGCCGTAATGTCCGCTCGTGTGTACGCGGCATAAGGTAACACAGCTTTATCGAATTCAGGATATTAAGTCAATATACACTTTGGAAATTGAACATTCAGTTTATTAGGTGAACAGCTTCTACTCCTTTGGTAAATCAAAACTTAAAGCTTAGTATCAGTCTCCAGATCAAAAACAGCCAAATTTTTGTCTAATGATTAAAATAAAACAATAATCCTGCTTCATATTTTATACTGTGTATAAAAGTAATAGTTACATACATTTACCTATTTTTATTACAGGTTCAAACACACCTGGAAAACCCAGCAAAGTATCATCTGCAACAAGCACAAAGGCAACAAGTAAAACAGTACTTAACACTTGGGACCAAATTTTCTGCACAGACTCTGTCATATTCACGCTCACACAGTATTCAGCCAGTAGGGATTACACCACCTGTAAGGAACGGAAATATGTCTCCTGTGGCTGAAAGTTGCACAGCAAATGATACTGTGTCAAATCTATTAACTTTGGACTCCTGTCACGGAAACGAGGTATTCTGTTTAAACTACTAGTAGTGCTGCATGAAAAGAGGTACAACCAGGAGATGTCTCTTTTTGCTGTTTTAACAACCTAGGGTCTGAGAAGAAAGGAAAGTTTATCTAGCCGGACAAAACATTTACTGTATACACTTAAAAAAAAATAGGTTTTAACACTATAACAATGTGTTCACAAGGGTGTTCACCCTTGTGTTCTCCTAATACCAATTCCAGATCCAGTTAAGGTTCTAGTGCCTTCCTATGTCCATTGTTCTGATTGGACATGGATGAACTCTTTTGTAGTATATCCTTACCTTTTTTCACCTCTGGTCTGTTAAAGCATGATTACTCCTGTTTATTATATATTTCGATCATGTGGTGACTAATAACTTTGCTTGTTAAGAAATTTTTTTTATTATTGGCTAGTAAAAATGAAACTCTAACCATTTTAAAATTAATTTTGATTTAAAATTAATTTTAAACAATTTATTAATGTAGGTTTCAACAGGATATTGGCCTTTACATTGCCAATATAAGGGTTTTGTACAATTGAAATTACAGCCGTAGTTTAAGATTTGTTTTTTTACTAACTGCTTCTTTGTTAACCATTTGTATTTAATCCCCCAGAATGGTAATCCAAAATAACAAATACCTCTAAACAAGCTGGATGAAAAGCTGGATGTACATAGCCCTACGTAAATGTGCAATTTTTGAAGTAAACGTTGATAGTCTAGTTGGTAGTTATATAGACTTCGGCTTTCATTCACAGACTTTAATTTAAAACATTCCTCTGTTGTTGTATGATGGCATCACAGGAGAAGGCCAAATGAAAACCTCTCAGGATTACTGTTTGATAGAAATATAATATAACTTATGTTGCCATACTTTGGGCATCTTTGTCACTTTGAATCAACTTTCAACCACAAATATGTCCTAGTTTCAAGTGATAATGAGACAGCAATAACTGGGTAAAAATGAATCAACCTTGTCTTGGGTTGTTTCCTTTGATTTTCACCCAAGTTTTGATTGCTTTGTTGGTGAAACCTGTTTGCCACAAAGTACCAAATGTAGGATAAACATTAAGGTTAGCAATGAAATAAACAATGATTTAGATTTCTTTTAATTTTTTTAAGAAAATGTTAAGAAAACAGAAGCGTAAGATCCAAAAAACAAACAAAACTACATACACACCTACTGTAGATGGCTGCAGCATCCATCCCAGCTGCAGCTGTACCCAGCCGGCCCTACACCGAGAACTGAGCAATCACATACCCGTTCTCAAGTCCGCTCTGAGCACAGAGCAGTGCTCAGGCATCTGGGTGGATCCAGACATTATTGTTGGGATTCCTGCAGAGCCTGGACCGGCTCTGTAACGTCATCCAAAATTGTACTTTAGCCCGCTGTCTGCTAAATTTGGGCCACAGGAGTGCAGAACTAAGTGCTGTTCCACAGGACCCACAGAAGAAATGTGTCCAAAATAGCTTTGGCCAAACTTCTCTTTAATTTTTTATACAAAGTAAATTAATTTAAACAGCATTTTAAAATAATGTGCATGAGTGGTTTTGTATTAAGTTGAAATTGAATGTATTTAGAAGTCTTTACACTAGTATATCTATTATTTTAAGATTCCTCCTATTTTGCATTGTTTACTTTTTAAACAAAAACAATTGCTTCAGAAAGAAACTTGTTTCTAGCTCAGAAAATGTGATTGCCCCAGGCCCATTAACAAAAGAAATTTCAGCAGAAGTATTTTCAGAAATTGGGCCTGACAGTGGATGTTCTAAAATGACTCGTTTCTCAGTCCATTGGTATTCTTGATCACTTCAAGTCTAATTTTTTTTGATAAAATTAACAAACATGTTATACTTACCTGTTGCAGTGGAGTTGCAGCCCAGATCCTCCTCTTCTTGGGTCCCTCTTTGGTGCTCCTGGTCTCTTCCTCCTGTTGTGTGCCCCCACAACAAGCAGCTTGTTATGGAGCACCTGAGCTGAGCCTGGCCCGGCCCCGCCCCCTCTCTCTCATCATTGGCTCACTGACTTTGATTGACAGCATCAGGAGCCAATGGAGCTTCACTGCTGTCTTAGCCAATGAGAAGGGAGAGCCCTGGACAGCTGAGTCTCTCGTGCAACATCACTGGATAGAGTTGGGGCTCAGGCAAGTATTAGGGAGGCTGAGGTGGGCTGCTGGCACACGGAAGGCTTTATATTTTAATTGCATTAAGATGAAAAACCTTCTGCCTTTAAAACTGCTCTGGAGAAAATTCCCTTGCACAGTGCAACTGCACTTGCAAAGTGCACAGTCAATTTGACTTTAATAAATTACCCCCAAGTGTACATCCTTACCATATATGATTGATTCTTTGTCAAAAAATATTTTGCCATACTGTACATTGACTTTAACCACTTGCCATCCGCAGTATGGCCGAATGACGGCCACAGCGCGGACCTGAATTCCCGGGTGGCCGTCATATGACGGCCTCCCCTGTGCACGCGCTCGGCTGATCACCGATCCGAGTAAGGGGCCGATCCCGGCCCCTTACCATGTGATCAGCTGTCAGCCAATGACAGCTGATCACATGATGTAAACAAAAGATCGGTAATCGTTTTTTTTTCTACTCACGCTGATAGCGTGAGTAGAAAAAAAATCAGATCACCGGCTCAGATGAGAGGGACAAAGGTCCCGAAGTGGAAGAGGCACATATGCCTCATCTTTGCCAGCTAACAGTGCCACCTAACAGTGCCCACAGTGCCACCTAACAGTGCCCAAAGTGCCACCTAACAGTGCCCACAAGTGCCACTGAACAGTGCCCACAAGTGCCACCTAACAGTGCCCACAAGTGCCAGCTATCAAAGCCCACCAGTAGTGCCAATCAGTGCCACCTAGCAGTGCTGCCTATCAGTGTAACAGATCAGTGCCCATTATTGCCACCCATCAGTGCCCATCACTGCCACCCATCAGTGCCCATCACTGCCGCCTATCAGTGCCCATCAGTGCCGCCTCATCAGCGTACATCAATGAAGGAGAAAATTATCTGTTTTAATTTTTTTATAACAAAATATAATTTTTTTTTTTTTAATTCAGCCTTTTTACATTTTTTTAACAAAAAATAAAAACCGCAGAGGTAATCAAATACCAGCAAAAGAAAGCTCTATTTGTGGGGAAAAAATTATAAAAATTTCATTTGGGTACAGTGTTGTATGACCGCGCAATTGTCATTCAAAGTGCATCAGCGCTGAAAGCTGAAAATTGGTCTGGATAGGAGGGGGGTTTAAGTGTCCAGTAAGCAAGTGGTTAAAGTAGCCATGATTCTATTTATGATGCAATTACCCTTTTTAATAGAAAAAAAAAATCAACCTGTAATCAACCTGTAATGTAGTTTTTCCAGAATCGTACTTACCTACGTAGATGCAGCATCGGCCCGTTGCTGCATCTGTCCCCAGCCAGCTCTAACACTGAGAACTGAGCGTTTAAACACTACTGATCGCTCAGTTCTCAGCTCCCTGAGCTGTCAGTCACTAGCTCTGCCCCCCATGCTCAATGGATCGCTGGGCTGTGGAGGGGGCTTGGCCAGATCAGGCTCTCAGCGGTTCGCTGAGATGCTGAGCCAGGTGCCGGCCAGGCATTTAGGTGGATCCCGACCATATGGTCGTGATCTTTCCTGAGCCTGGACCGACTCTGTGATGTCAGCCGACAGCGGGCTTGAGCCTGCTGTGTGCTGAAAATGGGTCACAGAAGTGCAGAACGAACTGCACTCCTGTGATCCATAGAAGTACAGCCAAACAAGCTTTGGCTGTACTTCTCCTTTAGAGTTCTTTTCTGTCTGAGGTACCGTTGTTTTAGAGGCGCTTTTTGGCTGCTAGCGGGGCACTTTTAACCCCTGCTATCGACTGAATAAAGGGTTAAAAGCGCCCGCAAAGCGCCGTTGCCAAGGCGCTTCGGCGGTGCTGCCATTGATTTCAATGGGCAGGGGCTCTGTAGGAGCAGTGTATACACCGCTCATAAAGCGCCTCAAAGAAGCTGCTTGCAGGACTTTTTTTGACATCCTGCCAGCACAGCACCCCAGTGTGAAAGTAGTCAGGCTTTAATACTGGGACTGCAGATGAGGTATTTTTCAGGCTCTTTACAGGAGCTATTTTTAGTGCTAAAGCGCCTGAAAAACGCCTCCAGTGTGAAAGGGGATTTAATGTTAGTCTTATGTTAGTTATTAGTAAAAACTCATTTTCTGATAAGTCTGTTCTGCTTTTGTAATTGTATGTGCCAAGTAATAACTCTTCAGGAGAGTTTACTTAAAAAGAGTGCCCTCATATGTGTAACGCTCTTCAAGAGTACATGAGAAAAAAGCAAACTAAGACTGATCTCAGATGTTGCAATTTGAAAATTCCACATAATTTCTTCTGCCTGTCCACTGTGACTTAGAAGTAAATGACTTTGAGCCCTCATTTACACTTGACCATTTTTCAGCTTGTTTCCCCATGCCTGACTACACTCATCATGCAAAATCCCATTCTTTCTAATTGTCCCTTTTCCCACTTGTTTGCTCAGTCATTCTACCTAATATGCCCTACTCTCCAAAAAGTAACTAATTTTCTTTTATTCAGGCAATTTTGGCCCAATAGACTTCAAGTGAATTACCTGTAAATAGGAATCTGCACATTTTTGCATCCGATGGACTCCTCCCCTCCTCTAGAAATGCTCTCCTCCCCTTGAACACCTAAGGAAACCAATACCTGAAGCTTTATACATGTGCAAAAGCGCTTGCACAAAGCTTATAAAATTCCTGTAAAATGCCTGAAAAAAAGGCTTAAAAATCACCCTGAATACACTCTTCGCAGCAGGCTAATGGGGGTAAGTCCTGCTCTGTACTTGTTTAGTCAAAGCAGGTAAAATGCAGACATGAATGACACCGCTCTTTCATTGCAGCAAGCTTACACCACAGGAAATTGATAGTAAAAATTAAGTTTTCATTTTCTTTATTTAGTTCCTGACTGCTAGGGAACACTGGAGTTTTTCATATAATGCAAGCTATGAATATATTTTAGCCTAAACAATCATACTAAATACATTATATTTACTTTTCAACAGATGGATGATGTTATTGATGACATAATTAGTCTGGAAACAAGTTTCAATGATGATGGCGTGACCTGTACAGAGTCTACAATGCTAATGCCAAATAATGTAAGCTATTAAATCTATACCACCGTTATTTTTGCATAAATTCTAGTATTTCTCAGATACATCATATCTTCTTCTATCTCAATGAACTAAGTGAGAAAAACACATGGAGGCTACATTTTGTTGTGCAGCTTTATTTTACCATGAAGTATAAAAAGCTAATTTACCCAATAATCCATTGCAACCAAGCCGGTTAAAGCCAGCTCTGAGGTCCTGCCCCCCCCCCCCCCATGCCCACAGCTACATCCAGAGGTTTCCCAGTTAGTATTTTGTGATTTTTTTTTATTTACTTTTCCAAATGTCTTCAGGCTGGTCACGTGAAGCCACAGGCTCCTCTTCCTCTTTGCCTATTCTATGGGCTGGGCAGTCCTCAATAATGTAGAGAGCTGAATGACATCAGCAATGTGCTATTTTACTGAAAGTGCAGGGCACTGTGGTGACTTCCACTCAGGGAGTGGGTCCATGGCAGCCTGCACTCACAGAATGTCCTCAGTTTTCCCAGCTGAATAATTCAAGGTGTCATTCAAACCAGAGAGCTAAAGTCATCTAGTGGCAGAAAGGTATTACTGTGGAGGACAGCACTGGAGAAAGGGTGAGTATTGCAGGCAGAGCTTCTTTTTTATTTTTAACCTATGATGGGTGCCATTTTTTCAAAATGTTGGCCCAGAATTTGGACTTTAATTGCTCTTGGAATTAAAAAATGACTGAAACCTGACTTTTTATTGATTTATGTGGGTTGCTTATGTTTTTGCTATTAAATAGGCCTTTGCGTGCTAATAGCTATACTCATTTAGATAGTAAGGGCTCATTCACACCAGTTGCAATGCAGGCTGGTGTCCATTCTGTACTGGAGGTGGGGATTTATTTTTTTAACTTAGCAGAGCTGTGGTGCAGAGATGGATGGAGACTTTAGGTCATGGGTGTCCAACCTGCGGCCCTCCAGCTGTTTCCTCTGTCTTGAAAAGGAGGGGCTTTGGGACTTTGAATGAGGTGGGTAGGTGGGGCCAAAGGATCAGTCACCGTTGTAAAAAATCATTTTATTGGTAAAAAATAGATGATAACATGATAACAAACCAAATGTCGGATAACATAGAGTAATATGTAATGGCTAAGTATATTGCCCTCTAGCGAAAACAAGCTGCCAGGAGACAGGCTAGCATGGAATTGGGACCATATATGCGCCAAGCCACCCCCCAGGGCTCCACCCAGCATCACATGGTGCAAACACAAACAGGAAGGAAGCCTAATCCAGCGCAGCAGCAGCCGCTGCCCACAGCAGCTGGAAACGCCATCATCAATGTGTTTAACCAGATAGAAAACACAACGCCAGCACCAGATCGTCCAGCGGACATCACCTGCATGGCGTGGGGGCGTCATGCCAATGCATGGGGGGCAAACCCGCCCGATCCCCCGAATCCACCGAAGCGGATGTGGTGGGAGGGGCCCTGACATGCCTCGCAACTCCCAAGTGATTGACAGACAGGACAGCCAGACAGTCCCAGACCCCACCAGAATGCACATATAGCTGCACCAATAATGGCAAAAAAAGTACATACCAATAATGATTAAAGAAAAACCATATAAGAAACATGTAGTATGATAATTGGGAGCCATGCATGCAAGTGTTAGCCTTACAATGCCTCAAGGGACTTTTAGTTCCTCAACAGCTGAAGGCCACAGGTTGGACACCCATGCTTTAGGTGGTATCTGGTGCTGAAAAATGCAGACATGCAGTATTTTCTAGTACCTCTCCACTCTGTTGTTGTGTGAAGAACTGTTTTCTACGTGCAATTGCAAAGACCTGCCCTAATCAGGTGCAACAAAATGCAGGTCTCAGAGTTGAAAAATATTTTCATGCATCATAAAAAAACAAAGTTCTAAGGTAATCATAATCAAATGAGCATACCGTGATAGACTAACCTGTAAATATAAACATTCTAACTATATAATTTAAGTAATATCCCAAAAAATATTATATTGGTTATTGTTGGAAAGATTTCTCCTCACTTCTTGCCAGCACAGGAAGTGATGGGAAATCACATAGTCAAAAAAAAAATGCATTTATAGCTGAGAGAGGAACGGTTAAACCCTCTAACAACTTTTTTTTTCCTGTTGTTTATGTCTTCCTGTCCCATGCATTGCCATATGTATACGCACTCGTAAGACTATTAAACACAGCACACCTTAATGCATAAAAAAAGCTGACATGATCCTATTTGTAATGCATCTCACCACAACATACATATGCATTGTTATGCAATGCACTGTGCTTATTTTGCCTGCTATACACTGCATCACAGTAAGGGTCTACTCATCCTAAAATACTAATAGGAAGGGATAATATATTTCTCTTTTCTGGGCAAGTGGGAGAGTCTACCTTTATTATATACTACAAACCATCTGTACCCTTTAGAAATATAGGGGTTGATTTACTAAAGGCATTTACACTGTGCACTTTGCAAAGTGCAGTTGATTCTGCAAGAGTAAAAACAAAGCAGAGAAGAAGGTTCTACTAAGTGCAGTAATAAAACACTTTAATGACAAGGAAGGGTTAAAAATACTTACAAGATGGAAGTGAAAAACAGGCATATGAATGAATCCATAGCGTCTAATGGGATCCCTCCTGGGAGTAAAGATAGCTGCAGGTGGAAGTTCCAGCCAACCAGCGGTGGGAAACACTGTCTCTGATCCAAAATGGAGAGCCGTGCTGTCAGGGCCAGCATGGAATACAGGCAACCAAAAGTGATGTCAGAGTGGGTGGGACGTGTTTCGAATCATGCCCAGTTGCTCCTTCTTCAAACCAATCTGCAAAAGATTCTACAAGAATAGTTGCTCCAGAGCTTAATAAATGGGCAAAAGCCCTGCCGACTTACATCATCTAATCATGTGCTAGCAAAAATTCATTTTTTTTTACTTTCCTTGCACGTGATTGCATGTCATTTACTAAGCTCTGGATCAACTGCACTTGCAGAGATAGTAGTGAACTGCTAATTCATACAGTGCATAATGTGCAAGAAATATATATAGTAAAGAAAAATGGATATTACAGTGTCTCAAGTCCTTGTAAAATATTTAGCAGGGAAAAAAACTTTTAAACCCAAAAAACACAAAAGTCCATAAAATTCAACAAAATGTGACGACAACGTCCTGGCATGCACACGTTGCAGTTAAAGTGCTCAAGTGCCTCACATCCAGTGCTTCTTCGTGTAACACCACTCAAGTTAGGTAGTGGCCCCTTACCTTTAGGTAATAGGGCAACAGCATGTAGCCAAAAAGGACTCTTTGAAATCCGCCTATGAGCTCCAGCGCGTCCCTCTCCAGCCTACGTCCTGGGATGGGGTTCCCTCAGGTATAGTGCCGGGGCGGGGGGTACAAACGATGATAGGCAAAGAAGAAAGGCCAATAGTGTAATCCCGTTTTTTATAAATACAACCTCTTTTATTAAAAATGTATAGGTACTCACATTTAAAAATAAACAACAGCTAATGTCATCCGACGAGCGGCGAGCTCGTATGCCTCTGTAGTGAATGCAGCCTGTCTCGTCCCTACGCGTGACGTCACACCACACGTGACTTCATCAGGGGATGATTACAGGCTAAATTTGTGTCTTTAAATAGTTTAGAATAGGCCGATATGGAGCGGCCATTTTCTTGGAGTCTACAGGAAGTGAGTGCGGCGGCCATTTTCTCAAGGATTGTGCGCCGCTACTTCCGCTGGGACGTTCGTCTGTGTAACGTCTCAGCTGACTAATTTGACCAATGGGGGCAGTCCAGGTATCAGTAGTGTCTCCTACTGTCAGCAGAGAGAGTCAGTTGCTACTCCGTTCGCCGGAACCCGGCGAAATTAGATGGGGACAATAAATAAATGATGTCGCTAGCTACATAATGGTAGGGACCTAGTGGGAGTAAATTAGACCTGGACGGGTCTAACGATCAGATCGAATACTGGTCCGATACAAGGGACATATCTTGCACCACTATTAATTCAGTCTGTGAAATAAAGCTAGGGGGAAGAAAAGCAGCAGACACCAGTGGCATAGACAATGTATATAAACAAACATATTAGATTCACACAATATAAAATCATAAAATAAATGACCATTAATATATAAGTGCCCCTAGAAATTGGGTAAGAGTTGATTGCTTATTAATTATATGGGTAAGGTAACATGGGTGAATGGGAAACCGCGCAATCAGTATGTTATTAAAAAGTGTAAGACAAGGAAGGTGCCAATAATAGTGCTTTAAAAGGCGTAACACTAATTGTGGCAAGTGCTAGTGTGAATGGCAACTCTATACTTGGGTCTCATATCTTGCAGTGTATACTGACTGTAATTCTATTACGTGACCCAGTTGTGGGTGAGGTTATGCGGACTATAAAAAAAGGAAATGAAACAGTCACAGTATGTGTCTTTCCATAAGAACATGGGAGGCAAAACACTGTGTACGTTAAAAATATAATACAGATATTAAAATATTAAAAATATTAAAAATGTTTATGTGAATATTGAGAGGGAATTCTTTATAGCAGATAAAATTGATAATAAAAATTACTTGAAGGTTAAAAATCACTCAGGAAACAGTTGAGATCAAACTCTATGTTTAGGCCTCGGGGCCAGAATGTGTCCAGGGTAAAGATCCATTTGGATTCTAATTTACTGAGGGTTCTCACCTTGTGGCCTCCCCTCCAGTGTTTAATGTATGGGGTGATACCCCAAAAACTCAGGTGGGTAGGGTCTCTGTTGTGGCATGTTAGGAAATGTTTGGACACACAGTGTTTATCGTAGCCATTAAGGATGTTTTTAACGTGTTCCTTAATGCGGACTCTCAAGGGTCTTTTTGTGCGGCCTACATATTATGCAATCAAAGATTTCATTTGTTGCAATACCGAAGGGGCAGTATACGCACTGGAATGTAGCTGCGGCCTCCAATATGTAGGCCGCACAAAAAGACCCTTGAGAGTCCGCATTAAGGAACACGTTAAAAACATCCTTAATGGCTACGATAAACACTGTGTGTCCAAACATTTCCTAACATGCCACAACAGAGACCCTACCCACCTGAGTTTTTGGGGTATCACCCCATACATTAAACACTGGAGGGGAGGCCACAAGGTGAGAACCCTCAGTAAATTAGAATCCAAATGGATCTTTACCCTGGACACATTCTGGCCCCGAGGCCTAAACATAGAGTTTGATCTCAACTGTTTCCTGAGTGATTTTTAACCTTCAAGTAATTTTTATTATCAATTTTATCTGTTATAAAGAATTCCCTCTCAATATTCACATAAACATTTTTAATATTTTTAATATTTTAATATCTGTATTATATTTTTAACGTACACAGTGTTTTGCCTCCCATGTTCTTATTGAAAGACACATACTGTGACTGTTTCATTTCCTTTTTTTATAGTCCGCATAACCTCACCCACAACTGGGTCACGTAATAGAATTACAGTCAGTATACACTGCAAGATATGAGACCCAAGTATAGAGTTGCCATTCACACTAGCACTTGCCACAATTAGTGTTACGCCTTTTAAAGCACTATTATTGGCACCTTCCTTGTCTTACACTTTTTAATAACATACTGATTGCGCGGTTTCCCATTCACCCATGTTACCTTACCCATATAATTAATAAGCAATCAACTCTTACCCAATTTCTAGGGGCACTTATATATTAATGGTCATTTATTTTATGATTTTATATTGTGTGAATCTAATATGTTTGTTTATATACATTGTCTATGCCACTGGTGTCTGCTGCTTTTCTTCCCCCTAGCTTTATTTCACAGACTGAATTAATAGTGGTGCAAGATATGTCCCTTGTATCGGACCAGTATTCGATCTGATCGTTAGACCCGTCCAGGTCTAATTTACTCCCACTAGGTCCCTACCATTATGTAGCTAGCGACATCATTTATTTATTGTCCCCATCTAATTTCGCCGGGTTCCGGCGAACGGAGTAGCAACTGACTCTCTCTGCTGACAGTAGGAGACACTACTGATACCTGGACTGCCCCCATTGGTCGAATTAGTCAGCTGAGACGTTACACAGACGAACGTCCCAGCGGAAGTAGCGGCGCACAATCCTTGAGAAAATGGCCGCCGCACTCACTTCCTGTAGACTCCAAGAAAATGGCCGCTCCATATCGGCCTATTCTAAACTATTTAAAGACACAAATTTAGCCTGTAATCATCCCCTGATGAAGTCACGTGTGGTGTGACGTCACGCGTAGGGACGAGACAGGCTGCATTCACTACAGAGGCATACGAGCTCGCCGCTCGTCGGATGACATTAGCTGTTGTTTATTTTTAAATGTGAGTACCTATACATTTTTAATAAAAGAGGTTGTATTTATAAAAAACGGGATTACACTATTGGCCTTTCTTCTTTGCCTATCATCGTTTGTACCCCCCGCCCCGGCACTATACCTGAGGGAACCCCATCCCAGGACGTAGGCTGGAGAGGGACGTGCTGGAGCTCATAGGCGGATTTCAAAGAGTCCTTTTTGGCTACATGCTGTTGCCCTATTACCTAAAGGTAAGGGGCCACTACCTAACTTGAGTGGTGTTACACGAAGAAGCACTGGATGTGAGGCACTTGAGCACTTTAACTGCAACGTGTGCATGCCAGGACGTTGTCGTCACATTTTGTTGAATTTTATGGACTTTTGTGTTTTTTGGGTTTAAAAGTTTTTTTCCCTGCTAAATATTTTACAAGGACTTGAGACACTGTAATATCCATTTTTCTTTACTATATATATTTCTTGCACATTATGCACTGTATGAATTAGCAGTTCACTACTACCTCACTGCCTATAATAGGCATCTCACGCTGCACTTTATATTTGCACTAAATAATATTGTGTACCCCCCACTGTGGATGCATTTATTCCCAATTGTTATGCACTTTATATACCAATAGCACCTTTAGTTGTTTTATTAATTTATATTAGCATTGTGATTTATATTTTTTATATTGATTTCACTCAACACTATTGCTGCCCCCTTATGTTGGATACAGACTCCTGCTCAGACCCCAGGGGGTTATTATCTATTTTATGTCCACTACTATTTTAGTCATCCCACCCTGTAACTAATACCACCCACGCTTATCTGATTTTACAACCATCACGCATCCGAGTTTCTTAAGCGAACCATTACCTATATTTATTTTTATCTATTTTAAAAACTACCCAGGATCAGCGCAGCACTATCCATTTTTCAGATTTATTCACAAGGTCAGGTGTTTACCTTTAACAGTGCATGCAGCTTTTCCAATTTTAGCCGATTCCATTTATGATAGCGCGGGAATAATCTATCTCTATATCTGCACTTGCAGAGAGTACCTGTACTTTACAAAGTTCACAGTCTATTCGCCTTTAGTAAATCAACCCCATACACTCTTAGAATGTATCAAACCTCTAAGACCCCCTTCACACCGAGGCAGTTTTCAGGCATTTTAGCATTTGAAATAGCCTCTAAAAAGCACCTGAAAACTGACCCCCATTCTGTGCAGTGTGTGCTTTCACACTGGGGCGGTGCGCTTACAGGACGTTAGGAAAAGTACTGCAAGAAGCATATTTGGGGTGGCTTGGAAGCCCGGTATTTAGCACTCCCAAAAGCCCCTCCCCATTGCACTGAATAGGCAGCGCTTCCAAAGCGCCTTAAAAGCGCAGCAAAACTGGACTTTTTACCTTTTTTTAAGGTAAAGACCACACCGCTAGCAGCCAAAAAGTTCCACAAGAGCGTAGTTAAAACACAGCCAAAGCACCGCAAAAACGAGTGGCGCTTTAGTGCTAACGGCACAGCGCTACAATGTGAAAGCCCTCTTACTGCAGGGAATGCCTCTAATCTATCTTAAGCTCTGTGTCAGCTTTTCAAAAAAGCACCAAGGTAATTATGGATGCTCGAAAAAGATAGCAAGTAAAATATATATAAAGTATATATATATATATATATATATATATATATATATATATATATATATATATATATATATATATAGTTATTTCAGCCATTTAAGTAGATGATAATATCCACATTGGGATGTAGAAGTAAATTACATTAACATACTAACTTACTTGTGTAGCAATTGTACACAGTATGTTATATCATTTTTCAGCAGTTAGATCTTTGATTCTACTCTCTCTTATTCTATTTGCAGTTCTTTATTTTTAACTGTGTTTTCCTATCTATTGTATATGAATAATTCTAAATGAGCTATTGGTAGATGAGTTGGTATATTGTTAGGGCCAGCATTTTTTTCTGGATCTAAGAGTGTTAGTTGCACCTTTGATTCCTTTTAAGTAGAGTTTTTTTGTTTATTCTCTGGAGTTATTAGTGTGGTTTCAGGGATTATTGCAGATAGAATTTAATTTGTTGTAGCCATGATGTTAGCTGATACTCTGTGCTATTCAAGGGTTAATCTACTTCTTCTTGAAAACAAAAATGTAGTGTGGTTGCAAGGCTGTGCATAATGTTGAAAAATGTACAGCATACTCGCACATTATGGCAGAATTACCTCTGGGGATGCCCTAGTGCTGACAGCTTCCCTCCCTTGTTACTCCATCCCCAATGTTGTCATCTTCACTGTTGCTTCTTCTAGCTCCTCATCTTTTCTCTTTGGTAACCAGGTGTCCACTGATAACATAATTTCTTGTGTTGCACCATCCTGGAACTTTGCCATATTCTTGGTATCTTCCAAAAGTACACTGCACTACTCAGACAGACAGTGTTCTTTGCAAGTAAGGCTTTTTTTTTACATAGATCCTTATGGATGAGCTGTACACTTGCAAGTTTGCATTAGGGTACATAGAGAAAAACCTCTTGTGTGCTGTATACAATGGAACATTGGTCACCAGAGCAAGCATGCGCTACAGCCATTGGTGGAGGTTGCCAGTTGGTCTAAGGTCAGTGGTGGGTGTTTATATAATGGGGGCTAATAATGACAGTTGTCCTCAACTTAGCAAAATGTTTTATTATCCTTTTAAATATACTTATTAGACAGATTTTAAATTATTTTAGATATGACTAATGTGATTTAAGCAATGAGGTGTATATATGGGTTAAGGGATAAAGCAGTAGGCTTCAAGTTTTGTTATCCCTAAAGCGTCAGAACAAAGGTGCCAGTTTTCATTTAGGTAGGATCACAATTGTATTTGATTTTGAGACCCGTGAAGGAATGCAAAAAAACGAATATAATATACTAATTTATTCTACAAGCAGAATTATAACATTTATTTATATTAAAACATTCACCTAATTGTACTGAAATATTGCAATTAAATTGTTTCAAAAAATTAAGGAAAATATTAAGAAAAGTACATTAGATGAGATGATGAAGGCTCAGAAATAGTTGCTACAACTAGAGGGATGTCTGTGCTTGCCTGGTGAAATGAATATGACTTGTTTTTCACGTTATTACTTGTATGCATCATGTTTACTGATTGTAAGTCAGTGCAGGGCATCCTTGCTGCATGGTTATGTCATTAGTAATGTCATCGCAGTACTTTTATTCTCTTATGTTGGGAGTTCATTGATGGTACCTTTTGGTTCAAGGTTCCAATTGCAGAAATTAGTGAGAATACTGTAGCTACACTGAGATTACTAATGCAAATAAACCTAAACTAAAGCCTGGTACAGACCACTCGTTTTTTTTCATTCAGCTCAGCGGGCTGAACAAAAAAAACCTGACAGCTCAGGAAGATCCTCTGTACTAACTATGTGATGTTAGTACAGCATTATCCCCTGCTGTGCTAATGTGTTCTAACAGGGGGCAGCCCTGGTGCCAGAACACTCTGGTCAGTGCTCTCAGCCAATGGTTGAGAGCGCTGATCGGAAGCCAATCGGCAGACATTTCAAGTCATGCCCCTTCAACAGAAGCCTGCCGAACTTCATTAAAGTAAAAAAACCTTCAGCCTTTATAACCACTTTAATATATACACAGAGAGAGTGCTTATTGTTTTCTCATACCATGCACCAGTCCAATCCCATGTTTTGCCACTGATAACTGTTTCAGTGTAGCGATAAGCTTCTGTTTGGGGTCGACCCAAACCATAGCTGTTTGCAGTTCACCAAAGTGGTGAACTAAATGACCAGATTTGGCTAGTTCGCCTGTCAATTAGAATGTCCAGCTGCAGTGTAAACCAGATGTAATTTTTGTAGTGGCAGTATTAGTACTGCCGCTAAATGATTGCTTCTGTCTGGGCTTCCTGGGTGAAGTCATTGACCAAATATCGGCCAGCATCCCCTTTTCAGTTTTCATTTGCAGTGAAAGTCCAGTGCGAAAAGATTGTCAGCATGGATCATCGTGTTTGTATCAGTGGGTTGGTAGGACGGCCATTCATGTGATAGGCGAAAGATCTTCATCACCGGTTGATGTAATGGACCCTGGGACTTTTTTTTATTACTTTTTTTCTTTGATCTCTGTGTGTTTATTTACTTTGTTCTTTTTTTGGTTACTAAGTAACAAGGAGTACTATGTAACTCATGTGTTTAGGGGGGAGAGCTGGCTATATGGGGGCACACTTATTCTAAAGAGGGGTTTCCAGATTCTGATAAGTTCCACCCATGATCCGTCACTTCCATCAGGCCAGGGGTGTGGTGATGAGGTCCTTGTCCCCATTAACATGAGAACAAGATGTCTTGCCCTGACAGGGCATCATCCCAATGCTGAGGGTATGTGGAATGGTATAGTTCATGGGGGGAAGGGGGTACACATATGATTTTTGGTCCCCCTTAAAAATCCACACCAGACCCAGAAATATTTTAGATATGGGTCTGTTATGGATTTTTAAGGGGGCCGGCCCAATGCAAAAAAGCAAAAAATCTTTTGAGGTGATCCCAAAATCTATACCAGACTCTTATCCAGGCACACAGTTTTTGTAGCTAGGAAAAGAAGGTGCAGTGAGTGTGCTGAACCTCCTAAACAATACTAGGCCAGATGCCCTCAACATACAGAGGGTACATTGTTAGTCCTGGCAAGGCAACTTGTTCCCACACTGATGGGGACAAGGGCTTTGTACTCACATCCCAGACTTGGTAGATGTGGGGGTCTACAGGGGGGACTTAGTAGACTATGGAGGCTACTTTAGGATAAAGTGGGCCAGATATCCCCCATAAAAAATTACAAAGTAAAGACACACAGACACTGTAGAAAAGTATTGTATTAATAAAAAAAAGAAACACACAAAAAAAACTTGTTCCATGATGTAAATCCACTGTCATTCATGCCATTCAGGGATGTAGATCCATTTTCAATCATGATGAGTGACACCCGATGACCCAACAACACAAAAGTTTCTCTCCTGTAACACTCCCACCACAAAAACATTCATAACCATATGTGGTCAATGACATCACCCAGGTATTGCCAACCACTCTGTTTATAAACAGGCGCAGGCCAGGGATCTGAATTGTCATTTTGTTTTTTGTTTTTTCACTTTGTTGGAGTACATCCTACAAGTGCACCACTTAATATGCAGCTTTTAGTCCTCCACAAAGCATGGCATTTAAAAGAATTGTGTATTGTTGATGTTGCCCTTTAAACCTAATAGAAAAGGCCCATGCCTGTGGAACAGTATTATAATACAGTAACACTAATTTTTGTGTTGGTACGTCTCACATGGCAGTGCCCAGATCTTTTTACCAAAAGCTTACAAATTGGTCTTGAAAAGGCCAGAAAAAAATGACAAGATTTGACTTCCATATACTTAAATGGGATTCAGGCACTATATTTAGGGTTTGTGGATTTTTTCAAGTTTTCTATGAACTTCCAGTGAATTGAAAATTGCTTGGTTTGCTCATAATTTTTTCAGTGTATTGCACTGTGGTTAGCCTTTCCTCAGAATATGTTCACATGAGAGGTGATGTGATTGTTCCATATTTATTTCATGTTTGATGTGAATTTTAGAAAAGTGTATTTATATCCATTTTAGTTGTTTTCTAACATGTTTTCGCAGACCCAATTTATTTAAACTCACAGGTCAGGTATGATCAAAATCAGCACATGAAGCAAAATCCTGTGCCATTATACAGGAGAAATTATGGAACATAATGTGCACTTTTTATTGCCAGTAACACTTGGGGATCTATAGATAGAAATAATTACCTGTGAGAATGTCTCAGCCATTTGCACAGCCACCATGAATATCACTGTAATTTGCTAATATGTTTATTTCCTATGTTTTTGTTTTAACCGCTTCCAGACAAGCTGCCACAGTTTCACTGTGGCAGGTTGCCTCCCCTGAGCAAAATGATGTTACCTTACGTCGCTTTGCCTTTTGGCCACTAGGGCGCGCGCACACCCATGGCCCGCCGTCGAAGCTAATGCGAGTGCCCAGCGGGCGCGATGACCGCCGGGCACCCGTGATCGCTTGTGACAGAGCGAGAACCTGGGTTTGGTTTGTGTAAACACACAGATCCCGGTTCTCTCAGGGGAGAAGAGACTGATCATGTGTTTATACTGATTATGAACACCGATCTGTCATCTCTCCTAGTCAGTCCCATCCCCCCATAGTTAGAACACAGTGAGGGAACACAGTTAACCCCTTGATCGCCCCCTAGTGTTAACCCCTTCACTGCCAGTGACATTTATACAGTAATCAGTGCATTTTTATAGCATTGATTGCTGTATATTTGTCACTGGTCCCAAAAATGTGTCAAAAGTGTCCGATGTGTCCGCTGCAATATCGCAGTCCCAACAAAAATCGCTGATCACCGCCATTACTAGTAAAAAAAATTATAATAATAAAATGCCTTAAATCTATCCTCATTTTGTAGACGCTATAACTATAACAAACCAATCAATATACACTTATTGCGATTTTTTTACCAAAAATATGTAGAAGAATACATATCGACTTAAATTGAGGAAAAACATTTTTATTTATTTTTTAAATTGGGATATTTATTATAGCAAAAAGTAAAAGATATTGTGGGTTATTTACTAAAGGAAAATCCACTTTGCACTGCAAGTGCACTTGAAAGTGCACTGAAAGGGCACTTGGAAGTGCAGTCACTGTATATCCGAGGGGGACATGCAAGGAAAATAAAAAACAGCATTTTAGCTTGCACATGATTGGATGATATTAAAAAAGAAAGGGTCAGGTCCATTTTTTACTGTGTTAAGGTGCGTTGTCAGCCGCTCATCTTAATGCACAATAATACGCTGCCCATATTTTTTTTTTTCAAAAAGATTTTATTGGAAGATAACATATTTAACAGAAATGTTGAAAAGAACAAAAAGCAAAAACAGTTGACAAAGTATGAATGAATAAAGACATTTCATACAAATTGTGTTTGATGGGAACAATGAGAGATATAGATATTGAATAATCAGTGAACATATCAAATTCCAAGGTAGAACAAATTTTTTAAGTTTTTTTTTTTTTTTTTGAGGTGTGTCAATAATAAACATATATTGAGTATGTCTAATGTGCATAGTTCCATGTAACAGTTTGCTTAAGATCAATAATGCGTTTAAGGAGTGTATAGTATGCCTATATATCAAGAATAATGTACAAGCGAATGTGAGAGATGACATCACTGAGGGAGCTAGAGAGGAGGTGGAATCCTTGTGGGTAGAACTCCAAAGGGATGAAGCTAAGGGGAAAATAATACTGGGATTATGCTATAGGCCCCCTAACCTGAGGGAGGAAGTGGAGACGGATCTCCTATCACAAATTGGATTAGCAGCAAGGATGGGAAGTGTTATCATAATGGGGGATTTTAATTATCCAGACATAGACTGGGCGGAGGGAACCGCGCATTCATTTAAGGCTCGCCAGTTCCTTAATGTCTTGCTGGACAATTTTATGGGTCAGATGGTAGACGCACCAACTAGAAATAAAACATTACTGGATCTACTGATTACCAACAATACAGACCTGATCACAGATGTGGAAATACGGGGCAATTTAGGTAACAGCGATCACAGGTCAATTAGTTTCAGTATAAATCACACAAATAGGAAACATGAAGGGAACACAAAGACACTGAATTTCAAAAGAGCCAACTTCCCTAAACTACAAACCTTGCTAAAAGGCATAAATTGGGATAAAATATTAGGAACAAAGAATACGGAGGAGAGATGGGTTTGCTTTAAGAGCATATTAAATAAGGGCATTAACCAATGTATCCCATTGGGTAATAAATTTAAAAGAGCGAACAAAAATTCTGGATGGCTTAACTCCAATGTAAAAATGCATATAAAAGCAAAGGAGAAGGCCTTCAAAAAATACAAGGTTGAGGGATCATCCTCAGCATTCAGACTTTATAAAGAATGCAATAAGAAATGTAAGGGTGCAATTAGGACGGCTAAGATAGAACATGAAAGACACATAGCGGAGGAGAGCAAAAAAAATCCCAAGAAATTCTTTAAGTATGTAAACAGTAAAAAAGGGAGGACAGACCATATTGGCCCCATAAAGAATGAGGAAGGACATCTGGTTACAAAGGATGGGGAGATGGCAAAGGTATTGAATTTATTCTTCTCCTCAGTCTTCACAAGTGAATCGGGGGGCTTCAGTACCCAAAACTGCAGTGTTTATCCTCATGACACAACACAGGAAGCACCTCCATGGTTAACAGAGGACGGAATTAAAATTAGACTTGAGAAACTTAACATTAATAAATCACCGGGACCAGATGGCTTGCATCCGAGGGTACTTAGGGAACTCAGTCAAGTGATTGCCAGACCGTTGTTCCTAATTTTTACAGACAGTCTATTGACTGGAATGGTACCAGCTGATTGGAGAAAAGCCAATGTAGCACCAATATTTAAAAAGGGCCCAAAATACATCCCTGGGAATTACAGACCAGTTAGCCTAACATCAATAGTATGTAAACTCTTGGAGGGGATGATAAGGGACTATATACAAGATTTTAGTAATAAGAACGATATCATTAGCAGTAATCAGCATGGATTCATGAAGAATCGTTCTTGCCAAACCAATCTATTAACCTTCTATGAGGAGGTGAGTTGCCATCTAGATAAAGGAAGGCCCGTAGACGTGGTGTATCTGGATTTTGCAAAAGCATTTGACACCGTTTCCCATAAACGTTTACTGTACAAAATAAGGTCCGTTGGCATGGACCATAGGGTGAGTACATGGATTGAAAACTGGCTACAAGGGCGAGTTCAGAGGGTGGTGATAAATGGGGAGTACTCAGAATGGTCAGGGGTGGGTAGTGGGGTTCCCCAGGGTTCTGTGCTGGGACCAATCCTATTTAATTTGTTTATAAAAGACCTGGAGGATGGGATAAACAGTTCAATCTCTGTATTTGCAGATGATACTAAGCTAAGCAGGGCAATAACTTCTCCGCAGGATGTGGAAACCTTGCAAAAAGACCTGAACAAATTAATGGGGTGGGCGACTACATGGCAAATGAGGTTCAATGTAGAAAAATGTAAAATAATGCATTTGGGTGGCAAAAATATGAATGCAATCTATACACTGGGGGGAGAACCTCTGGGGGAATCTAGGATGGAAAAGGACCTGGGGGTCCTAGTAGATGATAGGCTCATCAATGGCATGCAATGCCAAGCTGCTGCTAATAAAGCAAACAGAATATTGGCATGCATTAAAAGGGGGATCAACTCCAGAGATAAAACTATAATTCTCCCGCTCTACAAGACTCTGGTCTGGCCGCACCTGGAGTATGCTGTCCAGTTCTGGGCACCAGTCCTCAGGAAGGATGTACTGGAAATGGAGCGAGTACAAAGAAGGGCAACAAAGCTAATAAAGGGTCTGGAGGATCTTAGTTATGAGGAAAGGTTGCAAGTGCTGAACTTATTCTCTCTGGAGAGGAGACGCTTGAAAGGGGATATGATTTCAATTTACAAATACTGTACTGGTGACCCCACAATAGGGCTAAAACTTTTTCGCAGAAGAGAGTTTAATAAGACTCGTGGCCACTCATTACAATTAGAAGAAAAGAGGTTTAACCTTAAACTACGTAGAGGGTTCTTTACTGTAAGAGCGGCATGGATGTGGAATTCCCTTCCACAGGCGGTGGTCTCAGCAGGGAGCATTGATAGCTTCAAGAAACTATTAGATAATCACCCGAATGACCGCAACATACAGGGATATGTAATGTAATGCTGACACATAATTACACACATAGGTTGGACTTGATGGACTTGTGTCTTTTTTCAACCTCACCTACTATGTAACTATGTAACTATATAGTCACAGCCTAGATACATTCTCGTGTCTAATCAATGTAGGTATAAGAATGAATTATTATCGCCAGATTTGTTGCTATTGATGCAGAGGGGCATGATATTCTTGTTTCTGTGTATGGCAAGCACACCCAGAAAGAGAAAAAAAAGGGAAAAGTAAAAAAAAAAGGGGGGGGGGGGGTGATTAGGATAGTGGATTGGGAGCAGGAATTAAAGGCATCAGAGGGCTTGGAGTTTTTTGGTTGTGTAATGACCACTGCCTTGTTGAAAAGGTGATGCAATATGTTTTGTGAAAATTCACTTGTTTTACAGGTTGTTTTCCATAGTTTTGTGATATGCGTCAGAAAGTTTGAACTGAGACCAATCTGCCCATGTTGTCGCGTATTTAGAGGGGGAATCTCGTGCTACAGCAATGAGTTGTTCCATTTCCACAATTTTTGTTAATTTGTTTGTACCATTCGAATATGGAAGGGACTTTGGGGGTATCCCAGGATCTCGGGATGCACATTTTGGCTGCATTTATCATAATCATGGCAAGAGATTTGTAATACGGTTGAGAACGGGCAGATTGAAGATGGAGGAGAAATTGTTCTGGCTTGAGATTTATGCCCTGTGCACACGGTCGGACATTGATCGGACATTCCAACAACAAAATCCATGGATTTTTTCCGACGGATGTTGGCTCAAACTTGTCTTGCATACACACGGTCACACAAAGTTGTCGGAAAATCCGATCATTCTGAACGCGGTGACGTAAAACACGTACATCGGGACTATAAACGGGGCAGTAGCCAATAGCTTTCGTCTCTTAATTTATTCTGAGCATGCGTGGGACTTTGTGAGTCGGATTTGTGTACACATGATCGGAATTTTATAGCAAGCTCTCAAACTTTGTGTGTCAGAAATTCCAATGGAAAATGTGTGATGGAGCCCACACACGGTCGAAATTTCCTACAACGAGGTCCTATCACACATTTTCCGTCGCGAAATCCGACCGTGTGTACAGGGCAATAGGTGTTGCTTGTTAATTTTGGTGATTTGGTTGTGTACCTCTTTTAAAAAATGGCCCTTATTGTTTTAAATGGCTTTTTCACAAGATAACCTTTTAAAGTTTACTGCATCTTTACCTTTGAAATCTTCTGCTTTAGTTTACTTTATTATTCTAACCAAACTTGTACAGCTTTTTCCTTTATTACAAATACTGATATAAACGAAAAATGAAATATCAGTTCACTCAGGTGTAGCCAGATTCTCTCATTGGAAAAAGTTATTCTATACCTCCACACTGGCATTTCATTTTAATACAGTTTTTATCCACATTATAATACTAATTCCAATGAAATTGAAGACTTCTGAAAAGTTATTACAGACATTAGAAAAGTCTTTACTAGGACATCACTCTGTAACATTTAAGAATGAAAGAAAAGCATCCACAAGAAAGTAGTTTGTGGCCTAATAGGGAAAAAATATAGATGTGAAAAACCTTGAAAATGGTTCATAATTGTATATGTATAAACCTGAATTCTAGAAAGATATGAAAGACCAATATTTGCTAGAGTAATTAAAATCTAAATAAATGTACGTTTAGATATAAGTGATATAAGATTCAAGACTTGGAATTGCAAGACTCAGACTTGGAAACTGCATTGCATTCTGGTCAGGTTCTACTGCTTTACACAGTGCTATTAGTCTAACACTAGGAACTCGCTGACAAAAGGAGAACTCAGACTGATGATCGCATTAGTGTAGCAATGCTCCTTTGTTGTCCAGGCAGCAGGTTGTTAATAGATCACTGACCAATATGTACTGCTCAAAACCACTAAAGGTCAAGGAACTGGGAATGCTTCCTGCCAAGGGTGCTTTGATCCCTGCACTTCCAACCAAATTTAAGCATGGTCTTTCTGCTTTTATTAACAACCAGTTTAAAGTGGAACTCCACCCAAAAGATGAAGTTCCACTTTAAGTACCCCCCCCTCCCCTGCCCTGGCATGTAATTTTTGTCAGCCTAAGTGATTTTTGTCAGCATCACAGGTCCCAAATGACTGCCGGACCATTCAGGACACACAGCGTGACTCACGCATGTGCAGTGTGTACTCGGCTGTGAAGCTGCAAGGTGTCACAGCCGGGTGCCCACATTTGAAATGCCAGCGCCGGGAAGAGAAGAGGGAGACAAGCGGTGGCTTGGGTGAGCACATTGCTGGATCGTGGGACAGGTGAGTGTGTGTTTATTAACCAACCTGGCTGTATGATTATCAGATTTTTGCGTCTCAAATCGTTACATTGTTTTGCATAGAAATTTTGCGTTTTATATTTTAGGCATGTAATTCTTAGTAATAACATATTTAAATCTGTCCAAACAAGAGTCTAGTAGACATCCCGGGTATGACAAAGTTTGAAACACTGAATCATAAATTATAATATAATAAATAACTGTAGATAATTATAAAAATAATAATATAATAATTATAAAATTATTTTCCTCACAATTCACTATTGCTCAATTCTGCAAGTGTTCTAATTAATTATCGCTGGTTTCTAGCTGGTCTCAAACCGCTTATGATGTAAAGGGACACTTTTTGGTTACCAATCCAGCACTGTCCCAACTGCAGCGCACCATGCCTTCTCTTCCTGGTCTCACTGGAGACACAGGAATCAGTGGGAGCCTGCTGTCAGTCAAATCTTGTGAAGAGGGGGGCATGACCAAACCACACTGTGTGTATCTATGACAATCTATATATATATTGTTTCCCCAGGGAGTATCTGCAGGATAAATAAAGTATTAGTAAATTGCTTCTGTCTTTTTTAGATTTAGTATCGGTATTTTATTAGAATGAGTTGAATATAATTTTCGATCCTGTGCAGTGTATGGGATTTTAGCACAGATAATGACAAAATTATTTTAAAAATTTGACTGTATAAATTTATAGAAAGACAAAATAAATGCACAGCCTATTTGATTTACCAAAGGGGTCAAATATTCAGTTAGCCCATTGAAGGCGGGCACAGTTCAGTGTTCTAGTAATGTCCACAGGAATTTTTGTTTTATTTCCATATACATGATTGTGTGTTTAAAGTGGGTACTGTGTATAAAAAGCCCCACAAGCAGAAGCGAGCGAGTGAGGGAAAGGGAAGTGGGACTTTAAATGAAGCCAATGGTTTGCAAGCCGACACATAACGGTGGGTCAATAGAATCTTTATTGCATATTCATACAGACAATGGTATCAAACAATGTCAAGATAACACTTGGTAAAATGTTAGTAGTGATAACCAAGATCAGCGTAAGGATCATTAGCATAGTCATCAAAGATAAAACAGGTAACAAGAGTAATAACATAGGTATGAGAGATGTTAAAATAAAAACAAGGGATCACCAGGTGTCAGAATACGTAAATGATTAAAACAAGGTAATGCCTGCCAGATAGCTGGCCTCAAAATCCTGTTGAAGGGTAATAACTTGTATAGTATGGATTGAAACAAAGGAGGGGAACTGGTAGCTCGACGCGTTTCATGGTTCAAGACCACTCATCAGGAGCAGACATGTCATGTTTCTAGAATGTAAAGATAATAATATCATGGGTCAGAATATGGGTCACATATCTACCACTTTCTACTCTAGGGTGCCCCGTGGCTCTGCATCGCCCCTTGGGGGGGTGCCTGTTTTGGTCGCCGCGGCGGGGATGCCCGCCTCAGCTCCCGGTTTGGCACTGTTTCCGGACGGCTTGCCGTGCCTGGCCATTCACCATCTACCCATGTCTGCTGTGAGTACCATTAATTTTTTGGGGGATTACCAGCCCTCATGTACCCACTCTATATTCTGACCCATGATATTATTATCTTTACATTCTAGAAACATGACATGTCTGCTCCTGATGAGTGGTCTTGAACCACGAAACGCGTCAAGCTACCAGTTCCCCTCCTTTGTTTCAATCCATACTATACAAGTTATTACCCTTCAACAGGATTTTGAGGCCAGCTATCTGGCAGGCATTACCTTGTTTTAATCATTTACGTATTCTGACACCTGGTGATCCCTTGTTTTTATTTTAACATCTCTCATACCTATGTTATTACTCATGTTACCTGTTTTATCTTTGATGACTATGCTAATGATCCTTACGCTGATCTTGGTTATCACTACTAACATTTTACCAAGTGTTATCTTGACATTGTTTGATACCATTGTCTGTATGAATATGCAATAAAGATTCTATTGACCCACCGTTATGTGTCGGCTTGCAAACCATTGGCTTCATTTAAAGTCCCACTTCCCTTTCCCTCACTCGCTCGCTTCTGCTTGTGGGGCTTTTTATACATTGTAGTCATAGGGATGGAAATGTGCGACCCTACCCGGCGCAATTTCATTTAAAGTCCCACTTCCCTTCCCCCTTTCTGGTTGTTCATAAAGTGGGTACTGGTTTATTGAGCTAACTTTTTATTTTTTTAATAAACCGATCCCATTTTCTTTAGATAATTTTAATTCATCCTAAGGTTCATGAAGATGATAATGTATACAGCAACTATTGGTAAATATTCTAAAAGTCTGGGGCATCACAATGTAACATGATTCCTTAACTTCATTTATCTGCAATAAGTATGTCTTAGGCTAATGAACAGCCTTTTACAAAAAAATTATTTATTTTACATTTTTTTCAAAATATCTTTTAGTTATTCATAACTATAAACTATTTATAAAATGTAGGGAAATATATGCATATCAGATAATTCTCAGCATGGCTCAGCATGTGAAATTAGCATACAATGATGTAAACACATTGCCTTGAGAGTACTTGCACATAGCAGAGGAACTGGACAAATATTAACATGACAATTTGCCTAGCAAGTAAGTTTGAAAAACAAGAATCTAAAGTTACAAGAGGTAGCAAAGTTCATCTAGCTGCAGAGAACAAAAGCATTTTCAAACATATTGAGGGCACCAAAGACATCACAGATTTAACAAACTTCAGGTAAGAAAACAATGTATTCGTTTTTATTGTAGATATAAAATAATAAATAGCCTTGCTACTCTGTGTACTAGTACTAAAAAAAATGGATATATGAAGTGAAAATAATATGTGTGTACTTGGAGACATCAGAGTCTGCTATTGTTATTAATTAATTCTGAACAGCAAGCTAGTACATAGGGGAAAGGAGGTGTAAAAGCTGTAAAATAGCTTTTACATGCTCATTAATAACATTTTTCTGAATTCATTTGTTTAATTCATTCGTTTTTTTGCTTCTTGGCCTTGATAGATTATGTATGTATGTATATATATATATATATATATATATATATATATATATATATATATATATATATATATATATATATATATATATATATATATATATATATATATATATATATATATATATATATATATATATATATATATATATATATATATATATATATATATATATATATATATATATATATATTATAAAAATCTATAGCTATATGAAATCAAAAAATGGGGTAAATGGCGCTCCCTAGTTAGGGGGTAAGATATTCTATTAGGGCACCCACAGTGCTTGTGTAAGAACAAACAGGCAAAGAAAACAAGAAAATGAACAAGTGCTAATCCACTAGTAATAGCCCCCTATATTACATGACTATATTCAATCAACCCAGTAAGCGCTATATACGTGATAATAATTATAGTGGCTGGTCACATCCGTTAACGGTACTACAGTGAACCATACAGATTAATGTGAAAAGTAGTCTAAATCATTAGTGTATCAACTCGTCAATAGTGATGACCGTGGGTTCAAAATTGCACCAATCATATATCAAAAAATATATATATATTAAAAAATACTAAAAAATATGTGCATAGTACCAAGTCCAACAGTAATATTATAAATCACTTTGTGTCCATCATAACAGGTCCAACAGTAAGGTATCCCAAAGAAAATGTCCACAAAACAATGAAAAAAAGGAAAATTAGTGAAGCTCCAAAATGGCAAAAGTGTTCAAACAATCTGGTGACTCTTGTGCTCAAGCTGATCAGGTGACTCTTGTGTTCCCCCTATGGGTCCCCACTCACCAGCTCCTCATAACCCTGCAGGGGTGGTATGCATGTATGGATGGTCGTAGTTTTTTTAAACTACTACACTATGGGAGTCTTATCTCTTCCAATGAGCATTTAAACCCTGGATTTGGTTGCGGAGGTTGCGCTGAGCGCATGATTGTTTTCGGACGTCCTGTTTTGATGTAACAGGCGGAAGTAAGGGCCAGTGACAGAGCTACCAAGAGGGACTATCCACGTCCATCCATACATGCCTACCACCCCTGCAGGGGTATGAGGAGCTGGTGAGTGGGGACCCATAGGGGGGACACAAGAGTGTATATATACAGGTATATACATATATATATATATATATATATATATATATATATATATATATATATATATACGTCCATGTCCATCATCCCATGGTTCAAAGGTTGTTATCTTCCATACAATATTTATATCTTCAATCTTGTGTACAACTCCACCAGAAACTGAAAATTCAACCATGATTTCACTCATCTCCCAGCAATCAGCAATTGTGCTCTCACCTTATATGGGACCTAATAATTTAAAGGTCCAAGTATTGCTTCTCCCCACCAGAGGTTCATCACCATAGTCAGTCCAGGCCAAATAACTGATCCTTTTCATGAAGGGTTAATCTAATTTTGGCTCATATAGTGTTCACTGTAAGCAAGTAACCTATCCTTTATTAAAAATTCTGTATCTAAGCAATCAGCTGGTTAAAATCCAGTATAACCTTTAAATACATACGACCCTATGCAGTGCCTCTATACACTGTTATCTAGTGCACCCAAGGCTGCTCACCATTCCTACTGCACTGCTACATCCTCTACCACCCTGTGTTCTGGAATCCTTGTACAGAGATGCCATTGGTGGCTTTGTGATGTCACCCAAAGCTCCACCCTATTAATTTCTTCAATGTGACTTTGTCAGGGGCCCTTCATCCAGTGGGGTGGTGGGAGGCTATCTACCAATTCTGCTCAGCAACTGCTGCACAGATTTGAATGGATGTACATGGAACAGATTACAGGTATGTATGAAGCATATTGATCTCTGATCCATTTTTTATATTTTTGAAAAGCATTGTGGATATGCCAGCATTCTAATATTTTGGATCAAAAAATGGTATTATTGTTTATAAAAAATAATTATATCCTAATATTAGTTACAGAATAAATACATAAATAAATAAAATTGAATGCATTCTACTGACCTAAATTTACACATTATCTAATTAGAACCATGTGTTTACAAGAAAAACTTTTTAAACTTGAGAGACAATGGGTTCTAGAAAATTTGTGAATATATACTTTTTTAAAAAACATAATGTACTGGGCAAGCTTCTTCATTGTTGGTTGTAAACAAACATATGTATTGCACAGGTTTTTCTTCTTAGATCTTGTTAAGACCACTTTTTACAGCACTGTCATGGATTGGCAGCTTATCAAGTAAACATTTGAAGTAAAGAGTATGAAGTATGTCTAAAGCCAAAACCTTTCTTTTAGTTTAAGATTAGTGAAAACCCCTGTCAGTCTTTTTTGGCTGCCTTTATCCGATTGAGGAGATCTCCATTCAGTTCCTGTTCTAGAGCTACAACAGAAAGTGAAAGGAAATCTCCACAATGTGAGGGAAATCTCTTCATAAAATATTGTCACTAAACCAGAACCACTGCAGCTTTTGTATTTTGACAGCCGGCTCCATCAGCAGGTTAAATACTCAAACAGTGCCTTCAATCAATTGGATGCATGCTCTGTTTGGATGATAATTTTCTGCCCACCTTCCTTCAAATTTTCAGTTGAGGCATGGCAGGGTAAAAAAGGCAGCTGACAGGGCCGCCCATTGACCAGATTACACCTGGTTTATCTGCCAAAATTCACTTTTTGATTGACCAACTTTGGATCGTGATTCAAATAATGCCTACAGATAATGGTAATATTATTGAATTGAGCACAGGTAAAACTGACCTTTTCAATTTATTTATTACAGGTTCTTATATAGTGCTGTCAATTTACACAGCGCTTTACACATATATATATATATATATATATATATATATATATATATTGTACATTCACATCAGTCCCTGCCCTCAAAGAGCTTACAATCTAAGGTCCCTGACTCACATTCATACTTACATAAACTAGGGCAAACTTAGATAGGAGCCAATTCACCTACCAATCATTTATTCTACAAAAATACATCTAATGTCCGCATGTTCAAATATGTTGAATAAGCCAATAGTTTCTAAGGGGTGTAGTTACTTTTTCACATGACTGTACAACTCTATAAATTAATAATTGCCTATAATTAGTGTTTACAGAACATTCCCATCAACCTGTGATCCACAGGTTAATGGGAATGTTCTGTACACACTTACTATAGGCAAGTATTAATTTATAGATTTGTACAGTCATGTGAAAAACGTAACAATCAATTTTACTGTAGTAGGAAGGGCTTGCTTACCATTGGCACTGCCTGCAGTGATTCCTGGGCTCAATCATTCCTCCAGGGAGTCCGGGACCACAGCAAACTGTCAGTAATAATTAGATACAGAGGATATCAAGGAACATCCATTCCCCAACCCCCTCTGCAATGAACCCAGAAGTGATGAGGATTTCTTTACTTCCAGTTTCAGAGCTGACATTCTCTAACTATTGTAGTCAGATGATCAAGCATGATCTGTGCTGGATTACCTGCAGTGGAAAGCATGGATAACATTAGGAGTAGATTGTTGTACTAAGGGGAGGAGCGGGGGAGCTTGCTGTACTAACTATTCAATGTTAGAACAGCAATATCCCTGCTGAGCTATCGTGTTTAGACAGGGGGGACTGTGCCCACCAGAACACAACAGTCAGCGCTCACAGCCATTGGCTGCCAGTGCTGATCAGATGCAGATCAGATGCTGGCTTTTCAGCATGCCTGTTCAACAGAAGTTGTCCATTCGGCTGACTTCTTTCAAACAGGGTGGTGTACACCCTGGCCGAATGTCGGACGGTTTCTGTTGAACCGCCCGATATTGGCCCATTGGCACCAGGCTTTAGATAGACTAATACATTTTGATAGACGTTATATGTGACTAACAAATTTAAACCTAACTCCAGCTAACATTGAAGCAGTTACAGAAACATTTTTCTACTTTGGGGATAAAGGTCTTACAGCAAGTGTTCACTAATTTGTCTCATCCCTCTAACTTCCACTTTTCCTGCAAAATTTGGTCTGTTAAATAAAGTTGAAAAATTACAGCAGGATAAACAGGTAAAAAAAGAAGTTACTTAAGAAAAACAAAAACTGCTTTTTTAATGCTAGTGGCAGACTGCATTGTATGCAGTACGTCATAATTGATTTTTGCTTTAGTACCACTTTAAACTTTGGAAGACTCATGAAAGAATTATGGAGTCTTTCACTGCGCACTTCCTTCTGAAAATGCAAGTTGAAAGACTGGCTCTGGTTACATTAGCATCTGAATAACTGAGTTGGAATAAGTACAGTATATACTATATATCATGAAACGCAGAGTGATATCAGAATTCCTGATCTACATACTTGTTATAGGTTAGTAACTCAAAGCATTGAGGCCAGTGGATCAGCATAACATCATTGTTAATAAGGGTAAACCATAAATCTGCCTATGAATGTGCTTGCTCTCCTTAAAAGTAAAGTGCAATTTCACTGCACTTTACCTTGATGGTCTAAAATTACCCCCCCCCCCCCTCCCCCCTTATCCTCTATCCCTTATAAAGTGTATAAATGAACACAGCAATCACCTATACAGCAGAGCTCAGGCTGTAAAAGGAATAAGCAACACAAGAAGCCGATTAGTTTGCTTCAGTGCAAGGAGCATGTCAAAAAGTGGAGACAGCAGAGTGATAGCGAGGGGAGATCATCTGTTTGCTGTTTTTCCGTTCGCTGTCCAGTCAAAAAGTGAAGAGACGACTTTTTTGTGTTACTGACTTGCACTGGGGAAAAACTAGGTCTTTTGCCCTGCCAGGGAGGAATTTGCAGTGGGGCAGAGCTGTGTAATTCTCAGAATTGGATTGGCAGAAATGCAAATCATTTGGCAGGTAAACATATACCCAAATGTGTTTCATCTGTGTATTCTGTTTGGCTGAAGTTAATCTTTTTCTATCCCTTTACAAACTTCTTTAATTTCCCAAAACTCTGTGAGGGATTATTTAACCTGTACCCAATCATGTATGCCCTTACATTACATACTGTGGTTATTGGTAGATTTAAAATGATTATGCAATTTTGTTTATAAGGAGCTTACAAAGGCAAAGTACAATGTCTAACTTATATAACTAATAAGATACCTTTTTCATGTTTGGATGACTCTTCAGATAATTAAAGGTCCAAATAGGGTCGCTACAGGTTACTGCACATTGCCCATCATTGCACTTTTTCTTTTTTTTTGGACCTGGTATTGGGCTTTTTAACGTATCCCCTAACCACTTATGTAACAGCTTCCAATACTTCTTTATTACAATGCCATTTTTTAGTTTCCAGTTCTGTGGTAGTTTGACTGACCATTACTCCATCATGCAACACTGCACCCAAAATAACTTTATATAATTTTTGAAACAGATAGGGCTTTCTTTTGGTGTCTTTGGCGGTTTTAGTAACCACTGGATTTTTACTATATAATGTTGAAAAAATGTTTCACTAAAATAAAACTACCAAGACAATATAAAGGCCCCAAAATGACCCCTTTTTGGAAAATAGACACCCCAAAGTGACCTTACAATGCTTTCTTTTTTGGAACATGTTGGCATTCAGGGGGGGGGGGGGGGGGTTAAACATGGAGCTTGGTAATTGCACACTAGATACAGTGCACATAGGTCAAACACAGAGAAAGATGAGATGCAAGGCTTAATGAAAAGGTTGCATACAGTGGGTTGATGGCGATGAATGGGTTAATGTGGACATGTGCAGGATGAGAGAGCTTAAAGATTAATATACATTTCACTGAAGAGACAGGCTTGAGGTCATATGTATCAGAGAGATGGGGATGACATGGTTAAACTTTACTTGAATCTTTACTTATATTTTTTGTGTTCAGAAAATCATGAATAGCTTATTGATTCATTAGTTTCACTTTTCCCATTTCCTCTGTCGTAAAAGGAAGGGACAGGCTCACGTATGTAAACACACACTGTCTCTCTTTGACCAATCACAGCAATCCTGTTCACAGGGACTGTGAATGGAGTCATCCGATGATGGACTAGTTTACTGACATTAACTATGGACTTGCTACCTGAAGGCTATTTTTGCGGTAGTGTAGTGGTTAATATTATACATGATATATCTTATACTGTGACTAAATTACAATTTATGTAAGCAAGGTAGCTGCCTCAGCAGGCAAATAATCTCAAGAAAATAAACACAACATGCCTAGATATACACACAGAGCCTTGAAAAAGTATTCAAACCCCTTGAAATTTTCCACATTTTGTCATGTTACAACCAAAAACGTAAATATATTTTATTGGGATTTTTTGTGATAGACCAACACAAAGTGGCACATAATTGTGAAGTGAATAAAAAATGATAAATGGTTTTAATTTTTTTTCAAATAAATATCTGAAAAGTGTGGCATGCATTTGTATTAAGCCACCTTTACTCTGATACCCCTAACCAAAATCTAGTGGAACCAATTGCCCTTAGAAGTCACCTAATTAGCAAGTAGAGTCCACCTGTGTGTAATTTAATCTCAGTATAAATACAGCTGTTATGTGAAGCCCTCAGAGGTTTGTTAAAGAATCTTAGTGGACAAACAGCATCATGAAGGCCAAGGAACACACCACACAGGTCAGGGATAAAGTTGTGGAGACGTTTAAAGCAGGGTTGGGTTATAAAAAAATATTCCAAGCTTTGAACATCTCACAGAGCACTGTTCAATCCGTTACACAAAAATGCAAAGAGTATGGCACAACGGCAAACCTACCAAGACATGACCGTCCACCCAAACTGACAGGGTGAGCAAGGACAGCATTAATTAGAGAAACAGCCAAGATGCCCATGGTAGCTCTGAAGGAGCTGCAGAGATCCACAGCTCAGGTGGGAGAATCTATCCACAGGACAACTATTAGTCGTGCACTCCACAAATCTGGCCTTTTTGGAAGAGTGGCAAGAAGAAAGCCATTGTTGAAAGAAAGCCATAAGAAGTCCAGTTTGCAGTTTGTGAGAAGCCATGTGGGGGACATAGCAAACTTGTGAAAGAAGGTGCTCTGGTCAGATGAGACCAAAATTGAACTTTTTGGCCTAAAAGCAAAATGCTATGTGTGGCGCAAAACTGACACTGCACATCGACCTGAACACACCATCCCCACCGTGAAACATGGTGGTGGCAGCATCATGTTGTGGGAATGCTTTTCTTCATTGGGGACAGGGAAGCTGGTCAGAGTTGATGGGAAGATAGATGGAGCCAAATACAGGACAATCTTATGCCCTGTACACACGGTCGGACATTGATCGGACATTCCGACAACAAAATCCATGGATTTTTTCCAACGGATGTTGGCTCAAACTTGTCTTGCATACACATGGTCACACAAAGTTGTCGGAAAATCCGATCGTTCTGAACGCGGTGACGTAAAACACGTACGTCAGGACTATAAATGGGGCAGTAGCCAATAGCTTTAGTCTCTTAATTTATTCTGAGCATGCGTGGTACTTTGTGCGTCGGATTTGTGTACACATGATCGGAATTTAACCGATCGGATTTTGTTGTCGGAAAATTTTACAGCCTGCTCTCAAACTTTGTGTGTCAGAAATTCCTATGGAAAATGTGTGATGGAGCCTACACATGGTCGAGGTTCCCACAAGGTCCTATCACACTTTTTCCATCAGAAAATCCTAACGTGTGTACAGGGCATTAGAAGAAAACCTGTTAGAGTCTGCAAAAGACTTGAGACTGGGGAAGAGGTTCCCCTTCCAGCAGGACAATGACCCTAAACATACAGCCAGAGCTACAACAGAATGATTTAGATCAAAATATATTCATGTGTTAGAATGGCCCAGTCACAGTCCAGACCTAAATCCAATTGAGAATCTGTGGAAAGACTTGAAAATTGCTGTTCACAGACGCTCTCCATCCAATCTGACAGAGCTTGAGGTATTTTGCAAAGAAGAATGGGCATAAATGTCACTTTCTAGATGTGCAAAGCTGGAAGAGACATACCCAAAAAGACTTGCAGCTGTAATTGCAGTGAAAGGTGGTTCTACAAAGTATTGACTCAGGGGGGCTGAATACAAATGAACACCACACTTTTCACATATTTATTTGTAAAAAAATTGGAAAACCATTTATCATTTTCCTTCCACTTCACAACTATGTGCCACTTTGTGTTGGTCTATCACATAAAATCCCAATAAAATACATTTACATTTTTGGTTGTAACATGACAAAATGTGAAAAATGTCAAGAAGTATGAATACTTTTTTTAAGGCACTGTAGTATGGCATTTATAATTACTGTAAATCATAGAGGCCAACTACAAGGTCTTAATGAGGTGGTATATGGTACCAGCAAGACTGGCCGCTTTTGTGCCTGGTGCCACCTCTAAATGTTTCAGGTGATGTAGTCAAGTAGGATCCACCTATCACATATGGTGGACATGCCCCAAGGTCAGGAGATTCTGGATCAGGGTCTACTTTTTTATTTATACCCTTACCCAGATGAACTTGATGAAATCAGCAACACCTCTGGGAGGTAGGATAGTGGAAGCCTCCAGATCCCAAAGACGACTTTTAACATTTGTATTTATCTCAGCTAAAATAACTATAGCTAGGAACTGGAGGTCCGCAGCCCTGCCATTCCACCAGCTTAAACACAAAATGTCATGGCTTATGCTGAATGAAAGGTTAACAGCAATAGTACAAGATAAGATGAAATAGTTTCACAAAATATGGGATCCATGGATTAACTATCTGACAAACGATCCAAGGGCACTTACAAACTAGATCTATTCTCGAGAAATGGGTCTCTGGACACGGAGCCACAGCTCCCTCCCTTCTCCCCTCTTTAACTTTCCCTTTTCTGCCTTCTATCTGGCACTTTTTCTCCACTTGTTTTACCCCCCTCTTTTAATAATCCTTAATTACTAGGTCTCAATTTTTGATTTATTTGTTACGTTCTGGTTTTCACTCACCCTTGACAGACCTTCCTCTACTTGGGTCATAAAGGGAAACATCAGCTGGATAAGATGAACCAAGCCCCCCCCCCCGAGAGTCAGAAGGGGGGCTGATTGGTCCCAGCGGATGGAACAAAAGTTAGGGATTAGGAATGGAAATATACATCGGGACATAGAAGCCGAGGTATTATATACAGTCTAAGATGTTGAGGTGAGAAGGAGGTGAAAATGGTCCATGTATACAACAAGAGGAGGATTCCTCAAGTATACTAGAATTTTAAATGTATAGCTCCATGAACAAGTTGTATTTTGCATAATATAAAGACGAGATCTTTGTTCATTGTATTGTAAAACTTTAATAAAAATAATTGAAACATAATTACTGTAAATATTGTATAAAAAAATCAACCATTACTTAACAGCAAAGGTGGAGACAGACCTCTATTTAGTTGCTGCAACTTTTTAAGGTTTGTGACCTCCTTTCTCCTTTCTCAAGCAGTTCCCACATTTTACTATCAGGTGTACAAACCGAATTATATCAATAATTCAACACTTAGCAGATAGTATATAACTCCAAAACGGTGCACATTTAAGAGATATAGGTAAGCTTTATTATAGGCTTACATATAGGTAAAACTCATGCATGGGAGTTTACTCCCACTTCAAACCTCCTAAAAGTTTAACTAAAATGTTTTTTTTTTCTTTGGTCAGAGTGGGATATGTTAGAGCTTCTATTAGGTTTTATTGGCATCTGTGTTCCCTGTTAACCACTTCCGGACCGCTGCACGCCGATGTACGTCCTAAGTTTGAACGGGGATATCGTTGTTATGGCAGCAGCTAGCTGCCATAACCCCGGTATCCCCGTTTTCGTGCGGCGGCCGGCTTTCAGATAAAAGTGGTCCCTGTGGCGGATTCGCCGCGAGATCACTTTTATCCGTGGCGGGAGAGGGGCCCCCCCTCCTGCCGCGATCCGGAGCCGTCGGTAGCGGCGGAGGCGATCGCGTCCTGTTCTCTGGTGTGTCTGGAGACGAGTGAGGCCAAGATGGCGCTCACTCGTCTCTATGACACTGCTGGGCGGAAGCGACGTCAAAACGTCACTTCCGTCCACGCCTCTTAAAGGCATATTTTTTCAAATGTCATTTTTCTAAATGACTTTTTTTTTTATTGCATTTTAGTGTAAATATGAGATCTGAGGTCTTTTTGACCCCAGATCTCATATTTAAGAGGTCCTGCCATGCTTTTTTCTATTACAAGGGATGTTTACATTCCTTGTAATAGGAATAAAAGTGACACAATTTTTTATTTTTTTTTTAAAACAGTGTAAAAATAAATAAAATATTGTAAAATAAATAATAATAAAAAAAAAAATTTTTAAAACCCCCCTGTCCCGACGAGCTCGCATGCAGAAGCGAACGCATACGCGAGTAGCGCCCGCATATGAAAACGGTGGTCAAACCACACATGTGAGGTATCACAGCGACCGGTAGAGTGAGAGCAATAATTCTAGCCCTAGATCTCCTCTGTAGCATAAAATATGCAACCTGTAGAATTTTTTAAACGTCGCCTATGGAGATTTTTGAGGGTAAAAGTTTGACGCCATTCCACGAGCGGGCGCAATTTTCAAGCATGACATGTTGGGTATCAATTTACTTGGCGTAACATTATATTTCACAATATAAAAAAAATTGGGATAACTTTACTGTTGTTTTATTTTTTTATTCAAAAAAGTGAATTTTTTCCAAAAAAAGTGCGCTTATAAGACGGCTGCGCAAATACGGTGCAAAAAAAAGTATTGCAATGACCGCCATGGTATTCTCTAGGGTGTTAGAAGAAAAAACATATATAATGTTTGGGGGTTCTAAGTAATTTTCTAGCAGAAAAACCTGTTTTAAACATGTAAACACCTAAAATCCAAAACGAGGCTGGTCCTTAAGTGGTTAAGGTGATTTCCCCTTGTTGCCACTATATGAGTAATGGGAAATCTCACCAAAAGATACAGGAAAACTATAAATTTAAGAAGGACTAAAACCTCTTTTGGTAGTATTATTGTTGTCTGTGTCTTCATGTCTTAGTAACAACCATTTAAAGGATAAGTTCACTTTTGGAACGTGTTGCATGTTCCACTCGTTTTTAGGGTGAAACATTGTAACATGTTCCAGCACCTGCAGCTCTGTCCCTGCTTCTCCCCCTGACCATGAATGAATCTTCTCCCCACACTCATTGTCACTTTTTAAAAACAGCGTGGACGTGCAGGGCTTCTCCCACATGGTCGTGTCATTCATTCTCAAGTTCCTGTGAATGAATGCAATTGCGGCTGATAGCTTGTACGCCCTTGTACACCATTGACCTTCCTGCTCTCGGGTAACTGTCTGCCCGTACGTTATATGAACAGACAGGTATGCTGAGAGTCTGCAGGAGCTGGACATTGCACCCAAAATCTGCTGATCGCAGGTGCAATGCTCTGCAGGCTCCTTAGAAACAAAAATAATAAATGTACATTTTTTTACCTGCAAAAGATGAACCTATCCTTTAACTTGTTTTTGTTTCTACTGTCACAGAAACAGGAAGTGAGAGGAGATCTTTGTAATTGGGTCATGGCCATGAAAGCTTGACAAAAATGTATACTCTTCCCAAGTCTAATAAAAAATAAAAAATAAATTAGGCTTTAGAAGGGAGGTCATTTTTTACAGGTTCCCTTTTAACAATCCACTTCCCCCACAATATATGCTATGCATGTGTAACCACACTTTTGTTATATTTGCAATATTGCATCTAGCTGAGAACAAAAGACAGAGGTGTTTTTTTAAACTGACGAGGAAAGAAATCTCACAACTAGGTTGCATTGTTTTTCAGCAAGAAATTAGAATTTCCCTTTACATGATGGAAGATTAAAATAGAAATTCAGATTTTGGTAGAACTTTCTGTTTGTGACAACTCTTCTCAAATGTTTATAACTGAGATCTGCTTATCTGGTATTTCCCTCACTAAGTTGCATTCAATGACCATTGGAAGAAAATTTACAATGGTGATATAAGCACATTTGGTAATTTCCTATGGAAATTACTCATAACATTTTTTACATTCTTTCTCTTTGTTCTCTTACAGCATTCATTGTCTAATAATATTTTGGATGTTTACAATACTGAGCAAGACATTTCAGGATCCAGTATGGTGCTGTCCAATACATCTTGCACAGGCAGTGTTGGTGTCAAGAGAGAAGTACCAGGTAAAGTATTTGTACCGACTCAAAAGCAGATTTCTCCAACATGGCAAAATGTGATGTGTAAAATCCAGTTAATCTTAGCAACCTATCAGAGTCCATGGTGCTTTGCATTAGTGCTTTCTCCACACCATCATTACTATTTGCACTATACCAGAAAATATGTGAAAGAGTTTTATGTACATCTACTAATACAATTATTGGTAATTAAATATAAGGAATAGTTTACACCACCTTGTGAATATGTCAATGGCTAACTAAAAGGGATAATGGAAAATGAAAAATCCACTTCAGTCACACCACACGGTTACTAATAAACATTCGTTGGACAAAGCACGAACCAAGTTAGATCTCATTTGCTGAGTCTTCTGAAAAGCTAATCTGCAGATCCAAACACAAAAACTATGTCAAAGCACATAAACTGAATACTCTCCTCATACTTAAACTGCATAAACTCAACCACACAAACAAATTGATCAGACTGAAAACTGCTAAAGACACTTACACCAGTAACTCTGCCCTGTTAAAATATATCAGAAACATGTATCTGAAATATACATAAGAGTTATGGACTTCTCTTCCAATCAGGCTGACACCCTATTTGAGGATGTAACTTTTCCCACTTTAACACATGTTGAAAAAAATTTTTTACTGTAGTAAAATGTAAACATTTTTTTTTTGTTACACCTCTGTACTCAGCTCTGCTGTACTGATCTTTACTCAGTAGTGTGCAAGACGCCATTGACAAAAATGCATTTATTATTATTAGAGATCAGTAAAAAAAAAATTGTCATTTTTTACTCCTATGCGCAAGGGGCTTTAGACAGCCCTATGACCATGCAGAAAGTTCTGCAAGCCATCAAAATCCTAAGCCCACATAAGCGACCTGGACCTGATGGCTTACCCACTATGTATTAAAAAAATTGCTGATACACTAGCTCTGCTTTTGACAAAGGTGCTTAACATCCACTTGAAACAGGAATTTTTTTGACAAGAATCCCCAATGGCAATCATCAGCATGATTCCAAAACCAAACGCATGTAATACAACTTGTTCAAATTATAGACCAATTTCCTTTTGAATTTGAATGTCAAACCTTTTGCAAAAGTTCTTGCATTCCATCTTAACTCAGTATCAGGCTGACCCATCCACAATGATCAGGTGGGGTTTATGCCCCAATGAGAGGGGCGATAGTATACAAAAAGCAACACTACTTATACATGTTGCTCAGAAATGCAGTATCCCTGCTTATCTACTTTCACTAAATATCAAGAAAGCTTTTGCCTCTGTCTCCTGGCTCTATCTTCACTATATATATTGAGACACTGGAGATTTGGCCCTCACTTCACAAGGTGAATCTCATCACTTTATTCTCACCTGAAGGCTTACCTGAAATACTTGGGGTACAAATTGTACTACAGTACTTCCCAATAGCCAGGGGCACAAGGAAGGGATTCCCACTACTGCCCCTTGGCCATAGAGCCATTGACGTGACTTATTAGGTCTAACCCTGACATCAAGGATATCAAAGTAGCTGGACTCCACAACAAGCTCAGTCTTTTCACGGACAACATTTTACTTTTTCTCTCTTCTCCCCACATCTCCATACCAAATCTCTTCAACATCTTTGAAGGGTTTGTCAATATATCTGGATTATCCCCATAATTCCTTCACTTTCTACAACAATCTTTTCCCTTTATTTTGTAATCCCGCCACTTTCTATTTATCAGCATATACTAAACAAGCTCTTCCCAAACATCCATTTCTACATAGATAACTGGTCAGCTGACCTTGGTGTCACCTTGGAGCCAGAAGACTGGTCCAAAATCTGGAATGCAACTAAATCATACTCACTGAATGTGCCTGCCCTAGAAACTTCCTATAAGGTACTCTCCCGCTGGTATTTAGTTCTGTCCAGGATAGCTAATTTGTCCCCTCATACTCTCCTGACTGTTCTAGGGGTTGCAACGAATTGGGCACCCCCATATGCATATCTGGTGGACATGCCCTGTTATTAAAAAAATTTGGTCTGACATCTTCCAAATTCCCTCAACATCATTTGGCATTTCAATTACCTCAGACCCAACCACAGCACTACTGAACAAACGACTGCCAAACCTTACAAACACACAATTTCGCTTTCTATAGCCAAAGATTTCCCTTTATTACTGTTCTGGGATTACCCAAATTTGGGGATTTTCTTTCACTTTAGATAATAATGGTAAACTTTACAAATAGAGGGGTGAATCTCCCTAATGGGGGCACAGACAACAATAAAAACCTGACAGGGGTTCTAATTTGCATTTAGTTATACTTTAAAGTGTAAGTATAGCCAAAACTTTTTTTATTTTTGGATAGATAGAGTTAAGTTAAATAACCCCCTGTTAGTTTATATTTTTGCTGTCTGCATCTCATTAGTGAGATTTCTCTTCACCTCTTGTCTCAGAGATGCAAAATAAAGTGAGGGGGATCTCTTCTTAGAGGGGAAATCTCCCCTCTTTAACAGTTATCACCAGAACTAATCTTCCTATTGAAATATTTGCCTTCATCTGTTATGTGGCAACTGTGAAATATTGGATTTACCATCACTTTTTATCCAGGTGAAAACTAGAAAAGGTAAATCTACCTAGGAGGGAATAGATATAAAAAAAATAATAGGGGTTTTCACTATACATTACTTATGAACAGAATCCTCTCTAATGTAGATTTGGCCTTGATTAGTAATATTGGCTCTGTAATAAATTGGAGGCTAAAATCCTATACTCCCAAAAGTATTGTTAGGTGTAGGTGAAGTTAGGTTGAATTTGTCAGTTTCATGTTTCTGTTATTTTCTGGAAACGCCAGTGGTGTGCACTCTCCATGAGATAAGATCCAAGTGTTTTATAGAAAAGCTGTTGTCCTCCTGTGACGAATTAGGCTGTTGTAATTTGTATTTGGTGGATGAAACAAGATTTTAGCTATAACACTAACCCTTGGTAAACACTTATACATGTATGTAAACAATATGGCAGTTGTAGTATTATTGTAATTATACCGAAATAAATAAAATGCAAACAATAGCCTACAATAGCCTAGAATCATATTATATATTGAAGACAAGAAACCTGTCATAGTAAAAAGAGAGCTTCCTTTTCCAATTTAAAGTACAACTATAGGCAAAACTTTTTTTTTTTTTCATTTTGGATAGAGCAAGGAAAGGTTATAACCCATGTCAGATTTTTTTCCGCTATTTGTTTCCCATTGCGGAGATTTACCTTCACTTCCTGTCCCATAGCGAAACAGGAAGTAAGAGGAAATCCCTGCAAATTAAGGAAGTTTCGGGGAACCCCCAGGTCACCAGAACTAGTGTTCCCATTAGAAAATCTCCCCTCTATTACTTTCCTGGGGACAACCCACAATTTGTGATTTTCGTTTACTTTCACTTTCAATGATAATGGTACACAGGACTAATAGAGAGGGTGAATCTCCCTAAAGTAGGCACAGACAGCAATACAGACTGACAAGTGTTCTAATCCCTCTCCACTCTATCCAAAGCTAAAGAAAAACTTTTGCCTTTAGTTATACTTAAAGACCTGCAGGTTTCTGAGATGTCATTCTCATCTTCTAGCTTCATTAATTAGTTCATAGTTACTACTTCAGTACTAGTCAGAACTCACAACCAAAACACTGATCAGAAATCAGGAAGCTAGAGTATGAAATTAAGGTCCTGGGAACTTGTGGGTTTTAAAACAAGTCAGCAATGGTAGCTTTCATATGTAATATCCACTTGCCGACCACCTAACTGGGAAAATACTTCATTACTTTGACTTTAAATGCTGGGGTTATGGCTGCAACTATATGCCATATCCCAGATAGCATTTTTTTCCCTCAGGCGGCAGACTTTCTCATAAACGTGGCCCAAGCATCAGATTCGCAGCTGGGTCACTTTTAGAAGCGGCGGGAGGGGTCGTCCACCCCTCCCACTGCTTTGCGTTGGCGGCTAGGCATAGAGATGAATGAAGGAAAGATGGCCTCCACTAATCTTTATGCCCTAGGAGGACCAGAGTGTCCTCATTCTGTCACTTCCGGTTCCGGACGCATGTAACATTTTTTAGATTTTTTTGCGTTTATGGGTAGAGGAGAGATTTGGGGTCTTTTAGACCCCAGATCTCTCCATAAAGAGCACCTGTCATGCTATATTGTTATTGCAAGGGATGTTTACATCCCTACATTGTTTACAAAGGGATAGCGATAAAAGTGGTCAACATTTTTTTTAAAGGGACATTGCAAACATTTTAAAAAGTCATAAAATAAATGTAAAAAAAAAAAAGTTTAAAGCGCCCCCAACCCCGCGTGCTTGCACGTAGTGGTGAATGCATACGTAGGTCATGCTGATATATGTAAATGGAGTGAGGTATCGCTGCGAATGTCTGAGCGAAAGCAGTAATTCTAGTACTAGACCTCCCCTGTAACTGTAAACTGGTAACCTATAGAAATTTTTAAAGCGTCACCTATTGAGATTTTTAAGTACCGTAGTTTGGCGCCATTCCACGAGCAGGCACAAATTTAAAGCATGACATGTTAGGTATCATCTTTCATATTATACAAAAGAATTTGGGTATATATTATGCTTTTTTTTATTTCATTAAAGTGTGTTTTTTTTTTTAATTGCGTTTGAAATTATCACCATTTTATTCTCTAGGGTCTCTGCTAAGAGAATATATATAATGTTTGGGGGTTCCAAGTCATTTTTTAGCAAAAAAAAAAAAGAAAAAGGTCTGGTCAGCAAGTGGATATATTATGACAAGTTCCCTTTAAATGAACAACAAAGTACAAGAGATCAGGTTCAGGTTTGTCACTACCATGGATTTGAGATGAATCCTATGGGTTCTAGATTCATGATTCTAGTGGCAAATTTTTTTTAAACCCATAACAGTGGCTAAGTGGTTAATACTTTTGCCTAGCAGCACCAGGGTCATCCATTCAAATACCTGCCATGGCACTACCTGCCTGGAGTTCTCATGTTCTCCCTGTGCCTGCGTGGGTTTCCTCCAACACAATACATGCTGGTAGGCTAATTAGTTCCTGTGTAAATTTGCCATAGTATGTGTATACTTGAATGTGAGTTAGAGACCTTAGATTGTGTCAGGGACTGTGTACAATATGAATATGTAATGAATGCTTAAAGTGCTGCATAAATGTAATAATAATGCGCTGCAAGTCCTTTAAACTATGGGCAACAGGAATAGGAGGTTCAATAAGCTATCTGTGTAAAAGGAGGGCAGGGGGGGGGGTGTTGCACAGAGCAGTCATAATATCAGTGAATTGAAAGTTGCTGAAGGTAAAACATAGGGAAATTTTAGGGTCAGTTTTTTCTTTTTTTTTTTTTTCATTTTGTGATTGATTTGAGGTCAGTGGTCAATTTTTTCACAAAGCAAACTTTTTTCTGCAAGCCTTCCCTTTAGAAAAAAAAGGGGGATGGTATTTTAGGGTTTTCATTTCTTTTGTGGATTTTTATATTTTTATTTGATGTTGACTTTTTGTTAAGTGCTTAGTGTGGAATTCATATGTTACTGTACTATAGCAGCCACCAGCGATAATCGCAGGTAAAACCCGGCATGCTGGTTGTACCCAAGTTGATCAATGGATCAAGTACATTCCGCCTGTCCATACACGGTTCAAATCTTGGCTGGTTCAGCAGGAACTGGCCGAGATTTGAACCGTGTTTGGCCTGCTTTAGTGAAGTGATGAAACTTCAATTTGCAAATTTTGTCCAAACACATGCAAGGAAAACAAAAACATTTATTTTTGCTTGTGCATGATTGGATAGTGGATGTCAGCAGAGCTTCAATTCATTCACTAAGCTAAGGAAACATTTCCTTGCCTATAGTACCTTTTGGTCTATTATCCCTGATTAAAACTATCTTGCTACTGGCCAAGTTCACACTACTGTATCATTTGCAGTATTGTAAATCCTATAGTAAAGCCCTGACCTGTGTTCTTTTTCTCCTTAAAATATCCCTTCTACTTAAAATATCCTACACTGCTATATAGTATGCAATTTCTTGAGAGATAGAAATTGGTTAGCGGCAGGATGGTTTTGCATCAGTGAGAACAAGGATAGCAACTGTGAACTACAATACAACCAATAAAGTCAGGGCGAATTGGTAAAAAAGGAACCAAAAAGCCCACCTCTATACTACTCAGAACACAGCATTATACAGCATCACCTTCTTATAACAGCACAAAACTCCAAAACAAGGAACTCAGTCCATGCCTATGGGTAAGTGAGTGAGGTAGGTTCATGCAAATCAGTTTTTTTCTGCCCCTTTCATCAGCCATAGTCATAATACTATTACAGTTTGATGAGAAAAATCATGTGTTGCCATTAAAGTTACCTGGAAAAAAAACTTTTTTCAAACTGAAATGATACAGATTGGAGTGTTGCTGTATGTAAGAAAGATAATTGTAAAAGAAAAAAATCAATTCCACAGTCAAATATGCCCTGCTAGTGTATGCTGTCCCTATGATGATTCATAAAAATTGTACTGCTCCATGGTCTCCCATACAGCTTTAAGGCAAGCCCCAAGCATGTTATTTAAAGAATTTGTGTATTTTTATATATGTATGTTGCCACCCAAGCCACATGAAAAAACCCTCTCCACACTGTATAGAAAAATGTATACAATTCTCTTTTTTTTTTGCTTTAGTACATGTCCCCTATGGCAGTTGCAAGCATCATATGCATTTTTCGCTAGTTTGCCTTATAGCCCTAAAAATATGCAGCTCTAAGTTTGGGTTCACCAAAATTCAACAAACAATTGTGGAATTGAACCTGAGCAGATCTGCCTATCGCTATACAGCACAATCAAAATAGTGCTTTTTGCTCATGAATGATACTACTAATCTACAAAATGACAGCTGCCCATGTCATTTTACAAGCCAGCTATTTTAGTAAAGGCAGATCAAAGATCAACAAGCATGTTTATTCTGTGCTCTTAGTTTAGAAACTTATGAACAATAGCTCCCTTGTGCTCATTATGAACATCATGCATTTTTCAAATCAAATTATTTTGGGAAACACAAGATTCTTTCAAATGTTGGCTTCAGATCAACTGCATAAATTAATTATCTCCTATTAAATGCGTTTCATGATACAACAAATGGCTTTTTAGAGCTTACTAAAAATCCATTCAATAAGTATCTATATTAGCGGATTAACAGCTTGAAAAGTTACATTCAATTAGTACTCAGCATACTAAAACCCTTTACTGTTTATTAATGTCATGGAATTGAAACACGAGTTCCTTCAGTAAAAATATGTAAGAAATCTGATTAGAATAGAACTAGGGAATGCAAGAAGCCAGAGCTATGACCAGATGGTTAAATACACTTTTTGTAAGGAAACAAACTATAAATCTGACTATCTCCCAAGAAAAGCAAATTTTTCCCACATCCAATAGTTTTTGCATTTAGATTAAACAGAAATGTTAACCAAGGGAAGTTGTGTTATTTTAGGGTTGCTTTTTAAGGAATGAAGAAGAAACGCAAACCACTACTATAGTCATATTTTGTGCATATTTTTGCCTTATAAATGGGTTATTCATACTGAACCATCATTGTGTCATATTCAGTTTTAATGCCATCTTGATTCTAAAGCTGGTCATACATGGATTTTTGGCTGGTTCAACAAGGATCAGCTGAATTTTGATCCATGTGTGGCCACTGTGGTTGAACAGAAGTCGATCTACTGACAACCACCCTGTCTGTATATTTTTACTCAATCATCACCACAGGTAATAGGCGTCTCCCTGTCATCAGAATACAATGACACAGTGGGGAGGATTCCCGCTGACACATTGAACTGACCCATGTATGTCTAGCTTAACCCTTTTTTAAGAAACAAAGATATTTTATTTCTGTCAACCAGTCATTACAGGATTGTCTTCAATAATATCAGAATTTGCTCAAAGTATCACTCCTAGCCACTCATTGCGTGCTTTACAATTTCAGCAGGACTCTTGAATGTCATATTTCTTTATTTCTTCTGCAGGTGGCAAAGGAAAAGTCTCTGCAATGTATGACATTTTGAAATGCTGCTGTAACACTTGCTTGTTGGCAGGTCCATTACTGTAATGTGAAGGGAGGAAGCTGGGCAAAGCCAGGAGTAAACCAGCAGCTTTACTTGCCTTGTACACCAAATTGATTTTAGATTGCACAAAGAAAATGTTTTCCCATATTTTTCTATTCAGCAAATCATTCTTTATTTCTCTTCAATAAGATTACCTGGGAAAAGAATGTAATAAAAAAAAAACATATATCATTTTTTGGCCAGGCACAGCTGCCTTGACAAATTAGCAAGCGTATTCAAAAAGAGGAAAGCTCAGAAACCAAGAGTAGCAAATACAATTTACCTTTCACTAAACTCAGTTATGACTGTTTGGTCAAATACATTTGGAGGACCACTGGTAAACAAAATCTGAGATAATATTTGATATACCAATCATATTGTGTCTTTTTTTCACATGCTTTAGCTTCCTGTATTAATGCTGACATTTTTGTTAGATACAGATACAAGAGCAATGGCCAAAGAGAGGCAGAAAAAAGACAATCATAATCTTAGTAAGTATTGTATGTCGATCTCCAATTGCAGGAATAATTCAGTGACAATCATAACTTGTTGATAGCTCATCTGAAAATATAATGATTATGCATTAATATTCAAACTGCTTATAGTTAAACAGAAATATGTTTATGACTTGAAACTATCAAATCTTTTATCTGGCCTTTGGGCTTTTAAAAAAGGTCAACAGAATTTGTCATAAGGAATAGTTAATGTCATCTAACAAGAGAATTTCAGCTAGATTGCAGTAGATGAGTGGCAGAGATAGAAAGGAGCAGCTTCTATGGTGACACAGACAAATGTCAGAAACAGATATCAGTCATAAACCCTGTGGCAAATTACCTGTCTCTGTTCACCATATCTTTGTTATAAAATGTAGAATTTACTGAAATAAGGGGTTAATCTGGTATCTGTATTATGGAATAAATTTGGTTATTCTGTGGTTTGTGTTTTAAAAATAGTGAATGAACCAACAGGCTGGGTGATATAACAGGGTGATATACGTGAACAAATCAATGTACATATTTGGCAGAACACCAGGGATCTTCAAATAACATCCAAACGTTTTTATTCAAGGATCACATGCCTGACGAAGTGGTCCTGCATGGCCTTCAAACATTGCACTCTTTGAGTAAAAACTTTTGGAGGTTACTTGAAGATCCTTCTGGCAAATATGTATGTTGATCTGTGATATTACCAGTTTCCAGAGGGCTGTTGCTGCAGAACACATTTACTTCTTAGCCCATTCCATGAATGTGTGCTATGGTAATATTAATAATTAATAATGACACATAAAATTGGCATGGTGTACTCATTCTACTCATCCTCCTAATTTAAATCAACAAAAATGGAGATTTGTCATATGGAAAAACTAAGCACAATCGTATATTTACCACCACTTCAAAAATTTCCTTAAAGAGTATGCAAATGGAACCTGGTATATTTAGACATCTAAAGTCTGATGTTCTCTTTGCTTTTGACATTTGCAATTTCATCTTGTCAAGACTAGGGATGAGCTTCGAGTTCGAGTCGAACTCATGTTCGACTCGAACATTGGCTGTTCGCAAGTTCACTGAACAGCGAACAATTTGGGGTGTTCGCGGCAAATTCGAATTCCGCGGAACACCCTTTAAAAGTCTATGGGAGAAATCAAAAATGCTAATTTTAAAGGCTTATATGCAAGTTTATTGTCATAAAAAGTGTTTGGGGACCCGGGTCCTGCCCCAGGGGACATGGATCAATGCAAAAAAAAGTTTTAAAACGGCCGTTTTTTCAGGAGCAGTGATTTTAATAATGCTTAAAGTCAAACAACAAAAGTGTAATATCCCTTTAAATTTCGTAGCTGGGGAGTGTCTATAGTATGCCTGTAAAGGGGCGCATGTTTCCCGTGTTTAGAACAGTCTGACAGCAAAATGACATTTCGAAGGAAAAAACCCATTTAAAACTACTCGCGGCTATTGCATTGCCGACAATACACATAGAAGTTCATTGATAAAAACGGCATGGGAATTCCCCACAGGGGAACCCTGAACCAAAATTAAAAAAAAAAAAATGACGTGGGAGTCCCCCTAAATTCCATACCAGGCCCTTCAGGTCTGGTATGGATATTAAGGGGAACCCCAGCCACAATTTAAAAAAAAATGACGTGGGGTTCCCCCTAAATTCCATACTAGACCCTTCAGCTCTGGTATGGATTTTAAGGGGAACCCCGCGCCAAAAAATAAAAAATAAAAACGGCGTGAGGTCCCCCCACAAATCCATACCAGACCCTTATCTGAGCACGCAACCTGGCAGGCCGCAGGAAAAGAGTGGGGGACGAGAGTGCGCCCCCCCTCCTGAACCATACCAGGCCACATGCCCTCAACATTGGGAGGGTGCTTTGGGGTAGCCCCCAAAACACTTTGTCCCCATGTTGATGAGGACAAGGGCCTCATCCCCACAACCCTGGCCGGTGTTTTTTTTTTTTGGCGTGGGGTTCCCCTTAAAATCCATACCAGACCTGAAGGGTCTGGTATGGAATTTAGGGGGAACCCCACGTAATTTTTTTTTTTAATTTTGGCCGGGGTTCCCCTTAATATCCATACCAGACCTGAAGGGCCTGGTATGGAATTTAGGGGGACTCCCACGTCATTTCTTTTTAAATTTTGGTTCGGGGTTCCCCTGTGGGGAATTCCCATGCCGTTTTTATCAATGAACTTCTATGTGTATTGCAATAGCCGCGAGTAGTTTTAAATGGGTTTTTTCCTTTGAAATGTCATTTTGCTGTCAGACTGTTCTAAACACGGGAAACATGCGCCCCTTTACAGGCATACTATAGACACCCCCCAGCTACAAAATTTAAAGGGATATTACACTTTTATTGTTTGACTTTAAGCATTATTAAAATCACTGCTCCTGAAAAAACGGCCGTTTTTAAAACTTTTTTTTGCATTGATTCATGTCCCCTGGGGCAGGACCCAGGTCCCCAAACACTTTTTATGACAATAACTTGCATATAAGCCTTTAAAATTAGCACTTTTGATTCCAGATTCCGATAAGCCCCCCGCCCGCAGACCCCCACAACCACCGGCCAGGGTTGTGGGGATGAGGCCCTTGTCCTCATCAACATGGGGACAAGGTGTTTTGGGGGGCTACCCCAAAGCACCCTCCCAATGTTGAGGGCATGTGGCCTGGTACGGTTCAGGAGGGGGGCGCTCTCTTGTCCCCCCTCTTTTCCTGCGGCCTGCCAGGTTGCGTGCTCGGATAAGGGTCTGGTATGGATTTTTGGGGGGACCCCACACCGTTTTTTTTTATTTTGGCGCGGGGTTAACCTTAAAATCCATACCAGAGCTGAGAGGCCTGGTATGGAATTTAGGGGGACCCCCACGTCATTTTTTTTTAAAATTTTGGTTCGGGGTTCCCCTGTGGGGAATTCCCATGCCGTTTTTATCAAGGAACTTTTCTGTGTATTGTCGGACCGGCAATGCAATAGCCGCGAGTAGTTTTAAATAACTTTTTTTCTTTGAAATGTAATTTTGCTGTCAGACTGTTCTAAACACGGGAAACATGCGCCCCTTTACAGGCATACTATAGACACCCCCCAGGTACAAAATTTAAAGGGATATTACACTTTTATTGTTTGAATTTAAGCATTATTAAAATCACTGCTCCTGAAAAAACGGCCGTTTTTAAAACTTTTTTTGCACTGATCCATGTCCCCTGGGGCACGACCCAGGTCCCCAAACACTTTTTATGACAATAACTTGCATATAAGCCTTTAAAATTAGCACTTTTGATTATTCATGTTCGTGTCCCATAGACTTTAACAGTGTTCGCGTGTTCGAACAAACTTTTTTCCTGTTCGCATGTTATGGTGCGAACCGAACAGGGGTGTGTTCGGCTCATCCCTAATGCCCACACAGACCCCCACATCCTTCAGGCCAAGGGTGTGTATACCTTATAATTAAAAAAAAGCTGTTCTTTATTGAACAGTATATATATTTTTTTTTCAAATTAGCATTGGTAGTGCCCAGCTACTCATGTCCATTTTACCTAAAGCTTGCAAATTAGTCTTGAAAAAAGCCAGAACAAATGACCTGATTAGACCCCCAAAACTTCAAGTGAACTGAACTTTGCTTGCTTTGCTCATCACTAGTCATGATTATTATGGTCAATGACGTCATCCAGCATCTCACGACTGGTTTGTTATTATTCAGCATCTGGTCTGGAAACTGTCATTTGTAATGTGTCGTTGGGTCATTCATTATTGTGGGACATTGTATATTTTTTTAAAAACAAAAAAATGTAACAAAGTTGCGCTACCTATAAAAAACAACAAATAATAGCAGCCAGCATCAACAATGATAATAATTGTGAAACAGTGAAAGGGACAAAATGCAGCGCTAAACAGAATAAATTTACCCTAGAAGAACACTTCTTAGGGAAGAATGTTCACTAATAGTGTACGTGAAAATAAAAGCCAAATCATTTCATTTTTTATAGCCTTTTTTTCAAGGTTAATTTGCAAGCTTTCGTTAAAAAAGGGCTCGTGAGTATCTAGGCACTGCCATGGGGAACATGTACCACTGCAAACATTAGAAACTTTTTTTTACCATTTTGTTGAGAGTGAATTAAAAAATATACAATTCCTTTAAATAACATTCCTTGGGGTGCCTTTAACTTGCACTTGAATGGTGCACCTGTAGGATTTCTCTTAAAAAATCATACCAGGCTCCTATCAATCAAGGTCTGGTATAGATTTTGGGGGGATTTGTCCCAATGTGCTTTCTTCATGGCATGTTACCTGATAAATCTCAGAATTTGTGCCACCCAAAAAAACAACCATGTGGGTTCCCCTCAAAATCCATTCCAGACCTTTATCTTTGATTTGAAGAGAGTTCCTCCTCTGCCTCTGGAGGACATCCTATCTCTTTGGGGTTGTGTCTCCCCCTCACTTTCCTTCTCTGCTCTATCCAGCAACCAAGTCATGTCAGTGACCTCATCATCATCATCCCCTCCATCCTCATCACTAGAGCCAACTTGGCAATACATTCTGGCTGGGGGAACATGTGTGCCAATTTGTTGTTTATCAGTGTTCTCCCTTCATCTACCTCAGAACCAACATCAGAATCAAGTAATGTCATCCTCAAAAAGCAAGTGACTGACGGTGTGTTCAAATAATTCAGCTGACTCCTCCATGCATGATGCTGGGGCTATGGCAGGAGTAGATGTGAATAAGGATGCAGAATAAGCCACTCTGGCAGCTGTGGTGGACTGTGCACTAGTGTCAGCTTGGATCATAGAGGATGAGGAGGAATGGGATGGTTTAGTAAGCCAGTCCACCACCTCCTTTGCATGCTCTGGCTGGATGGCATGGGCAACATCACTAAACAGAGACAAATGTGCCCTGCCTGAGGACAGACCACATCCATCTTTGCCTGTAGACACAGATGCTGCTAGCCCCCTCATAGTGCCATGGGGACATCTACCTCTCCTTGTTGGCCTCCCAGACATGATGGGGGGATTATTACCCATATTTAATAGAAACTGGGAAATGTGTGATTGGATGCACTCTATTAAATGAAAAATGGTGTTTGGTGCACTTAAAATTGAGGACTGCCGCTGACAGAAATGTAAAAACGACAAAAAAAATAAGAGGGAACACCAGCTTTGCAGTCAGAAACTGTGGCTGACAATTTTAAAAAAAAGGGGGCAGGCAGGGGACAAAGAAAACAATGCAGCAACCAAAAAAAAGGGGGGTATACAACACTGTATACAGCACTAAATCTTATGTAATGTGTTAAACACTACCACACTACACTGACACTACACTATACTGACACTATACTGACACACTATACTCACACTATACTTACACTATACTGACACACTACACTATACTCACACTATACTAACACACTATACTACGCTAACACTCTACGCTCAAAGTCACAATAAGTTAACACACTAACTCTCTAGTAGCAAACTGAGCCCCTCCAACATCACACTGCAAAAGCTTCCTGTGGGAAGGAACCTTTTATAGTATGGGGTGGGACTATGAGCACTGAGTATGATTGGGCAAAGTCATCATGACTTAGTCCAATCAGGGCTCTGACAGTGCTCTGTGTCCTGATTGGCCAAAATCTTGCACCTGAACAGCGGTCAGGTGCATTGCTTCATCCATTTAGGGCCCTAGAATGCACTGTGAAACATGCAGTGCATTGTGGGGTGCTCGAATGGCAAAAATCCCCCTGAGCGGCCCGCAAATTAAGTGTTTGCCGAACTGGCGAACAGGTGATGTTCGGGTCAAACTCTTGCTTGGCCCGAACCGTTTGCCCAACTCTATTCAACAGAAACTAATCTAACGATTGGCTTCTGTCAGAGAGGGCTAGGCACAGTTCAAAATTCAGCTTGTCCCTGCTGAACCAGACGCATCTCTATCCATAGATAGATTGATAAAAAACGTATATTCAATGTACTAATATTGATTAACAAACCATCATTAAAATGTATTGTTTCAACAGTTGAACGACGGCGACGCTATAACATTAACTACAGGATTAAGGAACTCGGAACACTGATCCCAAAGTCAAATGATCCGTGAGTACATAAAAAAAAGTGTCTGCAGCTGCAGAAAATAGAAGATAAATGTTTTAATTTATAACTTGTATTCTTAGCATGGAGGTTATAACCGAGTAAGATAAAGAGAAAGTTTTGCCTAAGCAGATTGCAAGCTTAGAACCTTCAATTCTTTTCATTTTTCCTTGCTCTTACCTTTTGGATCAATTTAATAAAGGCAAATAGGCTGGTCGCTTTGCAAGGGAAGTTGCCCATTGCAAGGGAATTTTCTCCAGAGCTTAGTTAATGTGGTGAGATTTCAGTTTGCAAAGAATACCCAATCACATGGAAGGAAAAAAAAAACCTAATGTTTGCTTGCACATGATTGGATGATGGAAGTCAACAGAGTTTCACCTCATTCACTAAGCTCTAGGGCACACTCCCTTGCAAAGTTCAACATCCCTTGTAAAAATATGTTTGCCTTTAATAAATCAACCCCCTTTATCTGCCACCACACATCGACCCTGATTTACCAAAGAAAGAAAGTATGTTCACTTTGCAAGGGAATTTTCTCTTTTTTTAGTAAATGCAGTGATAATTGCCTTTCAAAACAATACCTAACCAAAGCAAACTTTTTGCTTGCATGTTATTAGATGTTTCCCTTTATTAATTAAGCTATTGTAAGTTAAAATTCCCTTGCAAAGTTAAAATTCACTTTGCAAAGTAAACTTGCTCAATTTTTTTTGTAAATCAGAGTCAATAAAACTTTGGGATATTTGCTTATCTGCCCAGTTAGCTTGAGTGACTCAAGTATGGGTTGTTTGTGTTTCTTCATTGCGTTTTGCAGTGAGCTTTGCCAGGAAGATAGAGGTACTATATTATGTAGTTTAAAGCCCAATATATACAGGATACTGCAAGCCCATACCCACATCTCGCTTGGTCCAGTGGGGGATTGCAGGAGGAGAGTAAAGCACTCCCAATATTGTGTTGCGAGGTATTGATACCCTAAATAGAGCACATTTATGGGAATTCACTATTTATCCATAGACATCTGCAATCTCATCTCTGTTAAAGTCACTGTATCATTTAAAATGATGCCTTAAATCACTGGATCAATTATATGTCTGTCTAGGGTCATAAGCAAGGGGAGTATAACATGAATTAATTAATAGTGCATAATTGTGTACACATTGCAACACATCCAAGTCAGGCTTCTAAATGTACCTATCTCTTTATTCCAAGCTGTCACTCTTCCTTAGTCCCCCTTAAAAAGATGTGTAAATCCATAGCAGAGAAATGTGCTGGGGGAGGTCTCAAAGAAGTTTGACAACTTGGAACAAGAACTGGGTACATTCAGAAGCCTGATCTGGTTGTAATGCTATACATACAAGACAGGTACCTTGGAATATAATATTGAGGATGCTTTACTGTCTCCCTGAGGTCCTCCACTGGACTGAGGTAGCTATAGGTATGGACCTGCGGTATTCTGTATGTATTGGGCCTTAAAATACATAACATATTTACTATGCTTTCTTGCTGAAGCTCACTGTGAAACACAGGGGAAATAGATACCATCCCTACTTTAGTTGCTCAAGTGAACTGTGTATGTGTATATACAGTATGTAATTATCAAAAGTATTTTATATCTTTAATGTGTCTACAATTGTATAAACATAAAGTGTGTAACTTAGGGGTGGTTTTCATAGGTGAATTTACTCTCTAAAATAGAGGATGCTCTATCTACAAATGTATGATAATTAATTGTTGTTTTGCTTTTGGAAACTTGAATGTTCCATATAATTATTTTTGTTTTTTTAATTATATCTAGGAAGATGTAGTTTAGGTGTGCTATCACCATAATGTCAAGATGCTGCTAAAACTTGGATGGGTGCAAATGATCTTGAATGGGCATTGATAAAATTTACATTTTAAAAAACAGATATATGTTTCCTCTAGCTGTGAATGTAACACAGATGGTGGACCTAAAATTATATTCCTCAACCTTAATGAGCTTTTTGATTCACATTGCCTGCACACTTTGGAGGCCTGCCAAGTAGAGAAATAAATTCCTCCTCGAAAATAGCTTAGTTTCTCCTAGGTCTTTCAATACTGCCATATAAAATTAAAGTAACTCCTACTTAGTCACAACTGTCTTTCACTGAAACCTCTGATTGAGTCATCTACTAAACAATAAGTTATTGCTCTGATTCATTTAGTTCTGTGTGTATTTTTTTACATTGATCCACAAATTTTATTTTATTTATTTATTACAGGTACTTATATAGAGCCATCAATGTACACAGCACTTTACATATATTGTACATTCACATCAGACTGTGCCCTGGCCATGTGTCTTCTTTAGAGACAAGGGTTAAATAGTTTTCTCCCAAGGATATAGTTCTCTTATAAAGATTTGTATTTTGTGATCATATCCCCTCTTAAGAGACTTTTCTCCAGGGAGAATTTGTTTGTAGTAGTTCCTCATAACTTAGCTCCTCCAGCCCACTTATTAGCTTTGTTGCCCTTCTCTGGACTCTTTCCAATTCAAGCACAGCTTTCCTAAGGTTTGGTGGCCAAAACTGGATGGCATACTCAAGATGTGGCCAAACCATGGTTTTCTAAAGTTGTAGAATAATAGTTCTATCTCTTGAGTAAATATCCTTTTTAATGCATGCTAATAGTTTGCTTGCTTTACTTGCTGCAGCGTGACATTGCATGCTATTGCTGAGTCAGTGATCTACTAGGACCCCCAGATCCCTTTCCATCCTCAATTCCCCCAGAGTATCTCCCCTTAGTGAAAAACTTGCATGTATATTTTTACATTTTTTTAACATTAAACCTCATTTGCCATATAGCTGCCCATGCCTCTATTTAAACTAGGTCTTCTTGTAAAGTTGCTACTTTCTGTTGTTAAGTTATTGTCCTGCTTAGTTTTGTATCATCAGCAAACACTTAGATTAAACTATTTATACCAACATCAAAATCATTTATGAATGAGTTGAACAGAATTGGTCCTGGAACAGAGACCTGGAGCTCCCTACTCACAACTTTAGACCATTTGGAAAATGTGCCATTACTCACTACTCTTTGGATGCACTCCTGCAACCAATTTTCTGTCCAGGTATATACAATATCATCAATGCCAAAAAATCTAAATTTGTAAATTAAACATTTGTGGGGCACTGTATCAAATGGCTTAGTGAAATCTAGATAAACTACATCCACATTCCTTTGTCTATACAAATTACAGCTTACCGCCTCATAGATAGTTAAATATTGGTCTGGCAAGAATGGTTTTTCATAAATCCATGTTGGTTACTTCATCAGCAAAATTTTGAATATAGTCCCTTATCATTCCTTCCAGTAGTTTACATACTATATTCTTTTTTAATCCATATTTATTTTAAACTCTTGAAATCAAGATTTTTCAAACCACCATGCAATACTTTTAACCACTTACCGACCAGCCCCAGCCGCCGTCATTATACTACAGCAGGTCGGCACGATCCTGTGAACGTCGCCTCCTTTAAGCGGGATAGCTGATCACTGTATAATTGTCAATGGTTTCAAAAATGTGTGAAAAGTGTCTGATGTGTCAACCAAAATGTCACAGTCCCGATAAAAATCGCAGATCGCCGCCATAGCTAGAACAAAAATAAATAAAAATGCCATAAATCTATCCCCTAGTTTGTAGACACTATAACTTTTGCGCAAACCAATCAATATGCGCTTATTACGATTTTTATTACCAAAAATATGTAGAAGAATACATATCGGCCTAAACTGAGGAAAAAATTAGCTTTTTTAAAAAAAAATTGGGGATATTTATCATAGCAAAAGTACAAAATATTGTGTTTTTTTCAAAATTGTCGCGCAATTGTCAGTTAAAGTGACGCAGTGCCGAATCGCAAAAAATGGCCTGGTCATTGAGCAGCCAAATCTTCCGGGGCTGAAGTGGTTAATTGATGGACTTGGTGTTTTGTTTACAAGATGTGCTTTTAAACTGCTCACACTTTCCTCCAGGAAAAAATATGTACCCCTCACATGACAAATTGGTAGTACCTTTTTTGGAACTAGTAGTGTTAAATGATTCTGAGGCCATTAGCACCAACTTAAAAGGGTAACTTCAGTGCTTGTATCTTTCTTTTGAAAAACCTGCCTAAGGGCATACAGGCAAGCAGTAATATAGCAGGTGGTTGGCTGAGTCATTCATAACTATTTTGCTATGGAAATACCAGTCTGCAGGCCTAATGTGCAAGGTTGGTATAAATGGGGGTATAAATGGTGACTGTATCCCATTTTTGGCAGCAATAATTTTTAATGTCAATAAAATCTGTAAAGAAAAGAAACAGATGGCAGGAGACTAAAGGGCCAGTCACTCACTGAACTGAAATTTGCTATAGATATCCACCTTATGCAAATTGGCTTGATTAAAATCAAATCTAAGACCCCTGGGTGGCTTGTTGCACTGGTTATGTCTGGTCGTAGAAATCTTGCTGACAAAGAAATTAATAAAGGGGTTGTAAACCCTTGAGCTTTTTTTACCTTAATGCATTCTATACATTAAGGTGAAAAACCTTTTCTAGTGCATCAGCCCCCAAAAGCCACCCGGGAGCCAGGGGGCGGGGCCACGTCCTGCTGTCTGTGTCAATGAATGCAGGAGCAGGACTCGGGAGCACGCTCACACAAGTGCCCCCAGGGAATGTGGGCCTCCGTGGGCGCACTTGAGAAGAGGAGGAGCCAGGAGGATCGGGGCCCCTCTGTGCAAAATCCTTGTATCCTAAGTATGACATGTTTGTTCTAAAAAGAAGAAGAAAAAAAACGTTACATTTAATGAAGGTACAAAATTTAGCAACTTACATGGTTGCTGATTAAAACAGGCACATCTAAATATGCAGGCATCCGAGGTAAAGCTGTCCATATAGACCATCCTCCACACCACCATTGACGTCATCCCTTCCAGATTGCACTCCATGAGCGCTTCAAGCCTCACTTTTAAATCACTCTACTGCAGGGTAGTCTTCCTGGTCATAACTGCAGACTGACAGCGATAAGAGCCGACGGTACGGGGGATGGTCTATGTGGACAGCTTTACCCCGGATGCCTGCATACTTAGATGTGCCTGTTTTAATCATCAACCATGCGAGTTGCTAAATGTTGTACCTTCATTAAATGTAACCATATTGTTACACTTAGAGGCACCCCTCTTCTCTTTTATACACTGTAGCTCCTGCTGGTTTTTGCTTTTAATCCCCTTGTGGAGGCTGCCATTTGTGGATGGACATTTTATGGTTACACAACCTATCACATTGCTATAATCTTTTTATATGAACTATAAGCTGAAGGACTTATGAATAAATGGTTGTGGAACTAATCATCTGAGTTTCCATTATTTCTTATGGGGAAATTCACTTTGATATACAAGTGCTTTGGATTACAAGCATGTTTTCGGAACAAATTATGCTCACAATTCAAGGTTTTACTGTATAACATTAGCAAAACAAACAATGCATCAGTCCATAAAGTGTCCTTTGGTATAAATTTGCTTGCATATGCTCAGTCTTTCATACAAAAAAACAGGCTTGTGTTCACATATCCAAACGACTGCTTCCTTAACCTCCTCCCGCTCGCACTATAGCCGAAAGACATCTACAGTATGGGCCTTATTTTCTGGGAGGGCGTCCATGTACACAAAGCACTCTGTGATCAGCGAGTCAATGAGACTTGGCTGATCACAGATCCTGGCCCTTTACCACGCGATCAGCTGTCAGCCAATGACAACTGATCACGTGATATAAACAGAAGAACAGTCAGCGTGTGGAGGAAAAAAAAGCCTATCACCGGCTTCTGTCAGAGGGACAAATGAGGCCGCCGCCGACTCATCTGTGCCCACCAGTGCCACTTGCCAGTGCACACCAGTGCTACCTCTCAATGCCCACCAGTGCCACATATTAGTGCTGCCTATCAGTGTCACCTACCAGTGCCTACCAGTGCCCATCAGTGCCACCCATCAGTGCCGCCTATCAGTGCCACTTATCAGTGCCCTTCAATGCCACCTATCAGTGCCCTTCAGTGCTGCCCATCAGTGCCACCTCTCAGTGTCCATCAGTGACAGATATCAGTGCCCACCAGTGCCACCTCATTAGTGCCCACCAGTGCCACCTATCAGTTCCCATCAGTGCTGCCTTATCAGTGCCAGTCAGTGCAGCCTATCAGTGCTCATCAGTGCAGCCTATCAGTGCCCATCAGTACAGCCTCATCAGCGCACATCAATGAAGGAGAAAAATTACCTGTTTTCAAAATTTTATAATAAACTATGAAACTGTTTTTTTTTAAATCTTTTTTTAGTTTTTGTTTAACAAAAAAATAAAAACCCAGCAGTGATTAAATACCACCAAAAGAAAGCTCTATATGTGGGGAAAAAAAAGATAAAAATGTCAGTGTTGCATGACCACCCAATTGTCATTCAAAGAGCGACAGTGCTGGAAGCTGCAGATTGGCTTGGGCAGGAAGGGGGTTTAAGTGGCCAGTAAGAAAGAGGTTAATTAATATATACCACTATATGCTCCAATCATCCACATGCATTAGTGATAATCCCCTCATCCAATGTGCCCTCACCTGGGTCATAAGACCAACCGATGGTCTATGTGCACTTTTGTTCCTCTCTGGGGATCTGTTTTATGCTGTTTCACTCATTTGCTGGCGATCTTGAGATTAGAATCCTCCTTCTCCTACACTTATCTCCATACACCTGAATCATAAAAAGAGAAAGCTGGACATAGTGCTTTATCTTTTAAAACAACTGGTTTATTAAACACTAAGTATAAAAACACTCACATTTTCCTGGTGCTTAGATTGCACCAAACTGTAAAAAGCATTCGGTCCTCACAGTGCGGGTATAAGACAATCAGACAGTATTAGCACAGTATTCTCACAATGAGTGCCTCAGCGTGACAACAGATTGGCCCCTCCCCTACGCGTTACACCACATGGTCATGTGGCTTTGTCAGGGGGATATCCCGCTTTCTCTTTTTATGATTCGGGTGTATGGAGTTAAGTGTAAGAGAAGGAGGATTATACTCTCAAGATTGCCAGCAAAGGAGTGAAACAGCATAAAACAGATCCCCAGAGAGGAACAAAAGCGCATATAGACCATTGGTTGGACTTATCCCCCAGGTGAGGGCACATGGGATGGGAGGATTATCACTAATGCATGTGGATGATTGGAGCACATAGTGGTGAATACTAATTAAGGAAGCAATTTAGATATATGAACACAAGCATGTTTTTAATGAAAGATTGAGCATATGCAAGCAAATTCGTACCAAAGGACACTTTATGTACCAATGGATTGTTTGTTTTGTTAAGGTTTTATATGGTTTGATATGATATGGTGATTTTAAAAATTGCTATGCAAGCAGATTTAAAGGGATACTAACACATTAATGTTTGGGAGTGTGGCACCACTTTTTGAATATAATTTTGCACGTTGATACACATTTAGAGAGTGTGTATAGGTGTGAGCTAGCCACTGAGTATGTTTTGTAGTCTCATAGCACTCAATAGCACAAAATAGCAGCATGCAAGTACACACATTTTTGACTGCGTGATGTTCTCATGTCAATATGAACCAAAATCTCTGAGGAATGTTTCCACCTTGTTGAATCTATGCCATGAAGAATTAAGGCAGTTTTAAAGGCAAAAGGGGGTCCAACTCAGAACAGTACTAGCAAAATGTACCTAATAAAGTGGCCGGTGAGTGTATAAAGAAAACAGGCATCAAACCAGGTAGTAAGGGCAAACTTAATATAATATTATTATTATTATTATTATTATTATTATTATTATAATACATATCAGGAAAAAAAAGATGCATCAGCAAGCACCAGTTTTTGCTTTTACTTTATTGAAACAGATATGAGATATATACGTACTAGGTGTTTCTTGAATTTTACAGATACGATTAAACACAGCCAAACAGGTTTGGTAATCCCTGGTGAAAAATAAAATAGACTGTTTTTTTTTTCTTTCTTTTTTTTTTGCTTCTCAAATATTATAATTTCATATAATGTAATAATTTAAATAACAATCACTATTCATAACTTAGTTTATTTTATTCCGAACAAAGGAACCATCTCCTCTTCCTGAAAAGAGCCACATATAAAGAATATTATTCTTGAAATGATCTTTAAAATGTAATCTGAAGTCCTTGGCAATGTACATTTTCTTCTCCATTAATGTATAAGTACTGAACATAGATTTTAATCTGAGAGTTAATAATAAAAGCAATTTTCACTTAAAATTTAAAAACTGTAATGGTGGAATCATGATAATACATTTAGCCTTCTCACAAAAAAGTCTCTCTATTAGTTTCTTTTGACACATTTTTTCATTCCAGGATCAATTTTACTATATAAGGACTTCTTAACTATTCTATTAAAATTTCCATTCAGAAGCAATAATATCTAACAGTGAATAATAGTCATGTAAATCATTATTTCAGGTTAATGTAAAAGATTTTGTAAGTTCTTAGGAATTCTGCTGATGTGCACAGTTGTGAAAAGGTTATTGCTCCATTTTGCAGTGATATGCGCTGGAACAAAGGAACTATTTTAAAGGCTTCAGTGGAATACATCAAATGGCTACAAAAAGAACAACAAAGAGGCAGAGAATTAGAACACAGACAGAAAAAATTAGAGCAGGCCAACAGGAGACTGCTGCTTCGTATTCAGGTTGGTTAAATATTTAAAAAAAAAAAGTTCCAGAAATCATCCCCATCAATTCTATCAGATGATATTTTATTTATTATTCTCATCATGCACTGGAGCCATTTTGTAGCTCCAAAATGTGCTTAACCTTTTACAAAGATCAGATAGATGAATATATTCGCAAGTGATTTAAGGTGTGGAAGATTATGGTATAAAAACTTGCATTACTTAGTATTTTCTTAAATTTCTTGTGACACTTTCTTCAGTGACATAGTTCTGAGGGTAAAGCCCTAATAGATCCTGGTATGTGGGGTAACTTACATACTAAAATGTTATATAAATTCATTACAATAGTTGGAGTTTAACCACTTCAGCCCTGGAAGAATTTACCCCCTTCCTGGCCAGAGCACTTTTTGCAATTCGGCACTGCGTCGCTTTAACTAACAATTGTGCGGTCGTGCAACGTTGCACCCAAACAAAATTGACATACTTTTTTCCCACAAATAGAGCTTTCTTTTGGTGGTATTTGATCGCCTCTGCGGTTTTTATTCTTTGTGCTATAAACAAAAAAAGAACGACAATTTTGAAAAAAAAAACCACAATATTTTGTACTTTTTGCTATAATAAATATCCCCATTTTTTTTTTTTCAAAAAAAGCTATTTTTTCTCAGTTTAGGCCGATATGTTTTCTTCTACATATTTTTGGTAAAAAAATTGCAATAAGCGTACATTGATTGGTTTGCGCAAAAGTTATAGCGTCTACAAAATAGGGGATAGATTTATAGCATTTTTATTATTATTTTTTTTTCTACTAGTAATGGCAGACACTTCAGACAATTTTGACACATTTTTGGGACCATTGTCATTAATATAGTGATCAATACTATAAAAATGCATTGATTACAGTAAAAATGTCACTGGCAGTGAATGGGTTAACACTAGGGGGCGTTTGAGGGGTTAACTGTGTTCCCTGGGAGGTGATTCTAACCAAAGGGGGAATGGACTGGCTGGAGGAAGTGACGGATCGAGGTTCCTAGCTAATAGGAACATACGACCTGTCACTCCTGTCAGAACAGAACAGGGAAGTGTGTGTTTACACACACTCGTCCCTGTTCTGCGTCTCCTGCTCACGATCGCTCGTGGCCGGCGGTCACCGCAACCATCGTCCACGAGCATCGGCACCCCCGTTGTGCAGCAGGTGGGCGCGCCTGCTATCCCGACCCCGCAAGCCGACGTATAGCTACGACGGGTCACGCAGGGGAGCCAACCTGCCGCAATATAACTGCGGTGGTTTGTCGGGAAGCGGTTAAGCAAATACCAAGTATTATACAAAATGTATGCCAGCAAATATGTTCAGTTATTAAAAACTGTTAATGAATTATTTGGAAACCCTTACACAAAATCAAAGCTACTGGTATTGTGTTAATAAAAAGATCTAAGGGCTCTTGAGATAATGTGACACACACCAGGGGGTGCCCTTTAAATATTTGCATTTATAAACATACTTTAAAGAGGACCTGAATTATGGAGTGTATGCCCAAATTCAAGAAAAGAACAAACAACTAGTGACCTAGTTGCTAATCTTTTCCCCATGACGGTCCTATTATGTCTTTATTCCACACTGTGTCTATGTGGAGGCAGCCATCTTGATAGAGGAACAGGGGTTTGCATCCTTATGTCAGAGCTGCTGTCCTGACTCCTGATGGCTGGTGATCTATTCAATTGAGGGGGGCTGAATTCAAGAAGCAGCAGGAAAGGTATAGGAAGCACAAATAAACTAAGCAGAAGCAGGTCCTCAGGTACAGTTTTTTTTTCTGAAGCAAGGAAAAAAGTGAGCAATACAGTAGTGATATCACGTCTCCAAATCTTGTGAGACCAGCAGTCAGAGGAAGCAGGGCCTCTCACACAACAGATATGGAGCTTTGGCACATGGGTGCCTAGACACCATCACATGCCAGAAATATCACTGCTATTTTTCAGGGGAGACTCAAGACAAGTTTTTAGGATACTTCTTGGGCATAATAAACATATATCAATGCCCCATACGTTCTCTTTTTGATTTCAGGTCCACTTTAATAAAGTTGAAAAATGCTGGCCTAAGGTATTATGGAACACTGAATCTGAAATTAGAAAACCCCATTTGTTAGGACCACACATTTGATACATAATTACACAATTATTATCATGGGAAACTATTTACTCAAGGTTGTTCAGAAATGATCATACAAAAGTACATTAGCTAAAACTTTTTCATACCTTAGCTGTCACCCTGTAGTTGTAACAAATGTGACTAGCTAGATAGAGGTCTAACTATATTTCTATGAACTGATTTGTTTTTAACTTACAATTCTAGGCTTGGCATACAGATATTATTTGTATTGGGGAAAAGTAAATAATTTTTGCAAACTTCTTTAATTATCAATTATTATGTGTAAACAATGCTAACAATTTCAGTATATATACATACATTCATTTTAGCCAATATGTAGATTAGTATTATGTTGCTATGATTTTGCAGTAATAATTCTAACAACAATAATATTTTGGATGGACATTGCAACATGTACTTACACATCAGACCCAGACTCAGCACCAATGGCCTATGGCTATTTCAGTAAATGCTGGGAAAAGTGTTGAAAGATTCACATCACTAACTGCAAACAGGATAGCACAACTTACTATTATTTATTACAGCACTGATGTTATCTCCCCTTTCTGGAAGTTATAAAGGAGGAATATGTGTAGAATTCAAAATGGGGCAGATAACATTGCTTTTTGCAGTGCCAGACAGGAATAAAAATAATCTTTAGCAGGTAAAATAACTTTGTCCATTTTTATTTGTACCCAAAAAGTTTGCTATGCTCAGTTGAGCCATTCAGTGTAAACAGATGGAAATTTAGTACATATATATGTACAGCGGGGATGGAAAGTATTCAGACCCCCTTAAATTTTTCACTCTTTACTCTTATATTGCAGCCATTTGCTAAAATCATTTAAGTTCATTTTTTTCTTCATTAATGTACACACAGCACCCCATATTGACAGAAAAACACAGAATTGTTGAAATTTTTACAGATTTATTAAAAAAGAAAAACTGAAATATCACATGGTTCTAAGTATTCAGACCCTTTGCTGTGACACTCATATAATTAACTCAGGTGCTGTCCATTTCTTCTGATCATCCTTGAGATGATTCTACACCTTCATTTGAGTCCAGCTGTGTTTGATTATACTGATGGGACTTGATTAGGAAAGCCACACACTTCTCTATATAAGACCTTACAGCTCACAGTGCATGTCAGAGCAAATGAGAATCATGAGGTCAAAGGAACTGCCTGAAGAGCTCAGCGACAGAATTGTGGCAAGGCACATATCTGGGCAAGGTTACAAAAAAATTCTGCTGCACTTAAGGTTCCTAAGAGCACAGTGGCGTCCATAATCCTTAAATGGAAGACGTTTGGGATGACCAGAACCCTTCCAAGAGCTGGTTGTCCGGCCAAACTGAGCTATCAGGGGAGAAGAGCCTTGGTGATGGAAGTAAAGAAGAACCCAAAGATCACTGTGGCTGAGCTCCAGAGATGCAGTCAGGAGATGGGAGAAAGTTGTAGAAAGTCAACCATCACTGCAGCCCTCCACCAGTCGGGGCTTTATGGCAGAGTGGCCCGACGGAAGCCTCTCCTCAGTGCAAGACACATGAAAGCCCGCATGGAGTTTGCTAAAAACACCTGAAGGACTCCAAGATGGTGAGAAATAAGACCAAGATAGAACTTTTTGGCCTTAATTCTAAGCGGTATGTGTGGAGAAAACTAGGCACTGCTCATCACCTGTCCAATACAGTCCCAACAGTAAGGCATGGTTGTGGCAGCATCATGCTGTGGGAGTGTTTTTCAGCTGCAGGGACAGGACGACTGGTTGCAATCGAGGGAAAGATGAATGCGGCCAAGTACAGGGATATCCTGGATGTAAACCTTCTCTAGAGTGCTCAGGACCTCAGACTGGGCCGAAGGTTTACCTTCCAACAAGACAATGACCCTAAGCACACAGCTAAAATAAGGAAGGAGTGGCTTCACAACAACTCCGTGACTGTTCTTGAATGGCCCAGCCAGAGTCCTGACTAAAACTCAATTGAGCATCTCTGGAGAGACCTAAAAATGGCTGTCCACCAACGTTTACCATCCGACCTGACAGAACTGGAGAGGATCTGCAAGGAGTAATGGCAGAGGATCCCCAAATCCAGGTGTGAAAAACTTGTTGCATCTTTCCCAAAAAAACTCATGGCTGTATAAGATCAAAAGGGTGCTTCTACTAAATACCGAGCAAAGGGTCTGAATACTTAGGACCATGTGATATTTCAGTTTTTCTTTTTTAATAAATCTGCAAAAATGTCAACAATTCTGTGTTTTTCTGTCAATATGGGGTGCTGTGTGTACATTAATGATGTAAAAAAATGAACTTAAATGATTTTAGAAAATGGCTGCAATATAACAAAAAGTGAAAAATGTAAGGGGGTCTGAATACTCTCCGTCCCCACTGTATACAGCCAGAAGATACCGTGATGTAGTTGGGCACCTAGGCTAAATTTCATTTTTGGATTCACTTCAGTCAGTGGAGCAGTAATCTATTATTCTTGTCTAGTCAAGCTTTCCCACCTGGGTGTTTGATTTCTCTCACTTGCATCTGGGAGCGGCTTTCAGAATATAGGGCAGGAAAATTCAAATATCTAGTGTGAATATTCATCATGCCCCAGCCAATCTCTGGAAGAATGAGTCTGGAAGATGGCTGGGGAGGTGATAAATGTTTGGGAAACCTTTACTGGGTGTGCTTTCCTCCCCAACAAGGTTCCAGGTCTCCTCAGACTACTGCCCTGGGAGATAGCTACTGAGACAAGAAATTACAGCCTGGGCCTCAGCAGGTGCTGGGCTGTGCACCTGGAAAAGATTACTAAAGGATGATTTTCTGGAGGGCATCATCCTTGAGTCCTGGTCTGGAGAAGGATCTTTTGTCTCCCTCACTGGAGAAATGTCTGTGGATACTGAGTGTCAGACAGCTACTGGGATATTGTTAAGACCCTGCTGTGGACTGTTAGGTGTGCAGGTACTGGAAGGGGACTAATGCCTCGTTTCCACTGAGTGGATCGGTTCGGTACGGTACGCTATTTTGGGTGTTTCCATTATGAAAGCGGCCCATACAACCGAACCGTACCACTCCATTCAGGGTTCTGCTTCAGATGTGAGGCCATAGAAAATGGAACGGATCGGTTGGGGCAGAGCTACGATACATTCCACTGATTGGCTGACAGAAAACCCTCTGCTGTGCTATGCTGAGGCATTTTTTCTAAACCCTGTATGGCTCCTTGTGGTTCCACCTGCAGTGGAAACACTCACCAGAATAGACCGGACCATTCTAGGCCATTCAAACTGTACCGACCCGAACCGATCCGCTCAGTGGAAACGAGGCATTAGTGTCAGAAGATGCTATATAGACTGCTCTTATTGAGTCTAAAGCCTCGTATACACGATCAAATTTTCTGACGGGAAATGTGTAATGACAGGTTGTTGGCGGAAAATCCAACCATTTGTATGAGGCTTTAGATACTAGCCATGCCCTGTTACCTCCAGGAAGGATTACTTAGAGAAGATTAGTGAGAATCTGTTCTCTTGTTATTTTTTGCTATCATTTGAAGTATCCTGATCCCTGAGCCCCTCTTCTTTTCAAATTAATCAGCAATAAGTATTAAAAAGACAACCCCTAGACTGAGCCTGTATGTGTACATAGAGGTTTTGGCGCCAGAGTGGCCAGGGAAGAAACATCAGTTTAATGTTTGTTTATGTTGTGATTTGAAATTTTGCAACCGACAGAAGTCTGCAAAATGTGCAAAATGTTTATTTTACGACCATTTACTACTATATAGTGTATATGTGAGTTATTATTGCACTTCAATTCCCTGCAAACTTGCATCTCCACAATATAACTCTTTTAAAATAAAGAAGCTATATTGAGCCCACCTTCTTTTCTTGTCTGAGCAACTTCAGTCATTCATCAATCACTTGTCTCTCTGATCAATGTGTCATCATCCTCCTTTGAAAGCTATTAACTTTATCTGCCATCAGTCATTTTGTTCTGGAGCTCTATGTGAAAAAAAACACATCCCAGCATCCATTTAAATGTGTATGATCAAAAGCAACCAATCAGCACAGAACAGAACAGCACCCAGTGGCCAGAGGGCAGATCCCAGTGATGTGTTCTTTCATATGATGCTTTTGAAAAATCAAATTGCTGTGACGTGTTTAAAAGTCTGCCAGCCCCCTCCTCCAAAATAGAGCTTAAAAAAGCAGAGACACCAAATTATGATGTCACTGAGTCTCAAAAAAAAGGTATTTATTGAGAAAAAAATGATTTGATTGAAAGTTTTTAATTGCATGTTGATCGGGGTATCAAGTCATTAGGGTAGCAAGGTATTTGCAAAAACCATGCTTAGATTTTTTTTTAACAAAGCGAGGGTTCAATTTACTTAGTAAATAGTGTGAATAGAGTTCAATTCATTCATCAGAAATAATGCAAAATACCCTTTTTGCCTTGAAGACAATTGGTTATTTAAAGTGAAAACAGTGATACAGTTTCTACTAAGCTAAATGAACATTAACTTTGATAAATGAACAGCATCTTTTCCAGATCAAATTCTGTACAGCCCTGCTGGTTCAGGGACATATCATGCCAAATCCTGCTAGAATATAGACACCAACTGTGTACATGATCCTTGGGGGTCCATTACAGGCCTCTACTTTTCAAAAAAAAAAAAGATTAAGTGCAGTGTTGCTAATTTAAATGCAGCAGTTTATTTAAATATTTACCGTAAATATTTTATTCCCATTATTCCATTATAGGAACTTGAAATACAAGCCCGAGCACACGGCCTGCCACTGCCAACAATGTGCACCGTGGAATTAGCCTCACAAGTTATTAAACAGCAGGCATATGGAGAAAATATGCCAGAAGATTATGCTCACCAGCTTCCTCTGTCTGTTGGGAAAACAAATGACCTGTGTGATGGATCAACGGGATTTTCAGATCCACTCTCACACTTTACAGATTTATCATTTAGTGCTGCTTTAAAAGAACAGATGCTAGAAGAGATGTCTCCATTTGGAACAGACCCCTTCCTGTCTGCGACATCACCTGATCTTTCCAAAGGAAGCAGCAGGAGGAGCAGTTTCAGCACAGATGATGACGATGATCTATAAGTACAATGACTGGTTTCTTAGAGACATTAATCTGTTGTGTTTTTTGCTTCCTCACTAAAAGACTATGGACGTTTTGACCAGTGCTTTTCGAGCACACGCTGAACCACTCCAGTTAAAGAAAGCATCTCTTTTATAATAGCAGGTTTCACAGCATATATCATATATCCATTCCTTTAGAGGGACCCTAAGTGATTTTATCTAAATAATGAATAGTGATCACACTGTTTACCAGCCTCTAAAATCACATGATGTGCTAAAAAATCTCAAATACTCTTTGTATATTATAATAGACATTTCTATTTCACATTTGTATTAAATGTGCTTCTATTCCTAAAATGTTTTATTTTAATTTTGGGTAGAGTGGGAAGAAAACCCAGTCAGGTTTCATTGCCACCAATGGCTTCATTAGAGATATTTACCCTCACTTTCTGTTTTGTGGGGGAAAAAGTGAGGGGAAATCTGCATCAGGGAAACAAAATAATAATAAAAAAAAAGATTACAGGGTTTGTAGCAATCCCCTACTTAACATTAAATATGTTATTCTTCTGTCTGTGTTGCTGTTACAGAGATTTCCCCTCATTTCCTGTCATGTGGACAAACTTTTTACCAGATTGGAAGTGAAGTAGTTACTCCAGTAAAGCCTGACAATCCTTATCCTTATCCAAAAAAAAAAAAAAAAGTATTGGGTATAGATACATTTTAAATTGTCTTTTCTCTACTTTGGTAAATATGTCTTCCTTTTACTAAATACAATTAGTATAGCTGCTCAAGCATGTACACAGTAGACACTTGCTGCCTTTAAATATAGAATGCAGTGCAATGTATTGCAGCATTTAAAATGCTAAAATTTCACGTGTTTTAAGGAACAATTTGTTTCTGAAATTTTGTGTGCAATCACATGTTTTTCAGCAGCCATGTAATTGTTTGGTTCAAGAAAAGAGAACTTAAATACAGTATATGTTCATACCAAAATCAAAAAGAAAGTTTATGAGATACAGGAAAATAATATATTTTAAAATATTTTTTTTTAATAAACACTTCACAGAATAATTTATAGCACATAAACCACAACAGAGATATAAATCTACCTACATTTAGATAAATTATTACTATATTTCTCAACAAAAAACATATATTTCTTTCTAGTTTTGGATAAAATAGTAAGGGTTATCATGTCTATCATGATTTTTTTTTTTTTTTTTTACTGTCTGTGACACCAGCACTTTCCATTAAGGACACATGGCAGTATCTCATAATGGGAAGAAATCTCACATTTGATAGTTATTACTGGAAAATGTGTCCCCATTAGAGCATTTACCCTCAATTCACAAACTGCTGATAAGGACCAAATTTTGAATTTTTTGGTACAGAGACAGCAAGAAAAACTGACAGAGGTTCCTAAACTCTTCTCACTCAAGCCAAAACTACAAAAAAGCAGGAATGGCCCAGCATTACACTTTAATATTAATTGAAGAAAAAACAAAACAATACTGCATAGTTTAGATATCCATAAAATAAAAGATGTCAGTGTTTCATTATTCTGGTTTCTCTAAATAATCAGTGAAATATGTTTCATTTGGCTAGCTAACAATATGAAAAGAAGCTGATCTCCTAAACCAAGAAAAAGAAAAAGTATGGTAAATAAAATTTGCCTTCACATGATTGGGTGTTTGGCATGAACACAAGTTCTTTTCAAAAGGATCATAAAACACTCCTTTAGTAAATCACTATGACTGCTATTTCACCATAATAATTGGTTTGTGGCTGTGGTCCCAAGTGGCAGTATACACAAATCATGTTAATGACTGTCAGGAACCCATTTCTGTGTATGATACAATACTTATACTACTGCTCTGTCTGACAACACATGATTGCTATCTATTCATGTATAAATTGTTGGATATATTTATTTATTGAATAGTAAACTGTATATTAGTATACAATCTGACCATTTTTAATCTATGCATTTGGAAACAAATGCTTAATGAGTAGGGTGCCTGTTTCTCCACCTTTCTAGGTGTACCGACACAAACATGGCAAATTAGTTCTTTCAATCTCACAAAATTGAACTTACGTGTGACTTTAGTGGCTAAGATACCTCATTATGTTACTGTGATAATAAAGGTGGCCATAAGCCAGTAGTATTTAGTTTGAATGTTCATATGGAAATTCTGAATAACCCTTTGTCAGAGCATTCAAAAACAAATGTTTTCATATGAAATATTACTGGTGTTTGGCCATCGTAGGGGCTAGTTAGTCAGTTAGGGTAAGACCATGGGGAAAGGACAGTCAGCATAGTGGGCAGGAAGTAAAAATACAGCCCTGAAGCTGGAAATCCTAATGTCAACCCTTTTAGGGGTCTGCTCAAGAAGAAGATTTTTAACCTGAGATTTAGAGACAGCCTACAGAAAAATGATGATTTCAGCTTTTTTCATATAATATGAATAGTTATGTGAATTACACATATTCATGTACACCCATATTTTCACAGATTGCTTTTTTCTGCCCAGAGAATTAAATAAAGCAGTACATGTTATGTAATTTTCAGGAAAAGTTTGTCAAGTTCAATTACCTATACTCAGTTATCCATCATATCCAAAGTATGAATTTAAATATGTATCTACAAGTTAAAATATAGCCCAGAAGCATGGGTAACTTACAGCCTGGAGAGTTTAAGTAGGAGCAAACACTTGTACTGTTACAATACTTTTTCATAGGTCATCATGAGTGCTTATTTGAATGTTTCATCATTAATTAAATTATAATTCTTTTCTGAGATGATCTAATTCAGTGAAGGTCTAATTTATCAGTCCTTTTTTCAAGGTCAGCATGTTGAAATAAAAGAAAAAAGCATGGCATTATATAGCGAACAAAAGACATAATTTCAACAATCATGAAAATTTGCATTCAACACTAAACTCAGAGCACATCAATGGATAGTCCATGTTTGTAGTTTTGCTTCTTTTATCTCATTATTTCCTATTAACCAATATCAAACATGTCATGTTTTCTATTATTGAAAACAACTATACGTGCTTTTGACACACAATAGCACTTATAATGTCAAGCTAAATGCAGCAACCAAACAGAAATAACCTTACTAAACTTACAAAAGATGGACTTTAATACATTAGCTTTCACATATTTAACCCTCTTATTGACCAGAGCAGTTTTTTACATTTCCACTGTGGGCTTGTTTTTTTTCTGCAATAACTGTCAATATCTAAAACTATATTAAACCCAAAGCCAAAATGTAATATATTGCAGCTTACCATTCATTATATGTAGGGGCTGTGTTAGTTTTTTTTCAGCTTTTTATTGTTTTCTTCCCTCTATTTTCCCCTGGTGATCTGACTAGTAACATTCCTACTGTATTAAACAGTCACAACTCTGGATAAAGGAGAACATGAGGCAGAATAGGACAGCAGCATTGTCAGTCTGGGGGAGGGTAGTGTTAGATGTACTAGCAGATATAAATACAGAAACAAATTGAAGCTCAACTCCAGCTAATACTTTATAATCAGTTACAGCAAACAGCTTTTTTTCCTTTTTGAGATAAACACTTTACATACATAAATACAATCTGAATATTTTAAGCACCCCGTCAGTGTTAAATGGTCTGTCTCATCCCTTTAACTGCAAGAGAGATTTTCTCTTTAAAAACAACAGAGTTACTGATGGGATTACCAAATGAAATAGAAGAAAGAAAGCCTAAAAAAGGAAATAAATACAGCCATCACATCTAAGAACCGGTGAGCTGCAATATAATAAATGTTTGCTATTGGGTTTAATACTGCTTTAAGGTAATAAAGTAATACATACTTTTTGGCGGGTACAAACTAAGCTTTTTATGGCAATTGTTCCTTAAAAATTGATCGTATTTTCTATGTATAAATATATTATATCTATAGACAAAAAGGTGTAAAAAAATAAATAAAAAATGATTAATTTTTTTATCTATTTTTGACCAGTGATAGCATAAAAAACAGTTTTACTGTGATCCATTTTATGACACTAAAATTAAGTTTCTGGTGCAAAGTGGGATAAAGTTATTTAAAAAAAAAAAATGTTTTTCAATTTGAAAAAAAAATCCAACAACTATTAAGTAAAGATCACCATCAACATAATAGCCAAGAGGAGAATGGGAGAAAGAAATTAATTAAGGCTGATTAGTGTTAACTGTGGATCAATAGGAGGTTAACCACTTGCCGACCAGCCGTCGTGATTATACTGCGGCAAGGTGGCACGATCTCGCGAATCGCCGTAACTGTACGTTGTCTCGGGAACTCGCTTTTGTGGGCATGCACTAAAAATTTCTGATCACTGCCATGACTAGTAAAAAAAATAATAATAAAAATGACATAAATCTATCCCCTATTTTGTAGACGCTATAACTTTTGCGCAAACCAATCAATATACGCTTATTGTGATTTTTTTTTACCAAAAATATGTAGAAGAATACATGTTGGCCTAAACTGAGGAAGAAATGTGTTTGATTATATTTTTTGGGGATTTTTATTATAGCAAAAATAAAAAATATTGTTTTTTTTTCAAACAAAAACGCTCTTTTTTTGTTTATAGCGCAAAAAATAAACACCACAGGGGTGATCAAATACTACCAAAAGAAAGCTCTATTTGTGGGAAAAAAAGGACATACATTTTCTTTGGGTACAAGGTCACATGGCCACGCAATTGTCAGTTAAAGCGATGCAGTGCCGTATCGCACAAATGACCTGGTCATTAAGGGGGTAAATCCTTCTGGTCTTTAAGTGGTTAAAAAGGAATACATTTTATTAAAAAAAAACCCTTTATTTTAACTTGTAAGATTTCTTTAAATGATGTCATATGCAAATCAAAGATAACATCTTTGATCTACATATTAATGAAATAGTAACTAAAATGTAACAATACAGTGTTACACTTGCAGACTATCTATACACAGGAGCGGCTGCATTTTGACAACCTCTCATACTGGGTAATACAAAGTAATTCCTAACTGTCATTTTGACATCTGGTAATTGCTGAAAATAGCAAAAGGGGAAAGCAGCAGGGGGAGAAGAGCAGGATATAAGAGATGGGTCCAAGAAACTTTTTTTAAGTTTTTAGGACATGTCTCTTACATTCAAAATCCTTGACAGATTAACAAGTTATTAGTGGTTAGCACTACTGCTTTGCAACACTGGGGTCTTTGGTTCAAATCCCGGACAGGACAATATCTGCATGAAATGTGCATCTTCTTCCTGTGCTTGTGCGGGTTTACAGTGGGTACTCTGTTTCCTCCAACACTCCAAAGACATCTTGGTAGGTTAATTGGCTCTTGTCTAAATGTTGGCTCTTGGCCCCAGTTAGTGTGTATGTGCATATGCATATGAGATAAGGACCTTAGACTGTAAGCTCCTTAGGGGCGGGGACTGATGTGAATATACAGTATGTAAAGTGATGCGTAAAATATTGGTGCTATTTAAATGCCTGTTCTGTAATAAACACATAAACCATAAGTGACTGCAAATTTCTGTGTTTTGTATTAACTTATTAAGTTAACCTTGTTACATGTACAGTACTGGCAAGAGTGCTTTGTTTATGTGTTCCAAAAAAGCTCAATATAACATCAAGATATTATTCAGAAATTCAACAAATTAATTAGAATGTATAGTGAAGCAAGAAAGGTCTTTCATAGTAATAACATGAATCCCCAAATGCTAAAAAAATAAATTGTGGAATGAAAATGGAGATCAGTAAATGTGATGTAAAGTAGTGTTTATGAGTATCACTGCCTAAAAAAAATTACCAAAAGTAGAAATATAGGCATAACTTTTTTTTTCTTTTATTTTGGTTAGCACAAGGAAGGGTTATAACCTCTTTCCATTTTTTTTTCAACATCTGTGTTCTATTGTGGAGACTTCCCATCACATCCTGTCCCATAGCCAAACAGGAAGTGAGAAGAAATCCCTGCAAATAAGGGAAATCCTTGGGGACCCCCAGGTCACCAGTAACTAGTGTCCCCATTGGAAGATTTCCCTCTACTATTTTATTGGGGACAACTCGCAATTTGTGATTTTCTTTTACTTTCACTTTCAATGATAATGGTAAATAGGGCAAATAGAGAGGGCAAATCTCCTTAACAGGGGCACAGACAGCAATTAAAACTGACACATATTCTAACCCCTCTGTACTCTATCCAAAACTAAAAAAAAGTTTTGCCTTTAGTTATACTTTAATCAAATATATTGTGATACATTTTTAAAGTAAAATCTTTCAAACTCTTGAAAACAGAAATGTTGCAGACCTTGCTGCAAGAGAAAAAGGAGCCTTGCAGCCTTTTCCTTTTATGTGCCCTAATGTGTGAGGATGTGCTATACGGCATATTATGCAAGGACTGTTCAATAAGTAAAATGCTTTTTAGAAAGTAGATGTATTCAAGCAATAATTACCGTAACTCTTATAATCATTATGCTTCATATATGCAGTTGTTATTAAGTTATGCTATTACAGTAGACTGTTTTCAGGAATAATGTGTATCTTTTATGATGTCAAGGATTGCAGTAAATATGTTTTAGTATTTATTGGTTTTCTTTACACAAAAATGTTATAATAAATACTAAATCTGAACAAAGGTTTATAAAATCTATTTAGATACCTTGAGAACATAACAATATATTTACATCTGGAGTGGTACAAAATATTGTGATGTTCAACTTTTAATGACCAGACACTTGGTCATCATTATTATTTTTCATCCTACAGCATGTACAGAGTGCTACATGCTTGAGGAGTGGTAAAGTTTACTCAAAAAGATCCCTAAAAACTGATTAATGTGCTTTGAGGTTCTTTATCCCTTTCCTATTACCTGTCTGATAAACGTATTTCTAGATTTTGCATTCTCCAATAAATACACATAAACTAATTGCCTTAAAAACTGATTTACAAAACATAAATCATTATAGTGTATATGTCTTTTGATTTTCTCTAATTTTATAATTTGATTATTCCATGCAGTTTTACATTTCTTCAGTTTCTTTTTAATTCTATATATACTTTACTGTTTTGTTGCTTTTTTTTATCCCTTTGTGCTTTGTTCCTAAAGGGCTCATTTTTTTGTTTGTTTTGTTTTGTACAGTAAATTTATGATGTTTCTTGTAAATAAAAAAAAAGGTAATGCAAAGGTGGCTTCAAAAATTAGGTAAAATTGCAATTAAAGACTTTTACTATAGACCTCTATGTGAAAATATTCATTGCAATGTTTTTTTTATTTTTTAAGGTTACATCTGTACAGTCTTTTTACCTTTAATGTCTATATTGTCAGTTGATCTATTACATTTTTGAAATCTAAACCAAACTTTTTTACACGTCTATGTAAACTAATGAAATGGCATTGGTATTAAAAGGATTGTAAGAAAACATTTGTTTGATGTGTTTTGTTTTATAATCAAAGTATGCAGAAAGTAGCTTACCCCAGGTCCCTGAGCTACAACCCTCAAAGCTCAATCGTTTTTTTTTGGTTGTTTGTTTTTTCTTCTTTTTTTTTTCCTTATGGTTATGGCAGGTGAGGCTCTGACTGTGGTATTTATTCATGACTCCGGTTTTTTTGTTGTGATATGAGCGAAAAAAGAGCGGAAATTTGAAAAAAAAAAACAATATTTTCTTTATTCTATTTTAAAAGAAATCCAATAAAATCTAATTTTGTCATAAATTTGAGCCAAAATGTATTCTGCTACATGTCTTTGGTAAAAAAAATCCCATTAAGTGTGTAATAATTTGTGTGATCACAGACAGATGTACGCAAATGATCATGTACAGATATGGGCAGGTGATCACGGTCATATGTGTGCAAATAATCATTGGGACATGTGATTTTACTGGGACATATGTGGGGGGCAGGTGTTTTTGGGAACTTGTGTGTGGGGACATGTTTTTGGGGACATGTATTTTGGGGACATGTGTTTTTGGGGACATGTGTTTTGGGACATTGTGTTTTACACTGTGTGTTACTATGCTGGTGATCAGTGTGTAAAAAGCTGTAAAAAACAGCTCATACTCACTGATCACCAGCCAGCTGCAGCGATCCGCTCTCCTCTCCTCACAGACAACTAATGTGTGAGGAGAGGAGAGCTGATCGCCTAGCAACCGGCTCTCTGTTTACATCACATGATGGCTGTGATTGGACACGGCCATCATGTGATTAGGAGGGCCAATCACAGAGCCCTCCTGCCGATCTGAGATGTACCGTGTCCGGGTGACATGAAAGCATCAGGATCGCACAGCTGCGAGGGCCCACGCGCGCGATTCCCCTCCTTCTGGGATGTTCCTGAACGTCCACTCAGAAGGAGAGAGCACCCACCCGGCCATACATATGCAGGGGCGGGGTAGGAAGTGGTTAAAATGGATAAGAAAGGATAACAAAAAACAAAACAGATGGGTACAAATGATTTCTTTCACAGTTCAATGAATGCAGCGAATTTAGGGTAGAAGAATATGTCAGTTAATTGTTTTTCAAGCTTGGTTTTAATAGATTTCTGGCAGTGTTTGTATTGAGAGAGAGGTGCTCAAATTGAGCATGTGTCAAGACTATGCACAATCAAGCATTTAAATATTCAGTAAATGAGTTTTAAAACAAGCCCTCTGAGAAATCAAATTCAGTGCCTCTGCTATGAAATTTGAAAATGTATTGCTCCACAGTGCCTGCAACTACACAGGTCAGTGAACTTTAACATTAATTTACGGCTTTTTGAGAATAGAGAAAATACTTTTCATAGCCTGGCAACAGGTTTACGCTATGGTGGTAGGACTTAACACTTCCAAGTTTTAACCATATGCTAAAATTAATTGTTTACTGACCTTTACATTCAGCACAGTACCTTCTTGATGAGTCAGAGACAGAAATCTAATCTCTTTGGAGGAAAATCTGGAGCTGTGAAACTAGAAATGTACATTGAATTGCTATAAGAATGATTTTTTTGAAGGCTTGCTTAGGTTAGAGGTTAGTAGTTAAATGTGCTCTAGCAAGTGCAGTAGAGTTATGCAGTTGACACGCGGTCGGACTTTCCGATGGAAAATGTACAATCAGAGCTTGTTGTCGGAAATTCTGACCGTGTGTAGGCTACAGTTTCCATCAGAATTTCCGACACACAAAGTTTGAGAGCAGGACCAAAAATTTTGCGACAACAAAGTCCGATGTCGGAAATTCCGATCGTGTGTTCACAATTCTGATGCACAAAGTGCCACGCATGCTCAGAATCAAGCAGAAGAGCCGCACTGGCTATTGAACTTCATTTTTCTCGGCTTGTCGTACGTGTTGTACGTCACCGCGTTCTTGACGTTCGGAATTTCTGACCAACTTTGTGTGACCGTGTGTATGCAAGACAAGTTTGAGCCAACCTCCGTCCGAAAAAATCAGATGGATTTTGTTGTCAGAGTGTGCAATCGTGTGTACAGTGCATAAGATTATGAAGGGGACAAAATCCTATTATATGTACTTATCTGTAATACCGTACTACCAGGAGAAGGAACTCAGCTACAATGAGGCTCATAGTGCCAAAGAGCTCCACAAACAAAACACAAGCCATGATGCTAGTACATCCTAACCAAACTGTCAGCCAATGGCTACAGATGGTAATTTATGGACTATCACTGGAGACCGCCTAAGGCTCATGTGTTTAATATTTTACACTTTGTATTTAATAAATGCCTCTGTCTCTTTACTAATAGGGATGACACAGTAGACCACCCCCTCCTCAAAACAAAATCCACTCCTTTGGTCCCCATGACTGTATTCTTCGCTGGCTCTCTAATTATCCCACCGCACCATCAGTGTCACTTACAATTCTACTTCCTCTTCTCCTCTTCCTTTATCAATCAGGGTCCCCCAAGGTTCTGTTCTTGAACCTCTTCTATTCTTGATATATACCTCCACTCTGGATCAGTTGATAGCCACCCATGGCTTCCAATACCATTTCTATGCTAATGACACCCAAATCTATCTCTCTACCTGTCAGCTCACTTCATTAGTCTCCACATGCATCACTAATTTACTAACAGAAATATCAGCCTGGATATCACACCGTTTCCTCAAGCTCAATCCAAAACTAAGCTCATAATATTTCCTTGCCCATGTGCTGACTTTTCTGTTAAGATCAATGGCACAACTAACAACCCGTACCCGCATGCCAAGATGCTAAGTGTTATCGTAGACTTTGAACTATCATTTTGGCTCCACATCTAATCACTGTAAAAAAACTTGCTGCCTCAACCTACGCAACATCTACAAAATATGTCTGTTCCTAGCCAATGACACCACAAAGCATCTAATTCACTCCCTGGCCATCTCTCGCCTCTACTACTGCAACTTACTCCTCATTGGCCCCCTTCAGTCCACCATGAATTCTGCTGTCCGACTCATCCACCTTACCAACCGTTCAGTGTCTGCTACTCCTCTCTGCCAATCCGTCCACTGGCTTCTGCTCACTAAACAAATTTAATTAAAAATACTAACAACAGCTTACAAAGCCATCCACAATTCAGTCCCCAGCTACATCACTAACCTACTTTCAAAATACCAACCTAATCGTTCACTTCGTTCCTCCCAAGACCTCCTGCTCTCTAGCTCCCTTGTCACCTCCCATGCTTGCCTCCAGGACTTTTCCCAAGACATTCCCATACTATCAAACTCCCTACCCCAATTTGTCTGACTATCTCATACTCTGTCTACATTTAGACAATCCCTGAAAACCCTACTCATTAGAGAAGTCTATCCTGCCTCCACCTAACAACTGTACTTTTATTTTCTACATTAGCTCATCCTCCACAGCTTTTACCTTTTGTGTCACTTGACCCCCCTTTTAGACTGTAAGCTCATGTTGTAAAGCACTGCACAAGCTGTTGGCACTATATGAATCCTGAATAATAATAATAATAATAATAATAATAATAATATTCTTAAGGGCCAAGTTCACCTTTAGTGAGCATTGCACTCAGGTGCAGGGAGAAGAACTCCCACCCACTGTCACAGGGAAGTGGGGGTGAGGTGGGGGATGCTGAACAAGTTACATGTTACACTCTAAATAAAAATGAAATGCATAACACGCGTCTAGAAGGTGAACCTATTCCTTAAACCAGAATTCTATAAAGACAGGATCATTTTGGATGGAGCAGATGATGGCATGCTTTTTGACCCCTGCCACCACAATCTGCATTATTTTATTTCAAAGTATATGTTTGTTGTGCTATCATCTGGCTTCCTCATTGCCTCTAGCATCAACTCTAGCCCAGAAAAAAAAACATTTCCTATAACTGAATGCTCATATAAAGCATCAGAGTGCAGGGATGGGTGCCATTTAATTTGTTGTAAAGAAGGAAATGGTTTGTGTAAGATGTTAGTTCAAAAAGTGGACAAACTGCTAATGTAAAGAACCCCTTCTTAAACTGATGGAAACATCTTTTTTATTCTGAACACAGCTGACATTTTCTTGTCCCTTGTAAAGTCATTTTGGTATAAAAGGTTAATTTGCCCAGTCTTTATACTGGCTTTGGATATATTTAGACATATTAGTTAATTACACTTTTTAAGCACCCCATTTATTCATTTAGTTGCCTGTAACTGCTTTGAAACTCCTTTATCCTTTTTTTAATATATTTAAAACAGGACCCTATATTCTAGATGGGACCTTACACATGTTTGATACAGAGGACTGTTCTATTTCTATTGTTATATTTTCTGATATTTTGTTTGCTTTTGCAGCTGCCACTTGGCATTGAGTGTCACCGTAAAGCTTATTGTTAAAAAGTATTTATAAGTCTATCTCTACCTCTGCTTTGCTTGTCTGTATTACATTTATGATATAGTGATTATGCTATTCCCCTGACCTAGATGCATAATGTTACAATTTTCAATGTTAAATGTAAAAATCTTACTGTCTAAGTTGCCATTTTGTCAACATCTTCCTGTAATATATCACACGTCTTCGGATTTTTAAAAATTCTACATAACTGTGTGCTATTATTACAAAACATGGCATTCACTATTTCAGACCCAGGATTTGGTCTTGTATTTTTTTTTATATATATTAAATACTACCCATAAGATAATATTACAAGGACTAAACTGACCATATTTTATCATCAAAATAGAATACCCTGTAAGCAGTAACATTTAATAGACATTTGGTAGACACAATTATAAATAACAATATGTGGCACCTGATTATAATGATGCAGTTCAGGTTCAGAGTTTTACTACTATTCATAAAGTGCTTCAGCAGACCTTTCCTGATTTATGACACCAATAGATCCCTTAAATTACCTCTAATATTAAACTGTATGCAGTGTATTGTCCTATGAAACAAAATGTGACTGTAACATGAACATTAAACACTGAATGTATAATCCATTGTGAGACATTTTTTTTTCTTCTGAAGGTCAAGGTTAAATGTTACTAGACAATGCAGTGGATAATAGCATACTTTAAAAACAGTTAATATGGTACATCCAATTCAATCACACAGACATTCTTGCTTTCAAGGACATCCACTTTTATGTGAATATGACTCTTCATTTTATTTGATCTTGCTTACAGAGCTTTGTTGTAAATGGTGACACATGCATTGGTTTATAGAATATATGCTTTGTTGATATTTATGCTATGGGTAAATGTTTGTAGGTTGAATAGCATATTGGCATTGCATGTCTTTTTGAGGCTTCAGTGATGCAATCCCCTTCCTGTTGTTCTTGGATGCCCCAGCATGGATTCTTTCCATTTTGCAAGAAGAGTCTTCAAAGGGATTGTATGCAATATATTGTGACAAACACCTTTTTACAAGTTTGCTCTTCTATAGTTATGTTATTGTATTAAACAGAAAAGAAAGAGGGCGCACCAACCTAGTGCATTACCACTGGTAAACTTTAATGCAGCATAAAAACAGTAAAAATTATACTCACAAACGAGCTAGTGAAAATAGCTTTCAAAAGGGCGCAAAAGCGCTGTTTCTGTGAATCGACACCCCAGGACCTGTTGCCGAGAGGATAGGACCAGCGCAAATGGCTGATGGCTTACGCGTTTCGGGGGAGCACCCCTTTCTTCAGAGCCTAAGCGGGCAATGGTTGGTCTCTCGAATTGCTCTCTCTATAAATGTATGTGCCTGTGTCTACCCCACCCAATTAGTGACGACGCCCCCTCCCACAGGTATTAGGCAGCACCCACCCATTCGGGTTAACCCTCTCTATCCCATCCCTCTGAGGGATGGGATAGAGAGGGTTAACCCGAATGGGTGGGTGGTGCCTAATACCTGTGGGAGGGGGCGTCGTCACTAATTGGGTGGGGTAGACACAGGCACATACATTTATAGAGAGAGCAATTCGAGAGACCAACCATTGCCCGCTTAGGCTCTGAAGAAAGGGGTGCTCCCCCAAAACGCGTAAGCCATCAGCCATTTGCGCTGGTCCTATCCTCTCGGCAACAGGTCCTGGGGTGTCGATCCACAGAAACAGCGCTTTTGCGCCCTTTTGAAAGCTATTTTCACTAGCTCGTTTGTGAGTATAATTTTTACTGTTTTTATGCTGCATTAAAGTTTACCAGTGGTAATGCACTAGGTTGGTGCGCCCTCTTTCTTTTCTGTTTTTTATAGCTTGAATACCCATTGTTCAAATGAGGGCTGCAAGACGCTAGGCATTACTTCTATAGGTGGCTGCACCACATATCCAGTTCATGGACACCTGAGCGCAGGAGAGGTCTTTTTTCTTATGTTATTGTATTACACATAGAGATTTCTAGATTACAGTGGATGTAAACCCTCACATATACCCAGTGAAGTGAACAGCCTCAGAATACACAGGGATGAAACAAATCTCCCTACATAAGTTTTACATCTATATCTGCTGTCTTCAAATTTATATACTGTTTAGAATGTGAACATCCTGATAGAATTTTCACTTCCTCATTCTCCTATAGGAGTGGATTATTGCTAGACACTGTGAGACAGCTGATTGGAGGAAAGGCACATACTCCCTCCCCACAAATGCAGAGCTTGCCTCTGAATTGTGCAGCAGTGTGCTAATCTATTTATAGCTACCTCCTCTGACACACAGGTCTATCTCCAGGCCTCAGAGAGCTCATCAAAAGTTATCAGGCTGATAACAGAGGAATGTGACAGGACAGAGCTACGAGACTTAAGCCTCGTACGCACGATCGGATTTTCCACAAACAAAACCTTGGACTTTTGTCCGAAGGGTGTTGGCTAGGAACTTGTCTTGCATACAAATGGTAAGGAAATGTCGGCCAACAAACATGAACGTAGTGACATATTACCTAGTTTTTCAGCTCTTTAGTGCCACCCTTTGGGCTCCTTCTGCTAATTTCGTGTTAGTAGAAGTTTGGTGAGTGTTGATTCGCGCTTTCCTTTTCCATTTTTTCATTTAGCACTTTTCATTTCGTGCTTTTCAGTTTCTGAACGGCTGTTTGTCAACCAGACATGTTGCGGAATCAAAGGCGATAACATGTTATTTATTATTGGCCTTGGAGTTATTGCTTTGACCCAAATCCAGTCCAGGAACAGGAGGAGGAGGATTTCTTGGACCAAAAATTGGTTGCTTTATTAATCATGACCAATTATGTCATATGCCTTTGCTGTGGGAGCTCCAGGAGAAAAATCCGGATGATTTTCGGAATTATCTCTGGATGACGGACCCCTGCTTTCACCAACTCTTGGCATTGTTGACCCCCTATATTAAGAAGCAGGACACATGCATGAGGCTTTTTATTAAATTTTTTGGTTGAATAACGACTTGATTTGGTATATTTTCTATATTTTTGGATGCATAGAATGCACTTTTTGGTTAAGTTCTATTGGCAGATAGCGTGTCTAATTTTATTTGTTTTCTTTTTTTAATGCACAATGAAAATATTGTTAGGAATAATACTTGGCTATGTGTTTTACTTCAAATGACAGTTTGGGAGTAGGCAGTTACATTTAAAAAAATACAATGTAAAATTAACAAGGGACACCAACATAGTTGTATCTTTGATCTTAAAAACTACGGAATAATGGTGTTGTGGTAACTTGCCCAAAAAAAACAAATAAAACAAGCATAATAATATTATTCTTGATATCACGAGAAAATAAAAGCCTTTTAAAATATGTTTGGCAGAACTTCATCAGTATCACCAGCAAAGCAGCTTCATTATTATCCCATTAAAGAAGAAGAGAATGTGCACTGTATTTCGAGATTTCATAATTTGGCACTTCACGAATGTTAATTCTCCATTATGAACGCTAGTTTACAAGACCGACTACTTCTGGCTCGTCCTTGCTTCCAAGTAGGGATGAGCTGAACACCCCCCGGTTTAGTTCGCAGCAGAACTTGCGAACAGCCAAAAAATTTGTGCCAACACCGTTAAAGTCTATGGGACACGAACATGAATAAACAAAAGTGCTCATTTTAAAGGCTTATATGCAAGTTATTGTCATAAAAAGAGTTTGAGGACCTGGGTCCTGCCCCAGGGGACATGGATCAATGCAAAAAGAAGTTTTAAAAACGGCAGTTTTATCGGGACCAGTGATTTTAATAATGCTAAAAGTGAAACAATAAAAGTGTAATATTCCTTTAAATTTCATACCTGGGGGGTGTCTATAGTATGCCTGTAAAGGGGCGCATGTTTCCCGTGTTTAGAACAGTCTGACAGCAAAATGACATTTCAAAGGAAAAAAAGTACTTTAAAACTATTCACGGCCATTAATGAATTGTCGGCCCGACAATACACATAAAAGTTAATTGATAAAAATGGCATGGGATTTCCCCACAGGAACCAAAATTTAAAAAAAATGCGTCGGGGTCCCCCTAAATTCCATACCAGGCCCTTCAGGTCTGGTATGGATATTAAGTGGAACCCCGCGCCAAAGTAAAAAAAAATGGCATGGGTTCCCCCTCAAAATCCATACCAGACCCTACAGGTCTGGTATGGATTTTAAGGGGAACCCTGCACCAAAATTAAAAAAAAAGGCATGGGGTCCCCCAAAAATCCATACAAGACCCTTTTCCGAGCACGCAACCTGTCAGAAAAAGAGAGGGGGCGAGAGAGTGCCCCCCTCCTGAACCGTACCAGGCCACATGCCCTCAACATGGGAGGGTGCTTTGAGGTAGCTCCAAAGCACCTTTCCGCATGTTAATGGGGAGAAGGGCCTCATCCCCACAACCCTTGGCCGGTGGTTGTGGGGGTCTGCGGGCGGGGGCTTATCGGATTTTGGAAGCCCCCTTTAACAAGGGGACCCCCATATCCCACCCCCCTGTGTGAATTGGTAATGGGGTACAAATGTACCCCTACCATTCACAAAAAAAGTGTCAAAAACGTTAAAAAACACAAGAGACAGTTTTTGACAAGTCCTTTATTAATTTCTTCTTCTTTCATCTTCTTTCTTCTGGTCCTCCTCCTCAACTTCTTCTTCTCCATCTTCTTCTTCCTCCGCTCTTCTTGTCCCGCACCTTACTCCAGGCATCTTCTCCGCTCCGTCCACACGATCCGCCTCAGTGGGAGTCTTCCGCCGTGTGATACTTCGGTTTTTCTGACATTTCTTATATAACGGAGGGTGGGGCCTCCTCTGACACACGGCGACTTCCCTGTGACTTTCCCCGTGTTGTCAGAGGGAGGAGGGGAGGTGACCCCGCCCCCCTCTGACAACACGGGGAAAGGCATTTTTTTTTTGGGCGCGGGGTTCCCCTTAATATCCATACCAGACCTGAAGGGCCTGGTATGGAATTTAGGGGGACCCCCACGCCATTTAAAAAAAAAAATTGGCACATTTGTCTGTCAGATTTTCCGCCAACAGCCTGTCATCACACAATTCCCGTCAGAAAATCCGATCGTGTGTACGAGGTTTAAGTGCTTTGAAGAGAGATAACAAAACACTGCAGATAGATGTGAGCAGCTCAAATTTCATGAATCGGGTTTACATCCACTTTAACAACTACATTGAGCAGACACTAAATTAGCATTCAGTTTTCCTACTATCTTAAAGTGTATGTCTGGGAAGAAAAATAAAACATTCCGTACATATCATTATTTGCAGATATTCCTAATTTGTGCTTACAGAAATACTGTATGTGCAGAAAAATAGAAGTTGATCTGTCAGAAATCCAGTGCCTCTGCTGCACTAAAACCAAAATCAGTGTTGTCAACCCCACTCAGTCTTCCTTTTATGCCGCGTACACACGGTCGGACTTTTCGTCTACAAAAGTCCAACGGACGCTAACGGACTAAAGCTGGCTGGTAATCCGATCGTGTGTGGGCTTCTCCGGACTTTCAACTGACTTTTTTAGCCTCAAATCCGACGGACTTTAGATTTGAAACATGCTTCAAATCTTTCCGACGGACTCGAGTCCGGTCGAAAAATCCGCTCGTCTGTATGCTAGTCCGACGGACAAAAACCCACGCTAGTGCAGCTATTGGCTACTGGCTATGAACTTCCTTATTTTAGTCCGGTGTACGTCATCACGTAAGAATTCGACGGACTTTTGTGTGATCGTGTGTAGGCAAGTCTGTTCGTTAGAAAGTCCACCGCAAGACCGTCGAAAGTCCGCCAAAAGTCCGTCGAAAGTCTGTCGGACAGGCTGTCGGACTTTTGTAGCTGAAAAGTCCGACCGTGTGTACGCCCCATTAGAACTACATAGTAGAGCTGCACGATTCTGGGAAAAATGAGAATCGCGATTCTTTTGCTTAGACTAAAGATCACGATTCTCTCACGATTCTTTAAAATGGTTAATTTAAAAAAGAAAAATCAGCTGTAGACGGCGCATGCGCAATCAACACATTTTGGGTTAACAAGTTTATACCAATCTATTTCTTACATCTGTAAAGGTAGATGTCAAGTCACTGTGTTTTTTGTACATAATTTTTTTTACCATATGTCACATTATAGGATGGTTTATGCCTTTAAGCACTTTAGTCTAATCAGTGGAGTTTAACATCTGCTAACTGTTGCACTTTACAGTCACCTATCCACCGTTATATACAAAGGGTCTGAGCAATCACCCCTTAGCCTAAGGTAGCACCACCACAACCCATATTCCTTTAAATATGACATTGCTTTGTATTACCTAAAGCCTGCTTCTGTGAAGTGTGAATGCAACATCGGAAAGTGTGCACACTGTGCAGTCACTGCAGTCTTTCCCGGCCTGGGTCTCTCCGACTCAGTGACAGCGTGGTTCCACCCACGCCCGGGCATCCACCGTGGTGCATCGCTCTCTGCTCTGCTGATGACTGACGTCAGTTCCTGTTGCTGACGTCAGTTCCGATATCGGCGCCATCAGCGCTCTTGCATTCCACGCTGGTTCTGACGGCTTCTCCTCCGGTCCAGGCTACTACCCAAAAAATTGCAGTAATCCAGGCTGGAGATCGCACGGGGGGGGGGGGGTGAATCGAGATCGTGATTCTATATACAATTAATCGTGCAGCTCTACTACATAGGTGCACCCTCTCCATAACATATTGTAAAGGGGATGTGTTTGTAGTACATCAGGAAAGAACTGGGCTGGGCTGACAACACTGCCTGGCATTTCAGTGCAGCACAGGCAGTTAGGAACACACAGAACTTCTGGCAGGATTAGCTCTAAGAAATGAGCCCTGAAGCTCCATGGCTTGTATTTCCTTAATGCAATGCTCTAAGCTTCCCACATTAGCTTTGTAGAGTGAGCATCCTTAACCACTTGCAGACCGTGCACTGTAGTGTAACTGCTACAGTGTGGGCCAGCTGCGCAGAATCATGTATGATTTTGCATTTCTGGGTAGGGGGTACGTGCGCGCATGTCCGCCCACCCAACAGTGCTGCTACTGGCTCCAGCACATGCCAGTCACTGGCTCCCAGCTAATGATTTATGGCCGGGACACGCCTATAATCAGAGTGAGTGACAGGAGACAGCTTTGTGTATGTAAACAGCTCAAAGTTCTCTACTGGCAGCGGTGATGTGCCGTTTTTCGTTTCCCTGTGAAGCAGGGAATAAAAACCGGCACATACCTTAGTAAAAGGACCACACAGTAAACACTTTACACATAGGCACGCATTTAACCCTTTGATTGTCCCAGATGTTAACCCCTTCCCAGCCAGTGTCATTAGTACAGTGTCAGTGTATATTATTAGCACTGATCACTGTATTAGTGCCACTGGAGATGTCAGTAGCAGTTAGCCAGTTCCCAAAAAGTGTGATGGAAAAGGGTCAGATTGTCCACCACACTATCACAGTCCTGCTATAAGTCGCTGACCACTGCCATTACTAGTATAAAAAAAAAATTCCAGTGTATATCTCATAGTTTGTAGATGTTATAACTGACACACAAACCAATCAATGTACACTTATTTGTACTTTTTTTTATCAAAGACATGCTATCATAGTGATCAGTCACTTTACAGTCCACCCTTGGGTTGTTTTGTCTTCTTGAATGGAGAAAAATATACATTGTATTTTTTTTTCTCCTTGCTGGAGGAGAAGAGTGTACACAAAGGAAAGTGTGTGTAAAAAAATAATAGTATAAAATAAAGATATAATAGCTAGATCAGGGTTTAATCTAGATCAGTGTCAGGGTAATGGTTAGGGTCAAAGTCATGGTCAGCATTTTTTAATTTAGGATACATTTTAGTTAGTGTCTGTGTGTGTTTTAGGTAGGATACAATAAAAACATGCACTATTGATTCTAGACCCTACTATGGGTACAAGCCACAAATAATATACACATACAGTATGTGGTATTGCTGCGCTTGTCAGTAGCAGAAATATATTATTTCTTTTATATAATTATATTTTGCATTGTTCTTTGTAAGTTATGATAATAGTAGGAAATATACAACTACTTTAAAAAAACAATTTCCCCATTTTCCAGTTTTCCTCTGATAATAAAAAGTCAGGAGATATTATTACCCTTTACGACCAAATGCCAATTTATCCTAAAAACAAAATCATCTGCATACAGTAAGTTGTTGCAAGGATATGTACAGTTTTACTAACACATGTTAAAGTTTAAAAAACTGCAAGCAAGCTTTAAGATTTAAAACAAAATAAAATTACTGCGCTTGTCAGAAAAAAAGAACAAGTGAATAAGTGAATAGATGAAACATAAATACGTTTGTTTTTTAGAAAGCCAAGCTGCAACTTTATGTGTGATACACACAAAATAAACAACTTTCTATATTAAGTTGCACTATACTCTCATATAAGTGAATTCTAGCAATAAACGTTAATAATACTATATTTTATATGTAAAGTGACTCTGTGCATAACTGAGAAAATTGATTTGTGAATCATCACATTGTATCATATTTTGAATAGTCCACTGTGTTAAGATGATTTGCAATGATGAAACTGGCACACAATGCACCCAAAAGTCGTAGTTGAGAAAGATAAAACCTCCACCTCTACACACACTGCCGCTTACCGACTCCAAACGATCTCCTATTACAGGAGATCACACTCACTTGTGGCCCAACACCTAGCCCAAGCCTTTAAGAGATGGAGCGATAATCCCAGCGTCTGCCCAGAGTGTAATCCTTCAAAGGCACGTATTGCCCATTGGTCCCCATAAAAACATAAAAGCTTCCATAGTGTAAAATCCTTGGTGACTTTATGAAATAAAAAAGTATTGCACTTACAGTTTAAACAATAATAGATTGCAGTATAAACAAGCTGGCCGGCTCTCGATTGCAGTCCTTCACTTTGGGACCTACGTCATCCTGGGGCACGGGCGGCGTGCTGACTCACCACCTTATATCTTTCCAATCATTCAGAGACTCCACCCCGGTCTGAGCTTTGGGTGACACATCCCTAATTCACCATCTTACAAGTGGGCAAATGCCCACACTCAGCTGAATGTAGCTCTAAAAAAGTAAACCAAAGGTAACTGCTCCGCCATAGCCAAAACCGTCTCATCCATCTCAGCCATACAGGAGCACCCCCCCAGTGTTGTGCAAAACTATTGAAAGTTTATTTAGTTAAAACTAATGTGTCAATACCTCAATTCACCATACACTTCTAACTACAGGCATGATGTTAGATTGCTGTACTCTCCATTCAAATCTGGGGAAAAGCATCAAATAAGAAAGGAACCATATCGTTCACATAGATGGGTCCAAAGTCTTCCACGTGTACGAATACACTCTCCCTTCATGTAAAAAATGTGGAAAAGGAAAAGCCCAAAAAAAGGAACCCCAATTTAATTACATATATCAATCTCTAATAAAAAACTCAATGCTGGTGAGCCGGAAGTGGACCAAATCACATCTCCAGTGACACCCAATTTCCAGATCTTTCTGTCCCCAGTGGTGAAAGGAACACATAGGCAGCATGCTGACTCGCCCACTTATGTTTCTCTAATCACTCAAAAACCGCACCCGGTCTATGCTTTGGATAGCGCATCCCTAATTCGTAATCTTTTAAATGCCCACATTCTGCTAGTAGGGATGAGTAAGTTCAACTTGAACATTGGGTGTTCGCCTGTTCGCTGAACAGCGAACAATATGCGGTGTTGGCGGCAAATTCGAAACTGCCGGAACACCGTTAAAGTCTATGGGACACTAACATGAAAAATCAAAAGTGCTCATTTTAAAGGCTTATATGCAATTTATTTTCATAAAAAGTGTTTGGGGACCTGGGTCCTGCCCCAGGGAACATGTATCAATGCAAATATTTTTTTTAAAAACTGACATTTTTTCGGGAGCAGTGATTTTGTAATGCTTAAACTAATGCTTGAAACTATAAAAGTGAAATATTCCTTTAAATATCATGCCTGGGGGTTGTCTATAGTTTGCCTGTAAAGTGGCACATTTTTCCTGTGTTTAGAACAGTACTACAGCAAAATGACATTTCTAAAGGAAAAATTGGCATTTAAAACTGATCGTGGCTGTAATGAATTGTCGGGTCTCGGCAATATAGATACAGCTCATTGAAACAAAGAGCATGGGATCCCCCCCAGTACATTACCAGGCCCTTTGGGTCTGGTATGAATATTAAGAAGAACCCCGAACTAAAATTATAAAAAAAATTGCGTAGTGGTCCCCAAAAATCCATTCTAGACCCTTCAGGTCTGGTATGGATTTTAAAGGGAACCCTGCACCAAAATGTAAAAAAAAATGGCGTAGGGGTCCCCCCAAAATCCATTCCAGACCCTTATCCGAGCCCCCCAAAGCACCTTGTCCCCATGTTGATGGTGACAAGAGCCTCATCCCCACAACCCTTGCCCGGTGGTGTGGGGGTCTGCGGGTGGGGGGCTTATTTTAATCTGGAAGCCCCCTTTAACAAGGGGACCTCCAGATCCCGGCCTCCCCCCTGTGTGAATTGGTAATGAGGTACAAGTACCCCTACCATTTCACAAAAAGGTGTCAAAATGGTAAAAAAGACAAGAGACAGCTTGAGACAAGTCCTTTATTGAAAATAAAAAATAAAAATGTCCCACAAAGTAAGTTCACGCCGCCCAATGGACCGAAAAAGTAAAAAAAACCCAAAGGGCCTGGTAATGGAATAAGGGGGGGATCCCATGCTCTTTTTTTCAATGAGTTTTATCTATATTGCCGAGACCCGAAAATTCATTACAGCCGCGATCAGTTTTAAATGACAATTTTTCCTTTAGAAATGTAATTTTGCTGTGGTACTGTTCTAAAAACGGGAAAAATGCACCACTTTACAGGCATATTATAGACACCCCCCCCAGGCATGATATTTAAAGGAATATTTCATTTTTATTGTTTCACTTTAAGTATTTAAAAAAATCACTGTTCCTGAAAAAACGGCCATTTAAAAAAAATTTTTTTGCATTGATACTTGTCCCCTGGGGCAGGACCTGGGTCCCCAAACACTTTTTATGGCAATAACTTGCATATAAGCCTTTAAAATTAGCACTTTTGATTATTCATGTTCGTGTCCCATAGACTTTAATGGTGTGCGTGTGTTCTGCCGAATTCTTTGCTTGTTCGCATGTTCTGCTGCAAACCGAACAGGAGGGTGTTTGGCTCATCCTTATCTGCTAGTTATGCTAAAAAAATTATAATAAAAATAAATATAAACCAGAGGTCACCTCTCCACCACAGCAAAAACTGTCTGGCCCAGCTCGACCCTACGGGAGCAACCCCCCGGTATTATACAAAACTATTAAATGTTCATTCAATTAAAAATGATCTATCGATGCCTCAATTCACCATACATTGCTAAGGGCATGATATTAAACTACTAAAATCCACTTTCAGATCTAGGGAAAAATAACCGGACAGGTAAAAAACCATATCATTTATATAAATTAATCGAAGGTGGAAAAGAAAAAACCCAAAAAAAGGAAAACCTCATTTATTCCAAATATCCGTCTCTACCTGAGACTCAATGTCAGTGAGCCAGAAATGGACCAAATCACGCTTTCAGGTTTCTGTCCCCAGTGATGGAAAAGGGTAATTGTCTATTGTCAAAATCCACCTTATAACCCTTATTGGAAACCTAAAGTTTGAATAGGCAGAATTACAACGCCACTATAAAATCGAGTCCTACACCAATGGCATTCTTAGGATTAACCAAGCTGGTAAAAAAATATTCATTCTATCTCCAAAGATTCTGCAAGATATTGCAAAACTCAGAAAGAAAGAAATACACTTAGAAAGATGTTCGACAAGAAATTAGCTTGTCACCTAAAAAATAAATGTATTCATCCCAAAACTCAAATTGGGTTTGCAATGCAACAAACTATATATTCAGGAATTGTCTATAAATGCATTGACATCTACATCTACCCTGTTTCCCCGAAAATAAGATCTAGCGTGATTGTCGGTGATGGCTGCAATATAAGCCCTACCCATAGCTCTCAAACCAGGGAACTGCCCTCCAATGATTGCTAATTTTATCGATACCTATAAATAAGGTATTAGCTGGATTTTTGTTGTGGTATGCGGCATAGTGTTTTGAAACTGAATGGTATTAAAACCATTTCTAATGTTGGCAATATGTTCACCCAAGCGTATCTGCATTGTGCGTTTGGTCCTACCCATGTATTGCAACCCACAGGGACATTGCAACAAATAAACCACACCCGTTGTGGAGCAAGTGATAAATGGTTCAATTCTGTGCTCCACTGAGGTGCTCATTGAAACAAAAACATCCATTCTCCTGCTTATATTCTCATTTAGAGAGCAGACTTGCCATTTTCGACATTGATGGTACCCTGTCAAATTTTGAAAAGAAGCCAAATTTTTTAGTGGGGGATCCACAACATTGGGGGCAACCTTATCCCTAAGTGAGGGGACGCCCCTAAAAACCACCTGTGGGTTGATTTGTAAAAAAGTCCAAATAACACGATCATTACCCAACAGATGCCAATGTTTACGGATGATCTTCTTTATTTGATAATGTTGGGTCAAGAAAGTGGTGATAAGCTATAAGCTCATCCAATTTAGTCCAGATCGAATGGGAATTAAATATGACTTAGAAAAACACCTTCCCAAATAGAACAATCTGTTCACACCGTCAGCTGGGGGTGTTTTTAGTATAGTCAAAGTAACCCCCCCAGGGTGGTGTATGGGCATATAAGAAAAAAAACTGGAAAATTCCCAAAGAATATTCTTCAAGGAGGAACAGCTGTATTGAACTAAATATCTTTATTGAATATCCACAAATAATCACATGATAAATTTAGAAAAATGTAGAAAAAAATAATTAATGTATATAAACACCCATCTCCAACACATTTAATTAAAATTAAGACAAGAGTCTTAATGGTACACAATTTTAAAGATTTCAAGATTTGTCTTACCCTGAAGGGGGTTAAGCTTTGGTATTAAAGCTTACTCTATACTTCCAGCAATCCATAAATAGATTGTATTTTGCAAATGGTTCACAGAATATAAAACATTCTGTGATTGGACAAGAGGAGAAGAGGGACAGACAAACAATAGCACAGCTACTGTGTAGAAGAGCCACACATTTTCTGTCAGAAAACTTGACAGAAATATCATAAGTATAGCAAAAGCTATACTAATTGAGCTCAATGAAAGTAAAAAAGTGTAAATTCAGGTTAAAATATCTTCTTTACTGCATTTACTTTGCTTAGTTTTCTTTTTTAGGTTTATTTTTCCTTTTATTTTCACCTTGTGATCTTGGCAGTAATACCCTTGGTGTCTTAGGGTGTCTCCACTCTGGATGGAGGAGCAACCTGTGGAGATGGTAGTATTAGATGCACTAGAAGATTTAAATAGACTTGGCTAGAACATTAACACTTAACCACTTCAGCCCCGGAAGGATTTACCCCCTTCCTGACCAGAGCACTTTTTACAATTTGGCACTGCGTCGCTTTAACTGCTAATTGCGCGGTCATGCAATGCTGTACCCAAACGAAATTTGCGTCCTTTTCTTCCTACAAATAGAGCTTTCTTTTGATGGTGTTTGATCACCTCTGCGGTTTTTATTTTTTGCGCTATAAACGGAAAAAGACTGAAAATTTTGAAAAAAAAATGATATTTTCTACTTTTTGTTATAAAAAAAATCCAATAAGCTCAATGTCTTTGGTAAAAAAAATGTCAATAAGCGTATATTTATTGGTTTGCGCAAAAGTTATAGCGTCTACAAACTAGGGTACATTTTCTGTAATTTACACAGCTTTTAGTTTATGACTGCCTATGTCATTTCTTGAGGTGCTAAAATGGCAGGACAGTACAACCCCCCCCCAAATGACCCAATTTTGGAAAGTAGACACCCCAAGGAATTTGCCGAGAGGCATGTTGAGCCCATTGAATATTAATTTTTTTTGTCCCAATTGATTGAATAATGACAACAAAAAAAAATTATTTACCAAAAGTTGTCACTAAATGATATATTGCTCACACAGGCCATGGGCATATGTGGAATTGCACCCTAAAGTACACTCAGCTGCTTCTTCTGAGTACGGGGATACCACATGTGTGGGACTTTTTGGGAGCCTAGCCGTGTACGGGGCCCCGAAAACCAATCACTGCCTTCAGGATTTCTTGATTTCACTCCTCACTACCTATCACAGTTTTGAAGGCCATAAAATGCCCAGATGGCAACCCCCCCAAATGACCCCATTTTGGAAAGTAGACACTCCAAGCTATTTGCTGAGAGGCATGTTGAGTCCATGGAATATTTTATATTTTGACACAAGTTGCGGGAAAGTGACAAATTTTTTTATTTTTTATTTTTTTTTGCACAAAGTTGTCACTAAATGATATATTGCTCACACAGGCCATGAGCATATGTGGAATTGCACCCCAAAATACATTTAGCTGCTTCTCCTGAGTATGGGGATACCACATGTGTGGGACTTTTTGGAGCCTAGCCGCGTACCGGGCCCCGAAAACTAATCACCACCTTTAGGATTTCTAAGGGCGTAAATTTTTGATTTCACTCTTCACTGCCTATCACAGTTTCGAAGGACATGGAATGCCCAGGTGGCACAACCCCCCCAAATGACCCCATTTTGGAAATTAGACACCCCAAGCTATTTGCTGAGAGGCATGGTGAGTATTTTGCAGCTCTCATTTGTTTTGAAAATGAAGAAAGACAAGAAAAAATTTTTTTTTTTCAATTTTCAAAACTTTGTGACAAAAAGTGAGGTCTGCAAAATACTCACTATACCTCTCAGCAAATAGCTTGGGGTGTCTACTTTCCAAAATAGGGTCATTTGGGGTGGTTTGTGCCACCTGGGCATTCCATGGCCTCCGAAACTGTGATAGGCAGTGAAGAGTGAAATAAAAAATTTACGCCCTTAGAAAGCCTAAAGGCGTGCTTGGTTTTCGGGGGCCCGTGCGCGGCTAGGCTCCCAAAAAGTCTCACACATGTGGTATCCCTGTACTCAGGAGAAGCAACAGAATGTATTTTAGGTTGTAATTTCACATATTCCCATGGAATGTTTGAGCAATATATCATATAGTGACAAATTTGTGCAAAAAAAAAATAATTTGTCTTTTGCCCACAACTTGTGTCACAATATAAAATATTCCATAGACTCGACATGCCTCTCAGCAAATAGCTTGGGGTGTCTACTTTCCAAAATGGGGTCTTATGGGGGGGTTTTGAACTGTCCTGGCATTTTATGCACAACATTTATGTCACACATCACCCACTCTTCTAACCACTTGAAGACAAAGCCCTTTCTGACACTTTTTGTTTACATGAAAAAATTATTTTTTTTTGCAAGAAAATTACTTTGAACCCCCAAATATTATCTATTTTTTTTAAAGCAAATGCCCCACAGATTAAAATGGTGGGTGTTTCATTTTTTTTTCACACAGTATTTGCGCAGCGATATTTCAAACGCATTTTTTTGGGAAAAAACACACTTTTTTAAATTTTAATGCACTAAAACACACTATATTGCCCAAATGTTTGTTGAAATAAAAAATATGATCTTAGGCCGAGTACATGGATACCAAACATGACATGCTTTAAAATTGCGCACAAACGAGCAGTGGCGACAAACTAAATACATTTTTAAAAGCCTTTAAAAGCCTTTACACGTTACCACTTTAGATTTACAGAGGAGGTCTACTGCTAAAATTACTGCCCTCGATCTGACCTTCGCGGTGATACCTCACATGCATGGTGCAATTGCTGTTTACATTTGACGCCAGACTGACGCTTGCGTTCGCCTTAGCGCGAGAGCAGGGGGACAGGGTTTTTTTTTTTTTCTTATTATTTTTTTTGCTTTTTTATCTTATTTTTAAACTGTTCCTTTCATTTTTTTAAATCATTTTTATTGTTATCTCAGGGAATGTAAATATCCCTATGATAACAATAGGTAGTGACAGGTACTCTTTTTTGAAAAAAATTGGGGTCTATTAGACCCTAGATCTCTCCTCTGCCCTCAAAGCATCTGACCACACCAAGATCGGTGTGATAAAATGCTTTCCCAATTTCCCAATGGAGCTGTTTACATCCGGCAAAATCTAAGTCATGAAATGCTCGTAGCTTCCGGTTTCTTAGGCCATAGAGATGTTTGGAGCCACTCTGGTCTCTGATCAGCTCTATGGTCAGCTGGTTGAATCACCGGCTGCATTCTCAGGTTCCCTGTTGAGACAGGAGAGCCAGAGAAAAACGCGGAAGACGGTGGGGGGGGGCATTCCTTCCCACTGCTTGTAAAAGCAGTCTAGAGGCTAATTAACCGCTAGGATTGCTTTTACATGAAAGCCGACCACTGGCTGAAAAGAATGATACCAAGATGATACCTAAACCTGCAGGCATCATTCTGGTATAACCACTCAAAGTCGTGAATGGCGTACCTGAAGACAAAAAAATGGTAAACAATAAAACACAGTAAACCGTAAAGTATAAAAAATTGCATACCTGGAGTGCGCATGCGCGGGGGCTCGCAAGATGGCCGCTATAGCCTAGAGCTCCGCTCCCTCACGAATCAACAGCGCCCGCAGCACTGACCACGGCGCACCACCAGACACGAACACGACAGGAGGCATTCCCCACAGTCCCGGCTACACCCCCATATGACCGAGGTTCCGGTAAAACAAAACCTGTGGCCACAGTTGGAGAGAGCAGGAACGGCTGGGACATCCAAGATGGCTACACAAGCACAGCCACAGGATCTCTGCTCCACAGGCCAGGCAGACTACAGGTCAGAGCAACCCCACATCCCCCTTCACTTCACGCAGGAAGGCGAACGGGATACCCACCTATTCTTACCCCTTCCCCAGCCTCTACAGGATCCCTACCGGATCGCTCTCTGAATGACAGTTCCCTGTCCCCTGTCCCCCCCTGGGAACTATTACAGGACACACAGGCTTCCCTCCTCATGACATCCCAGCCAGCGACCCTGCATTTCACATGGACTCCCTCTTCCACAGATTCTCTGAACTACTGGACAAAGGCCTGGCACAAACGGCAGCTAAAATCACAGGGGGTATCTAAACCTTTACACGTTTCCTTAATTAGTCTAGTAGACGCCTCTCATGACTCCTTATCTATTGTAGTAATGATAAGCCTGATTGGCTTACCAAGCATGTTCAACAATCCACTACCAAATATGTCTATATAACTGCATTGGATACAACATGTTAAATCTTGTGTAAGCAAGAGTTTTCCTGTACTCGATTATATGATCTATTTTTACATGTATCTGCATACACATGTACCGTTTTTATTTACCCTCTTTTCTTTTCTTTTCTGTACTGCATTTTATACTTTTCAATAAAGCACTCCTGATTGTTAAAAAAAAAATAAAATCACAGGGGACCTGAAGGCAGTTTTTTAAATTTAGGAGCCCGGATCGATACGATCGAACACAAAATGGAGGACACTATAGCTATCACTAACCAAAACTCTCAGCACATCTGCACCGTGCAGGATCAACTAGACCTAGCAATGGCTCGTATCGACGAACTTGAGAATAGGTCAAGAAAGAAGATACAATATCAGAATCCGTGGCCTACCGGAAACGATTCAAAATGTTCCAGAAGCAGTGCAGGACCTGATTAAACAACTCATCCCCAACATCCCTCCTCACCGCCTTGAGTTGGACAGGGCCCACAGAGCCTTGGGACCCCCCAGAAAAGACGGCACCCCAGGAGATATTATTGCCAAGCCCCATCATTACACAGTAAAAGAGGAAGTGATGAGACAGGCCAGGTCCACTCACACAGTGATGTGCATGGGTCACCAAGTGCAGATCTTTGCGGATCTCTCACCCTCCACAATCCAGAGGAGGGGATCATTGAAACCCCTGCTTCTCGCTCTCACCCAAAGAGACATAAAATACAGGTGGGCCTTCCCGTTCGCGGTTAAGTTCTCCGTTAAGGGGAAACAATAAGCTTTCTCCTCCCTCCCAGAAGGAGAAAAAATTCTCTTGCACCTGAAAATCATCTCCCAGGAAGCCGAAATGGACACAACCAATGCCGGTATTAACTCCAACAAACGACAGACCCCCACCAGCCCTCAATCTCCCCTGTGGTCAACAGGAAAAGCAAAGAAGGCCAAAGACAACAACCTAACTTGAAGCCAGTGATGATTTGGACTGCATCTCATTCATCCCGGTTGTGAAGCAGGGACCGGAGTAATAATTCCCCCAAATGTGGGGGGTCCCTCGTGCCTATTACCTTAGGCACGCTAGCCAACCGGGCACTGTTTTCTGAGTTTTCAGAACTTTTCATGTTTCATGTTTTACGTTTTTTTTTTTTTTTCAACTGGTCCACTGAAATGTGCAGTGGTCACAAGGTAGCTGTACCTCTCCGGACTGAGAGTTACTGTATCCCCACACCTCTCTATGGGGAAACTTAACCACTATGATTGGGGATACCTGACTGGTCCCCCCAATAGACACTCTGCTGGGATAGAGAGAGGTTATGGGAGTTAGGGGGATAATGCACTTGGAGGAGGTGCAGGGCCACTCGCCAGTCAAGCTGTTTAGACACCGTGGTATACACCAGTAAAGGTCTTTTTTCCTTTAGAGGAACAAGTTTTTTGTAGAGCGTTCGGTTTCGTGAAGGAACACTTGCGCACCCACCTAACCCTTAGACACCCGTTGGTCTCTAGGGGCTAGGCTGTCTGAGCCTAGATAGGCCAGACATTATCTGATTTCTCTCTGAAGGACACGGGGGGTTTCTCCTTCCCTGTGTCCTTTCTTTCTTTTCTAGGAGACCTTTTCTATTCTATCCTGCTCTCCCTCCCCACCTCCCCGATCACTACAGTATGCCTAACTACATCTTGTGTTTCAGATATCACACGCACCCCCAAGGAAGTACCTGCTATCTCCCCAACGAGAAGGAGCAATAATCATCACGCTGTCGTCCATGTTCCCATCTGTCTACGGGTAAGTGGGGACTGTAACCGATGCATTTCACTCCAACTGCTCCATGGCTGACGGGCCCGTAGCTGAACTCCACATAGCATCCCACAATGTCCAGGGACTCAACTCCCCGATTAAGAGGAGGAAGGTTCTCAAATATTACAAGCATCTCAAGCTAGACATTATCATGCTGCAAGAAACACATTTCCCCTCCCGGTATAGCCCTAAGTTTCTCCACCCTCACTTCCCACAGTTCTTCTTAGCGAGCGCTGACAACAAAACCAAGGGGGTTGCAATCTTAATATCCAAACACCTTAAATTTGTAAAAATCTCTGAGCATGCTGACCCAGAGGGCAGGTTCCTCCTGGTCAAGGGCACGGTGGGAGACCACCTGTACTCCCTGGTCTCCTACTATGCTCCAAATAGAGGACAAGCTAAATTTTTTTACTCCCTAATGCGCATCCTCGCTCAGAAACTGGAGGGAATGGTCATCTTTGGCGGAGATTCGAACGCAGCGTTCGATCAGGGATTAGACAAGTCTAAACCCCCGCGGACTCAACTAACACGTCCCACCAAAGAAAGTCTCAGAATCGCAAAGACAATTCATGCCCACGGCTTAGCTGACACTTGGAGGGAACTCAACCCCAACAAAAGGGACTTTACACATTACTCTTCCCCTCATAACATTTATGCGAGGATTGACCACATACTGACCCCATCCTCCCTACTCCCATTAATACACAGAGCCCAAATCAGGGAGTCGGCCCTCTCGGACCACTCCATTGTCACCATAACAATCAAAACAGGCACCCTGGGTGGATCTAGGGGACATTGGAGACTGAATGAGTCGTTGTTATCTGATCCCATCAGGGTTACAGAACTTGAAAAAGCCCTACAAGAGTACTTTGAACTCAATAAATCAGAGGAAACTTCTCCCGAAATGCTCTGGGCTGCACATAAAGCTTTTATAAGGGGTAAACTCATCCAGATTGCCACACAGATCAAACGAGAACAGAAAGCCGACATAATTTGGTTAGACAGGGAATATACCAAACTGAAGGCTTCACATAAAAAAGACCCTTCCAAGACCCCTGTCTCTCTCATTGATAAAGCCAGACTAGATCTCAATTTAGCACTCACAGCCAAGGCCGAAAAGGCCCGTCGCTGGAACGGACATACATTTTACACACAGGCAGACAAAATAGGTCCCCTTCTAGCGAAAAAACTCCCATCAAGATCCACGCTTTGCCCAAACTCAGGATAAATGGTCAACCCCCCACGACTAACCCTTCCAAGATACTAGAAGCTTTCCAGGGTTTTTACTCTAAATTATATAGCCAACCAGCTACACCAACCGCGGACTTAATCCCTATGTTCCTGGAGGGTATTCCTCTCCCCTCCCTAAAAGACGATCACAAGCAAAGGATGGAAACACCCATCACGGAGGAGGAGGTTTTGGGGGTCATCAAGGATCTTAGAAAGGGGTTTGCTCCGGGACCTGATGGTCTCTCCATACCATATTATAAGTCTTTCGCGAACATTCTAGCACCTCACCTGACCTCCTTCTTTAACCCCAAAACCAATGGAAACCCCCTAGACATTCACCTTAATACGGCTTTAATACCCAAGCCTGACAAAAACCACGAAGACGTTAGCAACTACAGGCCAATCTCCCTCATAAACAATGACCTAAAAGTACTCAGCAAAATAATGGCTAACAGGTTATCATCCTTTATTAATCAATATATACATAAGGATCAGGTAGGATTCATACCCGGAAGACAGGGTCCTGACCAAATACGGAGGGCAATAGATATCACCTCGATTCTACAAACTAACTGGGAAGGGGGACCGAACCAATCGGGATTTCTTTTATCCTTAGACCTGCAGAAGGCCTTTGATATGGTTTCCTGGCCCTACATCTTCACCGTGCTGGAGAGGTGGGGCTTCGGCGATCGCTTCCCTGGTCTTCTGCATGCTCTCTACTCACAACCAAAGGCCCAGATACGCCTCCAAGGACATTACTCCAAACCAATAGACATTTTGCGCGGCACAAGGCAAGGGTGCCCTTTATCTCCTCTTATATTCGCTATAGCCAAAGAAACCTTGGCGATCACAGTTCGACATAACCCTGACATCAAAGGGGTGACCTGTGGAGACCAGACGCACAAATGTGGGCTATTCGCCGATGACATCCTCCTTTTCCTGACATCCCCCCTCACTACACTCCCCACTCTCTGCCTAGTGTTAAGAAACTTCGCCAAAATCTCTGGACTCGAAGTTAATTTCTCTAAATCCCAAGCTCTTAATGTTTCCTTACCTCTTCAAACAGTTGCCTCTCTAAAACAGTCCTTCCAATTCAAATGGAGCGACACCTCCATTAGCTACCTAGGTATCACATTGACGGCCAAAACAGAAACTCTTTACGCACAAAATTACCCTTCACTCTTCAGGAAACTGGAGGCAGACCTTAATCTATGGTCAAAACACGAGCTATCATGGCTGGGCTGGATCAACTCCATTAAAATGACCTTACTCCCCAGGCTCCTCTATTTCTTTCCCTCCCTCCCTATACCAATCAGGAAAGATCACATACGAGCTTTACAGAGTAAAATACTTCAATATATATGGGGTAAGAGAGGATATTGCATTCCTCTCTTACCCCATATATATTGAAGTACACCCTATTCATACACAGACGCAAGGGAGGGCTTGGTCTCCCAAATTTACATAAATATTACTTAGCAGCTAGAATAGCCCAATTGTCCACAATTTATTCCCGCTATGAAAAACCAGACTGGGTAACTATTGAATGACAGGCTATTCCCAACCATACGCTAGATTACATACTCTGGTGCCCGACTAAATCTAGGCCACCCATCCTTTCACCCACTTTATCCCACTCCTGCGCCCTTTGGGATTCCCTCCGGCACTCCACAGCTCTGGTCTCCACGGGACGCCTTCTAGCTCACCTATTCCACAACCCTGACTTTCCACCCGGACTTGACATCTCAGCATTCAAATGGTGGCTAGACAAAGGGCTATACCGGATAGGGCACTTCTTCACCCCCAATGGACCAATCACTCTCAAATTCTGTATCAAAAACCTGGAACTCCCTGAATCGGAACAATTCCGCTTTTACCAAATCACCCATTTTCTCCACACTATTTGGAAGGAGAAACTGCTTCCCCCTAAATTTACAGCATACGAACAGTGGTGCGGACAAGCCATGGAGCAGAGGGGAGGTATATCGGTGATATATTCAGCCCTCACTTGCCCTACTGACAAAACCACGTATATGAAGGCTTGGGAGGCTGACTTCCAATGCTGCAGGGACATGGAGACTTGGCAAGCGGCACTAACCAGATCCTTTAAAGGGATCCAGAACATCTCCTTAATGGAGGCAGGCATCAAACTGATAACCAGATTGTACCTGACCCCTACCAGGTTAGCAGTAATTTACCCCTCAGCAAACCCCTTATGCTACAGAGGATGCCAACACCTGGGCACAATGGCCCACATTTGGTGGGAATGCCCCGTAATCCGCACTTTCAGGAGAAAAGTCTTCTCTATGATTTACAAAGTGACAGCTTGCCGGGTCCCCAGGTCCCCAGAGGTGGCAATTCTCAATGCAAGCATCCCTGAACTTTCTAAGGCTTCCCAAACACTGATCAACTTTATACTACTGGTTACTAAAATCTCAATTGCCAAAGCCTGGAAACAGCCGAGGCCCTCTTTTAACGCAGTAAAAAGGAAGGTTTCATGGATTATGGCCCAAGAAAAACTTTCCAGCATTTTGACGAACACCTCCACGAAATTCCAAAAAATCTGGGAACCTTGGGCCCAATATATGGGAACTTTCCTCATACCGGGTGTTCAGGTACGAAACAACCCCTAACCCACTCCTAGACAAATTTATCCTACAGTTCTACTAGAGGCACACAGATGAACTCCTCCTCCCTCCTCATCTACCCTGAGGACCCCCTTTACCACCCTTCCCTTCTCACTCTTTTTCCCTCTCTTTCTTCTCTTCTTGCTGTCTACTACTTCACATCAGATAGCTAATTGGTGATAAATCAGTATGAAGCTACCATGTGGTAGCCTCCCTCACTTAGGGGGACTTACAATCTCCCTAATACTCCTGTTGGCTCAGCCCAAGTGGGCAGAGGAGAAGAAGGGGAATTTCCCCGCCAGGCACAGTCAGATCCCATCAGGGGTGCCGGGGATGGGGAAAGGACCCGTGATGTTTTAGGGGCATAACCTGGAGACTGAGAATTTGGTATTTGGGAATTGCTAATTATCAGGTTGCCCCCCCCCAATCGCCAATAAGGTTGAGACATCGTATGTTATATGTTTTCAAATGGAGCCTTTATGTTTCATGTTCTAGGAGGCATTCCCTCCTGTGCATTTTGATATGTTGATGCATAATATGTATGTTTTAATTGAAAATAAAAACATATTGAAAGTAAAAAAATTGCATACCTGAAAAGCAAACATGATAAAACATAATAACAATAAAACATTGCAGAATAGAATACAGTAAAAAAGAGCAGAACAATAGAGAGAGAATAGAGAGAGAGAGAGAGAGAGCAATAAAACGACAACTATTTTTTTTTATTATATATATTTTTTTGTGGTTTTTTTTTTACACTTTTTTTTGTAACTGTAACTTTTATAACTGTAACCGGTTCCAGGTTCGGGTCTCTCAAAATGGCATCTTAGGAGACCCTGTGAAAGTGTGCCTAGTCTGTGCAATGCTGTACGCTACGCTAATACTCAACTAGTGAATGGTAGCATTCAAAACATTCACCAATGCAAAGACCAGGATTGTCAGGACAGGAGGGACATTAATAGCGGGTGTCACACCTATATCCGCGCTTGCTGCAGACACGACATCTTTTTGGGGGGGGTTCGTTGGGTAGGGGTACTCGGGAGGACATGAAGAAAATGCCTCTCATGCAGCTGACTGCATTTGGTTGGGGATGTGAATGGGGGAAGTACGGGCGCTGCAGAAGTGGTGGGTTCCCAATTATTAGGATTGGCGAATGCAGCAGGAAGGGCATTATGGGCACGACGGGCCTGTGTTTGTCTTCTTCTTGGTGGCAGCGGGACACTACTTGTGCTTGCCACCTGACCAGCTTGAACTGCACTTATGGGACTCGCGACGTCACCAAGTGTTACTGCAGTGCTGGTTTGACTATGACCGGGGTGTACTAGGCCGCTGGTGCTTGCCAGTTCACCAAAACGCTACCAAAAAAACTGTTAGCGATCGCAGGGATCAGGCCTGACTCTGCGAATGCTGCAGTTATGCGTTTAGTGTTTTGTAAGTGACAGTGATCGATCGATACTGCACTTGGGTGGGCTGGGCTGGGCCGGGCAGAGGGGCAAAATGCAGGTGCTAGCACGTATCTGGGCTGATCCCGCTAACACTGTGTTTTTGGGAACCCTAAACTGCCGGGGACACTAGTATAGATCTAAATAGATAGATCCGCGCTTAGGACAGTGTAAGAGCTGCTGCCTATCCCTAATTAGTACCCCTAGGGGTCTAATTACATAAATAGATAAGTGAAATGAGAATGAAAACGGCGCTGCCCTCTAAGTTATTAAGTAATGGGTATGAATGTCATAAAATACAAACTAAATCCAGATGACTACGATGTATGAAAGCTCCTTCAATAGCTATCATAATGCGGTCTAAACCAAAGAAGACCATATATTCAGAGATAACCGAAAATATTCAAAAACACCAGTATTTTAGAAACTGCTGAATAAATTATGTCCCCCCAGTGGGATAGATGTGTCAGCCAAGGTAGAATATATGGTAAATGAGTGAAAAAATAATATGGTGAATGGTGTAGTTAATTAAGAATAAAAAATAATAAATTGACCCCAGAGTTCAAAAATTTTGGGACAAAATGGCGCCAGAGAAAATAATAATTATATAGTGAGAAATTATATGTGCGTAGTAGTGTCAGTGTAATGTCCGTGTTGCCCCTTCCATATGTATATACAAAGAATTAAGTTGGGTTGTGATTGACCCCAATGTTCACCGTCTTTGAAAACGTCCTATGACGAAACGCGTAAGGCGGAGTGACGCTCACACGTCATACCCGGAAGTGTAGGCTGGAACGCAAGGTGGGACGCATGCTCGCAGATCGCTGCTGGTCCCATTCCTGCATACAGCGGTGCCTGTTTTATTATTACCTAGTTTGTGGCTTGTATTTTTGGACTTTTTTTGGCTTATGTGCAATAAACAAACTTGACATACTTCACGAAGGAAGCCCCCTTGTGTTTCTCTTTTCTCTGGATCTCTGGAGAGTTTAACAGATTAAGGTGGTATACCGTTGGAGTAGCATGGTCACATTAGAGCACATATTTTCCCTGGAACAGCCGTAAGGATCGCATATAGCAGTGGAACGGAAGCACAACTGGAGTGAACATCATCCGCCCTGAGGCACCCACTCTGTCGCTCGGTACCCCTGTAGGGGTGATTATTTCTGGTGAGTGGGGAAGCACTGGGGGGCGAGCACTTCAAGTCACCATTTGAATAAAACGCACAGAAGTCACTGTGGTGTGCCCTCAAGGGTGAAATAAACAGCATTTACATTTGAACTCTGCTTTTCCACCTGGTTAAAAACACTCTTTTTTGCATGGACTATATATAAAAAACTTTTTAGAAGTTAATTATCATCTGTTACAAACAAAAGAAACTGGAATCAATCGTTTATGCATGTTATCTTTTTATTTACTGTATCTAATGCACAGGGAGTGTTTTAATTGAATTTTATTTTATAGTAGTTTGTCACACAGAAGGACATCTCACGTTTTACAAGCGCCATACTGTCCCAATATTTTTGAACATTGGGGTCAATCACAACCCAACTTAATTCTTTGTATATACATATGGAAGGGGCAACACGGACATTACACTGACACTACTACGCACATATAATTTCTCACTATATAATTATTATTTTCTCTGGCGCCATTTTGTCCCAAAATTTTTGAACTCTGGGGTCAATTTATTATTTTTTATTCTTAATTAACTACACCGTTCACCATATTATTTTTTCACTCATTTACCATATATTCTACCTTGGCTGACACATCTATCCCACTGGGGGGACATAATTTATTCAGCAGTTTCTAAAATACTGGCGTTTTTGAATATTTTCGGTTATCTCCGAATATATGGTCTTCTTTGGTTTAGACCGCATTATGATAGCTATTGATGGAGCTTTCATACATCGTAGCCATCTGGATTTAGTTTGTATTTTATAACATTCGTACCCATTACTTAATAACTTAGAGGGCAGCGCCGTTTTCATTCTCATTTCACTTAACTAGTATAGATCTGATCGGATCAGATATTGATCCGTTCAGGTACTATGCCACTAAGAGAGGTGTACGGTGCGTGCGTGGGTGTTATCGCTACTGGCACTAACCTGACGCTGCCTGGGGCTGGTGCTTGCCAGTTCACCAAAATGCTACCAAAAAAACTGTTAGCGATCGCAGGGATCACGCCTGACTCTGCGAACACTGCAGTTATGTGTGTTTAGTGTTTTGTAAGTGACAGTGATCGATCGATACTGCACTTGGGTGGGCTGGGCTGGGCTGGGCGGAGGGGCAAAACATAGGTGCTAGCAGGTATCTGGTCTGATCCCGCTAACACTGCATTTTTGGGAACCCTAAACTGCTGGGGACGCTAGTATAGATCTGATCGGTTCAGATATTGATCTGTTCAGATACTATACCACTAAGGGAGGTGTATGCTGCGTGCGTGGGTGTTAGCAGTACTGGCGCTAACCTGACGCTGCCTGGGGCGACACAGACCTTATCTGACCCTAAAACCTAAGTTATATCACCGCCGGGCGATCAGGGGGCTAAACCTTTATTTGGTAATAAATGCGGGTGCCCTGACACTATAAAAAATAAACGAACTAACCAGTGTCACCTGTAACAGTTATACGGTGATCACTGGTGAAAGGGTTAACTAGGGGGCAATCAAGGGGTTAAAACCTTTATTAGGTAGTATATGGGGGTCCCTGACGCTATAAAACACTGACGGCGAACCTAAATATTTACCTCCCTAACTAGCGTCACCAGTGACACTAATACAGCGATCAGAAAAAATGATCGCGGATAGGGGGGGGCGTGTCTGGACGTGAACAGCGGCAGACGTCTTGTAGAGGAGCTCCGGAGCCCTGCTCCTCAATCCGCCTCCATCCCTGCACATAGCCCCTAAATTAAACCTCCACGATCTGCCAGATTACCCTCCGGGACTCCCTGCAGCGGCATCCACGACAATTTTGATGGCAGCAGGTCTGTAAGAGGCAGTAAGACATAGCCTCCAGACTCCCGCGGCCGCCGGCATTTTGCCGCTCCGAGGCCTATTAGGGGAACCGCTAATCGGACGGATCTGGAGGTAAGGAGACCCCCATCCGCACCCATAGACTGTCCCCCTGCACTCCTAGCCCGGTCCGGAGGCTACACCGAGCTCCAGGGACGCCCGTAGCGGCCGCGGCCCGGTCCGGCCTAGTGCGGTCTAGTAAAGCCTGCGGATCCCCGCTCTCTCCTGAAGCCCTATCCCCGCTGAGGGACGCTGTGATCGGTCCAGCCCACATCTCATAGCAGGCCTCCTTCCCTCACCTGTGTCCTCCAACCCCCTGGTCCCTCCCAGGGCCTGGGATACTGCCAAAGACTGTCTGCCTGGCTCAGACAAAAGATTAGAAAGCCCGGTGTCCCCCACTAACTGCTGCCTCAGCCTCACTGTCCTGGACCTTCTGCACACAGGCATCCCTAATACATCATCCATCATACATGGCCTCAGCCTGCTTGTTACAGTGAGGGAAGAGGATACAAGTGATTATTGACTATCCTATAATACCCGGCGGGCCATTTCTTCACGGCACATTCAGGACCACTTCCCTCAACCATTACCCCCCCACACAAATACTATACAAACCCACAGGGCTCCTGACTAACGCCCCCTTCTCAACAAGTTGTTCTCCTGGATTGGGCTGAGTGGAAGAGTACTGGCACCAAGGAGATCGGGGCGATTAAAGGCTGAGGATCTATGCTCATACCCCTGCAGGGGCAGGGAGCTCCGGTGAGTGCAATCACATTGGGGGAAATTGCCAAAAAATTGCTGCATGGTTCTCCACCGTTAAAGAATAATAATCGTCTGGGAAAACGCTACACGATTTATCACACTGCAATTATATCACTAGTTTGAACTTTTTGCACTATACAGCAGTTGGGACTAGATATATATATTTTTTTTTTTGAATATTTGTTTTTTTGAATATTGCTTTTTTTGGATCTTTTAATTTTTGTGGTGGAATAATTTTTTATGTACACATCTCTATATATCAGATTGCTTTAAATTTTTTATAGATATATGCACATTATTGCACTGTGTGGGTTGCACTGTGGGTTGACAACCAATTTATGTTCGCTAATTGCTAATTGCTAATTTGCTATTTTCTAATTTCACATTATTTCACATTTTTTAAGGATTGATTTTGTTCTATGCACAGCATTTTAATTACTTGCAATTCCACTAATGATATATCACCCCACCTTACTGGCCAATTCCTGATCAACTTATTATTATTATTATTATTTTTAAATTTATTTATATTGATTATATCACTTGGCACTTTAAACACTTACACTTTACACAGCGCCATCCCCTATATTCTGTTTTTTAACCTTTTGGGGTATCACTGAGGTGTTCCCTACTTACATTGGGGGGCAGCAGTGTCTTAATAGTCTGAAGCGTGGACCCATTGATAGATCAACGCCCCCCTCATATCTAACAAAATCCTTTCCCTTGTCATGTAAATCACTGCCTACGAGGGGCGCATACGCGCGAGCGGAGGTAATGGAAGTCTGATCCCTCCGTTCCGCGCCGTCGGACACCGTTACCCGACCTAATACAACATAGATGATACGAGGAGGTGATCACTGTACACAGGATAGAGGATTACCTGGAGCCACAAGCGGTGATGTACCGCTCCACCAAAAACAAGCTAAAAAACTGGCAGAACAACTGCAAATCTCCAGCCCCAGCCAAAAACAAATCTAAAATGGCGCCCAATCCTCCTGAACCTGATGAGGACACACAGCTCTCTGAACTGGGACAGGAATCTCCCGCCGAAAGTCTCCATCTCTTTCCTACGGACCACGTAAGTCCTCACCCTGCTGATTCTGATGCCATGCTAGCCAAGTTCCGCAGTATTGTCAGAGATGAAATAACGGCGGCCTCCGAAAGCTCTCCTCAGATCTGGTCCGTGGCCTCAAGGAGATAGGCCACCGTACCAATCAATTGGAACACCGCATGGATTTGGCCACCACTGTGTTGGAAGGCCATGAGGAGGAGGTAGACAGAATGTCCACAGAAATAGACGCTCTCAAAGATAAGTTAGAGGACGCAGAAAATAGGGCCCGCAGGGACAACCTCCGTATCCGCGGCACCCCCGAAATGGTCACTGACCTGCAGGGAACAGCCACAGCCTTTTTCCAAGAACTGGCCCCTGAGATTCTGGTGGACAGGCTGGAATTTGACCGCATCCACCGGTCACTGGCCCCTAAACCCTCCGAAGGTCCCCCGAGGGATGTTATCATCAAATTTCATTATTATAGGACCAAGGAGAAGCTCTCACAGCCTGCATGAGAGCAGCGGGACACCTCTTTCCAAGGCAACCCCCTCCAAATAATCGCGGACCTCTCGCCGGTCACCATTGCCAGGCGCCGAGGTCTTAAACCTTACCTCCAAGTTCTACAATCCCATCAGATCAAGTACAGATGGGGGTTCCCTTTCAAACTTTCTTTCTCCCATCAGGGTCGCCAGTTTCATGCCACCTCCCCATCAGGCCTAAAGCAACATCTCCAGGATCTGCAACTAGACATCCCTCTATCCCAACCTGATGCCCAGGCTTCAAATTCCCGACCAGGCCCCGCCAGACCTCCTCGTCAACCTTCTCAAGCATCACAAAGATCACAATCTGGATCCCAGGCGCTGCGGGACTTGCAGGCCCAACGTGTCCAACAAGCCAACAACGGATGAAAATCCCCATCTTCCCTTGATGTGCATTTCACTTGTTTTTTCTTCTTTTTTTTTGGCCGCTTACCCGGTGTGTTACTCACCGTTCTTGTTTTAAATTCCAACCTAACTTGAGGAGCCCAACAGCTTGTCTTGGAGGACGTCCACCAGCCATACCTTTGCCCTATTGAGTCAACTACTGCTTGGCAGGGGTGGGCGTTGCCCGCATGTTGACTGCCCCGCTTGTGAGATGGCGGTCTCGGGCATGGAACACCCCATACGGGGTCCCCTGTTGGGTCTCCAGCACTGGTCTGCCCCCCAAACCACTTCTACCATGCTGGTGGCTCTCATGGACTGGAGGGTTCACCAGGCGTAAGACATCACTTTTAAGATCTGTTGGGGTGGGGGGAGAGGGATAGGTGGTTTTAGGCTGGGGACACACCTCCACTGACTGTTATATAGGTTGGCTGTTTTTGATTACACACCGAGGCCCTTCACTCCTGTTCAGTGGAGTGATAGGGCTGGCGCTATGACTTTGATGTGGGGTCCCGACCCGCCCTCTGGGGTGGATGGTGTTGTGGCTGTCGCCCCTGGGGGCGGGAGGGTCTCCCGCATCTACACCTTCAAATATTAACAACGCATTGAGGTTCTCATATTGTAATTTATTCTACTTATGCTACTTATATTGATACTATTTCTAAGTAATGTTTAAACTCTATGTTCATTTTGTTTAACTTGATTCTATTATCTTCACTATAGGTCGGTGGTTCCGACGGACCACTGCTCCCCTCAAAAGTTGGCACCTGGCTAAGATATTTGTCTTGGCTATGGTCCCACCCCATTGTGGGCTCTGTTGCCCACGACGTGATACGTCAATGTACACACTACATACTATTCTCCGAGTTCTTCTCGATATTCCTATATCTTATGTTCTTTCCTATTTTTACTATTCTTCTCTCTCTCTCCCCCTTTCCCCATTCCCTCGTACCCTGGGGTGTGTGGATGGAGTAATCCATAACGTCACATCTCAGACCCAATGACCCTTCATTGGTTGTCCCTGAACGTTCAGGGCATGAATTCCCCCCAAAAACGGGTTAAGGTTTTTAACTACCTTAAACAACAAAAAATTGACATTGCCTGTTTACAGGAAACACACTTTTCTTCCTCTTCCTGCCCCAAATACTTTGCGGCAAACTACCCCCAAGTCTATATGGCTAATGGTCCCACTAAACAGAGAGGAGTCCTTATAGCTGTCCGTAAATCAATCCCATTTATCTGTAACAAACAGATAGCTGACCCTAATGGTAGATACCTTCTCCTGCAGGGTTCTGTTCAGGACAATGAAGTAACTATTATGACTTATTATGCCCCGAATGACAATGACAATTTCTGTCTCATGTCTGCTCCTTGTTGCAGGTCCATCAGAGAGGCACCCTCCTGTTGGCGGGTGATTCTAATGTGACGCTCAATCCTGCCCTTGATAAATACCCAGCGGATCTTAAAGCTCCCTCCCTTGCTACAAAAAAAGTCTTGCTAACCCTACAAACTTTTGATTTAGTGGACATATGGCGAGAGCTTCATCCCATGGGCAGGGACTACACACACTATTCCCATCCTCATCACTCCCATTCTAGAATCGATCACTCATTTGTGCTACGGAAACATCTCCCTTTAATAGAATCGGTCTCGATTTTAGCAGTCCCTTGGTCAGATCAAGATCCTGTTCTAACCGTGTGTCGCTCCCTACATAGCAAACCACAACATGCTCCATGGGTGATGAATGACTCACTTTTATCCTTCAAACCGATCCTCAGCGAAATTCAAGAAGCTTCTGCAGAATATTTTAGACTCAATGCAGGTTCTGTCTCGTCCCCAATAACACTATGGGAGGCTTATAAAGCTGTCCTCCGGGTTTGCGTTATTAGAATAGCCTCCCAAAGCAAAAGAGAAAGGATTCAGACCCGACGCAAGTTAGAACAGAACTTGGAGGACCGCTCGGCGGCCTTTAAATTAACCCCCACCCCTGCTAATCGCAGATCTTTAGACAAAGCCCGCACAGACTTGGATCTATGTCTGACAGACGATGCGGACCGTTCCTTACGTTGGGCCCGCCAGAAATGGTATGCTAAGGCAAACAAACCCAATGCTCAGTTGGCCAATAGGCTACGCACTTTTACCCCAAAATTTACCCCCATAACCTTGCGCACCTGCCATAACATCCTCACGGAGAATCCTCAGAAAGTCTTGGAAGAATTCTGCCATCGTCTTACCAAACTTTATTCCCCCCCAAATCACTCTTCAATACAGGGCCTGAACGCTTTCTTAAAAGAGTTACCTCTACCTACCCTATCCAAATCCCACATCTCCCTAATGGACCGAGATATACAGGTCTCTGAGGTTCTTCAATGCATTAAGGAACTGAAAGCGGGCAAAAGACCAGGCCCAGATGGTTTCACCGCTTTGTATTATCGAAAATTTGCTGAGGTTATGTATAACTCGGTCAAAGGAGGTTACACATTTACACAAGATTTGCTCACTGCCAACATAGTAATGATCCCTAAGACAGATAAAGACCATTCTTCCTGGGCAAATTTTCGGCCAATCTCTTTAATAAATATTGATATGAAGATATTGACGAAAATTCTGGCCAATCACCTGAACTCCTTTCTACCTTGCCTGATAAAAAAGGACCAGGTGGGATTCGTCCCTCGTAGGCAAGCGGGAGACGCCATTAGACGACTCCTCCAAATCCAACATATAGCTCACGAAAGATCCCTAGAGACAATGTTTCTTTCTTTAGATATCAATAAAGCCTTCAATACTTTATCATGGCCCTATTTGACACAGGTCCTCACTCATTACGGTTTTGCCACCTCCTTTTTGAGTTGGGTCTCAGCCATATGTCGCTCCCCCCAGGCTAAAGTGCGTTATTATGGATATGAATCGCCTATTTTCCCTATTAAGAGGGGAACACGTCAGGGATGCCCGCTCTCCCCACTTTTATTTATACTAGCACTTGAACCCCTAGCAGAGGCCATACGCTTTCACCCAGATATATCAGGAGTAGAAGTAGCAGGCACCGCGCACAAATTGTCAATGTTCGCGGACGACATTTTATTAACCATTACTAAACCTAGAATCTCCCTCCCCAATTTATTCTCCCTCTTAGACTCCTTTGCCTCATTCTCAGGCCTTTCCGTTAACCCGGCAAAATCTAAAGCGATGTCTATCAACCTTCGGGCCCTGGAACTAGAATCCCTACAATCGGCATTCTCATTCCAGTGGTTAACCTCACTACCCTATTTAGGTATTAAACTTACTCCGAGATACCCGGGATTGTATCAAGCCAATTTTCCCCCGCTTTTCGGAAAGCTGGAGGCTATGCTTGCCTCTTGGTCCACACTCCTGATTTCTTGGTTCGGCAGAATAGCGACAGTACGCATGACGTACCTCCCTTAACTACTCTATTATTTTAGAGTTCTGCCAATCCATGTGCCCCCCCATATCATTCGAATACATCAACGTAAAATTATGCAGTTTATATGGGGCCCTAAGAAACCCAGGATCAAGAGGCAAGTACTTTACGCGCGCAAAATCAATGGTGGCCTTTCAGTTCCTAATTTACGAGCATATTACACGGCTGCGGGTATTGCCCCAATATCTCACCTCCATGAGAAGCAACAAATGCCACTATGGGCCACCATGGATTTAGTCGACGCACACCCAACACCTCTAGCTTCTCTTCCGTGGCTTCCTAAAGCACATCGCCCCTCTACCATTGGTCCTTGTCTAGCTCACTCTCTTAAACTGTGGGATGCGGTCAAGTACTCAGCAGGCCTAATTTCTCCTCATCTCCCATTACTTCGCCTCCTCCATTGCCCTTTATTTCAACCACGTTGTGATAATCCACTGCAGTTTAAATGGTGGTCTGATAACGGCTTTACAGATATCCATTCGTTATTCACCCCAACCAAGATCATCCCTTTCGCTGCTTTACGCTCCTCACATGATATCCCCCTTAAGGAACATTATTGCTACCTGCAAATTAGGCATTTTCTCCAACAGCTTACAAAATCCCAATCGGCTCCCTTTACCATGACCCCATTTGAAAGTCTTTGTAGATCGCGCCCCCAATCCTCGGGTCTGATCTCCCTCATATATATTGCTATAATTAATTCCAAGATTGCCACCACTGAGACCTTATCATCTTCAGTGGGAGGCCGAACTCAGAAAACAATTAGACCCAGAGGATTGGCAAGGTATGACTATTATGCTATCCAAATGCTCTAAGAATGTTCTCTTCTTGGAGAATGCCTACAAAGTCTTTTATAGATGGTACTATACCCCGGCTAGATTAGCAAGCTTCATCCCATCTTATTCCCCCCTTTGTTTTCGTGGGTGTTCACAGGAGGGCACGATGGCCCATATCTGGTGGACCTGCCCCAGGGTTTGCAGATTATGGGTCAGAGTTTACGCACTACTACGCAATCTTTTTAATACCACTATAAAGCGGGACCCTTTCGAGGCCCTCTTATGGAAACCAATTGCAGAACTTCTTCGTCCTGAACGCCAACTAGCAGCACATATTTTTACCGCAACCAAATTGACCATAGCTAGGGCCTGGAAAACTCCGAACCTAAGTTTTGAGGCAGTTAAAAACTGTGTGAATGATATCATGGTAAACGAGAAACTTACGGCCATATTATTGGACACGCATGATAAATTCCTCAGGATATGGCAACCCTGGATGACCCATAATCACCCATCAAGATTTGACCTAACGCTTCTCTCCTTATAATGAGGCTCCGCACCCCCACCCCAGGGTCCCCCCCCTCTTTTCCCACCCCCCTCTCTCCCACTTTCAATTCTTCTTTCCTTTTTGTTATTTAGGCCCTTGGGCTTAAATCTTCAGAGAATGGATACTTAAGGTAGCGAAGAGGAGGAAAAAAAAGGAAAAAAAAAACAAAACAAAAAAAAAACGACTTTATACAAAGTTACGTTAGCTTTTTTGAGGTTAACCAATTTAACTTGATATTGTTTCTGTTTTTTTTTATCTTTTCCTTTATTACCTATGCAATGTTACGTCTTACAATAACATCTCACAAGACATCCTCTAAATGTTCAAGAGTGTTTGCTAACATAATACTCTATGTTTACAGTTTACCACCAGGCTAGTAAGCCGAGATGAAGACTCTCCTTAATATGTCGCCAGGCCTCGGCCTTGAGTGGCCTGAGACATGACTTAAATCTTTGAATGTCAGTATTACCTGCCGGATACCGGCAATTTTATACCTGTTAATTCTAGATGTATCCATTACTATTTTGTACTATTTTGTTGATATACATTTTCAATAAAACTCTTTGTACAAGAAAAATGATCGCTTAGTGACACTGGCGACGGGGGGTGATCAAGGGGTTAAAACTTTATTAGGGGGGGTTAGGGGGTATCCTAGACATAAAGGGGGCTAACACTAACTGCCCTACCACACTAACTGCCACAAACTGACACCAATGCAGTAATCAGAAAAAAAAACTGCTTGGTGTCAGTGTGACAGGGGGGGGGGGGGGTGATTGGGGGGTGATCAGAGGGTGATCGGGGGGTGATCGGGGGTTTAATGTATGCCTGGCGTGTTCTACTGTGTGTGTGTGTGTTGTGCACTCACTCGGATGTCTTCTCTCCTTGGCGCCGGAACGGAAAACACTGAGTCGAGGAGAGATGACATCATTTCCTCTGCTGCAGTTTACTATACAGCAGCAGAGGAAGAATCTGATTGGCTGGGAACGATCGTGAGGGGGGGGGGCCACGAATGGATGGTCTTATCGCTGCCAGACACAAGCAGACCGCCTCGGGCACTGGGGGGGTCCAATCAAAACCCCCCGCCCGCAGGAGGCAGATCACGTACCAGGTACGTGATTTTGCCTGCCCGTGCCATTCTGCCGCAGTATATCTGCGTTAGGCGGTGACCCCCTGGCATGCGACATTTAGCGTGTCATTTTTTTGGGGGGGGAGCGGGTACCCTGTTTTTACAAGCACCCAGCTCCCACTTCCTCCCCTGGTGCTGCGGCACCAGAAGGAAGATCACCTCTCCCCCCTCCCTCCCTGCAATCTTCTGGGACACGTCACAGGTCCCAGAAGTTGCCCGGCCATTCACAGCGTGCAGTACAGCACAGTGCGTGCCCGGCTGTGAAGCCAGAGCCGGGCATCTACAGTTAGAATGCTGGCGCCTCGGAGAGGAGGGAGAGAGGAGCAGGGCTTCGTACGCCCGCATCGCTGGACCGTGGGACAGGTGAGTGTCTGATTATTAAAAGTCAGTAGCTACACTTTTTGTAGCTACTGACTTTTAAATGGGTGGAACCCTGCTTTAACTCCAGTTAACACTTTTTAAGCAGTTAAAGGGGTAAAGATGTTACATAAATAAATAAAAATTGTCCATTATAAGTGCCCCTGTCAGTGATTAAAGTGATTGTCAAATCTCATTTAAAAAACAAAAAAAAAAAAATGTTATACTTTACTGCTGTGAGGAACGGTGTCATCTCCGGTTTCTCCTGCTGGTGGCACTATTACATTCAGCCCCAAGGGTGTAATTCCAGTGGCCACCAGCGGGGGTCTCCCTGCCTGGACTGCAGACTTGTCATCAGGCACACCTGTCATGGTTTTGCTGGACTATATAAACCCGCCCTGAACTAGCCTCAGTGCTTCAGAATTCCTCTGCTAAGCCCTTGTCCCTGCCAGTACCTGCTCTTGTTCCAGCCTGTTCCTGTTTGTTCCTGAACCCCGTTTGTGTATCCTGACCTTGAGCCCTGTTTCCTGTTCCCTGCTCCTTGGTCTGCTTCATTATTCCTGGTTTCTGTTCCCTTTTCGCTTTGGCCCATGCCTTATTTTTTATTTCATGTTTGTTTCCTTGCTCGTGTATTATATTAGTTAGATAGATAGTTAGGTGGGTTTGGGGGTTTGCTGTGTTTTCACCATTTACTTGTTTTTGGCTTGCTGTCTTGATTTCACGTGTGTCTTTATCATTAATAATAAACATACCTTCTTTATTCATTTACTCGTTTGTCCCTGATTCCTTGGTGCAGCCCAGCGATCTGATCACCTGCATTGGATGTTGTGTATAACATCCCCTGACAACTGCTCTGTGCAGTTGGTTTTGCACAGAGCAGCCCAGATCCTCCTCTTCTCGGGTCCCTCTTTGCTGCTCCTGGCCCCTCCCTCCTATTGAGTTCCCCCACAGCCAGCAGCTTTCTATGGGGGCACCCGAGCCAAGTCAGAGCTCTGTGTATCCATTCAGACATGGAGCCCTGACCTGGCTCACCCCCTTTCTCCCCTGATTGGCTGACTGACTTTGATTGACAGCCACAGGAGCCAATGGCGCCACTGCTGTGTCTCAGCCAATCAGGAGGAGTGTCCCCGATGGCTTAGACATTCGTGGACATCGCTGGAGAGAGAAGGGTATGTTGACGGAAGTTTGAAAAATAACAGACTTACTGGCCAGATCACAAAGTGAAAATAAAGGAGAAAAAGTCTGAAAAGGAAAACAAATGCAGCTACTACATCTAAGAATTGGTAAGCTGCGATACATTACATTTTTTTTTGGGGGGGGGGGGGTGGAGGGTAATACTGCTTTAGGTAAATCTTGTACTTCTTAGATAAATAAAACCCAATGAGTTGCATTGTGAGAAGAAGCAGTTAGGGTACTGCTGATGCTTTTCAGTAGCATAACAAAGCAAAAAGCAGTGGGTAACTCTGTTACGGGTAATAGTAAAAAGTTCAGATCTGAGCATGTTGACCCTTTACAAAATAATCTAGAGTGGGTGACTTGGGACAAAGAGAATAGAAATGTATTAAATACCTTTTCAGCTCTGTGTATACAAAGGAGCACAGGGGAGCTCATGTCCACAATGGGGATGATATTGACACAGCCCCAAGTTAACCACAATGGCTCAAAAGTGATCTGGTCCAGAAATATTTAGACAGAATAAAGGTAAATAAAGCACCTGGACCAGATGGCATCCACCCACAGGTCCTAAAAGAATTGAGCTCTGTTATTTCAATGCAATTGTTTCTAATCTTTAGGGACACTTTAATGGTTGGAATGGTTATAGTACCACTGGTACTATAGTCCTAGTAGTTTAACTTCTATAGTTAAGAAGATACTGTAAAGTTTAATAAAAGACCACATAGATGAGTTTTTGCTGGAAGAAAAATAGTTTAACCACCTGACCTCTGGAAGGTTTACCCCCCTTCCTGACCAGGCCATTTTTTGCTATACGGCACTGTGTTAACTTAACTGACAATTGTGTGGTCATGCAACGCTTTACCTAAGCAAAATTTATGTCCTTTTTTCCCCACAAATAGAGCTTTCTTTTGATGATATTCGATCACCTCTGCGGTTTTTATTTTTTGCGCTATAAACAAAAAGAGACCGACAATTTTGAAGAAAAAAAAACAATATTTTTTTACTTTCTGCTACAAAACACATCCAATAAATAAATTGATCAAATTTCTTCATAAATTGAGGCCAATATATATTCTGCAACATATTTTTGGTAAAAAAATTCCCAATAAGTGTATACTGAGTTTGCGCAAATCTTATAGTGTCTACAAACTATGGGATATATTTTTTAAATTTTACTAGTAATGGCGATGATCAGTGACTTATAGCAGGACTGTAATATTGCGATGGACAGTCGGTACACTAACTGACACTATTGACACTTTTTGGGGACCAATCACACTGATACAGAGATCAATTTTTAAAAAATATGCACTGCCACTGTACTAATGACACTAGCAGGTAAGGGGTTAATATCAGGGGCAATCAAAGGGTTAAATGTATGCCTGACCAGTGCTTTACTACTGTGGGGGAGGTGCTTGTACTAGGAGAAGACATGGATTGGTGATCCATGTCTTCTGTACTGACAGAACGGTGATCTGCCCTGTTTACACAGGCAGACCACCGTTCTGCCTCTGTACTGAAGCATCGGTGGGTGTCGGCACCCAGCTGATACCACTGCCTGTGGAAGGGAATTCAACATCCTTGCCACTCTTATGCCCCGTACACACAGTCGGACTTTGTTCGGACATTCTGACAACAAAATCCTAGGATTTTTTTCGACGGATGTTGGCTCAAACTTGTCTTGCATACACACGGTCACACAAAGTTGTCGGAAAATCAGATCGTTCTAAACGCGGTGACGTAAAACACGTATGTCTATAAACGGGGGCAGCGGCCAATAGGTTTTATCTCTTTATTTATTCTGAGCATGCGTGGCACTTTGTCCGTCGGATTTGTGTACACACGATCGGAATTTCCGACAACGGATTTTGTTGTCGGAAAATTTTATATCCTGCTCTCAAACATTGTGTGTCGGAAAATCCGATGGAAAATGTGTGATGGAGCCTACACATGGTCGGAATTTCCGACAACAAGGTCCTATCACACATTTTCCGTCGGAAAATCCGACCGTGTGTACGGGGCATTACAGTAAAGAACCCTCTACATAGTTTAAGGTTAACCCTTTCATGACTAATGCCGCGTACACACGAGCGGACTTTACGGCGGACTTTGCCCGGCGGACTGGATTTCGTCGGACAATTCGATGTGTGTGGGCTCCAGCGGACTTTGTTTTCTCAAAAGTTGGACGGACTTAGATTTGAAACTTGTTTAAAATTTATCCGTTGAAATCGAGTCCGGTCGAAAAGTCCGCCGTCTGTATGCTAGTTCTGACGGACAAAAAGCCACGCTAGGGCAGCTATTGGCTGCTGGCTATGAACTTCCTTGTTTTAGTCCGGTCGTACGTCATCACGTACGAATTCGACGGACTTTGGTGGATTGTGTGTAGGCAAGTCCGTTCATTCAGAAAGTCAGTCGGAAAGTACGTCGAAAAGTCCGCCGGGCAAAGTCCGCCGTAAAGTCCGCTCGTGTGTACGCGGCATTAGCCTATTTCTGACATTTGGTGTTTACAAGTTAAAATGCATATTTTTTGCTAGAAAATTTTTAGAAAATTACTTAGAACTCCCAAACAGTATATATATATTTTTTAGCAGAGAATCTAGAGAATAAAATGGTGATTGTTACAATATTTTATGTCACATGGTAATTGTACAGCAGTGTTTTAAATGTAACTTTTTGGGAAAAACGCTTTCATGAATTTAAAAAAAAACGAAACAGTAAAGTTAGCCCAATTTTTTAATATAATGTGAAAGATGATGTTACGCCGAGTAAATAGATACCAAACATGTCACGCTTTATAATTGCATGCACTCGTGGAATGGCGACAAACTATAGTACCTAAAAATCTCCATAGGCAACGCTTTAAAAATGTTTTACGGTTACCATGTTAGAGTTACAGAGGAGGTCTAGTGCTACAATTCTTTCTCTCACTGTGACGATCGCGGCGATACCTCACATGTGTGATTTGAACACCGTTTACATATGCGGGCGCCACTTCCGTATGCGTTTTCTTTGCTGCGCGAGCTCGCTGGGACGGGGGCGCTTTAAAAAAAAAATTCTTATTTATTTTATTAATTTTTAAAAATTAAATTGTGTTTTCAAAAAAAAAGATAATTTTGATCATTCTTATTGCTGTCACAAGGAATGTAAACATCCCTTGTGACAGTAATAGGTGGTGACAGGTACTCTTTATGGAGGGATCGGGGGACTAAAAGACCTCCAATCCCTCCTTTGCACTTCAAAGTATTCAGATCACCAAAAACGGTGAATCTGAATACTGTATTTTTTTTTAAATCCAGTGCCATTGGCAGACAAAAATGACAAAATCAGGAGGTAAGAGCGGCGGGGGGCGGCGGGAGGGGGGATGTCCCCTCCCGCTCCTCCGGTATAACAGCCAGGTGGCTTTTAATCGCATCAGTTGTTATACCTGGAAAGCCGATCGCCGGCTCTAAAAAACAGTACTGGGATGATGCCTGCAGCTGCGGGCATAATCCCGGTATAACCCCCGAAAGCCGCGGCCGCACATCTGCGTACGCTCGGGGTTAAATCTCTTTTCCTCTAATTTTTATGAGTGGTCACGTGTCTTGTTAAACTCCCTTCCACAAAAAAGTGTTATCCCTATTGTGAGATCACCAGTACGGTATTTGTAAATAGAAATCATATCCCTTCTCAAGCGTCTCTTCTCCAAAGAGAATAAGTTGCTTGCAACCTTTCCTCATAACTAATAACACCCAGACCCTTTATTAGCTTTGTCACCCTTCCTTGTACTCACTCCATTTCCAAAACATCCTTCCTGAGGACTGGTGCCCAGAACTGGACAGCATACTCTAGGTGCGGCCAGACCAGAGTCTTGTAGAGTGGGAGAATTATCGTTTTATCTCTGGAGTCGATCCCCTTTTTAATGCATGCCAATATTCTGTTTGCTTTGTTAGCAGCAGCTTGGTATTGCATGTCATTGCTGAGCCAATCATCTACTAGGACCCCCAGGTCCTTTTCTATCCTAGATTCCCCCAGACATTCTCCCCAGTATATAGATTGCATTCATATTTTTGCCACCCAAATGCATTATTTTACATTTTTCTACATTAAACCTCGTTTGCCATGTAGTTGCCCACCCCATTAATTTGTTTAGATCTTTTTGCAAGGTTTCCACATCCTATGGAGAAGTTATTGCCCTGCTTAGCTTCATATCATCCGCAAATACAGAGATTGAACTGTTTACCCCATCCTCCAGGTCGTTAATGAACAAATTAAATAGGATTGGTCCCAGCACAGAACCCTGGGGGACCCCATTACCCACCCCTGACCATTCCGAGTACTCCCCATTTATCACCAATAGGGATGAGCTTCGAGTTCAAGACAAACCCATGTTCGACTCAAACATCGCAAGTTCGACCGTTCGTCGAATAGCTAACGTTATGGGCCATTCGCACCAAATTCGAGTGGCGTGTCACGGCCCATAATTCACTGCGGCATCGCAGTGCATTGCTGGCTGATGATCGGCCAAGCATGCACTATGACCCGCATGATTGGCCAATCATAGCGCCGTCTGTACAGAGAGCCGTAATTGGCCAAAGCCAGGGTGGCTTTGGCCAATTATGGCTCAGGGGGTTTAGTACACACCCCACACTATATAAGGCCGCCTACGTGGCGGCCTCGTGTAGTGTGTTGTGGCGTAGAGAGATAGACAGAGAGACAGTGTCATTTTAAGTTAGATAGAGTAGGCAGGCGAGTCAGTTAACTGCACTTACAGTGTATTGTATATATATATATATATGCATCCTAGGTGTTGTGTGTATATATATATATATATATATATATATATATATATATATATATATATATATATATATATACACATACACTGTATTCAGTTTAGCTAGATCCGTTCCTGTTATTCTCTTCCTACTGACAGGCAGGCAGGTGTTTTTACAGTATTTACAGTTAGTGTACTGTGTCCTCTGCACAGTGTGCACATAAAGCTACCTGAAAAAAATTGCTGGTGTTCTTCTGATACTATTTGTACCACAGGCAGGCAGCTACAGTATTTACAGTTAGGGTACTGTGTCCTCTGCACAGTGTGCACTTAAAGCTACCTGAAGACAATTGCTGTTGTTCTGAACCTATTATTACCACAGGCAGGCAGCTGCAGTATTTACAGTTAGTATACTGTGTCCTCTGCACAGTGTGCACTTAAAGCTACCTGAAGAAAATTGGTGGTGTTCTTCTGATACTATTAGTACCACAGCCAAGCAGCTACAGTATTTACAGTTAGTATACTGTGTCCTCTGCACAGTGTGCACTTAAAGCTACCTGAAGAAAATTGGTGGTGTTCTTCTGATACTATTAGTACCACGGGCAGGCAGCTACAGTTTTTACAGTTAGTGTACTGTGTCCTCTGCACAGTGTGCACTTAAAGCTACCTGAAGAAAATTGGTGGTGTTCTTCTGATCCTATTAGTACCACAGGCAGGCAGCTACAGTATTTACAGTTAGTGCACTGTGTCCTCTGCACAGTGTGCTCCTAAAGCTACCAGAAGACAATTGCTGTTGTTCTGATCCTATTAATACCACAGGCAGGCAGCTGTAGTATTTACAGTTAGTGTACTGTGTCCTCTGCACAGTGTGCACTTAAAGCTACCTTAAGAAACTTGCTGGTGTTGTTCTGATCCTATTAGTACCACAGGCAGGCAGCTGTAGTATTTACAGTTAGTGTACTGTGTCCTCTGCACAGTGTGCACCTAAAGCTACCTAAAGAAAATTGCTGGTATTCTTCTGATCCTATTAGTACCACAGGCAAGCAGCTACAGTATTTACAGTTAGGGTAATATGTCCTCTGCACAGTGTGCACTTAAAGCTACCTGAAGACAATTGCTGTTGTTCTGATCCTATTAATACCACAGGCAGGCAACTGCAGTATTTACAGTTATTGTACTGTGTCCTCTGCACAGTGTGCACCTAAAGCTACCTGAAGAGAATTGCTGGTGTTCTTCTGATCCTATTAGTACCACAGGCAGGTAGCTACAGTATTTACAATTAGTGTACTGTGTCCTCTGCACAGTGTGCACTTAAAGCTACCTGAGGAAAATTGGTGGTGTTCTTCTGATCCTATTAGTACTACAGGCAGGCATGTACAGTATTTATAGTTGGGGTACTGTGTCCTCTGCACAGTGTGCACTTAAAGCTACCTGAAGACAATTGCTGTTGTTCTGATCCTATTAATACCACAGGCAGGCAGCTGCAGTACTTACAGTTATTGTACTGTGTCCTCTGCACAGTGTGCACCTAAAGCTACCTGAAGAAAATTGCTGGTGTTCTTCTGATCTTATTAGTACCACAGGCAAGCAGTTACAGTATTTACAGTTAGTATACTGTGTCCTCTGCACAGTGTGCACTTAAAGCTACCTGAAGAAAACTGGAGGTGTTCTTCTGATCCTATTAGTACCACGGGCAGGCAGCTAAAGTTTTTACAGTTAGTGTAATGTGTCCTCTGCACAGTGTGCATCTAAAGCTACCTGAAGAAAATTGCTGGTGTTCTTCTGATCCTATTAGTACCGCAGGCAGGCAGCTACAGTATTTACAGTTAGTGTACTGTTTCCTCTGCACAGTGTGCACCTAAAGCTACCAGAAGAAACTTGCTGGTGTTGTTCTGATCCTATTACTACCACAGGCAGGCAGCTGTAGTATTTACAGTTAGTGTACTGTGTCCTCTGCACAGTGTGCACCTAAAGCTACCTAAAGAAAATTGCTGGTATTCTTCTGATCCTATTAGTACCACAGGCAAGCAGCTACAGTATTTACAGTTAGGGTACTATGTCCTCTGCACAGTGTGCACTTAAAGCTACCTGAAGACAATTGCTGTTGTTCTGAACCTATTATTACCACAGGTAGGCAGCTGCAGTACTTACAGTTAGTCTACTGTGTCCTCTGCACAGTGTGCACCTAAAGCTACCTGAAGAAAATTGCTGGTGTTCTTCTGATCTTATTAGTACCACAGGCAAGCAGCTGCAGTATTTACAGTTAGTGTACTGTGTCCTCTGCACAGTGTGCACCTAAAGCTACCTTAAGAAAATTGGTGGTGTTTTTCTGATCCTATTAGTACCACAGGCAGGCAGCTACAGTATAACTTGAACTAGCCCTTGAAGCAGGTCTAATTACCAAAAGGGAACTCGAATACCTCAGAGTCAGTGAATTCAACATCCCTACCCTATACACCATTCCTAAACTACATAAGTCCATTACCGACCCCCCGGGGAGACCAATTGTATCAGCTGTAAAGGGTCCCCTCGAGAGGGTCGGTAAGTACGTGGACTCACTGATTAAAGAACTTGTACATGAACTACCATCATATGTTCAGGACACACGGGATGTTTTGGGGCACCTGGAAGACATATCGATACCCAAAGGTATGTTACTGGTCGGAATTGACGTGGAGTCGTTATACACGTCAATTCCGCACAGATGGGGGCTAGCAGCGACACAATTCTTTTTGGATAATACATTTCCGTCATTAGCAGGCCAAAATGAATTTATCATTGAACTATTGCAATTTATGTTAGAAAACAACTATTTCCAATTTCTTGGGATCTACTACAAACAAATTAGGGGCACATCGATGGGTGCCCCATGGGCCCCATCATATGCATGCCTGCACCTTGGCTTTTGGGAGTCTGAGTGTGTGTACCCCTCGTCGATGTACCTCAGCCACTGTCGTTTGTGGCTGAGGTACATCGATGACGTGATCATGATTTGGGACGGCCTGCCATCTGAATTGACACAATTCATTAATGAACTTAATGACAACGACCGTAATATTAGGTTAACATATACGTATGACACCAATGAATTGTCATTTCTGGACCTTACGGTGTTTGTCAGGGATGACAAGTTACATACAAAAACCTTTCGAAAAGACACAGCGGCAAACACTTTACTGCTAGCGTCCAGCCACCATCCCGCATCTCTGAAACGGGGTATCCCCGTGGGACAGTTCCTCCGCGCAAGAAGGAACTGTTCAGAGGAGGGGGATTTCCACAGGGAAATGTATGACCTACATGGGAGGTTTCGTGATAGGGGTTACTCGCATACGGACATCAGACGTGCTAGAAAAAGAGCACTACAGACAAATAGATCGTCTTTGTTGGTGAACTCTACTAAAGAAAAAGCAAAAACCTCAAGCCACCCTCCCCTTAGAATCATTACCAAATTTGGTACCCAGTGGGACCAAATCAAAGAAATTCTGGGCCGACATTGGCACATTTTATCTGAGGCCCCCATTTTGGGAAAGCTTGTCAGCAAAAAACCTCTGCTCACTGCCCGTAGAGCTACAAATTTAAGGGATCGCTTGGTACACTCAGAGTACACCCGCCCTAAAAAACGCAGCTGGCTTACTGACCTTCCACCCCTTAGGGGTATGTACAGTTGCGGTAGATGCCATATATGTAGGCACGTGGATAGGACGGATGTGTTCGCCAGTTCTGACAATAAAAGACAATTTAGAATCAATAATTTTATCAACTGTACAACCACACGGGTAGTCTATATGTTGACCTGCCCGTGTGGCCTTATTTATGTTGGCAAGACCAAAAGAGAGCTAAAAGTCAGAACTGGCGAACACATCCAAAGTATTATCAACAAGGATGATGACCGGCCACTATCATTGCACTTTCTTGAAAAACATGAAGGTAAACCGGATGGCCTTAGGGTTAAGGGTATATACAAGCTTAATTTGCCCCATAGACGTGGAGACTTTGATAAGATCTTATGCCAGAAGGAGAAGATGTGGATCTTCTATTTAAACAGTATGCAGCCTTTTGGATTGAACAATGAATTTAACTTATCTCCATTTTTGGAACAATGACTTAAGTATTCACAATCTAAATGTTCTCATCCGAAAATTGATTGGTTCTAACCGAGGATCCACATCTTCTCCTGCCCATAACGGGCAGCTTCTAAAGAAAATTGACTGTGTGTAGTGTTGCCCACGACCATGTCTCTGCCCTCTACACGAATGTCAGTGAGTGACATGTGAGACGTAACCTATGCGAGACAGTGGCCCATGACCTCATTCCATCCCAGCTTGCCTCGATCATTTGGCTACCAATCAACTGATTGAATTGAAGCCGCACTGCCCCCAGATTATGAAATTTCCATATTTTAAATTATAATCTGTACAACAGATTATTCTGTTGTTTCATGTGCGGGTAATACCAGTGTAATGCCTATATGTAACTGCATATCCGGACTATCCGGAATCACCCTGTATTAAGTTGTTTCATGTGACTTCACAGGCAATCTCACTGGTAACAATGTCTTTATCCCGTGTGTGGATGACAATACATGGGACGTGAGCTGCCATTTAATTTGGCCAAAGCTATGGTTGGTTGCATATATTCATACTCATTATTTTTATTCCGTGTGTGTATGCCATGCAATTTTTGATTAATTATTGGGACATCTTTGTCTATTGTCAGGATGTTGATATGTGTTGCAATTTAATTTGGAACAATAGACTGTTCCCTCTTGCTTCCATATATCACTATTTTGACTATCTTATTATTATTATTATTATTTAGTATATGGTTATATATGCACGGTTTGTTTTGGAAATGCAGCATTCCTTAATTGGTTTTTATGTATTGATAGCAGTTGCTTAACAAGCCTTTTTCCGTTATTTCATGATGGTAAGAGATGCAATATTCAAATCTGACCACATACACAAGTCAATCAGATTGAATCTTTATTTATCCACTACCCTCAATGGTTTTGTCTAAATAGATGTATGTATGGGTGTGATTGGCACATTTTTGGTGATTGCAATTATGGTCAAGCTATGGTATTCAGGTGTTAATTATGAAGACAGGAAATTGAACACTAGCCTTCTGGCTATTTAAACATCCAGCTACCGATACCACATTAGCTCTGAAGAAGCTTGGTAACAAGCGAAAGCGCTCAGCATTTGACCCATGTGCAGGTGGCACACAGACTCTCACACTCTAACTACAATATCCTTCCAAATTGGATGTGAACATCTCTAACGATCCTGATCGGATCAATCAAGATTTGGGACATCAGGTGAAACCTCTGCGGTGAACACGGACGCCGAGCGTCTCTCCGGATTGCTTATACCATTGGATATGAGACACTAACAAGCTTGACCCTTGTGACTCACCTTACCTTCTGCCGGAGGATACCCGGAAGTAATCCGCTCATGCCCACAACAAGCTAATACCGCATGAACGTGTTCTCAAACCCACACGAACGCGGCCATCAGCAACTCCTTTGGGCTCTACTTCTTCTTCACTGAAGACGTCAGACGGTGAGCTAAAATGTACCCTCACATTCATGAGGCATTTTGTTTATGGCCATTTTCCGTCCATCCTTAAAAGCCCTCTATGTGAGGTTGCTTGAGTTGCAATTGTTCACCACACAACCAGGACACCGTTTCCTTCCTTGGCTCCGGTTGAATGACACATATATATGTCTAACCAGCCATTGGTTCACATCCGAGGGGACTTTTGTTGTTTATTAGCACTTGCACTTTATCTAACAAGGACCTAGTCTACCCACTCATGTAGCCAATCCGGCTCTGGAATTCCAGTGAAATAGTATAGACCCGGGTCTCTAGTGACTTTAATTGATGAGTGTGAGTGCATGAATGCATGAGATATATGTGTAATGTCTGTGGTGGCCACCAGCACACAATAGGACTTTTATCTGCCCTATTTTTTAAAATACACATGGTTGTTGGATTATGTTTCTACATATTGTGACACAATAAAGTTTTTGTAGGTTCAACTGTTTGTTCTTGAGCGGACCATCTTTTTTTGGGGGGATCTCCTCTTGACCCCTTCCTTCCCTTTCTTACATATGCCTTATGGTCCATTGAACAACCATTTGACAGCTAGTCAGCTACATACCACTGAGTTAAATGATCAAAGATACGGGTGACATGAGAGACATATTAATCTGATTAATTACCACAGTGGGAGGGAATTTCCCTCCCCCCGTTTGTCACCCTAGAACCTACTATTGGATGACTTTAAGGTGTCCTCTCCCCCCCTTTTTTTCAGCTACAGTATTTACAGTTAGTGTACTGTGTCCTCTGCACAGTGTGCACCTAAAGCTACATAAAGACAATTGCTGGTGTTCTTCTGATCCTATTAATACCACAGGCAGGCAGCTGCAGTATTTACAGTTAGTGTACTGTGTCCTCTGTACAGTGTGCACCTAAAGCTACCTGAAGACAATTGCTGTTGTTCTGATCCTATTAATACCACAGGCAGGCAACTGCAGTATTTACAGTTATTGTACTGTGTCCTCTGCACAGTGTGCACCTAAAGCTACCTGAAGAGAATTGCTGGTGTTCTTCTGATCCTATTAGTACCACAGGCAGGTAGCTACAGTATTTACAATTAGTGTACTGTGTCCTCTGCACAGTGTGCACTTAAAGCTACCTGAGGAAAATTGGTGGTGTTCTTCTGATCCTATTAGTACTACAGGCAGGCATGTACAGTATTTATAGTTGGGGTACTGTGTCCTCTGCACAGTGTGCACTTAAAGCTACCTGAAGACAATTGCTGTTGTTCTGATCCTATTAATACCACAGGCAGGCAGCTGCAGTACTAGCAGTTATTGTACTGTGTCCTCTGCACAGTGTGCACCTAAAGCTACCTGAAGAAAATTGCTGGTGTTCTTCTGATCTTATTAGTACCACAGGCAAGCAGTTACAGTATTTACAGTTAGTATACTGTGTCCTCTGCACAGTGTGCACTTAAAGCTACCTGAAGAAAACTGGTGGTGTTCTTCTGATCCTATTAGTACCACGGGCAGGCAGCTAAAGTTTTTACAGTTAGTGTAATGTGTCCTCTGCACAGTGTGCATCTAAAGCTACCTGAAGAAAATTGCTGGTGTTCTTCTGATCCTATTAGTACCACAGACAGGCAGCTACAGTATTTACAGTTAGTGTACTGTGTCCTCTGCACAGTGTGCACCTAAAGCTACCAGAAGACAATTGCTGTTGTTCTGATCCTATTAATACCACAGGCGGGCAGCTGTAGTATTTACAGTTAGTGTACTGTGTCCTTTGCACAGTGTGCACCTAAAGCTACCTGAAGAAACTTGCTGGTGTTCTTCTGATCTTATTAGTACCACAGGCAGGCAGCTACAGTATTTACAGTTAGTGTACTGTGTCCTCTGCACAGTGTGCACCTAAAGCTACCTGAAGAAAATTGGTAGTGTTCTTCTGATCCTATTAGTACCACAGGCAGGCAGCTGCAGTATTTACAGTTAGTGTACTGTGTCCTCTGCACAGTGTGCACCTACAGCTACCTGAAGAAAATTGGTGGTGTTCTTCTGATCCTATTAGTACCACAGGCAGGCAGCTACAGAATTTACAGTTAGTGTACTGTGTCCTCTGCACAGTGTGCACCTAAAGCTACCTGAAGAAAATTGCTGGTGTTGTTCTAATCCTATTAGTACTACAGGCAGGCAGCTACAGCATTTTACAGTTAGTGTACTGTGTCCTCTGCACAGTGTGCACCTAAAGCTACTTGAAGACAATTGCTTTTGTTCTGATCCTATTAATACCACAGGCAGGCAGCTGCAGTATTTACAGTTAGTGTACTGTGTCCTCTGCACAGTGTGCACCTAAAGCTACCTGAAGAGAATTGCTGGTGTTCTTCTGATCCTATTAGTACCAAAGGCAGGTAGCTACAGTATTTACAATTAGTGTACTGTGTCCTCTGCACAGTGTGAACTTAAAGCTACCTGAGGAAAATTGGTGGTGTTCTTCTGATCCGTTTAGTACCATAGGCAGGCAGCTACAGTATTTACAGTTAGTGTACTGTGTCCTCTGCACAGTGTACACCTAAAGCTACCTGAAGAAAATTGCTGGTGTTCTTCTATTCCTATTAGTACTACAGGCAGGCAGCTACAGTATTTACAGTTAGTGTACTGTGTCCTCTGCACAGTGTGCACCTAAAGCTACCTGAAGACAATTGCTTTTGTTCTGATCCTATTAATACCACAGGCAGGCAGCTGTAGTATTTACAGTTAGTGTACTGTGTCCTCTGCACAGTGTGCACCTAAAGCTACCTGAAGACAAAATGCTGGTGTTCTTCTGATCCTATTAGTACCACAGGCAGGTAGCTACAGTATTTACAATTAGTGTACTGTGTCCTCTGCACAGTGTGCACTTAAAGCTACCTGAGGAAAATTGGTGGTGTTCTTCTGATTCTATTTGTACCACAGGCAGGCAGCTATAGTATTTATAGTTTCCTGTGTCCTCTGCACAGTGTGCACTTAAAGCTACCTGAAGACAAGTGCTGTTGTTCTGATCCTATTAATACCACAGGCAAGCAGCTGCAGTACTTACAGTTAGCGTACTGTGTCCTCTGCACAGTGTGCACTTAAAGCTACGTGAAGAAAATTGGTGGTGTTCTTCTGATCCTATTAGTACTACAGGCAGGCAGCTACAGTATTTATAGTTAGGGTACTGTGTCCTCTGCACAGTGTGCACTTAAAGCTACCTGAAGACAATTGCTGTTGTTCTGATCCTATTAATACCACAGGCAGGCTGCTGCAGTACTTACAGTTAGTGTACTGTGTCCTCTGCACAGTGTGTACCTAAAGCTACCTGAAGAAAATTGCTGGTGTTCTTCTGATCTTATTAGTACCACAGGCAAGCAGTTACAGTATTTACAGTTAGTATACTGTGTCCTCTGCACAGTGTGCACTTAAAGCTACCTGAAGAAAATTGGTGGTGTTCTTCTGATCCTATTAGTACCACGGGCAGGCAGCTAAAGTTTTTATAGTTAGTGTACTGTGTCCTCTGCACAGTGTGCATCTAAAGGTACCTGAAGAAAATTGCTGGTGTTCTTCTGATCCTATTAGTACCACAGTCAGGCAGCTACAGTTTTTACAGTTAGTGTACTGTGTCCTCTGCACAGTTTGCACCTAAAGCTACCTGAAGAAAATTGCTGGTGTTCTTCTGATCCTATTAGTACAACAGGCAGGCAGCTACAGTATTTACAGTTAGTGTACTGTGTCTTCTGCACAGTGTGCATCTAAAGCTACCTGAAGAAAATTGCTGGTGTTCTTCTAATCCTATTAGTACTACAGGCAGGCAGCTACAGTATTTACAGTTAGTGTACTGTGTCCTCTGCACAGTGTGCACCTAAAGCTACCTGAAGACAATTGCTTTTGTTCTGATCTTATTAATACCACAGGCAGGCAGCTACAGTATTTACAGTTAGTGTACTGTGTCCTCTTCACAGTGTGCACCTAAAGCTACCTGAAGAAAATTGCTGGTGTTCTTCTAATCCTATTAGTACTACAGGCAGGCAGCTACAGTATTTACAGTTAGTGTACTGTGTCCGCTGCACAGTGTGCACCTAAAGCTACCTGAAGACAATTGCTTTTGTTCTGATCCTATTAATACCATAGGCAGGCAGCTGCAGTATTTACAGTTAGCGTACTGTGTCCTCTGCACAGTGTGCAACTAAAGCTACCTGAAGAAAATTGCTGGTGTTCTTCTGATCTTATTAGTACCACAGGCAAGCAGCTACAGTATTTACAGTTAGTATACTGTGTCCTCTGCACAGTGTGCACTTAAAGCTACCTGAAGAAAATTGGTGGTGTTCTTCTGATCCTATTAGTACCACAGGCAGGCAGCTACAGTATTTACAGTTAGTGTACTGTGTCCTCTGCACAGTGTGCACCTAAAGCTACCAGAAGACAATTGCTGTTGCTCTGATCCTATTAATACCACAGGCAGGCAGCTGTAGTATTTACAGTTAGTGTACTGTGTCCTCTGCACAGTGTGCACCTAAAGCCACCTGAAGAAACTTGCTGGTGTTCTTCTGATCCTATTAGTACCACAGGCAGGCAGCTGTAGTATTTACAGTTAGTGTACTGTGTCCTTTGCACAGTGTGCACCTAAAGCTACCTGAAGAAAATTGCTGGTATTCTTCTGATCCTATTAGTACCACAGGCAGGCAGCTGCAGTATTTACAGTTAGTGTACTGTGTCCTCTGCAAAGTGTGCACCTAATGCTACCTGAAGAAAATTGGTGGTGTTCTTCTGATCCTATTAGTACCACAGGCAGTCAGCTAGAGTATTTACAGTTAGTGTACTGTGTCCTCTGCACAGTGTGCACCTAAATCTACCTGAAGAAAATTGGTGGTGTTCTTCTGATCCTATTAGTACCACAGATAGGCAGCTACAGTATTTACAGTTAGTGTACTGTGTCCTCTGCACAGTGTGCACCTAAAGCTACCAGAAGACAATTGCTGTTGTTCTGATCCTATTAATACCACAGGCAGGCAGCTGTAGTATTTACAGTTAGTGTACTGTGTCCTCTGCACAGTGTGCACCTAAAGCTACCTGAAGAAACTTGCTGGTGTTCTTCTGATCCTATTTGTACCACAGGCAGTCAGCTGTAGTATTTACAGTTAGTGTACTGTGTCCTCTGCACAGTGTGCACCTAAAGCTACCTGAAGAAAATTGCTGGTATTCTTCTGATCCTATTAGTACCACAGGAAGGCAGCTGAAGTATTTATAGTTAATGTACTGTGTCCTCTGCACAGTGTGCACCTAAAGCTACCTGAAGACAATTGCTGTTGTTCTGATCCTATTAATACCACAGGCAGGCAGCTGTAGTATTTACAGTTAGTGTACTGTGTCCTCTGCACAGTGTGCACCTAAAGCTACCTGAAGAAACTTGCTGGTGTTCTTCTGATCCTATTAGTACCGCAGGCAGCTACAGTATTTACAGTTAGTGTACTGTGTCCTCTGCACAGTGTGCACCTGAAGCTACCTGAAGAAAATTGCTGGTGTTCTTCTGATCCTATTAGTACCACAGGCAGGCAGTTGCAAAATTTTCAGTTAGTGTACTGTGTCCTCTGCACAGTGTGCACCTAAAGCTACCTGAAGAGAATTGCTGGTGTTCTTCTGATACTATTAGTACCACAGGCAGGTAGCTACAGTATTTACAATTAGTGTACTGTGTCCTCTGCACAGTGTGCACTTAAAGCTACCTGAGGAAAATTGGTGGTGTTCTTCTGATACTTTTAGTACCATAGGCAGGCAGTTACAGTATTTACAGTTAGTGTACTATCTCCTCTGCACAGTGTGCACCTAAAACTACCTGAAGAAAATTGCTGGTGTTCTTCTGATCCTATTAGTACCACAGGCAGGCAGCTACATTATTTACAGTTAGTGTACTGTGTCCTCTGCACAGTGTGCACCTAAAGCTACCTGAAGAAAATTGCTGGTGTTCTTCTGATCCTATTAGTACCACAGGCAGGCAGCTACAGTATTTAAAGTTAGTGTACTGTGTCCTCTTCACAGTGTGCAGCTAAAACTACCTGAAGACAATTGCTGGTGTTCTGATCCTATTAATACCACAGGCAGGCAGCTACAGTATTTACAGTTAGTATACCATGTCCTTTGCACAGTGTGCACCTAAAGCTACCTGAAGAAAATTGCTGGTGTTCTTCTGATCCTATTAGTACCACAGGCCGGCAGCTGCAGTATTTACAGTTACTATCCTGTGTCCTCTGCACAGTTTGCACCTAAAGCTACCTGAAGAAAATTGCTGTTGTTCTGATCCTATTAATACCAAAGGCAGGCAGCTGCAGTATTTACAGTTAGTGTACTGTGTCCGCTGCACAGTGTGCACCTAAAGCTACCTGAAGACAATTGCTGGTGTTCTCATACTAATAATACTACAGGCAGGCAGTTGATTCTGCTAGCTGCAGTATCAGTATATATATACATCCCAGCTTTGTGCAGCTACATCTCACTGCAGGCAATTAGTATGTCTGGAAGGCCAACAAGGAGAGGCAGACAGTCACAAGCCAATAAAAGAGGGCAAGCAGGCTCTGTGTCTAGAGCCAACAGTGCTGGTCCTGAAGACGGTGCATCCTCATCAGCACGTGGCCATGGGACACTCTTATCCTTTTTTTCAGGAGCTGGCTGTGTTGAGCTGCAACATGCGGATGATGAGGTCACTGACTCCACATGGGTGCCTGATAGGAGAGAGGAGGAGGCACATCTCCAACGAGGCAGGATGCCCTCCAGGGGCCAGCTTAAGGGTAGCACACCAACTGCATAACACCGCAGAGCTCCGCATGTGTAGGGCGCTGCTGTCTCTGTGCGTTATTCCAAAAGTTCTTTGGTGTGGGCCTTTTTTGAGACGAGTGCATCAGATCCCACCACTGCTATTTGCAATATATGTCTCAACCATATCTCGCGTGGCCAAAACATCACCCGCTTGGGTACTACATGCTTGACCAGACATATGTCGACCTGCCATGCAGTTCATTGGCAAGCGTACCTAAAAGACCCACACCAAAGATCAAAGTGGACCTCTCCTTGCTCCTCATTAGCTGGGATCTCCAACCCCACTATACCTTCAGTCCTCTCTGAAACCTGCACTGAGAGTAATGAAGGTGTAGAATTAGGTGTGTCACAGCCAAGTACTTGCGGGCAATCTGCTATCGGTACATCGCTATCAGATTGTAGCAGGCAAATATCCCTGCCCCCACTGCTGCATCACCGAAAGAAGTTTGCTCCCAGCCATCCACATGCCCAGTGGTTGAATGCTAGCTTCGCTAAATTGCTAGCACTTCAACTGCTGCCTTTTCAGTTGGTAGACTCAGCCCCCTTCCGTGAGTTTGTGGAATGTGCGGTTCCTCAGTAGCAGGTTCCCAAACACCACTTTTTCTCACGGAATGCGATTCCGGCTCTACCGGCATTTGGAAGGCATTGTCTTTGCCTCGCTGGATAGGGCGCTCAGCGGTAAGGTGCCAATGACTCATGGTCCAGCAGGCATGGACAGGGACGTTACCTATCTTTCACCACGCACTGGATGACTGTTCTGGCAGCTGGGAAGGATGCAGGACAGGGTGCAGTAGTGTTGGAGGTTGTTCCACCACCATGCCTCCAAAATTCTACTAGTGGTGATTCTGCCATACCTCTCTCCTCCACCCCCTCTTCTTCTTCTTCCTCCATGGCCTCATCCTCTTCTGATTTGTCCTCGGAACCAGCGGTGCTCCATAGGCGTTCAAGGGGCTACGCAAGCACGCAGGCAAAAAGATGCCATGCGGTGCTTGAGCTGGTGTCCTTGGGGGACAGGAGCCGCACTGGGGCAGAGATTCTGTCAGCTCTGCAGGGGCAGGTTCAGAGGTGGTTGACGCCATGCCAGCTTAAGCCAGGAATGGTGGTTTGTGACAATGGCACGAACCTCCTCTCCGCCCTCCGACAGGGACAACTGACCCATGTGCCCTGTTTGGCTCACGTCCTTAACTTGGTGGTGCAGCGGTTCTTGGGCAGGTACCCGGGCTTACAGGATGTCCTGAGACAGGCCAGGAAAGTCTGTGTGCATTTCCGCTGGTCATATAATGCCAGTGCTCGGCTGGCTGACCTCCAAAAGGAATTTAACCTGCCAAAGAACCGCCTAATCTGTAACATGCCCACCAGGTGGAACTAAACATTGGCCATGCTGCAGCGGCTGCATATGCAGCAGAGGGACATCAATGAGTACCTATGCGACTATGGCACCAGGACAGAGTCAGGGGAGCTTGTTTTTTTTCCCCAAGCCAGTGGACTATGATCAGGGATGCATGCACTTTCCTATCACCATTTGAGGAGGCCACGAGGATGGTGAGCAGTGACAGTGCATGCATCAGTGACACTGTCCCTCTTATCCACCTGTTGGAGCACACGCTGCATGGAATAATGGACAGGGCACTTGAGGCAAAACAGAGGGAGGAAGAGGAGGACTTCCTTACCTCTCAAGGCCCCCTTTATCCTGACAGTGTTCCTGCGTGACTGCCGATCACACAGGAAGAGGAGGAGGTGGAGGATTGCGTCAGCATGGAGGTGGAGCCTGGCACTCAGCATCAGCAGCAGTCTTCAAGGGATCATTTACAGTCTGAAGAAACCCATGGACTTGTACATGGCTGGGAGGATGTGACTGTGGATCATGTTGTCCTTAGTGACCCAGAGGACTCTGGAACGAATGCCTCAGCAAACCTATGCTGCATGGCCTCCCTGATCCTGCAAAGTCTGTGGAAGAATCCTTGTATACCCTCCTTAATCCACGTTAAAAGGGTAAGGTTGCGGACCTTATCGTGCCGTCGCAGAGGGAGCAGAGGATGAAACATCTTCGGGAGGCTTTGCAGAAAGGTTTGTGCAACGTGTTTCCAGAGCCTGGGAGGTTACAATTTCCTGGTCCTCCTGGACAACGTGTTGCTGAAGCTTCGGTCAGTCACAGAAGGAGCGGTGGAGAAGGTGGCTGTCTGACCGATGCATTCAGACAATTTTTTAGTCCGCAGCCCCAAGGTCTGATCAGTTCCAGCAACCATCGCCACCTTTCCCACCGAAAATCCTCTGGGTTACTGGGTCTTGAGGATGGATCACTGGCCAGAGCTTGCACAGTATGCAATTGAGCTACTGGCCTGTCCTGCATCCAACGTTCTTTCGGAACACACATTCAGTACTGCTGGAGGCTTTGTAACTGATCACAGGGTGCGCCTGTCCACCGAATCGGTTGATCGGCTGACCTTCAAAAAAATGAATCAGTCTTGGATCACCAGCTACCAAGCACCTGATGCTGATGTAACCGATTTTTTTTAATGTGAGATCTCTTAAAGACTGCCTATGCTGATGCTGAGTGACTATCCTGTTATGCTGAGTCACAATCCTCTTCCTCCTCAATTTTCATGCTAATAGCTTATAAGAACATTTTTGATTCTGGGCATCGCCACCAGTGGCCAAGGCCCAATTTTTCTGCCCCTGTTTAACAGGGGCATGTAATTTCAATTTGTGATGCAATACTTTGCAGCAGGGCTCATTCCTGCACTCCAACTATAGTAAAATTAAAAACAAGCAAACCACGCTATAGGTGATATAAGAGTCCAAATTAAAGTCCCATATAACGTAAATGAATAGTCCCAATGGTAGTCCAGACAGGATCAAGAGGTGGTAAAATTCTTCCAAAGGAAATGGTAATAGTGGACACAATCAGCGGAACACTCCAACATATATTGCGCTTACCAGAAGTAAGACTTTAAGGGCGAGTGGCTTAAACCCAGCCTGGGCCTTTAGATGTACACTCCAGGTGAAGCAGGAAGGGCGCCCTCCTCCCGTGTATCCACAGATATAATACAAAAAAATATAACAAAAATATAGTGTAATATTGTTTTAGAAAATACGCCACACCAAAAAGAGAAAGTGACACTCAGATATCCTTAAATCACGTGTGATCATATAGAATCCTATGCTGAATAGCTAGGACAATGGGGTGGGTGTCATGCAATCGTGCAAACACAAGTGAAAAAATATTAGTTAAGGTGAAGATGTAAACCGCGACGACTTCCAAAATCTGCTTACCAGATATAATTGGACAGTCGGCGTATGTGAAGCACTCCAAAAAATAAGTGAAGGGTTGTGAAAAGAACTCCCACCCGGTGTTGGGACAACTAGTGGTGCGAGCTGCTTACCAGAGGGCTGACCCTCATATGTAGATTAGTGGAAACACAGGAACCACCACCAGAGAGTAGATAGTAAACAGACCTTCGGGATTGTCCCCTTATCAGACAAATGAGCAAAAAGGCAGATGTATTGCGATCCCAGCCACACTCCCGACCGGAATGGTGTACCCCGTCTTGCCCTCTCTGTCCAGACTCGGCAGCACATATATAATGAAGAGCCAATAGTGTAATACTGTCTATAGTAAATTTATTATAAAAGAATAACACTTACATAAGTCGAATTTTAAAAGCTGAAAAGATAGTAAAACGAAGCCGGCCGGCCTCCGGACACACTCCCGTCCTCAATCGAACGACGTGGTGACGTCAGCACGCCCCTCCCAGACGCGTTTCGTCATACATTTGACGTTCTCAATGGGGAACGGGCAGCGTGCTGAGCCACCACGTTATAAACCCTACTCAAGCCTCGCTCTGAGTCCCGTTAGGGAAACAGGCAGCGCCATCTTGGGTATGGGCATCATTCTCTGTATGATAAACAAACAGCGCCATCTTGAGTGTGGGCATCCTCATTGCCTAACATACAGAGCGAAGTCATATAGACATCCCACAGACAAGGTGCTTACACCTCTAGTAGTTACAAAGTAGCTAGAATAGCATATAATTGGACTACATATTAAATATTCTAAAGACCATGGCAGAGAAACAACACATTTATATCCCACTCTCACCGGAAGCTGATACATAACCCATGTATACTGTATGAAGTGTAGCGACTCCAAACCTTGACTAAACAGGTAAACATAGGGCTATGTGACCATATAAAGTAAGCACGTAGAATAAAATAGAATAAAACAAAATTAAATAATCCCATATTTCAAAGGGACTAGAAGCAAAAGACTACAGCCAAAGACAAAATATATCTTAGTGATATTAATCCATAATTGTAGTCTATACTGGTCTCTCTCTCGGGTGATCATAGAACCAGCACAGACCACAATATGAGAATATAAACATTGTACAATAAAAATGGAAAAAATTATATAAATTTTAGATAAAAAATTTAAAAAAGTGACCTTAAAATAAAAAATATAAAAAATCCTAGATTTCAAGAGAGAAGGAGACACCATAAATAAGAAATGAGACTCAGATGGAACAGCCTCATAAGCGGAGTCAATGCCCATCTAGACAATATTAATCCCCGATTCCAGTATATGCTTATCCCCCAAAATGAGTGGTCGTAAAACAGCACATTAGGAATTGTCTATAAAGGCGTTCACGTCCACATCTATATTCAATCCATGTGGCGTATAACATTTTAATCTATGGACCCAAGACATCTCTAGCTTTGAGATGTCTCGTACCAAAGAGCTCCCTCGCCAATAAGGTCTATATCGATCAATGCCAACAAAAAGAGTGTTGGAGGGGTCTCTGTCATGTACCAGACGGTAATGTTTTGAGACTGAATGGTTTTTGAACCCTGTCAAGATATTGGTGATATGCTCTTTGAGCCTTACCTGAAGGGGGTGTTTAGTTCGTCCCACATATTGCAAGCCACAAGGGCATTGCAACATGTAGACTACCCCAAGGGTGGAACAAGTAATAAATGGAATAATAGAATGGGTTTGGGCAGTTGCAGTAGACATAAAGGTCTGAGTTCTCCTGTTCGGACAGGAATTCAAGGAACATACACGACATCGGTTGCATTTATAAAAACCGGTCAGCTGGTCAAAAAAAGTGGTTTTTACAGTTGGAGGATCTAAGACACCGGGGGCCAATTTATTCCTGAAGGTAGGTGCCCCTCTAAAGACAGTTAAGAGTTTTGGCGGTAGGACTTCCCTCAAAACCCTATCATTGGTGATGATATGCCAGTGCTTAGAAATTAGTTGTTCTACCTCCTTGTATTGGAGAGAATAGGTGGTGATGAAGGGAACTCCCAGATTTTGACACCCCATTGTCCTAGCTATTCAGCATAGGATTCTATATGATCACACGTGATTTAAGGATATCTGAGTGTCACTTTCTCTTTTTGGTGTGGCGTATTTTCTAAAACAATATTACGCTATATTTTTGTTATATTTTTTTGTATTATATCTGTGGATACACGGGAGGAGGGCGCCCTTCCTGCTTCACCTGGAGTGTACATCTAAAGGCCCAGGCTGGGTTTAAGCCACTCGCCCTTAAAGTCTTACTTCTGGTAAGCGCAATATATGTTGGAGTGTTTCGCTGATTGTGTGCACTATTACCATTTCCTTTGGAAGAATTTTACCACCTCTTGATCCTGTCTGGACTACTATTGGGACTATTCATTTACGTTATATGGGACTTTAATTTGGACTCTTATATCACCTATAGCGTGGTTTGCTTGTTTTTAATTTGATTTGGTGGGCTACACTTATAACCGCAGCTTGTTCTTTTCTTTTCTTTTTTCCTTTTTCTTTCTAAGCGCAGTTTTTTTCTTTATATTGACTCCAACTATAGTATCTGTGAGGGGTTGCAGTGTTGTGGCACCAGCACCAGTGCCCAAGGCCCAATTTTTCAGCCCCTGTTTAACAGGGGCGTATAATTACAATTTTTGCTGCAGTACTTTGCAGCAGGGCACATTCCTGCGCTCCAACCATAGCATCTGTGAGGGGTTGCAGTGTTGTGGCAGCAGTAGCTAAGGCCCAATTTTTCTGCCCCTGCTTAACAGGGGCGTGTAATTACAATTTTTGATGCAATACTTTGCAGCAGGGCTCATTCCTGCGCTCCAACTGGAGTATCTGTGAGGGGTTGCAGTGTTGTGGCACCAGCACCAGTGACCAAGACCCAAATTTTCAGCCCCTGTTTAACAAGGGCGTATAATTACAATTTTTGATGCAATACTTTGCAGCAGGGCTCATTCCTGCGCTCCAACTATAGGATCTGTGAGGGGTTGCAGTGTTGTGGCACCAGTGCCTAAGACCCAATTTTTCTGCCCCTGTTCAACAAGGACATGTAATTACAATTCTTGATCTAATATTTCACAGCAGGGCCCATTCCTGCGCCTACCAAGAGTAACTGTGAGGGCTTACAGTGTTGTAGCAACACCACCACCACCACCACCACCACCAAAGGACCAATTTTTCTGCCCCTGTTCAACAGGTGCATGTAATTACAATATTCTTGATATAATATTTCACAGCAGGGCCCATTCCTGCGCCCACCAAGAGTAACTGTGAGGGCTTACAGTGTTGTGGCAACACCACCACCACCACCAAAGGTCCAATTTTTCTGCCCCTGCTCAACAGGTGCATGTAATTACAATTCTTGATATAATATTTCACAGCAGGGCTCGTTCCAGCGGCCTCCGTGAATAACTGTGAGGACTTACAGTGTTGTGGTACCACCACCACCATCAAAGGCCCAATTTTTCTACCGCTGTTCAACAATGGCATGTAATTATAATTCTTAATCTAATATTTCACAGCAGGGCTCGTTCCTGTGCCCACCAAGAGTAACTGTGAGGGCTTACAGTGTTGTGGCAACACCAACACCTAAGGCCCCAATTTCTGCAGAGTATATAGGGCAGGCCCCTACTTTCAAACATCCAACTTACAAACGACTCCTACTTGCAAACGGAAGGAGACAACAGGAAGTGAGATGAAATCTACCCCTAGGAAGGGAAATTCTCTCCTGTAAGAGTTAATATGGGAAAAATGTGTCTCCTCTTCACCGATGCTTTATCACCAAACCCCAAATTTTCAAAAAACATTTGTCACTGGGACAGAAAGTGAGGTGACATCTTCTGAAGAGGAGCACAGACAGCAAAACAAATGTCACAGGGGTGATAACCCTTCCCTATGTTTCCCAAAAAGCTTGAAAATAGATTTTTTTGGCTGGAGCTACACTTTAAAAATGTACCAGTTCAAAATGACAGATTCTACTTAACAACAAACCTACAGTCCCTGTCTTGTTTGCACCGCCTGTATACTGCTGTTCAGAGTATATAGGGCCTGGGGGCCCCACGCCTTTCCTTTTTTAATTTGGGTGCGGTGCTCCCCTTAATATTCATAAAAGACCCAAAGGGCCTGGTAATGGACTGCGTGGGGGGGGGGTACCCATGCCGTTTGTCTCACTGATTTTCATCTATATTGCTGGGACCCAACTTTATATTAAAGCCGCAAGCAGTTTTTAAATGACTATTATTCCTTTAAAAATGTCATTTTGTGCAGGGACTGTTCTAAGTATGGGAAACACATTTACAGGCATACTATAGACACCCCCAGGTACGATATTTAAAGGAATATTTCACTTTTTTAACTTTAAGCATCATTAAAATCACTGCTCCCGAAAAAAAGGCAGTTTTTAAAACTTTTTTTTACATTGATACATGTCCCCTGGGGCAGGACCCGGGTCCCCAAACCCTTTTTAGGGCATTAACTTGCATATTAGCCTTTAAAATTAGCACTTTTGATTTTGAACGTTCGAGTCCTATAGACTTTAATGGGGTTCTAAAGTTCGCGTGAACTTTTGGTCCGTTCGCAGGTTCTGAGAAGTTGGCCCAGTCCTCCAGGAACCCAAACCCCTCCCTCTGCCTTTCTGGTGTGGCTCGACGTACTGGTAGTATTCCTGAGAATTCTACCTTGGAGGTCCTTTTCCTCAATTTAGCTCCCAAGTCCCTAAAATCGTTCTTTAGGACACTCCATCTGCCTCTGACTTTGTCATTGGTGCCAACGTGCACCATGACAGCTGGGTCTTCCCCAGCCCCTCCCAGTAATCTGTCCACCAGATCCGTGATGTGCTGAACCCGAGCGCTCGGTAGACATCATACAGTTCGGCGCTTCAGGTCTTTCTCACAGATTGCCCTCTCTGTCCTTCTAAGAATTCAGTCCCCTACCACCAGAATCTGTCTTTCCTTCTCCTGTGCTCCCCCCCTCCACTCTTACTGGAGGAGTTCTTCCCCTTAGCTCCAGCAGTGTTAGTCCCTGACTGATTTCACCAATGTCACTCAATGGATCGTACTAATTGGGATGCTCCAGGCCTGGATCTGCCTCCCTGGCACTTCCCCCTCTACCCTGCCTGACTGTCACCCATCTACTTTTTTCTATTGCCTGCCCCTCTTTGTCCCTACCCGCCTCTGTGCTGGCCCCTGCCGGCACCTGCCAGGTACGTTCTCGGCTCTCCTTTAGTATGTAGGGTCTTCTCATTGCTGACAGTTGCTTCCCCAGATTTAGAACCTGAGTTTCCATGGAAACAATGTGCTTACATTTTGCACAGCAGTATTTGCCCTTGATCGGATGATCAAGGAATGCATACATGCCACAAGATGTACACCGAGTTGCATCTCCACACCCACCGGGCATCATACTTACTAATTTAATGAGGATTGGGGATTATACCCTGTCCAAGTTACATAACAACTAACTTCCTAACATTAATAATCAACAAGACAATACACAGGTACTCAACAAGACAATACACAGGTACTCGCAGGCCCATGTGCACTCGCAGACCCATGTGTACTTGCAGACCAACGTGCACTTGCAGACCCATGTGCACTCGCAGACCCACGTACAATCGCAGACCCACGTGCACTCGCAGACCCACGTGCACTCGCATACCAACGTGCACTCGCAGACCCATGTGCACTCGCAGACCCAAGTGCACTTGCAGACCAACGTGCATTGCAGACCAACGTGCACTCGCAGACCACGTGCACACACAATACACAATTACACACAATACACAAGTGTACACAATACATAAATACTAACGATCCACACACACTGCTCAGACAACACTTAGGTACTCACAATACACAAGTACTACCTGACAATAATACTCAATACAGCCCACGTGTACTCCCAGCACTCATGTACTTACAATACACAGGTACACACTCACACTACACAAGTACTTTGACCCCTGTTATAACCTCTGTTTTTTAACTCACCAAATAGTCCAGTTCCACTTGATCTAAGTTCTAGCAAACTCAAAGATGAGCAGGCTCAAAATGAGTTCTACAGAAAGTTATATAGGCCTCAAGCACCTGTGACCAATTAACCACTCCCCTTAATTAGTAGGCTGAAGGAAGGAAAGAAAAAAGGCTGTTTTAAAAAGTGACAGAAAAAGGTGTTAAAAAGCTGCATGGAAAAGCCCCAAAAAGAACCTAAAAATGCAACACAGCAATCACCAGCAGTCAAAAGCAAAACTTGTTCACACTCTCCACTCAAGGTCTCCACTGTTTAGCTTCCAACCAGCAGTCTGGCCTGAAGAATATATATATTCTTCAAAAGGTTTCCGCACTTTTTTTAATACCGGTAAATATGAAAAGTGCGTAAACTTTTTGAAGACCCCCTAGTATATAATTACAAAGTATAAACAGAAACAGGTTTTATTAATATACAGTGATAGCATTTCAAAGTTGATCTTTTTTGCATGTCTATCTAAGATAAAAAAAATAAAATAAAAAAGATGATATTCACTTTAGCCTTATCCTGCTACCTTTCTAAGGTATCATTAATAAAAACAATACAGGCAGAGGCAGTCTTCCTAAAATGGCTTTGACAGGGGGGTGGACCTTAACGCTATGGTGAAGATATGAAAATAGTGGGTAAATCAGCTTTCTAGCACTTATGCAAAGCCCGAAATAGCATTATGGTAGGATGGACCATTGAAAAAAGCATCATTCCTAAAATTTTTGTAATTAGAAATATGAGCAAAATGTTTAGAGTGTGATTTTACCTGTTTATTCTATGTTGGCCAATTAATACTACAGATAGGTACATAGTTACATAGTAGGTGAGGTTGAAAAAAGACACAAGTCCATCAAATGTGTGTGATTATAAGTCAGTATTACATTGTATATCCCTGTATCATCTTACAGTAAAGAACCCACTACGTAGTTTATGGTTAAACTTCTTTTCTTCTAATTTTAATGAATGGCCACTTGTCTTATTAAACTCCCTTCCGTGAAAAAGTTTTATCCCTATTGTGAGGTTACAAGATGAGATGTGCACAAAAATCTAGTATACATAAAACTGTGCAATGAGGGAAACATGGAAAATGCAATAGCTGATCTTTTCTTTTAAAAAAATGATGGTAGCCTGGTTAGCTGTTTAGAGAGATCATCAGAGCAAGCCTTAAGCCGCGTATACACGAGCGTGATGTCCGACAGAAAAAGTCAGACGGACACTTTTTATCCTCTATTCTGATCATGTGTGTGCCTCATCGGACTTTTTTTTTTCGAAAATTCTGACGGACCTAGAAAAAGAACATGTTCTAAATATTTCCAATGGAACCAATTCCTATCGGGAAAACCGCTCGTCTGTATGCTGTTCCGACGGACCAAAAACGGCGCTTGCTCTGAAGCAAGTAAGAGATGGAAGCTATTGGCTACTGGCTATTGAACTTCCTCTTTCTAGTCCCGTCGCACGTGCTGTATGTCACCGTGTTCTGGACGGTCGGACTTTGGTCGGACTTTGGGTTGACCGTGTGTAAGCAAGACCGCTTGAATGGAATTCCGTCGGAGTTCGTTCGGAGAAACCTTCGGAGTTTATTCGGATGGCAAAACCGGTCATGTGTACACAGCATAAGATTAACACACAACCGATTGAAACAGTGAACAGTGAATCACCCACCACAATTGTCTCCCGCTGTGTTCAGAAGGCTCCATTAATCACTTCAGCTCCAGAAGATTTTACCCCCTTCATAACCAGGCTATTTTTTGCTATTTGGCACTGCGCTGCCTTAACTGGTGATAGTGCGATCATGCAACGCTGTACCCAAATGAAATTTGTGTAATTTTTTCACATAAATAGAGTAGAGCTTTCTTTTAGTGGTATTTGATCACCACTTAGGTTTTTATTTTTCCTATATGAATAAAAATATACCATTTTTTTTAATATTAACATTTTTTACTTTCTGCTATAAAACATATACAACAAAAAAAATAATAAACTAAATTTCTTCATAAACTTTGGCCAAAATGAATTCTGCTACATTTTTTTTTTTAAATAGTTTTTATTCAAGTTTTGTCAGTTTACAAAGATATACACCATGCTTACATATAACAGTAGATATCGTAAACCAAAATATAAACCATAGATGCTAACAGTTTCTTATAGCTTTACAGTCTTAATACAATTCCCTGAAATGTGAGGAATAGAGCAAAGCAGAAGAGGCTGTATGCCTCCGCCAGCCACCCCATTTGGGAACTAACTGTGGCTCGACTGAAGCACAGCCTCTACACGCCTCTGTGTCAACAGCAGTATTAACCAGTTTATATCTGTTAGCGTTCTTGTAACAAGAGCGTATAGTTTGAAACTAATAAAAGAAACGAATGTGTATATAATACAGGATCAATTCAGAAGCCATATGGAAAGGGAAGGACATGGGTCTTAAAAAAAAAACCACAGATATTCATGAGTTAAATCACCCTGGTGACATCAGATGTGGTGTCAATCATTTACGATGATTGTCGTACCACTTTATCCAACTTTGCCAGCGTGGAAGAAATGCGTCATACTTTCCACTAATGGATGCTAGCATCTTCTCATAAGTGTAATGCAAAGATAATGTAGTTACAGTCTCTTCTATGTCTGGAGGGTGCAGCGATCTCCATTTTCTTAGTATTACTAATTTGGCTGCTAGGAATAAGTGAATAGTAAATTGTCTATGTAGTGGTGGGATATCTTCTATACCTAAGTTTAAGATAGCTAATGATGAAGGGTTCCGTATAGTTAGATTCGTTATTTGACGTAGGATTTTGAGGATGTGGGACCAATATGACGTCAGGTGTGCACATCCCCATAGGATGTGATAGATAGTGCCAGGTTGCCCACAATTCCTCCAACAGGTGGAAGGTGTGGAGCAGTCGAATTTAGCTAGACGATATGGTGTTAAATACCAACGCTGTATAATCTTATATGAGAGTTCACAGAGGTTGGTGCTGTTGGTAGCCGAGTGGATATATTGTATAGCCTTGTGCCATTGTTGTGGGGAAAAGGTGTCATTAAGATCTCTTTCCCATGCTAGCATGGAATTTGTTTTGATGAATATGTTTTTATCATGGAGATAAGTGTAGAATAACGATATACCTCCTTTACGAGGAATTTTGGCCATGAGATATACATGAATCTGCCAAAATAACTTATAATTGACATTATGTTTTTTGAGGTAAGTAGCAATTCTAAAATGTTGAAATCGTTCTGAAGTAGGCAGGTTATATGTCGTTTGTAGAGTGTCAAACAAACTGACTTTAATGCCGGAGTGTAAGTCCGAAACCCATTGTATTCCCTTCGCTGTCCACCTATTCAAGGGTATGTCTGGGATCAATAAAGCCAATGTTGATACAGGGATCGACAAAGATATGGTAGGAGATGATCTAGATTTGGTTGTTATCAGTGTCTTCCATGAGTTTAGTGTTGCTAGAATCGGGAGAGAGAGGTCAGAGGGTTTGGATTTTAGATGTATAAAAGCTAACAAATAATCATAGATGTTTCCTCCTGGTATATTAGATTGTTCAATAGAACACCAAAGCGGATTTTGGTGATGGGGGAACCACCCTCTTAGTTGTGCTAGGATTGCAGCTAGATGGTAGTCAGCAAATAATGGGAGACCAACCCCTCCTGCTGTTTTTGTTTTACGGAGTTTGGTTAGAGCGCTTCTGGCTTTTTTGCCATCCCATAAATATCTAGGAAGTGTGGATTGTAAAGCATAAAAGTGTTGTCGTGGGACGGGGATGGGAACTGTACGAAATACATATAGTATTTGTGGCAGAATTTGCATTTTGAAGGCATCCAGCCTGCCTGACCATGACAATGTGTGTTTGCTTAGGGATTGGAGACCTATTTGCAATGTACGTATTAACGGAAGGTAATTAGCGTGAAATAGTTGTGAAGGGTAGGAAGTTAGCTTAATCCCTAAGTAAGTTATTTCTTGTGAATCCCATACATATGGGTATCTAATTTGCAAAATTGTTCTATCAAATGCTGCTACTCCAAGATCCAATATGTAAGATTTGGTTTTGTTCACCTTGTAATATGATATCTTACCATAGTCATGTAATAGTTGAGAGACGTGTTGTAGGGAAGACATCGGATTAGTCAACATGAGAATTACGTCGTCAGCGAAGAGACTTATGACGTGTTTGCGGTTATTGAAGAAAAAACCTTGTATATTAGGGTTTTGTCTTATGCTGGCTGCGAGGGGTTCCATTAAGAGGTTGAAAATGAGGGGGGATAATGGACAGCCCTGGCGGGTTCCATTTGTGATCTTGAAAGGCTTAGATAGCATACCAGAGGTATATACCCGGGCTGATGGTGAGGTGTATAAAGATAGTATTGCAGACAATATGTGACCTGTAAAACCAAATTTTTCCAATGTGGTTGCGAGATATGTCCAATGCATTCTGTCGAACGCCTTCTCTGCATCCAAAGCAAGAAGCAGAGAAGGCGTCCCATGCTGCCTGGCTATATGAATCACATCTATTAGTCTTCTGGTAGCATCAGATGTTTGCCTGCCTTTGGTAAATCCAGATTGATCTGGGTCGATTATAGTGGGGAGAATGTCAATTAGCCTCATTGCTATCATTTTAGCATAAAGCTTTAGATCAGTATTCAATAAGAATATCGGTCTAAAGTTTTGAGGAACATCCTGTGTCTTCCCTGGTTTAGGCAACGTGACTATTAATGCTTCTAACATCTCAGATGGAAAAGAAGATGAAGCAGCAGAAGCCTCAAATACTCTTAGAAGGTGCGGTCCTAAATAGTGTTTAAAAGTCTTATAATATTCCCCTGTCAAACCATCCGGTCCTGGAGATTTATTGATAGGAAGAGTGTCAATTACTGTCAGTAGTTCAGATAGTGAGAAAGGGGAATTCAAGGCTTGAAGTTGAGAAGCGGAGAGTTTAGGTAAATTAATATTTTCTAAGAACTCATTTATAGCTCTTTGTGATGGCTGGACAATATGACTGTCATGATTAAGGTTGTAAAGGGACCCGTAGTATTCGCTAAATGCATTTGCAATGCCTTGGGGATCAAATACTTTTTGTTTGGAAGTAGGGCTAATGAGGAAAGGTATTTTAGTTTTGAAGCGTTGGCCTCATAGTTTACGGGCCAATGTTTTGCCAAAATTCACGCCAATAGATTTGCGCTTACTCTGAATGGTCAGGAAGATATAAGCAGCTAACACCACAACTAGAATCGTTGCCACATAAATAGATAATAAACAAAAAATGTGTAGCGCTATTAAGACAAGATACCTTAAACTGATAAGTTAAAAAGGCCTATACCCAAAGTGTGATATACACCAATAAAGGTAGCACGTATAAAATCAAACTGGAAATACAAAATGTGTCAAATGGACAGTCAGTGAGTTGGGGCTGGATGGGTCACTACCCAAAACGTGAGGTGAGGAGCGCCTTCACCAGCATACAGCAGAAACAGTCTCAGAGGTTGATATTCTGCAGTCACTTAAAAAGTCTCATCAATAAATAGGATGTTCCATCTATGAACCACACTATTCACCACTGTGTCTTCAAAAACATGCAGTGCGCTTTAGATGTAATAGATGGGGGCTTACCGGAGGGTTTGAACCCAAAAACAGCATATACTGTTAGGGTCAAACCAACTTTTATTGCACCCTGGCAATGGTGAGAAGATCTTGGCAGCCTGGAGATATTGAACAGGGCTGTTCTAATGATGCATCTTCTCCATAGGTAATACTGGATCTCTCCACGCAGGGTTCATAAAAGGCACAAAAAGGGGACTTAGGGCGGAGATTGTACATATGGGATTACAGAGATAGGGGGCGGGCATTTACTGAAACGGAGTCGGACATTTTTACTAACCCACAACCCTTCTCCACTCCTGACGCTGCGGAGGCGGATTTTAATTGTACGCCGCTGTTGAGGGGGGAAAAGGTGCCGATAGACATCTCAGAAGAGGGGTGGAGTCGTGCCGCACGGCACCTCAGGCACAGCGTGCCGGTTACCTAGCAACCCAATGTCAACACATTCCACGCGTCCAATCTAAGCGCGCGGAGCCTGTTACAGAGACCGCCAATCAGGTGAGCGCGCGCGGAGAGAGGGCGTTATCTTGGTGCGTCACTGAGGGAGCTTCAGTCTGAGAGTAGCCGGAGCGGAACCATTGGCCTGTTCTCCGTCACGCCCACCTTGATGTCTTCCTAAAGGTACGCCTTTGAAAGTCCCCTTTTTGTGCCTTTTATGAACCCTGCGTGGAGAGATCCAGTATTACCTATGGAGAAGATGCATCATTAGAACAGCCCTGTTCAATATCTCCAGGCTGCCAAGATCTTCTCACCATTGCAAGGGTGCAATAAAAGTTGGTTTGACCCTAACAGTATATGCTGTTTTTGGGTTCAAACCCTCCGGTAAGCCCCCATCTATTACATCTAAAGCGCACTGCATGTTTTTGAAGACACAGTGGTGAATAGTGTGGTTCATAGATGGAACATCCTATTTATTGATGAGACTTTTTAAGTGACTGCAGAATATCAACCTCTGAGACTGTTTCTGCTGTATGCTGGTGAAGGCGCTCCTCACCTCACGTTTTGGGTAGTGACCCATCCAGCCCCAACTCACTGACTGTCCATTTGACACATTTTGTATTTCCAGTTTGATTTTATACGTGCTACCTTTATTGGTGTATATCACACTTTGGGTATAGGCCTTTTTAACTTATCAGTTTAAGGTATCTTGTCTTAATAGCGCTACACAATGTTTTGCCAGCTTTGTTGCTGGTCGAATAGAATAGCATTTTTGGTCATTGTTCCTTTTGCTCAAAGGAATGAAGTAGTTCTAATCTGAGAGCGTGTCGCAGATCTGTTAGTTTTTTGACAACCTGGCTTGTAGGTTTTTTTTAATCTAGATCTTCTAGAGATTTGCTATCTGCGTAAAGAGTATCAAGCCGCTGCTGCTTCTGTTTTTTAAGCTTTGTAGCTAATTGAATAAATATGCCTCTAATGTACGCCTTGTGGGCATTCCAAAGCACATACGGATCATTTGTGGAAGAGGAATTGATCTGGAAGTAATCAGACAAATGGTTTTCTAACGATTTCTTAGTGGTTGTTGTTTGTATTACTTGAGGGCTTGTGCGCCATATGAATGCCCCATTGGTAGGATAATTATCTCCTAGCGTTAGGAGGATAGAAGCGTGGTCTGACCAAGTAATATTATTTATTTTAATTTGAGTCACTTTCTGAAGCAACCACTTGTCCATTAGGACCAGATCGATCCTCGAATAAGTGCAATGCCTGTGAGAGTAAAATGTGAAGTCCCGTTCATTAGCATGTTTACAGCGCCAGCTATCGAACAGATCATGCGATCTTAGGAAGAAATTCAGAGAAGGAGATTTTTTTGAATAAGTCGAGGTAGAGTCCATGCTGGGATCAGGATCAGGTTATAAGGGAACCTTGTTGGATTCTTTTCAGCTTCTTCATCAATCTGTCAGGAAATTAATTTGTTTGGTGTTGGGAACATATACATTCACAAGAGTATAATGGGTAGAATTGATATCACAGATAATAATGAGGTATCTGCCCGCTATATCGGATATTTCGGAATGAAGTTGAAATGATATGGAGTCTTTGATAGCTACCATAACCCCTCTTTCTGTGAGAGCATTTTGGTGGTGTTGCGTGATGGAAGTGTGTCTCTTGAGCGCTCAGAATATCGCATTGTGAAGAGTCAGCTTCTTTCCAAAGAGATGCTCTCTTGGCTGGGTGATTTAAACCGTGGGCATTGATGGATAGTATTTTAACTGGCATTGTGTATAGGAAGGTATGCTGTGTGACGAGGATGGATGGTACTCATGCTTGATGGATGATTTCTGTTCCAGGGTGGCTTTGCGTCTGGAGTGTCCCTCAAGGCAGACAAGTGGGTTGCAGGAGTGGCAGGTTCCTTTCCATAAGAGCATATATGGGTACAGCTCTGCAGATGGTGGTTGATCCATAAAAACTATGCAAAACAAGTAACAGAACAAATGAAAAGGAGAAAAAAGAAAAGTTACAGGGTGATAGGAGAATCCACAGGGGGATTCTTGATCCATAAGCACTGTTCAATAGGTTTGAGGGGTATTGGAAGTATTTCCAAGTGTGCCTTCGCCGGGGGATTGTGGATATAAGGATTGAGTGGGTCGATTAGGAGCAATCTGGTATTGGAGCAGGTTTTTTGTCACTCTTCTTTCGTTTCACCACCTGCCAGTCTGCCTGTATGTGTGGAGGAGGATCGACTTGTATAGGAGACGGATATGTCTCCGACAGTATTCCCCATTGTCTGAGGATGTGCAGACCTTCTTCCATGGTGGAGACCGTGGTGGTCACGCCGTTATGAGTGATTGAGAGCGCAGCCGGGTACTTCCACCTGTGAAGTATGTAATGGTTGCGTAGCGCTTTAGTAATGGTAGCTAGATTACGGCGTTTTTGGAGGGTGTGCCTAGACAAATCAGGGAGTAGCTGAAGAGAGGCATATTGAGGTGGGCGCTGATCAGGGTTGCGGAAGGAGGCCAATATGGCTTCTTTTGCTTTGTAAAAATGGAGCCTTAATAGAACATCTCTGGGTACATCATCGGGTAAAAAGGATGGTTTCGGTATTCTGTGCACCCTATCTACTGTGAGCTCCAACGCAGACATTGCAGGGAGCAGTGCTGTGAATAATTCTTGGACATATTGTGGTAGTTGTAGCGTGGGGATGGATTCAGGAATGCCTCTTATTTTTAGGTTATTCCTTCTGGATCTGTCTTCGAGGTCAGATAATTTGTCTTTGATCCAGGAAACTTCATCTGATTGAATGGTATGAGCATCCACCATTGCATTGAAAGAGGATGCATGTGAATCCAGAGTAATCTCAATCTGATTTACCCTTTCACCTAGTGAATGCACTTCTGCCTGACACTTTTGTACTGTTTGCAGCATGTCCTGATGCAGAGATGATCTCAGGGACATTAGCATCTCCTTGAGGACCGTATCTGAGACTGGCTGCCCTGATGTAGGGAATCCCTCTATGGGATCAGGGGCTGCTGAGGCCTGTGACCGTGAGGTATTGTGAGCGCTTATCTCCATGTCATGCAGCGGCCTAGTGTCCTGAGGAGAGGATGTCCTCTGTCTGGATTTGGCAGGGCTTCTGGTGGTTGGGGTGGACGCCGCTGAGGACGATCCGCTGCGTGGATGCCCTGGATCGGTGCAGCTCAGACCGGGAGGATAGGTCGTGGATGCGGCCTGTTTTGATCCGCGCTTCGGCTGGGCGCCATTTTGGTTAGGCCGAGCTGAGGTAAAGTACCCCGGCAGCTTGCGTAGCTGCGGTGGCGGTTCTTTCCTTCTCCGCGGCATCTCTAGAGGTGGTTTGTGCTCCGATGTGGCGGATGGAGGAGGATGGCCCTTCTAAATGCTCCGATGGAGACGGATTTCCCCGGCGATGTGGCGGAGCTCAGAAGCGGCCATCTTCGGGCTCGGACACCACGCCCCCCCTACATTTTTTGATAAAGAAAAATCTCAGTAAGTATATATGATTGGTTTGCGTGAAAGTTACAGTGTCTACAAACTATGGTATGCCGTCTATACTGGAATTTTTATGTATTACTTTTTATACTACTAATGGTAGTGATCATCGATTTTTTAATGGGACTGCGATACTCTAGCGGACAATATGACACTATCAGCTGTGGGGAGAGAACTGACTAACTGCTAATGACATCACCAGTGACATTAATGCAGTGATCAGTGCTAATACTATACACTGTCACTGTACTAAAGACACTGACTGCGAAAGGGTTAACATTTAACCTGTATTTGGAAAAAAAAAAGATCAAGTGCAAGTACCCTAACATTTTAGCTTATTTTCTGTAGGTGATTAACCACTTCACCACCCGGCCATAGTCAAATGACGTCCACAGATGGGATCTCCCATCCTGGGTGGACGTCATATGGCGGCCTGGGCTTCCCGGCCGTCTAGGGGCCGCGTTGTTCGGGACCCGGTGCGTGTGCCCGGCGCCCGCGATGTCCGCAGGGCACCCGTGATTGCCGTTATCCGGGCTCACAGATCCACAAACACACAGATCCACGTCCTGTCAGTTGAGAGGGGACCGATCTGTGTTCCCAGTACAGAGGAACACTGATCGGTCTCCTCCCCTTGTATGTCCCCACCCCCTACAGTTATAATCACTCCCCTAGGAAACATTTAACCCCTTTTCTCCCCCTAGTGGTTAACCCCTTCCCTGCCTGTCGCATTTATACAGTAATCAATGCAATTTTATAGCATTGATTGCTGTATAAATGTGAATGGTCCCAAAAATGTGTCAAAAGTGTCCGATGTGTCCGCCATAATGTCGCAGTCACAAAAAAAAAACGTGTTTGCCGCTATTACTAGTAAAAAAAATAAATAAATATATATTTTTTTAAATGCCATAAATCTATCCCGTATATTGTAGACGCTATAACTTTTGTGCAAACCAATCAATATACGCTTATTGCGATTTTTTTTTTTACCAAAAATATGTAGAAGAATACGTATCGGCCGAAACTGAGGAAAAAATGTGTTTTTTTAAAAAAAAATTGGGATATTTATTATAGCAAAAAGTAAAAAATATTGTGTTTTTTTCAAAATTGTCGCTCTTCTTTTGTTTATAGCGCAAAAAATAAAAAACGCAGAGGTGATCAAATACCACCAAAAGAAAGCTCTATTTATGGGGAAAAAAGGATGTCAATTTTGTTTGGGTACAATGTCGCACGACCGCGCAATTGTCGTTTAAAGTGTGACAGTGCTGAAAACTAAAAATTGGTCTGGGAAGGAAGGGGGTGAAAATGCCCTGTATTGAACCGGTTAAATAAGAAAGTACAGAGTGAAAATGAATGAAGCTGAATGATGTTGAATTCACAAGCATTGACCATACATAAATTCATATACCACATTTTTAAGGAGGTGATATTGGGGAATGTTCAAACTAGTGAATGTGTGGAAAAAGTTAAATGCACAGTAGAAGCATTTTGGGAGAATTTAAAGTGAATGTGCAATAAATATTTTAATAGACCCCCCCCCCCGTTTTTTGTATCTATACCAAAAGCTTCCTTTAGCCCCTTTTGATCTACGATCCAGCCTACTTTGTTATGTTTGACTGAATTCTTCGGCTAGGCTCTGCCATAATATCATGTGGAAGACAGAGGGCAGAGTGAGCTTACCGCATATTAAATATTACCATATAGCATCCATATTGACCAGAATATTGGACTATTTTTTTCATAGTTAATCAAAACAACTAAACAGCAAATAACCCCTGTCCCTTTGACCTCTCTGCCATGGGTTACACCACTTTTTCATCCGTCTAGACCAGGGATCCTCAAACTACGGCCCTCCAGCTGTTGCAGAACTACACATCCCATGAGGCATTGTAAAACTCTGACATTCACAGACATGACTAGGCATGATGGGAATTGTAGTTCCTTAACACCTGGAGGGCCGCAGTTTGAAGACCCCTGGTCTAGACAATCATTCTCATCCTTGACGCAATCTTTGCTGAGAGTTTGGGATTCGACTGTTTGAAAGTTGGATATTTCCTCACTACCTGGTCCGGAATATTGGAAAAAATAATTTTTTCTAACCTTTAAATCAAGTTTCTCAACCTATATACAAGAAAGAAACTATAAAATACTAACTTGGTAGTATAGGTGCCTCGCGGCGCTGCATAGAATGATTCCAATTTACCCTAAAAAGTGTTGGCGCTGTAGAGGAGATGTAGGCACAATGATTTTCATATGGTGGACCTGTCCCTGGATCTACAGACATACTTTTGGGAGTCTGTGTTTCTGTCAGGGCTGGGATCAGCCCTTCCTTCTCTGAGCTCAGCTGTCGGCAATTACCAGCTCCCATCTCTCTCCACAGTTACCTAGCTGTTGATGATCCTGCTCGTCAGTCTTGCCTACTTAAGCTGTCCAGTCCAGAGGAGCTCTGCCTTCGCCTTGGTCACATCACAAGAAACTATCTTCTGCGTTCCTGTTTAAAGACTGGCTTTGCTGACATCCCTTCTGGCTCCGGATCCTGCTTGCTGTTCCACTACTTTGATCCCTAACTTCTGCTTGGCTGACTATCCGTTCCGGTTACTGAACTTTGGCTATGTTTTGACTGTTCTTTTTACTTTTTTTATTAACCAGCCCCGGAAGGATTTACCCCCTTCCTGACCAGAGCACTTTTTACAATTCGACACTGCGTCGCTTTAACTGCTAATTGCGCGGTCATGCAATGGTGTACCCAAACGGAATTTGCGTCCTTTTCTTCTCACAAATAGAGCTTTCTTTTGATGGTATTTGATCACCTCTGCCGTTTTTATTTTTTGTGCTATACACGGAAAAAGACCGAAAATTTTGAAAAAAAATGATATTTTCTACTTTTTGTTCTAAAAAAAATCCAATAAACTCAATTTTAGTCATACATTTAGGCCAAAATGTATTCGGCCACATGTCTTTGGTAAAAAAAATGTCAATAAGTGTATATTTATTGGTTTGCGCAAAAGTTATAGCGTCTACAAACTAGGGTACATTTTCTGGAATTTACACAGCCTTTAATTTATGACTGCCTATGTCGTTTCTTGAGGTGCTAAAATGGCAGGGCAGTACAAAACCCCCACAAATGACCCCATTTTGGAAAGTAGACACCCCAAGGAATTTGCTGAGAGGCATGTTGAGCCCATTGAATATTCATTTTTTTTGTCCCAAGTGATTGAATAATGACAAAAAAAAAAAAGATTACAAAAAGTTGTCACTAAATGATATATTTCTCACACAGGCCATGGGCATATGTGGAATTGCACCCCAAAATACATTTAGCTGCTTCTCCTGAGTACGGGGATACCACATGTGTGGGACTTTTTGGGAGCCTAGCCGCGTATGGGGCCCCGAAAACCAATCACTGCCTTCAGGATTTCTAAGGGCGTACATTTTTGATTTTACTCCTCACTACCTATCACAGTTTTGAAGGCCATAAAATGCCCAGATGACATAAACCCCCCCCAAATGACCCCATTTTGGAAAGTAGACACCCCAAGCTATTTGCTTTGAGGCATGTTGAGTCCATGGAATGTTTTATATTTTGACACAAGTTGCGGGAAAGTGACAAATTTTTTTTTTTTTTTTTTTTGCACAAAGTTGTCACTAAATGATATATTGCTCACACAGGCCATGGGCATATGTGGAATTGCACCCCAAAATACATTTAGCTGCTTCTCCTGAGTATGGGGATACCACATGTGTGGGACTTTTTGGGAGCCTAGCCGCGTACAGGACCCCGAAAACCAATCACTGCCTTCAGGATTTCTAAGGGCGTACATTTTTGATTTTACTCCTCACTGCCTATCACAGTTTCGGAGGCCATGGAATGCCCAGGTGGCACAACCCCCCCCCCCCAAATGACCCCATTTTGGAAAGTAGACACCCCAAGCTATTTGCTGAGAGGCATGGTGAGTATTTTGCAGCTCTCATTTGTTTTTGAAAATAAAGAAAGACGAGAAAAAAAATTTTTTTTTTTCTTTTTTCAATTTTCAAAACTTTGTGACAAAAAGTGAGGTCTGCAAAATACTCACTATACCTCTCATCAAATAGCTTGGGGTGTCTACTTTCCAAAATGGGGTCATTTGGGGTTTTTTTTTGCCACCTGGGCATTCCATGGTCTCCGAAACTGTGATAGGCAGTGAAGAGTGAAATCAAAAATTTACGGCCTTAGAAAGCCTGAAGGCGGTGCTTGGTTTTCGGAGTCCCGTACGCGGCTAGGCTCCCAAAAAGTCTCACACATGTGGTATCCCCGTACTCAGGAGAAGCAACAGAATGTATTTTGGGGTGTAATTTCACATATTCCCATGGCATGTTTGAGCAATATATCATTTAGTGACAACTTTGCGCAAAAAAAAATAAAAAAAATAAAAAATTGTCTCTTTCCCGCAACTTGTGTCACAATATAAATTATTCCATGGACTCAACATGACTCTCAGCAAATAGCTTGGGGTGTCTACTTTCCAAAATGGGGTCATTTGGGGGGGTTTTGAACTGTCCTGGCATTTTATGCACAACATCTAGAAGCTTATGTCACACATCACCCACTCTTCTAACCGCTTGAAGACAAAGCCCTTTCTGACACTTATTGTTTACATAAAAAAATAAATTTTTTTTGCAAGAAAATTAATTTGAACCCCCAAACATTATATATTTTTTTAAAGCAAATGCCCTACAGATTAAAATGGTGGGTGTTTCATTTTTTTTTTTCACACAGTATTTGCGCAGCGATTTTTCAAACGCATTTTTTGGGGAAAAAACACACTTTTTTACATTTTAATGCACTAAAACACACTATATTGCCCAAATGTTTGATGAAATAAAAAAGATGATCTTAGGCCGAGTACATGGATACCAAACATGACATGCTTTAAAATTGCGCACAAACGTGCAGTGGCGACAAACTAAATACATTTTTAAAAGCCTTTAAAAGCCTTTACAGGTTACCACTTTAGATTTACAGAGGAGGTCTACTGCTAAACTTACTGGCCTCGATCTGACCTTCGCGGCGATACCTCACATGCATGGTGCAATTGCTGTTTACATTTGACGCCAGACCGACGCTTGCGTTCGCCTTAGCGCGAGAGCAGGGGGGACAGGGGTGCTTTTTTTTTTTTTTTTTTTTTTTTTTTTTTTCTTTATTATTATTATTTTTTTATCTTATTTTTAAACTGTTCCTTTCATTTTTTTTTTAAATCATTTTTATTGTTATCTCAGGGAATGTAAATATCCCCTATCATAGCAATAGGTAGTGACAGGTACTCTTTTTTGCAAAAATTGGGGTCTATTAGACCCTAGATTTCTCCTCTGCCCTCAAAGCATCTGACCACACCAAGATCGGTGTGATAAAATGCTTTCCCAATTTCCCAATGGCGCTGTTTACATCCAGCGAAATCTAAGTCATAAAATGCTCGTAGCTTCTGGTTTCTTAGGTCATAGAGATGTTTGGAGCCACTCTGGTCTCTGATCAGCTCTATGGTCAGCTGGCAGAATCACCGGCTGCATTTTCAGGTTCCCTGTTGAGACAGGAGAGCCAGAGAAAAACACGGAAGACGTTGGGGGGGGGGCATTCCCTCCCACTGCTTGTAAAAGCAGTCTAGAGGCTAATTAGCCGCTAGGATTGCTTTTACATGAAAGCCGACCGCTGGCTGAAAAGAATGATACCAAGATGATACCTAAACCTGCAGGCATCATTCTGGTATAACCACGCAAAGTCGTGAATGGCGTACCTGAAGACAAAAAAATGGTTAACAATAAAGCACAGTAAACGGTAAAGTATAAAAAATTGCATACCTGAAAAACAAACATGATAAAACATAATAACAATAAAACATTGCAGAATAGAATACAGTAAAAAAGAGCAGAACAATAGAGAGAGAGAATAGAGAGAGAAAGAACAATAAAACGACAACTATTTTTTTTTATTTTATATTTTTGTATGTTTTTTTTTTTTTGTAACTGTAACTTTTATAACTGTAACCGGTTCCAGGTTCGGGTCTCTCAAAATGCGATGGCATCTTGGGAGACCCTGTGAAAGTGTGCCTAGTCTGTGCAGTGCTGTACCCTACGCTAATAGTCAACTAGTGCATGGTAGCGTTCAAAATATTCACCAATGCAAAGACCAGGATTGTCAGGACAGGAGGGACAATAATAGCGGGTGTCACGTCTATATCCGCGCTTGCTGCAGACACAACATCTTTTTTGGGGGGGTTTGCTGGGTAGGGGTACTCGGGAGGACATAAAGAAAATGCCTCTCATGCAGCCGACTGCATTTGGTTGGGGATGTGAATGGGGGAAGTACGGGCGCTGCAGAAGCAGTGGGTTCCCAATTAGGATTGGCGAATGCAGCAGGAAGGGCACTATGGGCACGACGGGCCTGTGTTTGTCTTTTTGGTGGCAGCGGGACACTACTTGTGCTTGCCACCTCACCAGCTTGAACTGCACTTATGGGACTCGCCACGTCACCAAGTGTTACTGCAGTGCTGGTTTGACTACGACCGGGGTGTACTAGGCCGCTGGCGCTTGCCAGTTCACCAAAACGCTACCAAAAAAACTGTTAGCGATCGCAGGGATCAGGCCTGACTCTGCGAACGCTGCAGTTATGCGTTTAGTGTTCTGTAAGTGACAGTGATCGATCGATACTGCACTTGGGTGGGCTGGGCTGGGCCGGGCGGAGGGGCAAAACGCAGGTGCTGGCAGGTATCTGGGCTGATCCCGCTAACACTGCGTTTGTGGGAACCCTAAACTGCTGGGGACGCTAGTATAGATCTGATCAGATCAGATATTGATCCATTCATATACTATACCACTAAGGGAGGCGTATGCTGCGTGCGTGGGTGTTAGCGGTACTGGCGCTAATCTGACGCTGCCTGGGGCTGGTGCTTGCCAGTTCACCAAAACGCTACCAAAAAAACTGTTAGCGATCGCAGGGATCAGGCCTGACTCTGCGAACGCTGCAGTTATGCGTTTAGTGTTTTGTAAGTGACAGTGATCGATTGATACTGCACTTGGGTGGGCTGGGCCGGGCGGACGGGAAAAACGCAGGTGCTAGCAGGTATCTGGGCTGATCCCGCTAACACTGCGTGTTTGGGAACCCTAAACTGCTGGGGACGCTAGTATAGATCTGATCGAATCAGATATTGATCCGTTCAGATACTATACCACTAAGGGAGGTGTACGGTGCGTGCGTGGGTGTTAGCGCTACTGGCGCTAACCTGACGCTGCCTGGGGCTGGTGCTTGCCAGTTCACCAAAACGCTACCAAAAAAACTGTTAGCGATCGCAGGGATCAGGCCTGACTATGCGAACGCTGCAGTTATGCGTTTAGTGTTTTGTAAGTGACAGTGATCGATCGATACTGCACTTGGGTGGGCTGGGCTGGGCCGGGCGGAGGGGCAAAACGCAGGTGCTAGCAGGTATCTGGGCTGATCCCGCTAACACTGCGTTTTCGGGAACCCTAAACTGCTGGGGACGCTAGTATAGATCTGATTGGATCAGATATTGATCCGCACAGATACTATACCACTAAGGGAGGCGTATGCTGCGTGCGTGGGTGTTAGCGGTACTGGCGCTAATCTGACGCTGCCTGGGGCGACGCATATCACCGCCGGGCGATCAGGGGGCTAAACCTTTATTCGGTAATAAACGGCGGGTGCCCTGACACTATAAAAAATAAACGAACTAACCAGCGTCACCCGTAACAGTTATACGGTGATCAGTGGTGAAAGGGTTAACTAGGGGGCAATCAAGGGGTTAAAACATTTATTAGGTAGTATATGGGGGTCCCTGTCGCTATAAAACGCTGACGGCGAACCTAAATATTTATGTCCCTAACTAGCGTCACCAGCGACACTAATACAGCGATCAGAAAAATGATCGCTTAGCAACACTGGTGACAGGGGGTGATCAAGGGGTTAAAACTTTATTAGGGGGGGTTAGGAGGGTATCCTAGACCTAAAGGGGGCCTAACATTCACTGCCCTAACACACTAACTGTCACAAACTGACACCAATACAGTAATCAGAAAAAAAAAAAAAAAAAAAAAAAAAAACCTGCTTGGTGTCAGTTTGTGACAGGGGGGGGTGATTGGGGGGGATCGGGGGGCGATCGGGGGGGGGGATCGGGGTGTAATGTGTGCCTGGCATGTTCTACTGTGTGTGTGTGTGTTGTGCACTCACATTACAGTCTTCTCTCCTCGGGCCGGAACGGAAAATACCGAGCCGAGGAGAGATGACATCATTTCCTCTGCCTCTGTGTACAATACAGAGGCAGGGAAATGATCCCATTGGCTGGGAGCGATCGCGAGGGGGGGGCCACGAATGGATGGCCTCCCCCTCACCACCGATCGCCGGGGGACATTTGTCGACCGCCGCAGGCACCGGGGGGGGTCCGATCGGACCCCCCACCCGCGGGCAGGCAGGGACGTACAGGTAAGCCCTTATGCCTGCCTGTGCCGCTCTGTCGACGTACATCTGTGTGCGGCGGTCGGCAAGTGGTTAAACAAGTGTGATTTAACTATACCTCTGTCTCGGTCTGATTTCATGGTTTCTGATAGTTTCAGATCTGTTCCCATGTTACTGGCACGGTCTATTAGATGTCTCCAGAATTACCGCTACTTTCTATTTTTCCAGGCTCTCTGATAGTGGCTAAAAAGGGGCTACTTCACTACCTCCTCTCAGCAGGGCCATCAAATATACCCAGACATTGGAGTACTCTGGTTGCTCCTACAATTAAAGAATGGGCAATTGAATCGAATCGTTTAAAGAGAATGGAGGAACTAACAGCGAGCCTACAGCAATGTTATATATGGCAAATATATGGCAGTGTGGTCTCCTTTGATTGCATTTTCAAGCTCTGACACCTTGAGTTCCTTTTTATGAATAGCTCCTATTCTATTCTTGCACTCTTTCAAATCATTTGTTGGAGGGAGGATTATGGTGTGGGGTTGTTTTTCAGGGGTTGGGCTTGGCCCCTTAGTTCCAGTGAAGGGAACTCTTTAGGCATCAGCATATCAAGACATTTTGGAGAATTTAATGCTCCCAGCTTTGTGGGAACAGTTTGGGGATGGCCCCTTTCTGTTCCAACATGACTGCGCACCAGTGCACCAAGCAAAGTCCTTAAAGGCATAGATGAGTACGTTTGGGGTGGAGGAACTTGACTGACCTGCTTAGAGTCCTGACCTCAACTCAATAGAACAACTTTGGGATAAATTAGAATGGACACTGCGAGCCAGGCCTTCTTGTCCAACATCAATGCCTGACCTCACAAATGCACTTCTGGAAGAATGATCAAACATTCCCATAGACAAAAAAGAGAGGTGCAAGATTAAAAGCTATATATTTTCCCCAGAAAGAATTAAAAACACTTACAAGATCTCGCGAATGTAAAAGCATATAATCATGGGTAATGCAGGTGGTCCAGCAGGCATGAAGGTGCTTGACATATAGAGGTTATCAGAGCTGTACCATAAACTGCAGTGGAGGACCAGGGACCAAGGAAATCCCTGTAAGCTGGTGAGCGGTTAGCATAAACCAAGCCTGTGATGGACGGACTGTCCATTTTACTCCATATTCTTACCACCTGCCCAAGGTACATAAGAGTTTGGTCAACCCTCCTGGGTGACCTATTGTTGCAGCTGTGGGAAGTATCACCAGTGTCTTCTCACAATATGTTGATCAGTTTCTCCAGGCACTCGCCCAATCCCTGCAGTCATACATCAGAGATGGTACCCATTTGTTGGAGTTACTCTCCCCCTATTCTTGGGAGCCTATCTCTGGGTTTCCTTAGATGTCCAATCTCTATATACCTCCATACCACACGATGTGGGACTGGGCACCATACAATCCTTTTTGTGCCAGGACCCCATGTTAAATTCCAGACAAGTCTCACTTATTGTTGAGGCTACCTCTTTTTGTCTTACCCATAATTACTTTAAATTTGAAAATTATTTTTTTCTACAGGTGAATGGGACAGCTATGGGCGCAAATTTTGCGCCCTCATATGCTAACCTCACCATGGGTCATTTGGAATCCTTGCACATATGGCATAACAACCCCTTCTCCTCCCACATCGTGTTCTATGGACGATATATAGATGATGTTATCATCATCTGGGATGGCAGTGCTTCCCTAATTCCAGAATTTGTCGCACATTGTAACAGCAATAATATGTGCCTACAGTTTACTTCTGTTATGGACAAAGAAAGGTTAGCTTTTCTTGATTTAGAACTGTTTTCTGTTGGCAAAGAGATTCATGCTAAGAACTTCACTAAGCCTACGGCAGGTAATCCATTTCTTCATTACAAAAGCTGCCACCATCGCCAATGGCTCAATAACATACCTAAGAGCTAATTTTGCAGATTAAAAAAGAATTGTACTAGAAATGATGACTATGAAAATCAGAGTAAGACCTTGAAAGAAAATTTTCTAGACAAAGGGTTTCCAGCTGATCGTGTGGATACAGCATACCTTCATTACAAAAATACACCTCCTTCATCATGCTCTTCCACCCATGGTGACAAAGTTAGAAATGACTTATGTTTTGTAACCCAATTTCATTTTCACCACAGACAGATGGAAAGCATTGTGCTGAGACATTGGCCCCTGTTGCTTCAAGATGAGCATCTCCTCCCTGTTTTACCTAACAAACCGAAGTTTGCATATAGAAAGGCACCAAACATTAAGAGTAAGTTAGCACCTAGCAAATTAAAGAAAAAAACCCTCCCTCTTGGTCACTCTATTCCCACTTTTTTAGCTATCTCTGGTATGTATCAATGCCGCAAACCTCTATGCAAAACCTATTGGTTTGTGAAGCATGGTCAGAAGGATTTTTGTGTGAAAGGTAAAACATATCCCATTAAGGGTTTTCACACCTGTTCCTCTGACCATGTGGTGTATTGTTTGACATGACCCTGTGGCCTTTTCTATGTGGAGCGACCCATTCAGCCACTTCGCAAGCGTTTTGGTGAACATCGCTGTTTTATTACTGATGGATTGGACATTCATAGTGTCCCTAGGCATTTCCTCAGTCACCATGGAAAATCTACAGATAGCCTGAGGGTTTGGGTCATTGAGGCAATGCCGAGAGACCATAGAGAAATGTTCTGGATCTTCTCTTTAAATTTATTGGCCCCTGGGGTGTTGAATAAGGATTTTGAGATCAGCGCCATCCTTTGATTCCTCTTTCTCCCCCCCTTCCCCCTCTTTCCTTTTCCATTATAATAATGGTTTTTCCCTATAGGACAATTTTAGTTATTGCATATTCTGTATGTATAGATAGACACATATGATGTGTCAAAGACTATGTGCACATGGTTGGTGTTTATGTGCATATATATTTTTGTTAGGATGCACACCCATCTACATAAGCCTATGCGCTTTTTTTACTAATAATAATTTGTTTCTAGTACATAAGCCCACGTGCTCCCCCATCATCCTTATTGCTGGTATATTGTTCTGTTGTATCAGATCTTATATAGCTCCCATTTTTAATTATTATTTATTATTATTATTATTTTTTTATTATTTATTTTTAAAAAAACTTTTTTAAAAAACTTTCCCCTTTTAATTAATTAATGCTTCCTTGCAGATTGGCTATTATTGTCTATTGTGGTTTATTTTTTGTCCAATTATTTGCTTCTTGTGGACAGTGATATTCACCTTTTAGTTGTATGTTTCTGATGTTTCATACCATTTCTATTTACCATCTCCTATTCACTTCCTCTTTTCCTTTCATGCCCCGCTGATGTTTCCGCCCACATCCTGTTTAGATAGTATAAGCCATATGTGTATACAATTGCAGTCATAGGTTGAAAAAGGAACCAATCAGATGTTCCAAAACGCGTCCCTTACTGATGACTACTTTCGGTTTGCGGTCCATGCTGGTTCTCGTCTCTCATTGCTGACTTCACTTCTGGGATCTCCATCCATCACAGGTTTGGTTTATGCTACCGCTCACAAGCTTACAGGGATTTCCTTGGTCCCGGATCCTCCACTGCAGTTTATGGCACAGCTCTGATAACCTCTATATGTCCAGGCCCTTCATGCCTGCCGGACCACCTACATTACCCATGATTAGGGATGAGCCGAACACCCCCGGTTCGGTTCGCACCAGAACCTGCGAACGGACCAAAAATTTGCACGAACGTTAGAACCCCATTGACGTCTATGGGACTCGAACGTTCAAAATCAAAAGTGCTCATTTTAAAAGGCTAATTTGCATGGTATTGTCCTAAAAAGGGTTTGGGGACCCGGGTCCTACCCCAGGGGACATGTATCAATGCAAAAATAACATTTAAAAACTGGCATTTTTTCGGGAGCAGTGATTTTAATGATGCTTAAAGTAAAAAAAAAAAAAGTGAAATATTCCTTTAAATATCGTACCTGGGGTGTGTCTATAGTATGCCTATAAAGTGGCGCGTGTTTCCCGTGTTTAGAACAGTCCCTGCACAAAATTTTTAAAGGAAAAAATCTCATTTAAAACTGCTTGCGGGTTTAATGTAAGGTCGGGTCCTGGCAATATGGATGAAAATCAGTGAGACAAACGGCATGGGTACCCCCCAGTCCATTACCAGGCCTTTTGGGTCTTGTATGGATACTAAGGGGAACCCCGCACCCAAATTAAAATAAGGAAAGGTGTGGGGCCACCAGGCCCTATATACTCTGAACAGCAGTATACAGGCGGTGAAAACAAGACAGGGACTGCAGGTTTGTTGTTAAGTAGAATCTGTTTGTAATTTTGAACGGGTACATTTTTAACGTGTTTAGCTCCAGCCAAAAAAACTTTTTAAAGCTTTTTGGAAAACATAGGGAAGGGTTATCACCCCTGTGACATTTGTTTTGCTGTCTTTCCTCCTCTTCAGAAGATTTCACCTCACTTTTTGTCCCAATGACAAATGTTTTTTGAAAATTTGGGTTTTTTTGTGGAACAAGGATTGCAAAGCATCAGTGGAAAGGAGAAATGTTTTTCCCATATTAACTCTTACAGGAGAGAAATTCCCTCCCTAGGGGTAGATTTCATCTCACTTCCTGTTGTCTCCTTCCGTTTGCAAGTAGGAGTCGTTTGTAAGTTAGATGTTTGAAAGTAGGGGCCTGCCCTATATACTTAGCAGAAATTTGGGCCTTAGGTGTTGTTGTGGCCACAACACTGTATTTGTATTTGTATTTGTTACGTTCACTGACAGTCAAGTTTGAAAGGAAATTACAATACCTATAATTTAATAGTTAGTTACTATTTCAGATTTTTGAATTTTCGGGTTTTTGGATTTTCAAACTTCGAATTTACAAATTTCCGAATTTTCTAATTTACAAATGTACGATTTTACGAATGTACGAATTTACGAATGTACAAATGTACAAATGTAAAAATTTACGAATGTACGAATGAACGAATGTACGAATAAACGAATGTTCGAATTACGAATGTACGAATGAACGCATTTACGAATATACGAATGAACGAATTTACGAATTGCAATCATAACGAATGACCCGAAAAACGAAAAAAATAATAAACGAATGAAACGAAAACGAAAATGAACGAATTTTTTTGGCTGTGCACATGTCTAGTAAATACTGTAACAAGACAAGCCTGCCTGTCAGTAAGAAGATAACAGGAACGGATCTAGCTGAACACTGTGAGCAGGACGCACTGCACTAACTTGTAGCTTTAGATGAACACTGTGCAGAGGTCTCACTACACTAACTTGTAGGTTTAGCTGAACACTGTGAGCAGGACGCACAGCACTAACTTGTAGTTTTAGCTGAACACTGTGAGCAGGACGCACCGCACTAACTTGTAGGTTTAGCTGAACACTGTGAGGTGGACGCACCGCACTAACTTGTAGTTTTAGCTGAACACTGTGAGCAGGACGCACCGCACTAACTTGTAGGTTTAGCTGAACACTGTGAGCAGGACGCACCCCACTAACTTGTAGTTTTAGCTGAACACTGTGCGCAGGACGCACTGCACTAACTGTAAATAGTCTAGCTGCCTGACTGTGGTACTAATAGGATCAAAAGAACACCAGCAATTTTCTTCAGGTAGCTGTATATACTGTAACAAGACAAGCCTGCCTGTCAGTAAGAATATAACAGGAACGGATCTAGCTGAACACTGTGAGCAGGACGCACTGCACTAACTGTAAATAGTCTAGCTGCCTGACTGTGGTACTAATAGGATCAAAAGAACACCAGCAATTTTCTTCAGGTAGCTGTAAATACTGTAACAAGACAAGCCTGCCTGTCGGTAGGAAGATAACAGGAACGGATCTAGCTAAACTGAATACAGTGTATATATATATATGCAACACCTGGGATGCATATATATACACAATACACTGTAAGTGCAGCTAACTGACTGACTGTTCTGCCTAATCTATCTAACTCAAATCAAATGACACTGTCTCTCTGTCTATCTCTTTCAATGCCGGAACACACACTACACAGGGCCGCCGTGCAGGCGGCCTTATATAGTGTGGGGCGTGTACTAAATCCCCTGAGCCATAATTGGCCAAAGCCTCCTTGGCTTTGGCCAATTACGGCTCTCTGTTCAGACTCGCTGTGATTGGCCAAGCATGCGGGTCATAGTGCATGCTTGGCCAATCATTAGCCAGCAATGCACTGCGATGCCGCAGTAAATTATGGGCCGTGACGCGCCACACGAATTTGACGCGAACGCCTCATATCGTTCGCAATTCGGCGAACGGGCGAACAGGGGGTTCGACTCGAACACGAAGCTCATCCCTACCCATGATTATATGCTTTTACATTCGCCAGATCTTGTAAGTGTTTTTAATTCTTTCTGGGGAAAATAAATAGCTTTTAATCTTGCACTTAGAGGCGCCTCTCTTTTTTGTCTGTTTTTCCTTTAGAGATTGCTTCTCCTTGTGAGTGCTGCCCTAAGTGTGAGAAGATATACCATCAGACCTCTGCTCTTTTATATGTACTGTCTGCTTGGTCCTTATGCTCAAAGCATCCTTATACACTGTACCTAAACTTTCCCAAAGACACACTTCTAAACCTTGTGGACAGCCTTCCCAGAAGAGGTGAAGCTGTTATAGCTGCAAAGGGTGGGTCAACCCTACGTGTGCGTACCAGCATGCACGCCCACCACTAAGTGGCTCCAAGTGGGCTTTATAAACACCTCTGCTGCACTAGGACCTCACCTTATGGTCTACAGCATTCTGCTACCTGCTACCCATTTCTTGCGTTTGATCTCCTGTTGCCGCTCTGATCCATCTGACCACGCTTGTACTCTACCTGAACCGACCCCTGGGTTGCTCTTCGACCATGTCTCTGCTTGATCCCACTGTCTGTCTGTTTGCTGTTGCCAACTCCAGCCTGAACCTGACTCCTCTGCTGCCTACTGCTCTGTTCCTGACATGCCTGTAAACGACCTGGCTTGCCTGACCCTGCTCTGTGTCCAGCCATGCTTATACCCGCTGTCTGCTACCTGCCAGCCTGCCAAGTACCTGCTGTCTGCTACCTGCCAGCCTGCCAAGTACATGCTGCCTGTGACCTGCCAGCCTGCTAAGTACCTGCTGTCTGCTACCTGCCAGCCTGCCAAGTACCTGCTGTCTGCTACCTGTCAGCCTGCCAAATACCTGCTGTCTGCTACCTGCCAGCTTGCCAAGTACCTGCTGTCTGCTACCTGCCAGACTGCCAAGTACCTGATGTCTGCTACCTGTAGCCTGCAAAATAAATGCTGCCTGTCACCTGCCACGCATCTGCAGCATGTCACCTGCCAGCCTGCCAAGTACCTGCTGTCTGCCACCTGCCAGTGTGCCAATTACCCTCTGGCCTGTGTCACGATTCAGTCTGTGCATCCAAGTACACACAGACTTCCCATCTGCAGCCTTCGCCACCTGACCTTTTAGGCACTTGTGCCACTCCAGGCTTTCATGCCTCCAGTTTACTTTATCAGGGGTACCATGCCGGAGGCGTAAGAGATCACCTTCCTCTCCACGTCAACTCCATTTTCAGGTACATGACACCTATGGGCCATACACACAATCAGATTTTCCAACAGGAAATGTTCGATGTGAGCATGTTGTCAGAAATTCCGACAGTGTGTATGCTCCATCGGACATTTGCTGTCGGAATTTCTGACAATAACTGAGAGCAGGTTCTCAAATTTTCCGACAAAATCGTTGTTGCCGGACATTCCGAGCGTGTGTATACAAGTCCGAGGCACAAAATTCCACGCATGCTCAGAATCAAGTACAAATGGAAGTGCTCGGTCTGGTAAAACTAGCGTTCGTAATGGAGATTCGTCATGCTGCAAATTCTTAAATATTTCAATGCAGCGCATTCTCTTTTCCTTTATAATGCTAGAATAATGAAGTTGCTTTGCTGCTAATATTCACACACAGTTCTGACAAATTGATTTCTTTATTATTTCTTGTGATCTCCTGAATAATCTTTTTTTTTTTGCCAGATCTCCAGAATAATGTTTTGTTCTTTTTTTTTTTTTTTTTATAATCTTTATTTATCAGAACAATTTTACAATTTTTTACATATATAACAAAACATATACACATCCAATCAATTAAAAGAACCCATTATTCAACCTCAGCATCCTCTTTCTATCTCCATATTGGTCGTTACAAGATTACTTCATGGATGTGTATCCCATATACTTAACCAACCATACCATAACCCATCCCCCCATCATACACAACCAAAAAGAAAAGAGAGAAAGAAGAAAGAAAAAAAAAAAAAAAAAAAAAAAGGAGGTCTGTTCCTCCCTCCCAAGAGGTCCACTCCTATTATGTTACACTAGGTTCCTCAATCCCTCCACAGAGCTGTGAAGAGGCTCTAAACTCCCTCCATCTAGACCATGTGTTTAATATCTGTTTACTTAACCCTTCTTCTAACACTTTTCTCTCTTCTAGAGCACGCATCTCCGCCATCTCCCGCTCCCACTCTACCATGGAAGGCGCACTTGTGCTTTTCCAATTTCTTGCTATAATAGTTCGTGCTGCTGTCAAGAAGTATTTCAATAATCCTTTCTTTATATTTTTCAGTGATCCTGGGATCATAGATAATACAGCCATTTGTATATCCGGATGTACATCGGTCCCAGTCATATCACTATAGATCTCAAAATTTTTTTGCCAAAATGGTTGGATTTTAGGGCAATAAAACCAGATATGTGACATTGTGCCCTGAGCTTTAAGACATCTCCAGCATTCTTCCCCGTGAGCGGGATTTATCCTATGCATATCCACAGGGCATTTATACCATCTGGCTAAGATTTTATAATTCCTTTCTTGGTGTTTAGTAGATAGTGAAAGTTTATGAGTTACCATAATAGCCTTTTCCCATTTTTTCCTTGGGATATCCATCCCAAGCTCTGCCTCCCACTTCTTAATATATGGTAGCTCCTGAATTTTATTTTCTGAATTCAAATATTTGTAAATCTTAGATAAGACATGGAGAGGTCTCGTTCAATGTTTTTATTAAGATTTACATAAAGAAGAACAATAGAATATAAACATTGTTACAAGGGATACTGTCCAAATAATTTGATTTTTGATCAATATATGAATATATTGTGATATACAATCAAGGTTTAATAAATGAAAAATAAGAAAAAATAAATAAATAAAGTACAGAGCGTAAAGTGTATGAGCAATCTATATTCTTATAGATAGTTTAAGATCGGGCTGAGAGCCTCTGATCAATATTGTGAAACCTATAAACCATGCCTCCAGACCACCCTACCACCCCAATGGGTGCAAGCTGTGGAAGGGTGGGGGCATTTAAAAATATTTGTTACAAAGATATCCTGAGGTAAATGAAATGAAATTAATTATAAATCAGGGTCTTGACCTGCTTATTTGTAGAATTTGATTGCTCAAAATAAATATACAGATATAATAAATCATATTATTATTTATAAATAGAAAGTAATGTATTAATAGTAAAAGAGTATCCCAAAAATATGTATCATAGTAGAGAAGAGAGAAAGTAAGAAAATAAAGGAAAGGAATAAGAGAGAGAAAAGAAGAAGAAGAAGAAGAAGAAGAATCTCTCCAGGTGGTGGCCCGGCTCCAACACATATTTTGACAGTAAGCAATCAAGAATCCTAGTAAGGTAACAATAACGACTGGTCAAAATCGTAGGGGAAGAAATGGTTAACCCATGGTTGCCATATTTTGCAAAATTTATTAATGTTATTGTCCTCAATAGCTGTCATTTTGGCATAAATGAGGGCTTTATTCATTCTGTGTTTGGCTTCCGCTACAATCAAGGTTTGAGACTTCCAAGCTTTTGCAATAGTTTGCTTGGCTGCAGTGCTAAGCTGGAGAAATAACTGAAATTGGGTGCGTGTAAGGGTAGTGGGTTTCAAATTTAGGAGTGCCAAAGCTGGGTCTGGGGAAATAGAGGTTTCCAGAGCTTTAGAGGCCATTCCAAAAATATTCTTCCAAAATTCTTGAGCTATGGGGCATTGCCACCATATGTGAAAGTGGGTACCTGGTGCAGAGCAACCTCTAAAACAGTTAATTGGGTATGTCGGAATAAATTTTGCAATTCTGGCTGGTACTAAGTACCACCTTGCTAAGACTTTAAAATTTGTTTCCAAAGCATAGCAGTTCGGGGAGGAATTCTTAGTGGCTAACCATATATCGGACCAGTCATTAGTGTCAAACACTCGGTTCATATCCTGTGCCCATTTATCTGTATAAGAGGGTAGTGAACCATTATGAGTCTCAGTAAGTTGTTGATACAAAGATGAAATCAATCCCCTTACATGTGGGTCGCTTTTACAAATACGTTCAAATTGTGACATTTGATTCATTGTTGAGCCTGTGGTAAGAAGTGGAGTATAAAAATTTTTGATTTGCAAATAACGAAAAATTTCAGATCTAGGAAGCCCATATGTTTCACATAACACCGGAAATGCATGAATATCGGTATTGTTGCCTAATTGATAAAATCTAATTAAATTCCTGGAAGACCATGCAGCAAATGATTTTGGGAATTTCCAAGCAGGATAGAAGGCCGGGTTTCTAAGGAACGAAAGAAGAGGATTATGTGGGGATTGGAGATTACAAGCTCTGCTAAATTTATCCCAAATAGACAAAGAATGTTTCGTTATGGGATTAGATAGATGTGATCTATCTTTAGGTTGGAGCCATAGCATATTGGCCACAGAGATAGGGTCGCTGTCAACTGACTCAATGTGAACCCACAGGGGTGTTTCTGCCAACGAGTGATATTTAGGAAGGGGTGATAGTTGAGCAGCGTAGTAATAGGAAGTGAAGTTTGGCAGACCTAATCCGCCATTCAATTTTTTGAGATACAGTGTAGTTTTGGAAATTCTGGGTTTAGTGTTTCCCCAAATAAAAGACATGACTCTGCGTTGTGTGAGTCTTAAAAAATATGTAGGTAACGGGATAGGTAATACCCTAAATAAGTATAAAAATTTTGGTAATATAGACATTTTTATAGCATTGATCCGTCCTATCCATGATAATGGAAGAGATGTCCATTGTTTCATAGAGCCTGTAACTTGTTTCAGTAGAGGAAGATAATTAGCAGCAAATAAATCTTTAATCGAGGTTGTAAGTTGTACGCCTAAATATGAGATCTGATGGGTAACCCAGTTGAATGGTAATGAGGTTTGGACGTGTCGAAGTTCTGCTTGTGGCAAAGAAATATTTAACACATTCGATTTTGTGGGGTTAACAAAAAGTCCAGATACTTGGGCAAATTTGTCCAAGACATTTAGTAAATTTGGGGCTGATATATGGGGATGAGATAAAAAAATAAGGACATCATCTGCATAAAGACACAACTTATGCTGATATCCGCCTAATTCGATACCTTTAATATCTGGATGAGACCTAATTAGTTGTGCTAGTGGTTCAATCAGGAGAGCAAAAAGCAATGGGGATAGAGGGCAGCCTTGCCTAGTCCCTCTTCTAATGTCTAACATTGCAGATTTATATCCCGCATATTTAATATATGCCTTTGGGTTATTATACAGAGAGGAGATCCATGTAAGAAAATGATTCCCAAATCCCCATTTTTGAAGCATGTATTGCAAATATGGCCAGGTGACAGAATCGAAAGCTTTTCTGATATCCAAAGATAATAGGCATGTAGGGATGTGTCTAATTTTAGCTGCGTGAATAAGTAAGAGAGCACGCTTGACATTATCACCTGCCTGGCGCGTTGGCATAAAACCTGTTTGGTCTCTGTGAATCAGTTGACCTATAACGTTATTCAAACGAGTCGCCAAGATCTTGGCTAGTAATTTAATGTCTAGGTTAAGGAGCGATATGGGGCGATAATTGGTCCAAGATGTAGAGTCGGAACGGGGTTTGGGAATCATTGCTATAATGGAGGTCAGTGTATCAGACCCAAATGAATAACCTTTCAGGATAGAATTGAAGGCCCTGGTCAAGATGGGTGCTAAAATGTGTGCATACTGTTTGTAATATAATGCCGAGAACCCATCAGGACCAGGTCTCTTATTTGGTTTTAATAGTTTAATGGCAGTCAGAACTTCAGGTGCTGTTATGGGGGACTCGAGGTTATCCTGTTGTTCCTGGTCTAAGGTAGGGAGCTTTATGTTGGAAAACAGAGTATCTGCTTTTGTTTTATCAAAGTCGTGAGCAGGGGAATATAATTTAGCTAAATTAGAGCGAAATATCTCTAATATTTTAACTGGGTTGCTAGTATATCCATCACGGGATATTTTCAATCTGAAAGAAGTCTGTGCGTGTTGTATTGCTTTCAAACTACGCGCCATAGGGGTATCTGGTTTGTTAGCTTTAAGATATTGGATATGTTGGCGTTTACGTAGTAATTTATCAGCAGAATCGGTTAAAAAAAGGTCTAGATCAAGACGAGCTTTCTCCAGTTTTGAGTTATTGGCGGCATTCGGGTAAGATTGAAAGGTCATATGGCATTTATTATAAACAGCCTCAAGCTTAGCAAACTGTAGTTTACGTTCTTTTTTAATTGCTGATGCTTGTTGTATCAATCTGCCCCGAATGACCGCTTTGTGGGCCTCCCACAAAGTGAGGGGGGAGACATCATTCGTGTCATTAAAGGAAAGATAATCAGTAATTGCCTCTTCAATCTCAGTTTTAAGGGATGGATTAGTCAATAAAGAGTTATTAACACACCAAGTAGAATCGTGTGATCTGGGAATAGTGGAAGCCAAGGTTGTGAAAACAGCACAGTGGTCAGTCCATGGAAATGGGATTATTTTAGAGGAAATAATTTCTGGTATCAAGCTAGATGGAGTTAAGATATGATCTATACGTGAGAAAGAGTTATGTGGATATGAATAGTGTGTGAAACGTTTACTGGAAGGATTAAGTTCTCGCCAAGTATCTACTAAGTTATGAGTAGAAAGCAGAGATTGGAGAGTCAATCTAGCAGAGCTTGTAGGTGGGGCTGAAGGGGATTTATCCAAGAAAGGAAAAACCGTAGCATTAGAGTCTCCACATAAGACAACAGTACCAAATTTGTGCGTATCAACTAGTTGAAAAAGATGGGATAAAAAAGCTTCTGGGCGTTTATTTGGGGCATAGTAGGATACTATCGTAATAGGAGTATCAGAAATATAGCCAGTAAGTAATGTATATCTACCTTCCGGGTCATTTAACTGTGACACAAGGGTAAAGGGGGTATTGCGGTGGAAGCCAATAAGAGTTCCACGCTTTTTAGCTGAGGCAGAGGCAGCATAAAATTGTGGGTATGAGGACGAAAGGAACTTAGGGTAAATTTTGTCTGTAAAATGGGTTTCCTGCAAACATATAATATGTGCTTTCTTAGCTGTAAAGGAGCGCATAGCCTTTGTGCGTTTATGCGGGATATTAAACCCTTGTACATTTAAAGATAAAATATTTATGAGGGCCATAATAGAGTCAGGGATATCATTATATCATGAGGAATATAATACATACCAAGAACCAGGACCACCACCTGAAGAGATAAAAGAGAGAAAGAAGTGACAGAGAAAAAAGTAAAATAATAAAATTGAACTACCCTAGAATAGGGACCAAATATCGCTAATTTGTGATAGAACAATAGGGTGTGGGAACATCTCGAAAGAGTAATTAGAAGTCTCCGAGAGGCTCCAGGGCCACCAACAGAATCCCACATACTAGCAGGGGCCTGAGGGTGGTAAAGGGGGCGGCAAGAAATTCCTAAGGGAAGATCAACACCGGAGGACCACAGGGGTTATATAAGTAGTTAACACTAAAATAGAGCATTTTTAATCTATGCAACCATAACTACCAACTACCAAGCTCACTTTAATCAGCAAAAAAGAGAGATGAAAAAAAAAAAGAAATATATATTATACCTGTATATATGTATATACACATACATACAGATATATACACATGTATATGCAGACACGCACACACACACATGTACACGCAAACATAACCTCATGAGGACCTAAAAAGATAAAAGAAAAAGGTAATTAATGAGGCCAAAAAGAGTGGTAGTTTGGTTATCAAGAGGTAGGAAAAAAAAATAAAAAATAAAAATAAAAAGGACCATCAAAAACGAATGAGAAACTAAATATAAGATATATCAGGTGAGCTAGTAGAATCTAAAACCTTCTAGAAAGAAAAAAAAAGGGAAGAGGAGAGGAAAGAAAAAAAAAAAAAAAAAAAAAAAGTGAGAGTCCAGCAAAAAAAATTGTTAGTTTTTAGTGTCAATAGGAAAGTGTATAAACCAGCATTGAGTACTGGGATCGAATAATGAGTTGTGGTCTGAAAAAAAGGGTGTATAGATCAGTCCATGGTGTCTTCATTAGATGGTGTTGAATTTTCAAATCGTCCACGTTTATGAATATTCTGGCGTGAAGAAGAAGAGGGATTGTTGAAGCCTGCTGCTGTGTTTTGTGGATAGGAGCTGGAGGCCGATCGTCTACGATGTTGCTCTTTAGGCGTAACTTTATCTACAATACCCATTTCAATCATAGCCGACTGCAAGTCCTCTGAAGAGCGACAAACATATTTGGTTTCCAGGTATGTGAATCGAAGAGAAAAGGGAAACCCCCATTGATAGGTGATCTGGTTTTGTTGTAAAACCTGTAATTGGGGTTTGAGTGCTCGCCTCTTTGCTACTGTGAGTGGGGAAATATCTGCAAAAAGCTGATACACATGGCCTAGAAATTGCAGAGAATCTTTCCCTCTAGCAGCTGAAAGTAATTGCTCTTTGGTTTTATAATAATGAAATTTGGCAATTATGTCCCTAGGGGGACCATTGGTTTTGCGAGGAGCTAAAGCCCTGTGTACTCTGTCCATTTCCAGTCTATCTACAGGAATGCCAGGCTGTAATTCCTGGAATAGAGCTATCATGGTGGCTTGGAGATCAATGACAGTCTCAGGGATTCCTCTAATTCGCAGATTCGATCGTCTGTCCCTATTTTCCTGATCTTCTAAACGTGACTGTAGTATAACATTTTCCTCTTTAAGGTTCTCAAATTCAGAGATAAAATGCTGCGTGTGGCTATCTATTTCATCCACTCTCAATTCCAACTCAGCTGTTCTCTGTCCAAGCTCCCTTATTTCCTTTGTCAATTTATCAGTAATGTGATCTGAAGTTTGTTTGAGGGCTTTCTGTAACATTCTTTCAAATGTTTTAAACATGTCAGATTGAATCACAGTCTGTGAGCCGCCTGTATCAGAGTCAGACTCAGCGGTGAAATCCTGGGTCTTTACACTGTGTGGCAGTGTTTTCCTAGTGTGCGGTGTAGAAGGCTGTGAGGTAACTGCCGCCGCCATCTTGGAAGACTGCCTGGCCGGCGCTTCTTTAGCCATACCAGCTTTATATTTTAGTTTTGGGCCCCGCAGGACCATAATAATGATACCTGAGGGCTCTAGGAAGTACCAGCTATCGCTGTGTGTCGTTCGCGGTGCCGCTGGGACCTGTAGTCCTCCGGTACAATCGTCCCAGGAGCGGAGCTCTAAGACAGCATTACCGCTCTCCTAGGCAGCCGCGCATGCGCCCCCCGACATGGAGAGGTCTATGTTCTTGTATAAAAACTTTCTCTAGTGTTGTCAGGGGCCTATCCAGTTCCGATTCTTTTATCAGGGATGAGATATACCGTTGGAGTAATCCATATTGCATCCATTTCTTCTTATATTCTCCACCCATAGCTTCCAGTGGAAGGATTCTATTTCCTTCCATTGTTTCTACTATTCTGGTATCTTCACATCTTCTCCATTTAAGGAATGATTTGGCTTCTAGTGCCATTGGAAATTCTGGGTTACTAAATAGTGGGGTCATAGGGCCTCTATAAGTGGATCCCAGCCCTCCCTTTATCATAATGTCCCATACTTTCAGAGTTGATACGACTAAAGAGGGCATAGTGCCCTCCGGAGGTCTCTGCCCTCTTTTAATCCACGGGAGTGATTTCAACTTAAAGCCAGTAATCTCTTCCTCTAGTTTTATCCATTGTTTACTATCCCTGTTGTGGAACCAATCTGCTATTCTAGTTATAAATATTGCCTTAAGGTACATTATTATGTCTGGGAGGGCGAGACCACCATCTTTCTTGGTCTTATTTAGCACTATTCTGCTAATTCTGGGTGTCTTGCCCGCCCAGACAAACTGCCCAATCGCTCTACGTAGTTTTTTCAGGATCGTTGTTGCAGGAAAAATGGGAATTGTTTGTAGGATATATAATATTTTAGGTAGTATATCCATTTTTATGATGTTAATTCTACCTATCCAGGAAAATGTCCCTTTTTCATATTTTTGTAGTGTATTTATTTTTTTTTTTTACCATCGGGACATAATTATATTCCTGTAATTTGTTCAAATCTGTGGGGATATATGTACCAAGATATTTAATTGTATTAGCCTGCCATTTAAAGGAGAAATCCTTTCTGAGCAGTTCCACCATAGAATTTGACAGATTAATATTCAGTGCCTCAGATTTATTGTAATTCACCTTAAAATTACTCACTACCCCAAAGCGTTTAAATTCTGATATCAAGTTCGGTAATGATATCAGGGGGTTTGTAATATATAGCAGTATATCATCGGCATACACCGACATCTTATACTCTACATCCCCCACTTTAATTCCTTGTATGTCTTTATTTTCCCGAATCGCAATTAATAAATGTTCCATCGCTAATATATATAGTATTGGGGATAGTGGACATCCCTGTCGGGTTCCGTTTGTTATAGCAATTTCCTCCGATATGCCACCATTTGCCCGAATCTTAGCCGTTGGGTTCTGATATAGGGCCATTATTTTGTCCAACAGTATAGGACCCAACCCCCATTGTACCAATGTCTCTTTAAGGAAGCTCCATCCCACCCTATCAAATGCTTTCTCAGCATCTATTGCAAGTAAACAGGATGGGATGGAGCCTCTCTGTGCAAATTCCATCAGTGTGAGTGTTTTCAGTGTATTATCTCTTGCCTCTCTTCCCTTTACGAAACCCACCTGGTCTAGATGAATATATGCGGGCATCATGGGGGTAAGTCTGTTCGCGATTATTTTCGAATATAATCTTAAATCAATGTTTGTTAAGGATATTGGTCTATAGTTGCCACATAGAGTGAGATCTTTCTCAGGTTTTGGTATGAGTGAGATGTATGCTTGTAAACTTTGTGGGATAAGGGGGACCGATGTGGACACTACGTTAAAAGTCCGTTTAATAATGGGAATGAGCTCCTCTTTAAATAATTTATAGAATCTTGGAGTAAAACCATCCGGACCCGGGCTCTTCCCTGGTACTAATGAGTCGAATACCCTTTGTATTTCACTTTCTGAAAATTCCTGTTCTAATTGCGTTACTTCTGATGGTGTTAGACTAGGAAGTGCAGTTTCTTTAATGTATTGGTGGATATCTTGTTGCAGACCCACTGGGTTATCAATAGCCTTGTGATTAGATATATTGTATAGTTTTGTATAATATGTCTGAAATTCCTTTAGAATCCCCTTTGGGTCATATCTCATATCCCCTACTTCTGTCTTGATCTTATCTATGGGCGAAGTTTTACACCGATTTTGTAGGGCCCTAGCCAGGAGTTTACCTGGCTTATTGCCCTGTTGGTAGTATAGGGAACGATTGTTGTCTCTTATACGTAGTGTATGTTCATTCAGCAGAGTTTGCAACTCTGTCTTCCTATCTGTTAATTCTAACACAATTTCACGTGTTAAACTTTGTTTATGTTGAGCTTCTATTTCCGGTATTTCCTTTAATAATTGCGTTATCCTATTGTTTTTAACTTTTTTCAGTCTGGCTCCATGTTTAATGAATAATCCCCGGATTACACATTTCAGTGCCTCCCATTGAATCGGTAGAGGAGTAGTGTCTCCAATATGATCCTGTGGGAAATTCATTATTGCCTTCTTTATTTCTAGTACACACGCCTCATCGTATAGCAGATTGTCATTAAGCTTCCAGTTTCCTCTATTATTTTCGCCTTTGAGTAAGTCCAATGTCAGAAATATTGGCATGTGGTCTGACCATATAGCACTACCTATTTCGGCTGATGAAGTGATTGTCACTCCCGGCTGGTTAATCAGAAAGTAATCAATTCGATGATAAGACCCATGGACATTTGAATGAAATGTGAAATCCTTCACCCCTGGGTGTAACGCCCGCCAGATGTCGACCAGTTGGTGTTTTGCCATCAGTTCTTTAAATTTCCTCTTTTCTTTACTTGTCTGTGTAATCGAAGGTGCTGTGGTATCTACACTCTTATCCAACACAAAATTAAAATCCCCACCTATTATAGTTATCCCCTCTACCCTTTCCATGAGCTCACTAATCAGTTGTGACCCTATTTTAGGCTGATTTTGGTTGGGTAAATATAGATTAATAAAAGTAAATTTTTTACCATATATACTAAGTTTAAGTAATATTGCCCTTCCATCTCTATTACACCATTTTTCAAGCACTTGATGTGGTATTGTCTTATGTATTGCGATAGATACACCTTTCGACTTGGAATAAGAATAAGAATCATGGTACCATGTATTGTAATATCTATTTTGCAGATTGGGAACGTGATCCGTGCGGAAATGCGTCTCCTGAAAAAAGACAATCCCTACCTTCTGTTTATGGAGAGAGTATAGAACCTGAGACCTCTTTGATGCTGAGTTGAGACCTCTAATGTTATAAGAACATATTTTCATTATTCTTTACTACCAAAAGAGGGGGAAGAAGAGAAAAAAAAAAAAAAAACAACCACCCCCGCACTCACACACAAAAAAACCCTAAACTATTGACTTATATAAAGTCTATCTTACAAACAGCGTAAGTTCCCTCTACTGGGGGACATGGACACTGACGACCAAAATCTGCCGCTCAGCCAGTGACCGTAATGATCGCACGCTGCATTCTACATTCTAATACATTAAATCTTTAATCTCTTATTTTCTTTCTATCCCCTCTTTTTGCCTTTCTCATTGCTCCCCTCCCAAAATGGGTGGAGCATATGGACAGAAAGGGGATGGGGGAGGCATCTCAGAGGTATAGATTCCCACTCCTTTCCTAAACTTTTGCTTCTAATAGCTTTAACTCGGGAAGAGGTGTAGCGGGTGGGGAAGGGGAGGGGGAGAAAAAAAAAAAAAGGAGAATTTAAAACACCTCCCATCTTTACCCCCCAAAAAAAAAAAAAAAAAAAATCATATGTTGTATTACTATACATTGTAACAATCTTGTTGTATGAGATAATTCGTGCATCAAATTATACAGTAACAACCAAAAACCAACATCTCTTCTTCACTATTCCATACATCTTATACAGAAAAAAACAAAAAAACAATAAAAAAACCCTCTCCCATCTTTATACCTGTAATGACTCATAGATTGTATTGCCCTATTGCAAATCAATCTTATTACCCTCCTCAATATCTAGGCCTTGTTATGTGATAAATTCGTGGATCAAACTATATAATAACATAATTACACCCATAAACCAAAATCCATTCCTCATTATTCCATATTGCCTAACGTTTATCAAAAAAAAAAAAAAAAAACCCTCCCATCTTTGCACCCATGGTAAATCATTTTTGTGATATATTTCATGCATCAGATTAAATAATAACAACCCTAAACCAGGATCTATTCCTCATTATTCCAAGTTTCTTGTAGTTTATCAAAAAAAAAAAAAAAAAAAAAAAAAAAAAAAAACATCTTCCATCTTTGCACCCATAGTAAATCATACATTGTATTTCCCTATATTACAAAGCAATCTTGTCAACATCCCTATTACCTATACCTTGTTTTAGCATAACAAATGGATCAGATAAAGAATGTTCAACACTAATAAGGGAAAGGATAAAATGGGGTAGAATCTTTTTTTTTTTTTTTTAGGGGCACAACACTGATGAAGGGTTTTTGACATATTATGTTTTTAAGGGTATAATCACTGGGGATAGGTTATTGGTCACATTGGGGATTGGATATGTGCACATAGTTGGGGGAATGAAACAGGGGAGTAAGAGACATTTGTAAGTAATAAGTATGAATAAGGGAGGAGTAGATTTTAGCTTTAATAATTAGGAATAGATCCTGGTCTAGGGTTGTTATTATTTAATCTGATGCATGAAATATATCATGTTTTGTTTTTTTTATCAAGATCTCCTTAATTTTTTTTTTATAGTGATCTCTATAATATTTTTGTCGTTTTGTGTGTCAAGTTACCACAACACCATTATTATCATGTATTTTTTAACCTCAAAGAGGTTGGTTGGTGTTGGTGTCCCTTGTTAATTTGACATTGTATTTTTGAAATGTACCTGCCTACTCACAAACAAACTGTCCTTTTTGAACTAAAACACATAGCCAAGTATTTGTTAAAAAAAATAGCAATTTATTGGGGTCATAACAAAATAAAGAGGAAGGCAACGCTGGATTAACTGTTGAAATTGGCAAAGCCTTTGTACCCCAGGCCAGAAATCAATTATTTTACAGGCAAAATTGTTAACCTGATGAGTCCATTTAATAGGGAGCACAATTCAGTCCAGGACTCCGAGAGATCATGAGCAGCAGCAGGTGACAAATATATGTCCCCAGGCTGTGGTCTTACCACAGCCTGCGTCTTTTGCCAGACCAGACTGAACCCAGGCCATCACTCTGAAGACTTCCTTGCATGCTTCCTTCTAGGCGGTGGCTGTGGTGTTGGAGTTGTGGCAGGAGGTGGAGGAGGAGTATGGTCCAACTCACATACATGACTTTTGTCTGTAAGTTGGCCCCTCACCTCCTTATTTAGGGCCTGAAAGATGACCTCCTCACAGATGAGGCATTGGCCCACCTCCATTTCTTGCATCTTAATGGCCATCATACACGCAAAGGCCTCCTGGACATTAGGGGTGTAGCCTGCCGAATCAAACCAAGCGCTGACTCCCCATCCTGGGCCTTTTTGTTGGAAGGTGGAGGGGAGGAACCTGCGATTCGGTCAGGCTACTGGGCACGGTCACCTCTTTGCTGCCACTTTCCACGGCCACCTCCTGGCTGCCACTTTCCACGGCCTCCTCATGGCTGAGACTTTCCTGTGTATGAAAATGGGACATAGCTTTAGTTTTTTGGTCATCAATCACACACAATTTTGGGCTCATGACTGTTGCAAATTGAATGTTAACAAATAGAAAAGACTATCATACCCCAGCATTTTTCATTCTTGTCCCAATCATTTTTGGTTCACAGTAAACATCATTCGTTCACAGTAAACATTGTTCGTTCACACTAAATATCATTCGACCCTAAATACAATGTTTTTTGCAGATGCAGGTTAACTGCATTTGTTCAGGCGTATTTGTATGAAAAGAAGTTTAGTACATTGTTGTCTAGATGTGTTTGTAACTAGATTGAAATGCAAATTTGATTCAGTGTAAGGAGAGGACACTCAGCAGCTGTTTACACTATTCTGGACGCAGGAGCACTAGTGTGGGACACCAGAACACCCTTTTTAGGGTGGCCCACGCAGGTGCTTCAGTGGATACTAGGGGTCTCTCCATCTGTGAAACTTTAATAACAAAAAAGGTAAGTATTCCAGCTTTAGAAAGCGAAAAAAAACATGTTTGCAGCTTAGAACTGCCAAAACAGACAATTGTACGACACTTCCAAGCAATGTTTCATATTCCTATTTCTTGCCTCAAATATCTGTGTGCTAAGTATACCATATTTTTTCTTCACAAGGGGAGAAAAGACTCAGGACATCTGAGGACACCAAGAACACCACACCTCCTAAAGAAGGGGAAATCCCCACACAACCTGAAGAAGATGTGAAGGGAGATGTTCAGGAAGTGGGCAAAATAGTGACCACAACAGGTCAGTGTCTGAGACCACAGCTTCAGGTAAAAGATGTATGCATGCATATTTATAATACATGGGGTGTTTTTTTATTTTTAGGTGATGTGGTGGATGTTGTGGAAGAAGAAACTCATTTCACCAGTTCAAGTGCACACATCCTCATTGGAGAGATCATGGTGTGCAATCAGGAACTAGAGAAGATAAAGGAAAACATCAATAATATTGAAAAAAGACTCAACAACATCATTGATATTTTAGACAGAATATAAAACACCCAAAAAATTTTTACATTTTGTCATATTTTTTTATTTTCAAAAAGTTTTAAAGTAATTTGAAAGCCAAATTTTGAAGATGCACACAGTGTGTCAACATGTGCTATCTGCCATCACGGGATATCAATGTACGCGTTTTGTGGGTGCAACCCCTACCTTGCAACTCAAGTAGATGAGAGGAAGGGGTTGCACCCCCGAAACACATTCATTGATCCCCCATGATGGGAAATAGCATATATTGACATTAGGCATGGGATCAGGAGGGAAATCCACATTTTCATTCCCAATTCATGTGCATCTTCAAAATTTGGCTTTTACAGGGGCGACATCAAGGCAAAATCAACACAGTTATGACATACTAATGTCACATATTGCCTTTAATTTATCCAAGTTGAACTTTGTAAGTTCCTGAGTTGTGTATGTTATGGTTTTAAACATGCCTGTTTAACCCAAAAAAGGATATTTATACTGTCAAACATAAAAATGTTATACACCAAAGATGTTGGTTTGTTAAAAAACCCTTTTCTAATCCACATGTGAATGTGCTTTGAGTAAAATGTTTTATACTCAACAATGTGTGGCTTCTTCTTTCAATGCTCAATACCAGTTTTTGTAGTAAGCTGGTGTAGTTTACAATGACAATGGGGGTATTTACTAAAGGCAAACCCGCTTTGCACTAGAAGTGCACTTGTAATGCAAAGTGGATTTGCCTTTAGTAAATAACCCCCACAGTGCTCTAAAATTTGCCACAATCACGCCACTTTAGGGACTCAAAGCAATTAATTCATGGAGCTGAAAAGGATGATTATTTTTTATCAATAATGCATTACAAACATTAACAACAAAAACAATGTGTGTGTAGACACACAACATAATAATAGTTAGCTGAAGAAGAGATTGTCACCTCATGTATCAAAGAAATTACGTTTGCACTATTGAAGAGAATGGCCAAGAAAAATAACATTGGGGAACCTAGGAGACAGCTAAAAGAAACACAAGCAGTAAATCAAATGAAATATTAGTTTGGTTTATCAAAGAATATTTATTTAAAAAATATTTCACACATTGGCTGGCATATCAATGGCCCCCCTACCCGCAAAGTACTCAACATACTTCTGTCTAACTTTGCGGGCACTTTGGGGGGGCAAGCCAGGACAGCCAGGTTCAAGTGCCGTCAGTGTTGTATTTTGAAATCCAGCCTCAGCCCCAACTGAGGCCACATATTTCATTGCATTTTTTCGGAGGTAATTGTGGAGAATGCAGCAGGCAAGTACCATATGGTTAAGTTTATATTTTGCCATGTGGATTGCTGTCAGAAATAGGCGGAACCAGCTGGCTATTATTTTGAACGCATTCTCCATGACTCTTCTTGCTCTGGCCAGCCGGTAGTTAAAAACTCTCTGGTCCGGGGTGAGGGTCCTCATGGGGAATGGCCGCATCAGATGGTCTCCCAGCCCAAATGCATCATCAGTGACGAACACAAAAGGAAGACCAGCCACATTGTCTTCCGCAGGTGGCAAGCCCAAGCTGCCATTCTGGAGCCATCTGTAGAAGTCCGTCTGGGTGATGACTCCACCATCTGACATCGGGCCATTCTTCTCCATGTCCACATACAAAAACTCGTATGTCGCCGACACCACCGCCAACAGCACAATACTATTAAACCCCTTATAATTATAATAGTATGACCCCGAGTTGGGGGGGTGGGATGATGTGTACATGCTTCCCATCGATTGCCCCTCCGCAGTTAGGGAAGTCCCACTGCTGAGCAAACTGGGATGCCACAGTCTGCCGTTCCTGTGGGTTTAAAGGAAACTGTGGAGTCAAACAAGAAAAAAAATAGTACTTTTGCACATAACATTGCAAGCAGATTAGACACAAACATTCTTGGCCAACATAAGTATAACATTTATTGAAATGAGTATTTAAAGACAAAAGTATAAGGTACACTTATCATATTCCTCACCCCCTCTGATGGCCTATTATAAAAATTTTAAGGGGGGGGAGGTAACCCTCTCCACTTCATTGAGAGCTGAATGCATAAATAATGTGGATTACTTTGGCCAACCCCTCCTTACTTACACTATTGGCAGCCCACTGGACAGGTAAGAAGTGTCATAATCCAAAAATAGGAATACACACTGTACAAATTGAAGCACATTTTTACATTCTGCAATTACCTATCAAGATAATAGGAGAACAAAACTTTAAACAGTACCATTTTAAAGTATTAAGGCAGGCCCTTGCACTACATTCTTTGGTGAATTCATCCATAAATATGAACACAAAAGAGGTAGGTATAGTGTGTATGGGTTTGGCAAAGTCAAGAGATAGAGTATTGGTATCGGCTGACTTAGCGGTTGGGGGGAGGGAGGGTTCCAAATGAATTTTGCCCCCCCCCAAAAAAAGCCTCTTGCACTCTGACTGAATTTAAGGACAAAAATAACATTGGTACACATTTTAGGGGGTGTTTAGGGTATGCAGTACAATGGAGCTGACAAAATACATTGTTAAGTGACTAGGCTAGGTGTGTATGGGCCCAGGCTAGCATGCTGGGAAGGTTAGTGAAGGCAAATATGCATGAAGGACAAAAAAGGAACTTTAAAAGCTTCCAGCATGCATGAGGACAAAGAGGACATTCACAGCATATTACAATTAGGGTAATTAGGGAATGATCATATAAATACAATACATTAGCAAACATTAAATACCTAGAATGTGATGTTAAAGGAGAAAACTTACCTTAATATAGTCCTTCTGCAGGACCTGAATGATGGCAGAACAGGTCTCTGTAATAATGATTCCCAGAGTCTGTGGGGAGATGCCTGTCGAGAACTTGATGTCCTGCAGACTTCTCCCCGTCGCCAAGTACCGCAAGGTGGCGACGAGCCTCTGCTCAGGAGTGATGGCTTGCCGCATGCAGGTGTCCTGCTTGGTAATATAAGGGGACAGCAAAGCCAACAGATGGTAAAAAACGGGGTCCGTCATGCGGATATAATTCCTGAAATCATCAGGATTATTCTCCTGGATCTCCCGCAACAAAGGCATGTGTGAGAATTGGTCACGCTGGAGCAACCAATACTTCATTAGGGATGAGCTTTGTGTTTGTGTCGAACCCATGTTCGACTCGAACATCGTGTGTTCGGTCGTTCGCCTGAATTACGAACGATATGGGGCGTTCGCGCAAAATTTGAGTGGCGCGTCACGGCCCATAATTCACTGCGGCATCGCAGTGCATTGCTGGCTGATGATTGGCCAAGCATGCACTATGACCCGCATGCTTGGCCAATCACAGCGCTGTGTGTACAGAGAGCCGTAATTGGCCAAAGCCAAGGAGGCTTTGGCCAATTATGGCTCAGGGGGTTTAGTACACGCCCAACACTATATAAGGCCGCCTGCACGTCAGCCCTGTGTAGTGTGTTCCGGCTTGAGAGAGAGATAGACAGAGAGAGAGACAGTGTCATTTGATTTAAGTTAGATAGAGTAGGCAGGTCGAGTCAGTTAGCAGCACTTACAGTGTTTTGTGTGCATATATGCATCCCAGGTGTTTTTATATATAAATATACACTGTATTCAGTTTAGCTATATCCTGTTCTTCTCTTCCTAATATACTGACAGGCAGGCAGGTGTTTTTACAGTATTTCCAGTTACTGTACTGTGTACCCCGCACAGTTGCACCTAAAATATAGCTACCTGCAGCCAGGTGCTTGTGTAGGCTCTTGAAGTATTTCCAGTTACTATACTGTGTACCCCGCACAGTTGCACCTACAGTATAGCTACCTGCAGCCAGGTGCTTGTGTAGGCTCTTTGAAGTATTTCCAATTACTGTACTGTGTACCCCGCACCGTTGCACCTACAGTATAGCTACCTGCAGCCAGGTGCTTGTGTAGGCTCTTTGAAGTATTTACAATTACTGTATTGTGTACCCTGCACAGTTGCACCTACAGTATAGCTACCTGCACCCAGGTGCTTGTGTAGGCTCTTTGAAGTATTTCCAGTTACTGTACTGTGTACCCCGCACAGTTGCACCTACAGTATAGCTACCTGCAGCCAGGCGCTTGTGTAGGCTCTTGAAGTATTTCCAGTTACTGTACTGTGTACCCCGCACAGTTGCACCTACAGTATAGCTACCTGCAGCCAGGTGCTTGTGTAGGCTCCTTGAAGTATTTCCAGCTACTGTACTGTGTACCCCGCACAGTTGCAACTACAGTATAGCTACCTGCAGCCAGGTGCTTGTGTAGGCTCTTGAAGTATTTCCAGTTACTGTAATGTGTACCCCGCACAGTTGCACCTACAGTATAGCTACCTGCAGCCAGGTGCTTGTGTAGGCTCTTGAAATATTTCCAGTTACTGTACTGTGTACCCCACACAGTTGCACCTACAGTATAGCTACCTGCAGCCAGGTGCTTGTGTAGGCTCTTTGAAGTATTTCCAGTTACTGTACTGTGTACCCCGCACAGTTGCACCTTTAGTATAGATACCTGCAGCCAGGTGCTTGTGTAGGCTCTTTGAAGTATTTCCAGTTACTGTACTGTGTACCCTGCACAGTTGCACCTACAGTATAGCTACCTGCAGCCAGGTGCTTGTGTAGGCTTTTGAAGTATTTCCAGCTACTGTACCATGTACCCCGCACAGTTGCACCTACAGTATAGCTACCTGCAGCCAGGTGCTTGTGTAGGCTCTTGAAGTATTTCCAGTTACTGTACTGTGTACCCCGCACAGTTGCACCTACAGTATAGCTACTTGCAGCCAGGTGTTTGTGTAGGCTCTTTGAAGTATTTCCAGTTACTGTACTGTGTACCCCACACAGTTGCATCTACAGTATAGCTACCTGCAGCCAGGTGCTTGTGTAGGCTCTTTGAAGTATTTGCAGTTATTGTACTGTGTACCCCGCACAGTTGCACCTACAGTATAGCTACCTGCAGCCAGGTGCTTGTGTAGGATCTTTGAAGTATTTCCAGTTACTGTACTGTGTACCCCGCACAGTTGCACCTACAGTATAGCTACCTGCAGCCAGGTGCTTGTGTAGGCTCTTGAAGTATTTCCAGTTACTGTACTGTGTACCCCGCACAGTTGCACCTACAGTATAGCTACCTCCAGCCAGGTGCTTGTGTAGGCTCTTTGAAGTATTTCCAGTTACTGTACTGTGTACCCCGCACAGTTGCACCTACAGTATAGCTACCTCCAGCCAGGTGCTTGTGTAGGCTCTTTGAAGTATTTCCAGTTACTGTACTGTGTACCCTGCACAGTTGCACCTACAGTATAGCTACCTGAAGACAAGTGCAGGTGTTATCATTCTAATAATACTACAGGCAGGCAGTTGATTCTGCTAGCTGCAGTATAATCTATATATATATATATATATACATCCCAGTTTTGTGCAGCTCACTGCAGGCCAATAGGATGTCTGGAAGGCCAACAAGGGGTCACAAGCCAATAAAAAAGGGCAAACAGGCTGTGTGTCTAGAGGCAACAGTGCTGGTCGTGGACACGGTGCATCCTCATCAGCACGTGGCCGTGGGACACACTTGGCCTTTTTTCGGCAGCTGGCCATGTTGAGCCACAACATGTGGAAGACTTGGTCGAGTGGATGACCAAGCCGTTCTCATCCTCTCTCACCCAGACTCAGGGTACTTTGTCTGGCAAAGCAGCTGCCAACATGGCCTCTTCCCTCGGCTCAATGGCATCAGTGACTCCTTCCCTAGCCCCACCATGTCCTCCTGAGGAGTCCCTCGAACTGTTTGACCGCAGTGTTGGGTACATGCCCCAGGAGGATGCCCAGTGTTTTGAAGGCTCCCATGATGGTACTCAGCTAGAGGAAGGCAGTACCGTGAGCCCAGACTGAGGGGGTGCCCAAGAAAGACAGCAACCTGGCAGTCATGTTCCCCCTGCTGCAGCATACTGCCAGGTTTGCTCCAGTGATGAGGAGGGAGGGGGTGTTGAGGTCACTGACTCCACGTGGGTGCCTGATAGGAGAGAAGAGGAGGAGGAGGAGCAGGAGGAGGCACATCACCAACGTGGCAGGTCCAGGGGCCAGCCTAAGGGCAGCACACTGACTGCATCACACCGCAGAGCTCCGCATGCTTTATTCCAAAAGTTCTTTGGTGTGGGCCTTTTTTGAGACGAGTGCATCAGATCCAACCGCTGCTATTTGCAACATATGTCTCAAGCGTATCTCGCGTGGCCAAAACATCTCCCGCTTGGGCACCACATGCTTGACCAGACATATGTTGACCTGCCATGCAGTTCGTTGGCAAGCGTACCTAAAAGACCCACACCAAAGAACAAAGAGGACCTCTACTTGCTCCTCATCAGCTGGGATCTCCAACCCCACTATACCTTCAGTCCTCTCTGAGACCTGCACTGAGAGGAAAGAAGGTGTAGAATTAGGTGTGTCACAGCCAAGTACTTGCGGGCAATGTACTATTGGTACACCAACGTCAGATTGTACGAGGCAAAGTTTCCTACCCCAGCTGCTGCACCACATAAAGAAGTTCGCTCCCAGCCATCCACATGCCCAGCGGTTGAATGCTAGCTTGGCAAAATTGCTAGCACTTCGACTGCTACCTTTTCAGTTGGTAGATTCTGCCCCCTTCCGTGAGTTGTGAGGTTCCTCAGTGACAGGTTCCCAAACGCCACTTTTTCTCACGGAAGGCAATTCCAGCTCTCTACCGGCATGTGAAAGGCAATGTCTTGGCCTCGCTGGACAGGGCGGTCAGCGGTAAGGTGCATATTACCGCTGACTCATTGTCCAGCAGGCATGGACAGGGACGTTACCTAAGTTTCACCGCGCATTGGGTGACTCTGCTGGCAGCTGGGAAGGATGCAGGACAAGGTGCAGTAGTGTTGGAGGTTGTTCCGCCACCATGCCTCCAAAATGCCAGTACTGGTGATTATGACACACCTCTCTCCTCCACCCCCTCCTCTTCTTCTTCCTCCATGGCCTCTTCCTGTGCTTTGTCTTCTTAACCAGTGGTGCTCCGTAGGCGTTCAAGGGGCTATGCAAGTACGCAGGCCAAAAGATACCATGCGGTGCTTGAGCTGGTGTGCTTGGGGGACAGGAGCCACACTGGGGCAGAGATTCTGTCAGCTCTGCAGGGGCAGGTTTAGAGGTGGTTGACGCCACGCCAACTTTAGGCAGGATTGGTGGTTTGCGGCAAAGGCACCAACCTCCTCTCCGCCCTCCGACAGGGACAACTGACCCATGTGCCCTGTTTGGCTCACGTCCTTAACTTGGTGGTGCACTGGTTCTTGGGCAGGCTTACAGGATGTCCTGAGGCAGGCCAGGAAAGTCTGTGTGCATTTCCACCGGTCATATAATGCCAGTGCTCGCCTGGCAGACCTCCAAAAGGAATTTAACCTGCCCAAGAACCGCCTAATCTGTGACATGCCCACCAGGTGGAACTCAACGTTGGCCATGCTGCAGTGGCTGCACACGCAGCAGAGGGCCATCAATGAGTACCTGTGCGACTATGGCACCAGGACAGGGTCAGGGGAGTTTGTTTTTTTCCCCACGCCAGTGGGCCATGATCAGGGATGCATGCACTGTCCTGTCACCATTTGAGGAGGCCACGAGGATGATGAGCAGTGACAGTGCATGCATCAATGACACTGCCCCCCTTGTCCACCTGTTGGAGTACATGCTGCGTGGAATAATGGACAGGGCACTTGAGGCAGAACAAAGGCAGGAAGAGGAGGACTTCCTTAGCTCTCAAGGCCCCCTTTATCCAGACAGTGTTCCTGCGTGCCCGCCGATCACACAGAAAGAGGAGGATGTGGAGGAGGATTGTGTCAGCATGGAGGTGGAGCCTGGCACTCAGCATCAGCAGCAGTCCTTAAGGGATCATTTACAGTCCCAAGAAACCCATGGACTTGTACGTGTCTGGGAGGAGGTGGCTGCGGATCATGTCATCCTTAGTGACCCAGAGGACTCCGGACCGAATGCCTCAGCAAACCTACGCTGCATGATCTCCCTGATCCTACAAAGCCTGTGGAAGGATCCTCGTATTCATGGTATCAAGGAGAGGGATCAATACTGGCTGGCAACCCTCCTTGATCCACGTTACAAGGGTAAGGTTGCAGACCTTATCTTGCCATCGCAGAGGGAGCAGAGGATGAAACATCTTCGGGAGGCCTTGCAGAAAGGTCTGTGCAACGCGTTCCCAGAGACTGGGAGGTTACAAACTCCTGTTCCTGGACAACGTGTTGCTGAGGCTTCGGTCAGTCAAAGAAGGAGCGGTGGAGAAGGTGGCATGTAATTACAATTTTTGATGCAATACTTTGCAGCAGGGCTCGTTCCTGCGCTCCAACTAGAGTATCTGTGAGGGGTTGCAGTGTTGTGGCACCAGCACCAGTGCCTAAGGCCCAATTTTTCTGCCCCTATTCAACAGGGACATGTAATTACAATTCTTGATCTAATATTTCACAGCAGGGCCTGTTCCAGCTCCCACCAAGAGTAACTGTGAGGACTTATAGTGTTGTGGCACCAGCACCACCTCCACCAAAGGCCCAATTTTTCTGGCCCTGTTCAACAGGTGCATGTACTTACAATTCTTGATCTAATATTTCACAGCAGGGCCCGTTCCAGCGCCCACCAAGAGTAACTCTGAGGACTTACAGTGTTGTGGCACCAGCACCACCATCACCAAAGGCCCAATTTTTCTGCCCCTGTTCAACAGGGGCAAGTAATTACAATTCTTGATCTAATATTTCACAGCAGGGCCCTGTGAGGGCTTACAGTGTTGTGGCAACACCAACACCTAAGGCCCAAATTTCTGCAGAGTATATAGGGCAGGCCCCTACTTTCAAACATCCAACTTACAAATGACTCCTACTTGCAAACGGAAGGAGACAACAGGAAGTGAGATGAAATCTACCCCTAGGAAGGGAAATTCTCTCCTGTAAGAGTTAATATGGGAAAAACGTTTCTCCTTTCCACTGATGCTTTATCACCAATACTTGTTTTACTAAAAAAAAACAAATTTTCTAAAAACATTTGTCATTGGGACAGAAAGTGAGGTGAAATCTTCTGAAGAGGAGCACAGACAGCAAAACAAATGTCACAGGGGTGATAACCCTTCCCTATGTTTTCCAAAAAGCTTAAAATATATTTTTTGGCTGGAGCTAAACACGTTAAAAATGTACCAGTTCAAAATTACAAACAGATTCTACTTAACAACAAACCTACAGTCCCTGTCTTGTTTGCACCGCCTGTATACTGCTGTTCAGAGTATATAGGGCCTAGTGGCCCCACGCCTTTCCTTTTTTTAATTTGGGTGTGGGGTTCCCCTTAATATCCATACAAGACCCAAAGGGCCTGGTAATGGACTGCGGGGGGGGGGTACCCATGCCGTTTGTCTCACTGATTTTCATCCGTATTGCTGGGACCTGACTTTACATTAAAGCCGCAAGCAGTTTTTAAATGACTATTATTCCTTTGAAAAAGTCATTTTGTGCAGGGACTGTTCTAAGCACCGGAAACACATTTACAGGCATACTATAGACACCCCCCAGGTACGATATTTAAAGGACTATTTTACTTTTTTTTTTACTTTAAGCATCATTAAAATTACTGCTCCCGAAAAAACGTCTGCTTTTAAAACCTTTTTTTGCGTTGATACAAGTCCCCTGGGACAGGACCCGGGTCCCCAAACCCTTTTTAGGACAATACCATGCAAATTAGCCTTTAAAATTAGCACTTTTGATTTTGAGCGTTCGAGTTCATAGGCGTCAATGGGGTTCTAACGTCCCTGTGAATTTTCGGTCCGTTCGCAGGTTCTGGTGCGAACCGAACCGGGGGGTGTTCAGCTCATCCTTATTCTTCATCCATGAACTCCTCCTCTCCCTGTTCATGGACTGGACTTGGGTCAAAGAATGAAATCCATTACCAAGCCCCTGCACAGCACAATCTCTACGATGAACAAACGGACAGAATGCACTGAAAATCGGAAAGAACCTGAGAAGAACAATCTGAAAATCAGAAACGAGCAGACAAGAATGCACTGAAAAACAGATACGAACTGACAACACGCACTGAAAGACAGGAACGAACCCACAAGCACAAACTGAAGAACAGATATGAACTGAAAAGCACGAGGCTGAAAAGCGCCGTTATCCTTTTCTTTTTGCTTTTAGATAAAAGTGGTCTCTACGGTGGATTCACCGCAAGATCACTTTTATCAGTGCCCCCCCCCTCCCGCAGCTCTCCAGTGCCCTCTTTTGATTACCGGAGCCGCTGGCAGCAGCAGAGCCGATCGGGTCCTCTCCCCTGCTTGGTATGGAGATGAGTGAATTGAAGATGGCCCCAACCCGTCTCCATATCATTGCAGGGCGGACGTCATTTCGCTCTTAAAGCAACATTTTTTTTTTCAAATGACATTTAATTTTTTTTTCATTGCACTTTAGTGTAAATATTAGATCTGAGGTATTTTTGACCCCAGATCTCACATTTAATGCCCCGTACACACGATCGGACATTGATCGGACATTCTGATAACAAAATCCATGGATTTTTTCCGACGGATGTTGGCTCAAACTTGTTTTGCGTACACACGGTCGCACAAAGTTGTCGGAATTTCTGATCGCCAAGAACACGGTGACGTACACCACGTACGACGAGACTAGAAATGGCCAGTTCAGAACCAAGCGCGGCACCCTTTGGGCTCCTTTTGCTAATCTTGTGTTAGTAAAAGTTTGGTGAGAGACGATTCGCGCTTTTTCAGACTCGTGGTTTTCAGATCATTTTCTACTGTTCAGTTTGTGCTTGTGGGTTTGTATCTGCTCTTCAGTGCGTGCAGCAAGCTACGCGTGACTCTGTCATTGTGTTCTTGAATCACAACTGTCCCCAGTTGTGGGGAATTAATTCAATGTAACTCCTTACATTTTAAGAGGAAAGAGCATCCCAGTACATCAATGGAATGGGGAAAAGGAAATGAACTTTAAACAGGGATAACATCAATTGTCACTGTACACAATATCAGCACAATAGTATTTACATGGCCTGACTGTAGATCCCTACATCTAATATTCCATACAAGTGGAACCAAAGCATTGCTCCTGCAGGAGGAATACTCTGCTTACCACAGGCCTTCATTTGTGAGATAGACAGCCGTCACATCTTCAATACACCTAAAAGAAGACACAAAATATTTCTATATCTTATACTAACTACTACACAGACATTACCAGACAGAGGGGGTTATCATCCTCTACCGGGTAATTGAACAAATACACAATCCTTTATGGCATGTGTGTTTCTGTTAGGATAATCGCTTCCTGAAAAGGAGTCCAGCGGTCCTCCTGCAAAGCGCATCCCAAACAGACATGCTCAGCAAATAAATAAATCCGTCTGCCCGTTGGCAAATAACTTTCTGTTTGGCTCTTAAACAAGAGTCCTTGGAGAAGTACTTGTGCAACAAAGGGACTTAGCAGAAACAGCACACTCTAGTGTCCTTAACTTTGTCCTTGTTAGGCACCATGAATGCGAGTCTACTACTTAACAGTTCAATTGGGGGAAAACCTACCCTAACCCATCTGCCATCCTGCAGTCAATCTAGGTAGAAAAATAAATTTGTGAATACAATCCTGCTCACAAATAGTACCTCGGATCAGGCAACCGCTTTCGAATGTCCGCTGGTCCTCTCACCGAGATAGAGTAGCTACGGGTATTTTGTCCAGCCTTTACCACTAATACTCTATCTTTGTGAATCGCTCTTCCAAGTCTCCACTCACTATGAATATCCTTGAACCGGACCCAAACCTCACTGTCAGGTGTCCTTTTTGGTTTAGGAACGTGAAGATAGTCCCACACAAGTTTATCCTCCCATGTTTCCCGGCAACCTTCTATAATGTCCATAATATGTTCTGGAACATAGGGGTAATCAAAGCCCCATTCTTGAGCTACCTTTCGCTTAACCTCTCTCTGGAATCTTGAGAGTCTAGGCAAGTCTTTAGCCTTTCCTCTACCAGGCAAAACACAAGCGTCAGTAGCCCTACTGACTCATTGTTGAAACGTAACTGGCCTGCTAGGAAGGGTAGTACTTGGCACATTAAACGGGGGTATTGGAGGTTTAACTGTACCAGACAACTATCCTGACACTCACGTGGAAGCCTCCATTGAAGTTGAACTTTCCAAGAAATATTCCTCCTCACTACTTTAATCAAACTCTTCTGGAGATGACCACTCAAAGAGATTGCCCATCGATCTATACTTTTGCAGAATCTGTGGTGACCCCCAATCTACAGCCCGGCCTCCGTCTACCCTGTCCGGCTCACCCGAGGGATCCCCCTCCTGTAACTTAGGCTCCTTCCGGACGGGCAAATCAAAGGGCTTACTGCTAACCGGCTCCTCAGGGTTTCTTCCAAAGACTGAACAACAACTTCAACAGTCCCTGAGTCCCCAGCCAGGCTACAGGCTTTTCCATTAGATCCTACCTGATCTTTTGGTGACTCAGATTCAGCCGAATCAGACAGGAGCTCCTCCACTGCTGCTGCAGGCGATACACGACTCTCTCTGGATCCTTCCGAATCACCTGTTCTTGCGGCAGACAAAGTCCAGTTGTGACATTAGCAGAATAATATTTGACCTCCTGTTGGACGGGTCCCAATCGTGTTAACTGGATACCGCAATGTCTACACTGAGCCCAGGCGGTGACTCCAACCGTAGGCCTCCGACATACGGGACACAGCATACAGAGCCTCTCCACTCCATCAATCACTCCCAACGCCAGTCCTCCGGTTAGCTCCAACCGAACACCGGTGTCAATCAGAACCCGGTCCTGCAGATCAGATAACTGCTGCATGGCAAGTGTATTCCCAACACCTTCCACCATCTTCCTCCACCTGTCTCGCTCTGGCGCGTGGCATGCTGAACGCTGAAAACTTTTCCTCTGGGGCGTGGCTCCACCCCCCACTTGTTAGTTCAGCGCACGAGGAACTGTAGCTGCACATTTTTAAAGTCCTCCCCAGTGACACCTGGTGGTAGGTACTGTTATACTGCAGGCTATCTTGGCAACAGTTACTGAAATGCAGATGTCGTTGCTATGGGAGATGGTTAGCGGCAAACATGAAACAAATATCCCGGACGAGCCCCCACATGTAGTGCTTACCCCTGAAGGAGCGGCTGATTAAACTTTATATCCGTAATTCACGTTTACCACCCAACCCTCGCAGCCCATAGATTCATAACTCACAGTCCTTAATGCTTTTTCACTTGCTTTATTCATTGACATTAACTGGGATTGGAGAAGGACTTTCTCTGAGATGCTCTCTGTTACATTATCATCTTCCAATGGCTCTTACCAGAAAACTATGATCAATTGCGGATAGTTGGGAAATCACTTTATGTGATTTCTTCAATCGGGGAAGATGGAAGTAGATTTGATAGAGAATAACTGATAAAGAGTCACTCTGAATAACTTCTTCACCTGTATGACTTTTAAAGAACAGTCCGTATCTCTATATGTGTGCTTGCAGCTTCACCGCTACCTTTTTACCACCACTTCCCATCTGCATGGTATTTCCAAGTTGAGCGAAAGAAAAGTCACTCTGAATAACTTCTCCCGCTTGACTGATTGGAATCCCGGGGCATTGCTGAACCCAAAGTCATAGGCCATCACTGTCCATCTCCCTGACTTGCGTACCAACAACCCTCAGCCTCTGGTAGTACCCTTCCCTTGGGCTTTACTCATGTGATCAATAGTCCATGTGCCACTCATAAACGATCGATCGCCTAGTTTCCTTCCGCTTTGTTGCTACTTTTTCCGCAATGATTCTTAGTTCCTTTTCTCCTTTATGGCCCGCTTCCCTCCCCGCAGGGGTGGCCAACGACACCAGCGACTACATGCTGTAAGATGTCATCTGTTCCTCCATGAGGACCGGTTCTTTACCCTTATTGCAGGGGTAAAGCTCCGTCGGTTCCCCGGAGGGGAAAACCTCCACCCCCCTCCGGGAACCAGGCTGGCTTCTCTCGCTCCTCAGAACAGAACTCCCACTCCAACTCGAACTCCCTCCGGAACCACATGACCCCCTTTTTATATGAGAGTCCCGGGTGTTACCGAGCAAATTAATGATTGGCTGAGACTAATACACAAACTACCTGCCACTCAAATGGAAATTAACAACCGACAGACCTGCTGTAATAGCACAAGCCTGTCTAAATTTACCTGACATAGAAACTATATATATATATATATATATATATATATATAATGTTTGGGGTTCTAAGTAATTTTCTAGCAAAAAAATGATTTTAACTTGTAAACAACAAATTTGAAAAATAGGCCCTGTCCTTAAGTGGTTAAATTCACAGTGATAAGTGTTATCAATTGAATCTGAACTTTACTCCTTATTTTATAAAATTGGTTGGAAAACCCTCACATATACCCAGTTAAGTGACTGGCCTAGCCTAAGGTGATACATTGAGATAAAACAAATCCTCCTACATACGTTTTATCTGTTTATCTGCACCCATGTGTTCTCTACAGCTGTGAAAGTGCAGAATTTACACATGATCTCTCAGCTCCGAAAGCAGGGAGTGAGGATATGAAGTCTTACAGTACAAATTTCAGTGAGGACAGCTCTGAGCCTTGACTGGAGGAAGGAACCCATCCCTCTCCTCATGGACACGGAGAACATGCAGAGCTAAAGATATCAGTCACAGGCTGTGTGCTGGAGGTCTCCTCCCTCGTTATCTTTTTATCTTTTTATCTTGTGGTGTCAGAAAATCAAAAGTGATACATGCAGATAACAGAACAATGAGGCATTTCAGTGTATTGGATAGAGGCAAGTACATAGTATAGAAAGATATGCTTTATTCATATTTCATGTTTGAGGTAAACACATTCTGAAGAGAGTTATTAACTTAAGTAAGCTATTGTAGAAGGTTTGTGTTTTCTCAAAACAATCAATTCTTGCACTTGCGTCTAATGGAGCTTCTGGAATTTCATGGGCTCTCCTACCTTAATGGTGACCCACTCTGTAGCTGTGTCTAACAACACACAACACACCAATAGTGGCAATTAAGCATTTTCACTTTCTAGTCTTTTTGTAGGTTTTTTGCTCAATGAACTTGTGGCCTACTTATATCAGCAAAAAAAAATGTTGGTGGCTCTAAGTTTTCTAGTAGCAGCCTCCCAGTTATGTCAAAAATAATGGTGCCCCTAGATCCCTCTGTAGCAGCCCCTAGTTACTAATGATTTTTTAAAAAGACACTATTGGTGGTCCTAGATTTAACAGTAGCAGCCTGCTAATAGAAATAGGCACTCAGACTTTAGAAGAGTAGCCATATGTTCCTTAAAGAGCTTAGTAATGAGGTATCTATGTAACATCATTTCAGCAGCAGCTTCCCTTAGAGGGTAGCTCCACGTTTGTGGGGAAAAAAATGTAGCAAACAAACAATATATCATATACAATTTCTACGCAATATTTTTGTCAGGATTCAGCAGCAGAGATGACCAGATTTGTGTGGCTACACCCAGAAAACTGGGAACAGACAGTATATGTTTTAGGTGAGATTTATTTACAGTGAAACAAAATCCATAAGCAAACATAAAAATAATGTGCACAAAAACCCCAGTAACAGAATACCTGACTAGTAAACCTAACAAACAGGAACCCTAACTTATCACTAACTATATGCAATGTATACAACACGGGGAACATTAGAGGTGAGAGAGAAACAGGGAACATTAGAGGTGCAGGGAGCAGATGGGAAGGACAAACCAAAATTAGGGTCCAGTAACAAAGGAGAGAAGGTACAAGGCAGCAGGATACAAGGTACAGGGCAGGAGCAAGATCAGGATTACTGGCAGCAGCAAAATCAGGCTATTAGACAAGCAAAATCAAGCAAAAAAAACAAAACACTGATGTGGACATGCAGTGTAATAGCAGAGGAGGACATATATACCTTCCCAGCAACCAGCAGCAGCTGGAGACTGCTGGCTGCTGGGAGACACCTGCCGGTAGACACTGGAACTGCAACCTCCCACAACATTTCCTTTTCACGCTGGGTTCCCCGCATCCATTTTGCAATAGCAGGAGATTTTGACCGGCTCTCTATGGGGCCAGTTCACACATCTTCGCAGCGGGTCCGGTGTGATTTGCACAAAAACGGTGTGCGTCTTTTGGTCCATTTCAGGTCCGAATTCAGCCCAAAATTCGGGATAAAATCTGACCTGTAACGGTGAACCAGAATGCACTGGACCCCTGCTGTGAGCTGCATGTGGCTCATATGTGAACCCACCCTCAATCTGCAGAGTTGTAATTTTCTGTAAAATTCAATGCAATGTGATGACCTAGAGGCCTTCTGTACACAGCTGGTATACAGAACTTCTTCAGAAATGTAGTTTCCCACGTGTATGATTGGCTCACTGATTTTTCCAAAAGTCTGCACTAAGATACATGTCCGAATAAGGCATCCTCTGCAACAAAAATATAATTTATTGTTGGTTAAATCCTGAATGATTAATCACTTCTAAAGAGATCAAGACCCTGCAACTCTCAACATTAGAACTCTGAAAGTGCATCAGCTGATTAATAATGAAAAAGTCTCTTCCATGCAGATAACTTTGTGCACGACCAACAGTTTTTCCTTCAGAGCAGAAACAAGTAGGAATCTGAATTAAAGTTTTTAAAAATCTCTGCAATGTAAATTACTCACCCAGAGGGTTTGCTTTTTTCTCAACAAAAGTGGAGTATTACTCTTTAAATTATTCCACATAGCAGACCCTATTGAAGATGCTCCAGACAGTCAGCCTTATTTATTCCTTGGGACTTGGCTCAGATCTCCAAGTGGAACTAGGCCCGGAAAAAGACCTCCCACTGGTTTCCTCTCCAGGTAAAATCCTGCCTGGGAAGTCTTTTCTTGAAGGTGGCTCCAAATATTTAGCCTCTCCCTTCAGCTCACATCACTGAAAAAAAACTCTCTGTGATTGGCCAAAGCAGATGCATCTTCATAATACTTTGTTACTTCTCACACTAACTATTGGAGACAACTCAACATCAGCAAGCATAAAAAATATTTATACTGAGAATAGGAGACACCCACAGATAAAATATATACAGTATAAAGCCTAGGTACAAATACTAAAGTTAGCTAGAGACACTCCAGCTGAAGGCAGGGTCCCTACAAAATAAAACTTTGGGGAAATATCAACAAAGCCTGACAAATGCTTGGACAAAATGATCAGTCCTATAAAACCTGTAGAAGGACCCTTACCATGTAGCATGCTCATTGCGCAACACAGTGATAGCAATACATAAAATAGTTAAAATACATAGGTAATTAGGTAAAAAAAAAAACAAATAAGAAATGACACATAGCTTTTATGTTCTATCAATAGACAGTATTATTTCTTTTTTTTAACTGCAAATTAAAAAAAAGGGACTGTAAGCTCTATAGCCATTATTTTTTCAGAAGCATATCAGAACATAACATAACATAACATAACAGACAGTACCATGGATATTTGGTGCACCCTGTATTCCTGACTATGAAAATGTATATTGTATATGCAGTTCCAAGAGAATAGTTCAAATGCCTCAAGGCCAAATAAACACACAAAAGAAATGTTAAGTGAGGTGAAGTAAATCTATGTTCACTTCAAGCTATCGGTAACAAGAGTATGATTCTATATTTTATTCCTATGTAAACAGTGGTCCTATGCTCTTGCACATATATGGATGTCAGAATTGCACATTACTTCGGTTCACCTTCACTCACTTCAAAAAATTTTAAATTGAGTATAACAACTGCATTGTTGAACAAGTGTGTAGGACTCAAAATAAGATGCACTTTTTATATTATAATGCATAGCTTAGCTGCAGTGCTATATAATTCTTCTTTCAGCTATAGTTATATTTGCATGCTTAATATTTCCATGACTGTCTTTCAAACAGCATATTATTCCTTTAATGGCCCAGCAGCCCATTTCTTACTGAAAATTATACGTAAGGGACAGCAGTATTACTGTGCTCCTTTATGTTTCGCACAATTGAAATGCTATAACCATCCACAAATCCTGTAGATAAAAACTTTGGAGGGGGGATAAATGACGCTTATATTTGAGGCACATTACCTCTGCTTACTTATGCTTTATATCTATTGCTAACAGCCAAGCGTACTTAGACTACTTCATACATGTAAAAGTTAAAGGATAAGTTCACTCTTTAAAATGCAGGTGCAGGTGCATTTATTTTTATTTTTTGTAGGAGCCTGGAAAGCATTGCACCCATGGAGGACTCTTGCAGGCTGTCAGTGTAAGCTGTCTGCTTGCACATCGTATGGGCAGGCAGTTTCACAAAGACAGGAAGAATCAACAAACTACCAGAGCACTCAACACAGCCCTAGTAGTTCATTGAGAATCACAAGTCAACAGCCACAAAGGAGGTTGGTAGTTCATCTATTCACAGAACTCTATGCATGAATTATGTGGATGTGAAGGTGGAGCCCCACTCGGCTGTGCTCTGTTCAAATAGTGACAGCGGGTACGAAGAGAAGATCCCCGACCTGCTGTCATAGGGAGTGCAGGGATCGGGAAGTGGCTGCAGGATCGTGAACATGTTACTTGTTTCATCCTGAAAACATGTGGAACATGTAACATGTTCCCTAAGGTGAATTTATCCTTTCAAGTGAACTATCAGATTTGGCTCAATCAGGGCCGCACTGGGAATAAAAACCAGCCCTGGAAATAATTTCATACCAGCCCCATAGTATTTGTATACCAGCCCAACCGCATAACGCCATTATTTTCTTGTTCACAAAAGGGAAAACCATGTATTTTAAAGCACATTTGAAGAGTGTATTATATATATAGTATGAGGAAGAAACAGAAAAACACTGCGCTAAATTGTTAACAAAGAGCAGCTACATACGATGTGACAAACAACAATGAATAATGTGAATAAAAAATGTAGCGCATGAACGTGATGAAGGTTCTCCACAACACACCTTAGTATTAAAAAATGTGTGTGATTTATCAAAACAAAAAACGTGAATAAAGGAAAAGTCCATATAAATGTCTCTGCAAATGTGTATAAACCAACAATTCTGGCTGTGAAAAAGTTTGTGATGTGAATGGAAACTAGGTGGGTTCAACACATGGATGCAACTTCCGTCTAGAATTCCAACAGGGCAAAACAATAGTAAGCTGGACTCTTACCAGATCTCGTGGACTCCCCTGTCATATGACATGGAGTCATGGGAGCGTTCCACCACACCAGGCCTGTAGATCGATATCCGGATCAACAACGTTCATGAGTATCGATTCCCCAGGTTCTCATGGGATCATCAAACGAATCCTTATAGTGGTTATAAGCTAAATTCTGGCGACTGAAGTGTATGGTGTATATCCAGGATGGGCTATATTGGTCCTCTCCCAATCATATGTGGAAAGAAAAAGAGAGCTTCTCCATAGTGCAGATAAAACGGTGGTATCTTTTTATTGTAATAAAACAAGATACATAAAAACAAAGTGATCACAGAATAAAAAAATATATGTATGGGGCAACCTAAGAGAAGGTAAAAAAGCCTGACATGTTTCGACCCATAGGTCTTCTACTGGGGCATAAGCCACCATCTCTGGGTTGCCGATATTTATAAATGATACATAAAATTGTAGACCAATCACAAACAGTGAGGCATAATTGAATATTATTGGACCAGGGAGGGTCAGCTGATCAGGAAGTACCAAACCTTGCATGGGGAGGCCAATAAAATCATCCTATAAGGGCGAACAGATCAAACGGCCAATCAGTGGGCCTGCAAAAAAACAGGCATCCTCGGACCTCCCAATGCACATGTCAAACATTTGTCACGACATCCGGTCTAGAGCCAGAACTTAAGATCAGTAGCAATTAAATGTTAGAGATTGGGTAACTCAAATGGCCAATAGGCATGAACTATTCAGTTCATGTCAGTGGCTAGACTTCGGTATAACAGACATCTAAGGCCTTCATTGCGTACAGTGATCCGCCCCAATTCCAGCACTCCACCTACACAGGAAGCCAAAAACCTGGGCGGTCATCTGTGCAAATCATGTGACTCGTCTATCCCAACCTATAGTAATCCGTCAGGGCTCTGGCACTCCTCCCACATAGGAAGCCAGAAGTACGGGGCGGTCACCTGTATAGGATATGTGACGCGTCTGTCATCACGTCCGCGTCACGCGGCACCTCCGGCACCCCGCCCATGCCAGACAACAGGGGAAGGGTACCGACACAAGACGCACGCGAGAAGCGGAGGGACGTAGATACACATCAGGCTCCATGGCAACACTTCCGCATCGCGCGGCACCTCCGACGTCCCGCCGGCGTTGCACTTCACGAGAGGGGGGCCGGACTGAGCGTGCAGGAAGGAAGTAGCCCTGAGGGTGACACCAACCCTAGTGTCACCCAAATAGACCTGTGCCTAGAGTGGAAATATATAAAACAAGAATGGAGAAACATAAAAACACAAATACCGATAAGGAGATGTATAACTGACGCTAACGGGGAGGGAGAAAGCTTCACCCCAAGCTCAGTGGGTAAACAGTGAATAAAAAAGAAAATAATATAATACCAAAAAATGATTAGATGATGGAAAAAATAATAAAGATAAATATATTAAAATGTGCATATCTCCCATGTTTATAACAACATAAAGGATGGAAATATTAAATTATAAAATATTTATTAAGACTGGTTAATGAATGAGTTGAGGTCCCACTCCACGTTCAAGCCAAACGGGAAGTAGGACCTCAACTCATATATCCAGTACGTCTCGAGGCGCGAAACGCCTCGAAGATGTGACTCGCCCCTCCAATGCGGAACAAACCTATCAATAACCTGAAAAAGTGTACCTGACGGGTCCCTATTATGGCTTTCTAGGTAGTGGCATGGTACTGTATGTTTACTTTTTCCTCCTCTAATACCGGTTATATGTTCATTAACACGGATAGAGAAGGTTCTGATCATACGGCCCACATACTGTTTTTTACAGGGACAGGTGAGCAGATATACAATATATTGGGATGAACAGGTAGTAAAATGTTTCATATTGTATATTTTAGAAGTGATGGTAGACTTAAATGTGGTACTTTTGTGTCGTCCTCCTACATTGGAAAGGCACACCTTGCATCTACGGCAAGGGTAATAACCTTTGCAGTCCTGAAAGAACGTGATTTTCTTAGGTGGATCAATCACATTAGGGGCTACCTGTCCCTGTATAGATCGAGCTCCCCTAAAAATGACAGGTGCCCGTTCAGGAAGAACTGAACCGAGTAATCCATAATTTTGAAGTACCTTCCAATGCCTTTTTACAATATCTCAAATTTGTTTGGACTGAATGGAATGAGTTGTAAAAAAGGCATATTGGAATCTGTTATTCGAGGTATCTTTACATTTTTCTACCAAAGTGGAGCTTCTTTCAGTTGTCAAAGCTCTATTAATTTCTACCTCATGTAGATCTGGGTTATAACCCTTCTCTAAGAATCTGGATTTAAGAACTTGGGACTGCGATAAAAAGTCTGAAGTTTGAGTACAGTTACGCCGCAGCCTCAAAAATTGGCTGCGGGGAACTGATTTGAGCCATTGCTCTTGATGACAACTCTCGACTGGAATGTAACCATTCCGGTCGGTGGGTCTAAAATAAGTCCGAAATTTCAGATGTTGATCCATTACAAATATCTCTAGTTCTAAAAAATGGACCGTGGACTCGCTAACCTCATAGCTCAGGGAAATGCCTCTATCGTTAGAGTTCAGCGTGATCATAAAGTTATCCAGAGACCCCCGGTCTCCCGCCCATATGAGGAGGATGTCGTCTATGTATCTGGCCCACAGAACCAGTTCTGGTCTCCGGTCAGCATAGACGACATCCTCCTCCCACTGGGCCATGAAGAGGTTGGCGAGGCTGGGGGCGAATTTTGCCCCCATAGCCACACCCCTCTTCTGAAGGTAAAACTGGTTCTGGTACCAAAAGTAATTGTGCCGAGTGGCGAATCTCAACAATTGCATGATGAAATTCCGCTGTAGGAAAGGAAGCTCTTTATTCCTTGACAGATAATTTTCTACAGCTTCAAAGCCCAAATTGTGGGGTATGCAAGTGTAGAGCGCCGCCACATCGGCGGTAACCAGAAGCATCCCTTCATGGAAATGTACAGACTCCAATAGCCTAATGGTGTCACTGGTGTCCTTTAAATAGGAGGGAGTGGAACGTACCAAAGGCTGTAAATAATAATCGACATATCTCCCAATTCGGGCCGTGACCGAGTCAATTCCGCTGACTATGGGTCGGCCAGGGGGATTGACAGGGTCTTTATGGACCTTTGGGAGATAGTAGATGGTGGGGATGCGTGGGACCTGAGGACCCAAAAAGTTCTTTTCTTTTTTATTAAGAATTCCCAGAGCAAACCCCTCTTCCACTAATTCAAACAAGGCCTTATTATAGGTCGTAGTAGGGATAGGGCTGTAAGTCTCGGAATCCTCTAGGATATTAGTCATTTCTCTCAAGTATTTATCTTTATCGAGGATGACTATTCCTCCACCTTTGTCGGCAGGACGTATTATAAGGTTCTTCCTTTCGCACAGGAATTTAGGCCATTCTTAATCTCAGGTTTAACATGAGTGTATTTCCTATGTTGGGCTAATTTGTCTAAATCTGACAATACCAAGTTCTTGAAAACTTGGATTGCCGGTGCCACTGCACCGGGAGGGTTGAATAAGGAGGGATTCGATAATCCTGAATGGATGAAGTTTTTTTTAGATGTAGACACATCTGTAGCTGAGGTACCTTGGCTGGTGGTAGGGACCACCGACGAAGTAGCCCTATGTGTGGAGATGGAATGAGCATTGACAGGCCTCACTGCTTCCGCCAGAAAATGTCTCTGTATACTCAATTTACGCGTGAACTTTAAAATATCAATGAAAGTGGAAAATTTGTTAAGAGGTCTGGGGGGGACAAATTTAAGGCCTTTGTCGAGGACTGAGGTTTCGGCTTCTGTTAAAGTAACTGAGCTGAGGTTGAATATGCCAGTCCCTTTTATGTTCTTTTTCTTTTGGCCTTGGACCCTCCTCCCCCCTCTGGTCCCTCTTTTCTTTCCACATTTCCCGGGTGCTCTTCCCTTAGTTCTTGAAAACCCGAAGATTGGGTTGTACTCGGATAATTTTGATTGTAATGAAAAGGGGACCTGTGATAAAATTCCTCTTCCCTATCATAATGAGAATATGAATTCTGATATGGGTAGGGGACATGATCTCATAACGGGGCAAATCGGTTGTGGGTGCGAATCGGAGTATGGTAATTATAATCCGAATCTAAATAAGGTTGAACCCTGTTGTCTAGGGAATGGTTCCTATTTTGGGGAGGGCCTCTCGTTTGGTTCCTGTAGTGAGGGTCCACCTGGTAACCCCTAAGTTGTTCTCCCCCTCTTCCCCTAGGGGCCCCACCACCTCTTAAGGCAGATGGAGGGGGGCCCCAAGGGGGTTTAGGCGGAGCCTGTCTTGGGCCTCGCTTTTTAGGAGTGGCCCCTTTAGGCTTGTGCTTTAGAGATGGTTCGTAAGTTAATTTCCTATCTGGATGAACGTCTCGGGGGTGGGTGGTCTCCATAGCTGGAGGCTCATCTTCAGGAGGAGAAGATGTATTAATTTTCTTCTGCCAACTGAAAACAGAGTGGGTGGTATAGTCAATGAAGTCTCTATTATACTTTTTTTGTTTTTTATTTCTTTGGTCCTTTTCTTCTTTTTCAAGGGTATTTTTGAGGTTGGTGGATAAGGACGTGTATTCTACTGTATTTTTATGAGTAGCTAACTTGTCTCTCAGCTCTCTGATCTCTACATCTATGAGGGACAGTTTAGTTTTCTTCCTATTCACCAAAAACCCCAAAAGTTTCAGACCAGCTTCATTAAAATATTTGAACCAGGATTCTAAATCCGGTTCATCTTGTTGTGGATAAATATCCCATCTGAGACCTCTGGGTACCATCCCTTCCTTGGCGTATTGTTCAAGAAAGGCTGTATCCCATAGCAGGTGTAATTCACTAATCATGAGGTTTTTAAGCCTCATGAACATACCCCCTATTTCAGAGTCAGGTTTTGTATTGATGAAGACACCCTCAATATTAAGGGACCTGGAAATTCTATATTTATATAGATAAGAGAGACATGGAATTTACAAACAGCAGCAATTATTTTCTGGCAAAAATCATGGCATTTACTGGCACATTTTTTTTTTTTTTTTATCAATATGTTTTATTGAAGTAGAATAAAGTGATACAATTACAAAACATACAATAGCTGTGATGGGATACACCATTAATACAAAAAAAAAAACATAACTGGATAGGCCCGAATATATCAAGCAATTACCAATATAGGAGAGAAAGACTAAATCGTGCAAGACAATTGTTATACACTGATGAGGTGTATGCACTGTAGCTTGAGAGAGACGAATTGGGAGAAGGAAAACAAAGAAAAGAAAAGGGGGAGGGAGTAGGAGGGTGAAGGGGAAGAAGGGGAGAGTAGAAGAAGAGGTAGAAAGAAAGAGAAAGAAAGAGGATTCTGGTCAGTCACCGTAATATAATGTAATGAAGAGGAACAGAACATGGTCTAGAATGCAAATTTTTCAGACTTTAGTTGTACATTTAGAGTTACATAGCCAAATAGCCCATTTATCTCTAAATCTATCTACAGTAGAGTTAGTGATCGCTAATAGTTTCTCCATCTCGCATTGATGGTTGAGAGTGGTGATGGAGTCAGAGGGCGATGGAGAGGTGGGTGTTTTCCATAGTCTCGTAATAGTGAGTTTCGCTGCCAGTAGAAGTTGTAATATCACTACTCTCATTCTGGGTGGATATTCGTGGATGTTTAGGTGTAGAATGGCTAACTCAGGGTTAGGGAGAATGTTGTGATCACAAATATCTGATAGGAGAGAAAAAATTTTGTTCCAAAATGAACGTATTGATTTGCATGATTACAGTGTGTGAAAGAGTGTACCAGTTTCTCCACAATTTCGCCAGCAGAGAGCTGACTGGGAAGGGTAGAACTTAGAGAGCTTGTATGGAGTAAGGTACCATGAGTGCACAGTTTTTTGAAATTGTTCCCAATGGTTCGTACATTTGGATGCAACATAAGTGTTAACGAAGGCTTTCTGCCAACTGTTATCTGGAAAAACCATGGCCAAGGTTTCTTCCCATTTAAGAATAGTTGTGGTTTTTGAAAAGTTATCTTGGGAATTACAAATGTTATAGAATAGGGAGATTCCTTTTAATGGGCACTTAGTGTCTTGAAAAAATTTAAGTATCACAGTTGGTAGCTCTAAGTATAGGGGCAAGGGGTGTCTCAAAATAAAAGATTGGATTTGCATATAGGTAAAGTGGGTGTGGGGAGGGAGATTGAAGTGTGAGCATAGGTATCCGAATGTGTGGAGAGAAGTGCCCTGGTATAGCTCCTTCAGGAGTGTAATCCCTCTGGATTTCCAAAGGTGTAGGTTAATATGAGGGATGAAGTGTTGGAGCACCACGAGGGGGGTGTCGATCTTAGATAGGGAATTTCGAGGTGTAGAGGGGATGGAGAATTCGGACCACATTTTAGTAGAGATCTGTATTGTCGGAATCAAGGAGGTGGGGAATGAGGCTCTCAATTGAATAGCAATAAGGGTTGATGTAGGATCTTTAAAGGGAATATTTACACGCTCTAAATGCGACCAAGATTTATGGTCATGGGGAGTCCACCAATATCTAAGTTGGTCTAGCACACAAGCTTTGTAGTAAGCCAGAACGTTGGGGACTCCCATACCTCCATTCGTCCTGTGCTTCAACATAATGGAGAGTGAGCACCTAGGCGATTTATGATTCCAGATAAACTGGGTAAAGAGCTTTTGAATCGAGGAGAAAAAGGTGGATGGAATGGGGAGTATTAAGGTGCGAAACAGATACAGCAGCTTGGGAAAGATCAGCATTTTTAAACTCGCTATTCTTCCCCCAACTGATAGTTCTTGTGTTCGCAAATAGGATAATTGTCTGGGGAGTGATTCCAAAAAGGGTTTAAAAATGTGATGATATAGTTGCGCAGTGTGTGTGGTTAGCTGTATGCCTAGATAAGTCAATGAAGTGGGTGTCCAAGCAAAGGGAAATTCTTTACTTAATGAGGTTTGTAGGGGGGTCAGAATATTGATACCTAGAATCTGAGATTTGCAATAAGTACCGCTTTGAGATATCCCCAGTGGACCCTGTCGAACGCCTTCTCTGCATCCAAAGAAAGGAGCAGAGAAGGCGTTCGGGAAGAGCCGGCTTGTGAGATCAGATTAATAAGACGTCTGGTACCGTCAGGAGCTTGTCGACCAGGTATAAATGCTACCTGGTCCGGTTGAACAAGGTTAGGCAATACTTTTTGTAGTCTTGCGGCTAAAAGTTTAGCATATATCTTGATATCAGTATTGAGCAAAGATATGGGCCTATAATTAGCGGTACTAGTGGGATCTTTGTTAGGCTTAGGTATTGTAATAATCACCGCTTTTAACATCTCAGGGGGAAAGGTACCAGATGAGGAAGCGAGATTGAAGACATCTTGCAAGTGGGGGGCAATTTCTTTGGATAGATGCTTGTAACATTCATTTGAGAATCCATCATCTCCGGGGGACTTCCGGTCGGGCAATTTGCTGATAGATAAGCAGATTTCTTGAGTTGTGAATGGTTGGGAAATAGAATCAAGTTGGGCAGTTGTGAGGGTGGGTAAATTGACTTTGTGTAGGAAATCTGCAATAAGTGCGGGAGAGGGTTGGGGGGTAGTTTCATCATTATGTAGGTCATATAGAGATTGATAATTGTCCGCAAAAGCATTTGCAATGTCTTTTGGGTAAAATAAGGAAGTATGAGATGAAGGGTGCTTAAGATTGGTAATTTTTTGCTGGATCTGCTTTGTCTTTACTTTTTTAGCAAGCCAAGCTCCTGCTTTATTGTGCAGGCCATAATAGTTGGCTCTAAGAAATTTAAGGTGATTTTCGTATTTGTATAAGAGGAGGGATCTCAAGGTTTGTCTGTCCTGGAGTATGTCACGTGTTAGTTGGGGGTCTTGGGTAGTTTTATTTTTTTGTTCTTTCAGGGATATAGAATTAAGCAAGTCTTCAATCTGCTTAGCTCTCTTCTTTTTAACATATGATGCTTTTTTAATCAGTATTCCCCTCATATACACTTTATAGGTGTTCCACAGAATAAATCTATTCGTTTCAGGGATATCGTTGTACATAAAAAAATCATGGTGTTCCTGGACGATATTTTGGTACAATTGCCTGTCGCTCAAAAGAGAAATATTCAATCTCCAAAGAGGAGGAGGAGAATTGCGTAGGTGGTCATCAAATGTCAGGGTGATTGGCGCATGATCCGACCAGGAAATTGTACCAATATCTGTGCGTAGAACATTTTGCAGCGAAGCCTTAGTGGTCAGAAAGAAATCAATACGAGAATACGAGGAGTGTGCAGCAGACATGAAGGTGAAGTCTTTTTCAGATCCATGGAGGCATCGCCAGGCATCATAGAGCTCATGCTGCAGCAATAAGGGAGCAATAGATTGTTTAGGACTTCTAGTAGGGGTAGTGGAGTCCATATCAGGGTTTAAAATTGTGTTGAAGTCCCCACCAATAATAGGAGTACCTTGCATCACTTCCACAACTTCGTTGAGCAGAGGGGTCAGGATTTTTTTTTGATTAGTGTTCAGAGCATATAGGTTGACAAGAGTGAAGGTAGTTCGATTGAGTTCGCAGATGAGGATGAGATATCTGCGTTGAGAGTCTGGAATGGTGCGAATAAGGTTGAAGGGTATAGAATCTTTAACAGCGATGAGAACTCCACAGGCCTTTTTTGGGCCATTAACCATATATAGGTGAGGGAAGTTACAAAAATTCACTTTGGGACAATTGTGGGCAGCAAAATGCGTTTCTTGGGCAAATATAATGTCCGCTTTGAGAATACGGGCTTCTTTTAATAGTGATGATCGCTTAAAAGGACTATTTAGACCTTTAGCGTTCAGTGACGGGATTTTCAAGGGCATAAGGAGTTAAATGGGTGCTGGAGAATTGTTGCGTAAAGGTTTACTATTTGGATATGATTAGCAGAAGCATACCTGGGAGATGAAGGAGCCTGTGCGCAGAATGCAATATGTGGAACATATGCAGGAGGAAGGCAATTGCTTGAAGGTGAGCAATAGAAGGGATCTTGGGAATCACAATTCTTGTCAGGTGACTCAGTAGGTAAACCAAATCCATTCCGAATGCTTAACATATCTTGCATGGTGACTGGGTAGGTGGGGGGCTCAGAGAAGGTGGTGAAGCAGAAGAGAAGAGAACAAATCAAGATCAACATATTAAGAAACTCCTGACAAACGCAGGCTCAATGGGCAGCCTAAGCTGCTTGGGTAACGTGGGGGGTAACTTTGAACCAATAGTGCAGTGCAAAAATAGAAGAAACACAGTAACATAGGCTCACAGCCTCACGCTGAGGAAATCTTGTATAGGAAGAGAATGGTCTCTTAAGAGTGAAGGGGTTAGCTCATGTCCATTCTGTTTCTGGATGTCCCAGCGTGGAAGGAGATGAGGCAGATGAGGGGGGAGGGTGTGCCTCCGCTGGGAGAAGTTGCCATTGTTTAAAGAGTTGTATGCCTTTGTCTACACTGTGGATAGGGAACATTTTTCCGTTCCAGGTAACCAGAAGCTTTGTGGGGAATCCCCAGCGATAAGTAACACTATTGTTTCGTAAAATTTTCGTAAGTGTGGCGAGCTTCTTTCTGTTCATCGCTGTTTGTTGCGATATATCTCTATACAGGGATATGCCCGTGGGCTCTATCAATGCACAACTCAATATCAGACAGGGATGGCAGAAGAGCTTTCAAGAGGCGTTGGATAAAATTTGTAAGCTCATTTGGGGGTACGGATTCAGGTATTCCCCTGAACTTTATATTATTCCTCCTCGAACGATCTTCTAGATCTGTTAGTTTAATCTGGAGGCGCTGATTTTCATTCTCTTGATCTGTGTAAGCATCAACAAGATCATTGTGAGCAGAGTACAATTCCGCCATTTTAGTTTCTAAGTAGTGTATTTTATCACTGTTGGTTTGAACTGTGGCACTCAGGGGAGCCATCATGTCAGAAAAGTCAGTGAATAGAGTTTTCCTGAGGGACAGCAGCATATCTTTCATAGTGCTTTCAGATATGGATTTGTGGCAGGGAACGTTTCAATTAATGACTCTACCTGTCTGCTCTGCATGAGACAGGGAGAGCTGACAGGCTGCATTCCGTGTGAGGGAACTTCCTCCTCCCTCCGCTGCCTAGTTTTAGCAGGGCTCCGAGTAGTTGGAGTGGATGGGGAAGAGAACTCCCCCGAGTCCTCGGGAGGAGTTGTGAAATGTTTCCCCACATTGTGGTGGCTGTGAGGCGAGCGGGCCGCGCCGCTGGAGCTGGGGCCAGCGCCATCTTGCTTACCTCGCGCGGCCGCCGCTGGATAAAAGTCTGTGAGGCGCTGGGGAGGCTTGTTTCCCTTCCTCCTCTTTGGCATAGTTCCCGGGAGAGATCGCCGTTAGAACGAGCGGGTTCCGGGCTCAGTACTTCTCTTCCTTGTGCAGTGTACTAGTTGCTGAGAGCGTGAGGCTGCTGGAGCTCTCAGTTAAGCGGCCATCTCTCACGCCGGCCGGACACACCCCCTCTACTGGCACATTTTTTATTGATACTGCAAAAAAAGGTGCCGTAAATGGCAGTTTTCAGTGCAAATATCAATATTTAAGCTATAAACTGCTATTAGCAATGTGTTAAGTTAAACAAAAGTCAAAAACCATATTTCTCCATTTGCATGAAAGTCAGATTAATATAACCCAACACAGAGTTCCCCCATATATCAGGAGGATTCCCCTTTACAGTGCAAGAGAACTCTGACATAAAGGGGAACATTGCAGATCATGATCTAAGCGGGAACTCTGATATAAAAGGGGGGCACTGGTGACCAGAGACCCCACTTATATCAGAGTCCACTGTATTCCCCTTTACATTAGAGTTCCCCCTTGCACTGTAAGACTATGATGTAAAGGGGAACTCTGGGAATGTGGGGGTGACCAGAGACCACCTTCCGCAGAAAGAAAACACTAAAGTAAGGGGGTTTACTGATATAAGGGGTAAACCTTTATATCAGTGCCCCCTTACAATATTGTATTGACCCCCCCCTCTCAGGTAGGCCTGGCAGCGCTGTCACTGACCTCCTCTCAGGTGCACCGTACAGGGCTCAGTCAGTCGGCCCCAGCTCGGTGGCTCTGGTTTTATCCCATAGTTTCCTCTCCACAGTCCATACATGTCGGACTTCTCCCATGACCCCCATCCCTGCAGCACTCCCACTGTTGACTCCGCTCCAGACTGCAGACGTGATATAAGAGAGATGGTCAGAGGCTGCGGATGGTACAGGAGAGGTCAGAGGCTGAAGATGGTACAGGAGATGTCAGAGGCTGCAGATGGTACAGGGGAGGTCAGAGGCTGAAGATGGTACAGGAGATGTCAGAGGCTGCAGATGGTACAGGGGAGGTCAGAGGCTGCGGATAGTACAGGAGATGTCAGAGGCTGCAGATGGTACAGGGGAGGTCAGAGGCTGCGGATGGTACAGGGGAGGTCAGAGGCTGCGGATGGTACAGGAGAGGTCAGAGGCTGCGGATGGTACAGGAGAGGTCAGAGGCTGCGGATGGTACAGGAGAGGTCAGAGGCTGCAGGAGAGGTCAGAGACTGCGGATGGTACAGGAGAGGTCAGAGGCTGCGGATGGTACAGGAGAGGTCAGAGGCTGCGGATGGTACAGGAGAGGTCAGAGGCTGCAGAAGAGGTCAGAGGCTGCGGATGGTACAGGAGAGGTCAGAGGCTTCGGATGGTACAGGAGAGGTCAGAGGCTGCGGATGGTACAGGGGAGGTCAGAGGCTGCGGATGGTACAGGGGAGGTCAGAGGCTGCGGATGGTACAGGAGAGGTCAGAGGCTGCGGATGTTACAGGGAAGGTCAAAGGCTGCGGATGGTACAGGAGAGGTCAGAGGCTGCGGATGTTACAGGGAAGGTCAGAGGCTGCGGATGGTACAGGGGAGGTCAGAGGCTGCGGATGGTACAGGAGAGGTCAGAGGCTGCGGAGGGGACGACAGGAGAGGTCAGAAGCTGCGGAAGGGACGACAGGAGGTCAGAGGCTGCGGAGGGGAGGGGGCGGACAGGAGGTCAAAGGCTGCAGGGGGGACAGGAGGTCAGAGGCTGCGGGGGATGACAGGAGGTCAGAGGCTGCGGGGGGGATGACAGGAGGTCAGAGGCTGCAGGGGGGGGACAGGAGGTCAGAGGCTGCGGGGGGATGACAGGAGGTCAGAGGCTGCGGAGGGGAGGGGGGATGACAGGAGGTCAGAGGCTGCGGGGGGATGACAGGAGGTCAGAGGCTGCGGAGGGGAGGGGGGCGGAACAGGAGGTCAGAGGCTGCAGGGGGATGACAGGAGGTCAGAGACTATGGGGAGGTGACAGGAGGTCAGAGGCTGCGGAGAGGAGGGGGGTGGACAGGAGGTCAGAGGCTGCAGGGGGATGACAGGAGGTCAGAGGCTGCGGAGGGGAGGGGGGCGGACAGGAGGTCAGAGGCTGCAGAGGGGAGGGGGGCGGACAGGAGGTCAGAGGCTGCAGGGGGGGATAGGAGGTCAGAGGCTGCGGGGGGATGACAGGAGGTCAGAGGCTGCAGGGGGGTGACAGGAGGTCAGAGGCTGCGGAGGGGAGGGGGGGACAGGAGGTCAGAGGCTGCGGAGGGGGTGACAGGGGGTCAGAGGTTGCAGGGGGGGGACAGGAGGTCAGAGGCTGCAGGGGGGGACAGGAGGTCAGAGGTTGCGGGGGGATGACAGGAGGTCAGAGGCTGCGGGGGGGGTGACAGGAGGTCAGAGGCTGCAGGGGGGGATGACAGGAGGTCAGAGGCTGAAGAGGGGGGACAGGAGGTCAGAGACTGCAGGGGGGGACAGGAGGTCAGAGGCTGCAGGGGGATGACAGGAGGTCAGAGGCTGCGGAGGGGAGGGGGGATGACAGGAGGTCAGAGGCTGTGGGGGGGATGACAGTAGGTCGGCGGCTGCGGAGGGGAGGGGGGTGGCCAGGAGGTCAGAGGCTGTGGGGGGTGGCAGGAGGTCAGAGGCTGCAGGGGGGGACAGGAGGTCAGAGGCTGTGGGGGGTGGCAGGAGGTCAGAGGCTGCAGGGGGGGACAGGAGGTCAGAGGCTGCAGGGGGGGACAGGAGGTCAGAGGCTGCAGGGGGGGGCAGGAGGTCAGAGGCTGCGGAGGGGAGGGGGGGACAGGAGGTCAGAAGCTGCAGGGGGGGACAGGAGGTCAGAGGCTGCGGGGGGATGAAAGGAGGTCAGAGGCTGCGGGGGGATGACAGGAGGTCAGAGGCTGTAGGGGGGCAGGAGGTCAGAGGCTGCAGGGGGGGCAGGAGGTCAGAGGCTGCAGGGGGGCAGGAGGTCAGAGGCTGCGGGGGGGTAGGAGGAAGAGGCCACCAGACGAGTACTCACTGCGGCGAGCGCTGTAACTGCTTTACTTTTAAAAATGGCGCCGCTCTGCGCCATCGTGTCACTGCGCATGCGCCCGCATTTCCGAGAATTGCCGAGTGTGTACGGGCTTTCCCGAGCACGGCTAGCTCGGGAAAGCCCTACACACTTCCGACAACAATCCGAGAACAGCGCTGGCGCCTGTGCAGTTGCATGTCAGCCCGGCGGCCCTGCAACCATATTTCTTTCAGGCGCCGCTGCCCTCACAGCGGCCCCAGGGGCAGCCAGACAGCCGGCCCCCCGGGGGATTTCCCGGTATCCCGGTAGGCCAGTCCGGCCCTGGGCTCAATCATAAAACACAATACAGCACTACAACTAGGATACTAGTGTTGTATGGTAGGTGCTGTAGAATAGGTGCAGCAGGCTTACAGTGTAGTGATACAACAACTTATAGATGCAACCTCGTCTGTCTCCTGTCGCTATTTGGTAAAGGTCATCTTATTGCTGAGTGCAGTGAACATAGAAATGATGACAAACACAATCCTAAAGACAAATGCGACCAGTTAGTTAAGCAATGCAATATCCATGTGCCAAGCAAAAAAGCATGTAAAAAAACCTGTACACTAACATTTTACAGTAAAACAAGGCAGTATATGTACAAGTAATTATCACTAAGAGTATATATCAAAACGTAGGGAGCAATTATCACTGAAGACCTTTTCAGAGAAATCAGAATAAGTCTGACTAGTCATGGCCTAGCCTACAATATACATATCTGCTTTTGTGCGTCTTCTTTTTTTTAAAGATGTTTGTAGTGCAATCTGCATGCACATAAGGTTTTGTTCCTAAATGAGATGCACGTGTAAAAGGTTTTTTTCCTACATAAACATGTAACAGCAACAACATTAGAAAAAAATCTCTATGTTATTAGATCCCTTGACAAAGTTACGTGACCTAGAGATGTATCACGTAGAGAGGAGCCGGTGACGTCACGTCACAGCCGGAGGGGAGCAGAGCGCCATTTTATTGGAGATATACAGAGCACTCAAACGCTGCATCCATAGGATAACATAGAGGCGGTTTGATATTGTATAAATTGTGAGTTTTATTTTAATTATCTATTAAAAATAAAGGTAGAAACACAGTGAGCACTATGCATATTATTCCTTTTTGAGTCCTGCGTGGGAGTATACATTAGAATAACCCAGGATGGCGATGGATTGAGGGGCAATTGAGGCATTAGCCAGGAGGAAAAATCCACAGAGGAGTAAAATAACCCTATATTTAAGGGGAAAGCGTGGCTGACCTAATATATATTGGATTCATCCCATGAGGTGAGAGCGGTGTTAGGTCCCATTTGCACGGGATGCTGCTAAACGTACGTTTAGAGGCAGTTGGATGCTTTTTTCAACTGCCCGTGAACTCATTCAATGTTATCCTATGTGACCATGTACACAGTCTTGTTTATTGCCGTTCAGACGCTGAAAATTTCCACGTTTCAGACGGCAAACGTGACTAAACGCGGCTAAACGCGGTACCGGCATTTAGACGCGTTTTAGTTTACAAACATTTTTAAAGGTACCCTATATTTTTGACATGAAAAGACAAAAATACGATGGAAAACGATGAAAAAACATTAAATTTTTTTTTTAAATGTTTTAATTACTTGAGATGATTCATAGACCATATATAGCCCTTGATGCAATGCAGTACACCACTAGCAAATTTTAATTGGAATTTGACCCATATGTTCAGATTTGACCAAGATGACCCCACCGTTGAGCTTGACCCCCGACTTGATATATTATAAAAAATTAAATTATTGTTTAAATTTGCATAAAATAGACAAAATATTTTTTTTTTAAAAAGTAATTAAAAAACAAAAATAATACCATATACAGCTGAAAAAAATCAAATAAATATATTAATCAATTAATATTTAATTATTAAAAATATTTTAAAAATTTGCCAAAAAAATGTTATATATTATAAAAAATTGAATTAACGTTTTAAATTTGGATAAAATAGACAATATATTTTTTTTTTCAAAAAAATAAAGGAAAAACAAAAATAATACATCAGTACATATATATATATATATATATATATATATATATATATATATATATATATATATATATATATATATATATAATTATATGCACATACCTGATCGTCACCAACAGACGTTCCTCTGGTGACACACGCTTCCTCATGTTGGTGTCCATGCGTGTCAGACTGGGTCATACTTTTTCTAGTAGAAGGTCAAATGTGGCAATGGACATGCGTGTGAAATTAAAAAAATTGTCGGGGTAGGTATGCAGCTTTATGTACATGTTGGAAAAATATCCTACCGACATTCGCTGAGCAACCAATGAATGGGTCCAATAGCGACGAACTCTGGACCTCGCACACAATTTTCTACATTGTTCTAGCCTCATCAAGAGCAATGTCAGGAGAATTTCCTCACATATGCTTGTGATGGGATCTATTGCAAAAAAAGCGCACAGAAATAGAGGCAAATACAAGTATACAGCTGCTCTCTCTGCTGCTGCTACTCACTCTGGTCAAAATGGCTGAAATAGTTAAATAACAATGTTTTTGGAGCTTGAGGAGGTTATCTTAATAAACGCTTCTAGACGCAAACGTGGTAAAACGCGTCTAAACATGGCATGCAAACGTGGCAAAGCGGGCATTTCTAAACGCCGGTTTCAAGTTCGTTCAGAGGAGTTTGCCCCAGCGTCCCGTGTACATGGAGCCTAACACTTGTGGTGGAATAGAAGCACTACAAATATAAGCATTCCCTAGAGCAGGGGTGTCAAACTGGCAGCCCTCCAGCTGTTGCGGAACTACAAGTCCCATCATGCCTCTGCCTGAGGGAGTCATGCTTGTAACTGTCAGCCTTGCAATGCCTCATGGAACCTGTAGTTTTGCAACAGCTGGAGGGCTGCCAGTTTGACACCTGTGCCCTAGAGTATTCACTGGTGGAAAAAGACTGTTTACACCTATATTTCATGCTGCAAAAAAACTTGTACAATAATCACTTTAACAAAGAACACTGGATGTCACTTTATTGTTGGATCTATGGAACTTTTGATTCATGTTTTTTGTGGAAGAATATACATTTCCTTTATTACATTCCTATATGTGCATATTTATATGTATAGTTTAACACCAGTGATGGTACAGCACTCCCCTAATAAGTGCGGAGATCAATTAACTCAATACTCTGTGTGGGTCCTCTATTGAGGATGACAACATAAAAAAAAAATTAAATAAGGAATAAAACAGTGAAGACACTACAACAGTGTCACTTTAAACAAATAAACAAATGCAATAAACCACCACTTTGATGCCAGTGTCCCTGAGCAGAGAGTCTCATGCATTTAAGCCTGTAAAAACATATGGCATAACAAAAAACAGTCCACAGAATCACTGGGAGTTTGTGGGTACTGTGGTGACAAAAACACCTCCAGTGTCCCTCCATCTTCACTCATATGCACTCCCCTCTATGCTGGACCCAATACAGGTCACCATGCACCTTCCCCTTTAAGGGGTATATGGATTCTCTGGTGGATGCTAAATCCTCTGTTGGTGTCTTTGGTGATCACTGACGGTAAGGAATCCTGACAGGTACTTGCAACGTTTCCTAAGATCATCCTGAGCAATGGTGCTCAAAGGGAACTGAAAAGGACTAACATAGTGCTGAATCTTTATAGGAAACTTTAACTACTTCCATACAGGGCATTTTCACCCCCTTCCTGCCCAAGCCAATTTTCAGCTTTCGGCGCTGTCGCACTTCGAATAACAATTGCGCAGTCATACTACACTGTACCCAAATGAAATTTTTATCATTTTTTCCGCACTAATAGAGCTTTCTTTTGGTGGTATTTGATCACCCCTGCGTTTTTTATTTCTTGTGCTATAATAAAAACAAGAGTGATAAGTTTGAAAAAACACAATATTTTTTACTTTTTGCTATAATAAGTATCCAAATTTTTTTTTTTTTTAAACAATTTTTTTTCCTTATTTTAGGCCGATACGTATTCTTCTACATATTTTTGGTAAAAAATATCGCAATAAGCGTATATTTATTGGTTTGCGCAAAAGTTATAGCGTCTACAAAATAAGGGGATAGATTTATAGCATTTTTATTATTATTATTTTTTTTTACTAGTAATGTCGGCGATCTGCAATTTTTATCGTGACTGCGATATTGCGGCGGACACATCGGACAATTTTGACACATTTTTGGGACCATTCACATTTATACAGCGATCCGTGCTATAAAAATGCATTGATTACTGTATAAATGTGACTGGCAATGAAGGGGTTAACCAGGAGGGGGCGTTGTAGGGGTTAATGTGTTGCTAGGGAGTGATTCTAACTGTAGGGGGAGGGGATTCACAAGGGGAGGAGACCGATCGGTGTTCCTCTGTACAAGGAACACACCATCGGTCTCCTCCCATTTGAATGAAGACACGTGACTCCCTGTGTCGAACACGCGTAGGGGAGGGGCCAGGACAGAGTCAGCAGCATACAGCTGGGCTGGGAGAAGCGTATACCCTGCGGCAGACCGATCTGTGTTTTCATACAGCTTTTTATTGTTTGGTGCACAGCAGCACCAAGAAAATGTGAGTACCCCTTTGTGGGGAGTGGTCTTTTTTTGAATAAATATCATTTAATAGTACTACACTATATAGTCTCTCTTCATTTTTATAATTGGATGTCTATGGAGCCACATTAACCTAGAGTGGAGATCGTATCTAGCTTACCAAGCAGAGCCCAGGGGGTGGCTACACAGCGTGATTTGACACAAGTTAATCACTGTGTCACACGCTCTAAGGTGAGCGCAATCACTTTGGGGGGGCACTGAGGCACATCACGGTTGTTTGTGACACTGGAATTCAGCACATTGGAGGATGTGGACATTTATTGTTGTCTACGGATATGGATGCACATTTAATTTGGATTTTTTGGACACTATTATAAGGATTTCACCAATAGAGATCTCATCAATTGTGTTTTAAAGACGCACTGTGCACTTATATATAATCTGATTTAAACAGATACGTGCATGTTGCACTTTATATGAGTTATTGCATGTTTTCAGTTTGTCACCGGATTAGGATAGTCAGTATATGCACAAGTATATATTTTAACACTGTTATAGTTACATGTATGCACATTGCACTTAAAATTGTTCATATATATGTATATTGTATGCACATTGCACGTGAGTAGGAATGCATATAAATATGTTTTGGATGTTTTACTTTTCATTTGTTTAAGTGATTTTGGGTATTACCCTTTATGGTATATAATCAAGCGCAGCGCAATTTTTTATTTATATTCTTTGCACGGTTATGAATACGTGAACTGCGTTTGCTGCTAGATATTTATCTCTACTATTATTTTTTAACTATTTGTACACTGAGCATTGGATTATTGTGGCTCGCAAGATTTCTACCTTTTGTTTGTGATTCTTGAGTTATTTTCCTATCCAAGATATATCATTTAAAAGCAGTGTGTGTTGCAGCTGTCGGCCTGCAGGGCCCCCGGCCAGACAGGGTAGATCAACGCACCAGCACAGGTAGATAGGTAAAATGGCAGCAAAGGGGGAACAAGAGCAGAGTCCCACACAAAGGACAAACCAGGCTGGCCCTCCGAGGTATACCCCTTACTGATAAGTCTGGTAGCTACGTGATGCAGGTCTTGGCTTGTGTCCACACTCACAGCAGGCATGGTGTAGAATGGGAGTAGGTTCAGCTGGCTGTGAAGGGGTCTCTCAGCTGGGTAAGCATTTCCTGCTCCAGGCCCCGCTGGATGGAACTCGGCCATCCGCTATGGAGTCTGTGTTTGACACTAGGCTTGGAGCGCAAGGAAGTGTTCAAGCGGGGGGGGGGTGATGTCTTGTCTTGCATACACCAAGTCGTGATTTTTTCATTATGAACGCTAGTTTTACAAGACCGAGCGCTTACAGCTCGTACTTGATTCTGAGCATGGGTGGACTTTTGTCCAACGGACTTGTGTACACAAGATCGGAAAGTCCGACAACAAACATTTGCTGGTGGAAAATTTGAGAACCTGCTAGTCTGACAACAAATGTTCGATGGAGCATACACACGGTCGGACTTTCTGCCAGCAAGCTCACATCCAACATTTGTTGTCGTAAAATCCGATCGTGTGTACCAGGAGTTTTATTAGGAGTTTTTCTGTGCTTCACATAGAAGTTTGCAAATCTATTATGATGCTGTGTTTTCATGGGAGAGGGCAGAAGGATGACTAGTGGCAGAATTCTGGTTTATTAGACTTACTGATTTGCAGATCAAACAATATTATTGAAGGTATAATTCCTTCTTTTGTGCTTGAACTATGAATGCTAAGATATGTTTTCTATAATTACAAATGACATTTGTTTTCATTATCTGATCGTCAGCAAATGTAATTTGTTACTTCAGCCAATAGAAAATTTTCCCACTCAGTTATTACTACAATGACTTAATATTTTATAGCTGATTAAAACAAGGAGTGTAGCAGCTTACACTATACTATATGTTTTACTATTTTTTAACAACATAAATATTACTGCTTTCCATCATAAAAATCAAATGTTATCATTAATATTGAAGGGCTCATCTTTCAGACATCTTCCCTCAGAGATCACCAATTATTTTTTTTGCTATAGACAGACATATGTTTCAAACCATCCTTATTCATAGCATATATGTATTTGATGGCAAATCATTTACAGCAGTTTTAGTTTAGAAACTATGACAGTTGTTCATAGTCAATCTCACAGTGACAAAAAGCAGAAATTCACCTAATGTTCCTTAAAAGAATTCTAGTTTGACCCTTATAAGCCCAAGGTTATTTGCTGTGAGGATGCTTAATGGAAGGGTTATGTTAATAATGTCCACAAAAGGGTGCCTTGAGAGAGCTGTGGTCGTGGCACTCCCTGACAGCTAATAGATATTACACTTGTTATATAGTAGTGATCCTTTAGGCCACAGGTCATTTCCCTTGCTTAATATTTAAGCAAGGATGGTTGACTAGTGCATGAAACAGATTTTTACTGGTGATCCAAGCTTCTTAATATACAGAAAGCTTACAAAGTTATGCTAATTCTTTCCTTCTTAGAATGCAGGGTAACTTTTCATAAATCTATCTGTACTGTATGTCCTTGAAAATGACAGATGCAAGTTATAAATGAATTGTAATATAAAATAAGAGTGACATATTTAAAGACTTTAAACTAGAACAAAAGTTTAAGATGCATTATTAAACCTTAATATACCAAGCAAATGAGTCACAATGCATTCCGGCTGACAATAAAATTGTAATTTTACTATCACACATAGTATGACTTTTTTTTTTCTAAAAATACTAAGTACTGTCTAGATTTTTATCCAACATTAGCAGTTGTATTCATCATGAAATAATCACTTGCTCTTGTGATAAATACCTAGACCAACTACAAATGCAGCAACAACACTTCTTCAACTATATAAATATGGGCATACAAATTGGGATATTTCATTGACACAAACACCTCAGTTATGCCACCACTTAAAATCTCTTGGATGGATAAATCCAATTCTTATACACACACTGTATAATCCTTGGTTCATGGTTTATGTATTTTTTTGTTGCATTTTACAGAAACTTACTGCTGTCCATTTAACATTTCTTATGGATCTAGTTCACATCTGTGCATTTTGAGCCGTGCCTTTTTTGGAAAGGGATGGGGACTTTTTTCCCAAAACAAATTGCATTTTGTGTGTATAATGCCTCGTACACACGATCGGATATTCCGACAACAAAATCCATGTTTTTTTTCCGAAGGATGTTGGCTCAAACTTGTCTTGCATACACACGGTCACACAAAGTTGGTTGGAAATTCCGAACGTCATAACACGTACAACAAGCGGAGAAAAAAGAAGTTCAATAGCCAGTGCTGCTCTTCTGCTTGATTCCGAGCATGCGTGGCACTTTGTGCATCAGAATTGTGTACACACGTTTGGAATTTACGCAAACGGATTTTGTTGTCGGAAAATTTGAGAACCAGATCTCAAATTTTGTGCGACGGATATTCCGTTGGATACTGTCCTATGGAGCCTACACATGGTTGGAATTTCCGACAAAGGGCTCCCATCGAACATTTTCCGTCGGAAAATCCGACCGTGTGTACGGGGTATTAGACTTTAATGGACCTGCACCAAAAACGCAAGTGTTGTGTTTTTGATGCATTTCATGGTTTTTTTTTGGCTAATAGGAAAGTATGACAGTTGTCTTCATAGAGTGTGACTTTGATGCAACCTGGATGAAACTTTACACTCTCTGGCACTCAAGTCACACAAAAGTTGCATCAAAGTAGTGCAGGAATCCTTATGTGTCCAAAGTCGCATGTTAGGGTTAAGGGCTAGGGTTAGGGTTAAGGGCTAGCGTTAGGGTTAAGGACTCGGGGTGGGGTTAAGGGCTAGGTTTAGGGTTAATTATTAGGGTTTAGTGTTACAGTTAGAGTTAGGGTAAGGATTTGGGTTTTAAAAGTCGCATCAAAATAGTGCAGGAACCTTTATGTGGCCAAAGTTTCATGTTAGGGTTAGGGATAAGGGCTAGGGTTAGGGTTAAGGGCTAGTATTAGGGTTAATGGCTAGGGTTAAGGGTTAGGGTTAAATGTTAGGGTTAGGGTTACAGTTAGAGTTAAGGTAAGGGTTGGGGTTAGAGTTAGGGTTAGAGTTAGAGTTAGGGTTAGGGTTAGAGTTAGGGTTAGAGTTAGGGTTAGTGGTAATTGTTAAGGTTATGGTTAGGGGTAATAGGATTAATGGTAATTGTTAGGATTAGGATGCTAACCCTAACCTAATGATTACTGCTAACCCTAACTCTAATGATTACAGATAACCCTAACATGCGTTTTTGATGCAACTTGAGTGACAGAGAGTGCAAAGTCGCATCAAAGTCGCATCAAAGTCTCATGCCATCGACAGAACTGTCATGCTTTCCAATCAAAAAACACCATGCAAAATGCATCAAAACGCGTGTTCAAAAAAGCAGAATACACTGGAAACCCATCAACCGCAACTTGCATAGATGTAAACTTAACCTAAATAAAAAAATGAAACTCTGGAAAACAATAACATAATTACACATCAATAGGAAACAAACTATTTCCTACACACCTATGATATACTAGTGAGAATTGTTGAATGACAATACCTGTGCTCATATGTGTCGCACTATTGCAGAAAACTGTAATCCATGCAATTAAAAAGCGGATACAGGTAACACATTTTTGAAACATATTCCACCTTCTCACATTAAATTCACAGAAATGTGTTTTCTCAAAAGGCTTTCTGTGGCTATGTAACAAGGCTCAACTGCATTGTGCGTTCAGTATACACCAAGGTCCGATGAATAGTAATATTTATTTAGCACCCTCTTTCACAAAATTATTGCATGGATTACAGAATTTAAGAAACGCCCCTATCAACATTTAAATATAGAGTATGGACTGGTGCTCTGTAGCTCATCAGTGGCTACACACACATTTTCTGGTCTTGTACAAATTTCCAATCATTTTCGATAATGTCTTTAAAACAATCATACAATTAAGCATGGTAGCCTTTGATCAGAATCCTGCAGATTGTCTTCTCCACCTGACAGAGAGACTCGTCTCAAAGTATACAGCTTAATTCGATATGTGATTGCTGAATGCGGCTAAGGCCTTCATTCCCCTCCTATGTAGGCAACCAACTGCCATCCAGATCTCCTTGGTACTCCAAAATAAATTACATCCTATACATGGAAGACTTTACCTCTACCCTACATAATACTGAAGAGATATTCAGAATGATATGGAGACCATGGCAACATTTTCCAACCACTGATCAATACTTATGAGAAATAACCCAAGATTCTAGTCCACCTTTATAACACCCTACCCCTTACCCATCACCTTCTCTCCCCCGGGGAGTGACAATCTCTACTTCATTTTATCTTACTCTAACCATAATTTAAATCGATGTACTCCCACCGTCACCATCACCCTGCCCCAAGGAGTGACATTTTCCACTTCTCTTTATCTTTCACCCCCCCTACACACACATCTTATTAGCACTGAAGTGCACTCCTTTTCTCCTGATCTCTACAGTAACCAATATAAAGTAATCTTATAATGCATTAGCCAACTTGAATAATGGGACAATCTGTTTATCATGTATAATTATTTCTGAGTAGATATCATACGTTTGATACTGTTTCTCTCATCTGAATGTTATATGTTTTTAAACGTGCTACTGAGATTTGTTATTCATTGTTTGCTGATGGAATTTTTGTTATGGCAACGCTTATCAGAACACTGATGTCTTTTATATGATCTGATAATTAAAGAATTACAAAAAATATAGAGTATGAAATGTGTTCTTGCAATTAAAAAAAAAAGTTGCTGACAAATTGTCCCTGATATTCTCTCTTTATAGGCTATCAGACCTGATCAATATTACCTGACATTTAGACACTTGTTTAAAAATATTGTTAGCCACTAATATTTAGGCATGCATTTTTTTTACATGAAAAGTCAACCATGCACCTTCCAGATGCAAGGGAACAGGAAAGCTACGGTGGGCATGGAACAGATAAGAACAATGCTTCCTCCACAATGGGAGGGAATGTAAAGCCAGCTGTTGTGGGCAGTTAATTGACAGCAATAACACATGCATCGGTAGAGTCCACTATTTTTGTAAACACCTCAGATTACCAACTGTATGATTCAGTTATTCTCGACAATTTGACACAAACTACAGCCAGGGTTAGCTTTAAGCAGCGCTTTCCCATTGTGAACTATTTAACTTGTGCACATTGCTAGACTATCTTCAATATTTGGGCAAGGATAGGTTGAGTAAAGGCACACTAGATATTACAACAAATTTTGCTTCTGATGAGGCAAATCACAGAGTGTCTGATACTGGTGACAGTTACTCAAATTTGAAGGAGATGATAAAATGACAGAAGAGGTTGAGGGGGATTTTACACTTTACCACTTTTTTCTTTTTCAATATATATATATATATATATATATATATATATATATATATATATATATATACATATATATATATATATATATATATATATATATATATATATATATATATATATATATATATATATATATATATATATATATATATGTGTGTGTATGTATATATATGTGTGTATATATATCATAAATATTTTCCGTATTTTTCTCACTAACATAGGAAATTCAAATGTGCTGCACACAATTTACAAGTGCAAACATAAGCATATATTACTTACACACTGATTCCAACCCAATAACCCTAGTATTGTTGACTGGGTTATGAAAATCAATTAACTTCAGCCACATGATAATACAAGTCCATCATCACTCTGGAGAAACAATGAGAGGAATTTACTAAAGCTGCAGCTGTGAGAATTTGGAACAGCTGTGCATAGTAACCAATTCGTTTCTAGCCTCAGCTTGCCCAGTTAAAGTGGTGTTCCGGCCGAAATTATACTTTTTTAAATAAAAATACCCCTATAATACACAAGCTTAATGTATTCTAGTAAAGTTAGTCTGTAAACTAAGGTCTGTTTTGTTAATTTATAGCAGTAGTTTGTTATTTTATAAACTTTCAGCAGGCCGTGGTCATCTTAAGTGTGGGCATCTGAAGCCAGACTGTATTTCTTCCTGGATCTCATCCTTGCAGATCTCGCACATGCTCAGTGCAGCACAAGCAGTGTAATATGTTTCAGGTCAGGTTTCCATAGCAATGGCAGTTTCAGAGGAAGTTGCCGCCCCTTCCCAGAAGGCATTGCAAACAGGAAATGATGCGATGGGCTGAGGCCAGGGAGAAGGAAGTGAAAAATGAATATAGCAGATATACAGTAGGTGCTGAGAAAAAAAAATAAAAAAATATCCAATTTGTTTACAGTGCACAGTTTAGTGAGGGATGCTGAAGAGTTGTAAAAGTGGGTGGAACTCCACTTTAAGCCTTAAAAAAGAAAGCTAGAATCTGATTGGTTGCCATGCACTCTCCCAGAATGCCATTCACTTGGCATATCTAAATCAGTTTTAAAGAGACAATTATAAATAATAGATAGATGATAATAAATAAATGTTTTATTTAATGAACACATTTGAACTTTAAAACATCTCAGTCATTAGCAAAAAAGTCCATTACATATTTATCTACGGTACTTTTTTTTCTTTTGTTTTTCCTCTTTAGCCAGATGAATTGCTTCCTTTATAATTTCACATCTTTTAGTTTAAAAGGCCTAATCTGTTTTACTTGCATATGTTGTGTGTCATGTTCCACTTACATTGCTATAATGCTATTATAACAGCTGTCATGACAGAAAATCTCTTTAATGGGGATGCAAACAATAACGCATTTTTGGTAGTAGTGGGCTAGAGCAGTGGACATTTTTTTTTAATTGCTGTTTGTGACTAAGTGGTCCAGTGATGACAAAACTTTACTTTTTTATGGGCATTACAACAAGTGAGATAAAATCTCCACAATGAAAAAGCAGAGAGAAAAGAAAAACAGACAACAAATGTAATTCTTCCCCACTATATCCAAAATGTTAGAAAAAATGGCTGAAATTAGGGTTTAAGAATATAGTACACAAATTAGAAGAAGTTGTAATGTTTTAAGCTGATTATTTACAGTTGTTGTACCTTTGACTTCACTGTTTTACAAGTAAATGTACATTTACTTTTTATTTATTTACTTGGTTCAGTTTTTATAAATAGATGAACTCTTTGAAGTTGCTTTGCATGTGTGTTTGCTAATAAAAACTTTAAAAACTTGAATTCAATTTTTATAAAAAAAAAAAAAAAAATATATATATATATATATATATATATATATATATATATATATATATATATATATATATATATATATATATATATATATATATATATATATATATATATATATATATATATATATATATTTGATAAAGAATTGTACATACATCACAGGACATACATGATCAATATCTTATTTTTTTCTGGACCTCATGCTTTCAGAAAACGTATACTTATGCAGGATCAAGTCTGTTACATGCAAAATATAAATTTCATGAATGAATAACACTTTAAAAGGGATTCTTCATGTTCAGCCTCTGACATGGTTTGAAGTAAAGCTAACACTCCTACACCAGAATTCTGCCTACTATGAATCTTAAAGCCTTTTTGCAGTAATCAACCTATTTGCAACCCAGGGTTTGCTCAGTACAGCATTTGTAGCCTTGACAAAAGACCTAAATGGAGCAAATTTGACTTCTATGTATATATGCTAAGCCCCCTGAACTTACCAGTAACATTTTTCCCTATGCAGTTGTTTCTTACATACAGTATATACATTTTATAAGGTTGAAAAAAAGACACAGGTCCATCCAGTTCAACCTATGTGTGTGAATTTTTATTCTTTAACAATTTCCATAGTTCTGTATATTTTGCTTCCTGAGGTAGACATTTAAACGTTTTTTAAAGTTGTTGACATGGTGCCAGGTGTTCTGATAATATATGATATTTCAATGAATTTGTCTGATCACAGTTCATAGTGTGGTCTGAACATGCGATTTCTATGTCAAAAGTAGACACATCTAAAAATGAAAATAGGTTAATATACTTGGAATATGACTTTCTAGATGTTTAAAGGGACTCTGAAGGTCAAATAAAACAGTCAAATACCAAATAGTCACAGCCAAATACTTATGTTGTAAACCGCCTGATCAGTTATGTCTTAGGTATCCTGTAATAGAAAATGTCAGGATAATTCAGTTGCCATTAGGGACTTGTTTTGAAGGTGCAATCCTCAAGACCATCACCTTCTTTCTTCCTTCCTTTACTATTTTGTAAGTAAGTTACATAAAGACGCTGCGTTTTAATAGAGAATGTGATTTGAAAAGTGCTAAAAAAGAAAGTACCAGATAAATACTGCAACTCATTAGACTGTGGACACTAAAAACCTTTTGTTCGTCTATACACTTAAAGTAAAAGTCTTGCTTAAGAGTGTACATCATATGGCATTACTGAGAAATCACCTCTCTGAGTGCATCCTTTAAAATTCAACTTGCTACTATAGGCTTAGGGGTTGATTTACTAAAGGCAAATAGGCTGGTCACTGCAAGAAATTTTCCCTAGAGCTTAGTGAATGTGGTGAAATTCCACTTTTCAAGGAGTACCCATTCACGTAAAAAATAAAAATTATAATTTTTGCTTGCACATGGCTGAATGATGGAAGTCAGCAGAACTTCACCCCATTCACTAAGCTAAAGGGAAAATTCCCTTGCAAAGGGCAACTTCTCTGCAAAGTCAACAGCCTATTTGCCCTAAATCAACCTCTTGATGCCCATGACTTCAGAGGTAAGTACACTAGCTGCCCAAATAGTCAAAAAGGACACACTTATTAACCACTTGACGACCGCCTCACGCCGATGTACGTCGGCAAAGTGGCACGGACAGGCAAAATCACGTACAGTGTACGTGATTTGCCTTCCGCGGGTGGGGGGTCCGATCGGACCCCCCCCGGTGCCCGAGGCGGTCGTCCTTTGTGCCCCGGCGATCGGTGGTGAGGGGGAGACCATCCGTTCGTGGCCCCCCCCTCGCGATCGCCGCCGGCCAATCGAATCATTCCTTTGCTGCTGCATGCTAAACAGCAGCAAAGGAAATGATGTCATCTCTCCTCGGCTCGGTATTTTCCGTTCCAGCCCGAGGAGAGAAGACATCAATGTGAGTGCACCAACACACACACACACAGTAGAACATGCCAGGCACACAAAACACCCCGATCCCCCCCCGATCGCCCCCCGATCCCCCCCCCAATCACCCCCCCCTGTCACAAACTGACACCAGCAGTTTTTTTTTTTTTTTTTCTGATTACTGCATTGGTGTCAGTTTGTGACAGTTAGTGTTGGGACAGTGAGTATTACCCCCCTTTAGGTCTAGGGTACCCCCCTAACCCCCCCTAATAAAGTTTTAACCCCTTGATCACCCCCTGTCACCAGTGTCACTAAGCGATCATTTTTCTGATCGCTGTATTAGTGTCGCTGGTGACGCTAGTTAGGGACATAAATATTTAGGTTCGCCGTCAGCGTTTTATAGCGTCAGGGACCCCCATATACTACCGAATAAATGTTTTAACCCCTTGATTGCCCCCTAGTTAACCCTTTCACCACTGATCACCGTATAACCGTTACGGTTGACGCTGGTTAGTTTGTTTATTTTTTATAGTGTCAGGGCACCCGCCGTTTATTACCGAATAAAGGTTTAGCCCCCTGATCGCCCGGCGGTGATATGCGTCGCCCCAGGCAGCGTCAGATTAGCGCCAGTACCGCTAACACTGACGCACGCAGCATACACCTCCCTTAGTGGTATAGTATCTGAACGCATCAATATCTGATCCGATCAGATCTATACTAGCGTCCCCAGCAGTTTAGGGTTCCCAAAAACGCAGTGTTAGCGGGATCAGCCCAGATACCTGCTAGCACCTGCGTTTTGCCCCTCCGCCCGGCCCAGCCCAGCCCACCCAAGTGCAGTATCGATCGATCACTGTCACTTACAAAAGACTAAACGCATAACTGCAGCGTTCGCAGAGTCAGGCCTGATCCCTGCGATCGCTAACAGTTTTTTTGGTAGTATTTTGGTGAACTGGCAAGCACCAGCCCCAGGCAGGGTCAGGTTAGCGCCAGTACCGCTAACACCCACGCACGCAGCATACGCCTCCCTTAGTGGTATAGTATCTGAACGGATCAATATCTGATCCGATCAGATCTATACTAGTGTCCCCAGCAGTTTAGGGTTCCCAAAAACGCAGTGTTAGCGGAATCAGCCCAGATACCTGCTAGCACCTGCGTTTTGCCCCTCCGCCCGGCCCAGCCCACCCAAGTGCAGTATCGATCGATCACTGACACTTACAAAACACTAAATGCATAACTGCAGCGTTCACAGAGTCAGGCCTGATCCCTGCGATCGCTAACAGTTTTTTTGGTAGTATTTTGGTGAACTGGCAAGCACCAGCCCCAGGCAGCGTCAGGTTAGCGCCAGTACCGCTAACACCCACGCACGCACCGTACACCACCCTTAGTGGTATAGTATATGAACGGATCAATATCTGATCCGATCAGATCTATACTAGCATCCCCAGCAGTTTAGGGTTCTCACAAACGCAGTGTTAGTGGGATCAGCCCAGATACCTGCTAGCACCTGCGTTTTGCCCCTCCGCCCGGCCCAGCCCAGCCCACCCAAGTGCAGTATCGATCGATCACTGTCACTTACAAAAGACTAAAACGCATAACTGCAGCGTTCGCAGAGTCAGGCCTGATCCCTGCGATCGCTAACAGATTTTTTGGTAGCGTTTTGGTGAACTGGCAAGCGCCAGCGGCCTAGTACACCCCGGTCGTAGTCAAACCAGCACTGCAGTAACACTTGGTGACGTGGCGAGTCCCATAAGTGCAGTTCAAGCTGGTGAGGTGGCAAGCACAAGTAGTGTCCCGCTGCCACCAGAAAGACAAACACAGGCCCGTCGTGCCCATAGTGCCCTTCCTACTGCATTCGCCAATCCTAATTGGGAACCCACCGCTTCTGCAGCGCCCGTACTTCCCCCATTCACATCCCCAACCAAATGCAGTCGGCTGCATGAGAGGCATTTTCTTTATGTCCTCCCGAGTACCCCTACCCAGCGAACGCCCCCAAAAAAGATATTGTGTCTGCAGCTAGCGCGGATATAGGCGTGACACCCGCTATTATTGTCCCTCCTGTCCTGACAATCCTGGTCTTTGCATTGGTGAATGTTTTGAACGCTACCATACACTAGTTGAGTATTAGCGTAGGGTACAGCATTGCACAGACTAGGCACACTTTCACAGGGTCTCCCAAGATGCCATCGCATTTTGAGAGACCCGAACCTGGAACCGGTTACAGTTATAAAAGTTAGTTACAAAAAAAGTGTAAAAAAAAAAAATATATATATATATATATAAAATAAAAAAAAATAGTTGTCGTTTTATTGTTCTCTCTCTCTCTATTCTCTCTATTGTTCTGCTCTTTTATACTGTATTCTATTCTGCAATGTTTTATTGTTATTATGCTTTATCATGTTTGCTTTTCAGGTATGCAATTTTTTATACTTTACCGTTTACTGTGCTTTATTGTTAACCATTTTTTTGTCTTCAGGTACGCCATTCACAACTTTGAGTGGTTATACCAGAATGATGCCTGCAGGTTTAGGTATCATCTTGGTATCATTCTTTTCAGACAGCGGTCGGCTTTCATGTAAAAGCAATCCTAGCGGCTAATTAGCCTCTAGACTGCTTTTACAAGCCGTGGGAGGGAATGCCCCCCCCCACCGTCTTCTGTGTTTTTCTCTGGCTCTCCTGTCTCAACAGGGAACCTGAGAATGCAGCCGGTGATTCAGCCAGCTGACCATAGAGCTGATCAGAGACCAGAGTGGCTCCAAACATCTCTATGGCCTAAGAAACCGGAAGCTACGAGCATTTTATGACTTAGATTTCGCTGGATGTAAATAGCGCCATTGGGAAATTGGGGAAGCATTTTATCACACCGATCTTGGTGTGGTCAGATGCTTTGAGGGCAGAGGAGAGATCTAGGGTCTAATAGACCCCAATTTTTTCAAAAAAGAGTACCTGTCACTACCTATTGCTATCATAGGGGATATTTACATTCCCCGAGATAACAATAAAAATGATTAAAAAAAAATAAAAATGAAAGGAACAGTTTAAAAATAAGATAAAAAAGCAAAAAAATAATAAAGAAAAAAAAAAAAAAAAAAAAAAAAAAAGCACCCCTGTCGCCCCCTGCTCTCGCACTAAGGCGAACGCAAGCGGCGGTCTGGCGTCAAATGTAAACAGCAATTGCACCATGCATGTGAGGTATCACCGCGAAGGTTAGATCGAGGGCAGTAATTTTTGCAGTAGACCTCCTCTGTAAATCTAAAGTGGTAACCTGTAAAGGCTTTTAAAGGCTTTTAAAAATGTATTTATTTTGTTGCCACTGCACGTTTGTGCGCAATTGTAAAGCATGTCATGTTTGGTATCCATGTACTCGGCCTAAGATCATCTTTTTTATTTCATCAAACATTTGGGCAATATAGTGTGTTTTAGTGCATTAAAATTTAAAAAAGTGTGTTTTTTCCCCAAAAAATGCGTTTGAAAAATCGCTGCGTAAATACTGTGTGAAAAAAAAAAATGAAACACCCACCATTTTAATCTGTAGGGCATTTGCTTTAAAAAAATATATAATGTTTGGGGGTTCAAAGTAATTTTCTTGCAAAAAAAAAAAACTTTTTCATGTAAACAATAAGTGTCAGAAAGGGCTTTGTCTTCAAGTGGTTAGAAGAGTGGGTGATGTGTGACATAAGCTTCTAAATGTTGTGCATAAAATGCCAGGACAGTTCAAAACCCCCCCAAATGACCCCATTTTGGAAAGTAGACACCCCAAGCTATTTGCTGAGAGGCATGTCGAGTCCATGGAATATTTTATATTGCGACACAAGTTGCGGGAAAGAGACAATTTTTTTTTTTTTTTGCACAAAATTGTCACTAAATGATATATTGCTCAAACATGCTATGGGAATATGTGAAATTATACCCCAAAATACATTCTGCTGCTTCTCCTGAGTACGGGGATACCACATGTGTGAGACTTTTTGGGAGCCTAGCCGCGTACGGAACCCCGAAAACCAAGCACCGCCTTCAGGCTTTCTAAGGGCGTGAATTTTTGATTTCTCTCTTGACTGCTTATCACAGTTTCGGAGACCATGGAATGCCCAGGTGGCACAAACCCCCCCCCCAAATGACCCCATTTTGGAAAGTAGACACCCCAAGCTATTTGATGAGAGGTATAGTGAGTATTTTGCAGACCTCACTTTTTGTCACAAAGTTTTGAAAATTGAAAAAAGAAAAAAAAAAAGTTTTTTCTTGTCTTTCTTCATTTTCAAAAACAAATGAGAGCTGCAAAATACTCACCATGCCTCTCAGCAAATAGCTTGGGGTGTCTACTTTCCAAAATGGGGTCATTTGGGGGGGTTTTGTGCCACCTGGGCATTCATGGCCTCCGAAACTGTGATAGGCAGTGAAGAGTGAAATCAAAAATTTTCACCCTTAGAAATCCTGAAGGCGGTGATTGGTTTTCGGGGCCCCGTACGCGGCTAGGCTCCCAAAAAGTCCCACACATGTGGTATCCCCATATTCAGGAGAAGCAGCAGAATGTATTTTGGGGTGCAATTCCACATAGGCCCATGGCCTGTGTGAGCAATATATCATTTAGTGACAACTTTTTGTAAATATTTTTTTTTTTTTTGTCATTATTCAATCACTTGGGACAAAAAAAATAAATATTCAATGGGTTCAACATGCCTCTCAGCAATTTCCTTGGGGTGTCTACTTTCCACAATGGGGTCATTTGGGGGGGTTTTGTACTGCCCTGCCATTTTAGCACCTCAAGAAATGACATAGGCAGTCATAAACTAAAAGCTGTGTAAATTACAGAAAATGTACCCTAGTTTGTAGACGCTATAACTTTTGCGCAAACCAATAAATATACGCTTATTGACATTTTTTTTACCAAAAACATGTGGCCGAATACATTTTGGCCTAAATGTATGACTAAAATTGAGTTTATTGGATTTTTTTTATAACAAAAAGTAGAAAATATCATTTTTTTTCAAAATTTTCGGTCTTTTTCCATTTATAGCGCAAAAAATAAAAACCGCAGAGGTGATCAAATACCATCAAAAGAAAGCTCTATTTGTGGGAAGAAAAGGACGCAAATTTCGTTTGGGTACAGCATTGCATGACTGCGCAATTAGCAGTTAAAGCGACGCAGTGCCAAATTGGAAAAAGACCTCTGGTCCTTAGGCAGCATAATGGTCCGGGGCTCAAGTGGTTAAACAGGGGAAGTCCGTTTGCAATCCTTAAGTTAAAAATAATTTCAGAGCACACAGGGCAGACTTTTCAGTCCATCAGTTTAAAAACTAGTGGTATTTTCTCTAAAACATTACTTTTATTTTTTTGAACTGTAAAATGATTGAGACATTCACTGCAGTTTCACCTCTTGCATATTTTCTAGGACACCTTGATCTTATGAATTATGCTTCTTTTACAGTATTTGTATGAATGGTAATGCTAATGGGAAAATGCAAGATTTGCCCCTTGCAGAAAAAATGTAAATCTGCATATAACATTAGCACCCGCATCTCTTGATCTACTGATCATTTTGACATATGCTTTTCACTGAATGTACTCTGTGCTTAAGCAGTTTTTTCATCTTACGCTCTCTCTGAATAGTCTGTGTTTGTGACAGATAAATTGTAAAAAAGATTAGATCACATTAAAATATTGATTATTGTTACTATTTTTCAGGTTTGTATGGTTGTTTAAATTTTCAGAGTCAATTATAGACTGTGTTTTTGTGGGTATTTACTATGATTACATTGTGACTGTACTTATCAAAAAAAAAAAAATACACGTGTACATGAACATACACACAAATACATTTAAAACTGCATAAAAAATCATTAGTGTTTCTTAAAGATGTTGGTGGCAATTACAGATATTGCAATGTTAAAATATAAATGTATAGTAACTTCAGTCAATTTCACTTCAATTGGGTTGAACTATGACTGAAGATTTTTACTATCAACAGTAAACAGTAGAAAATGTAACAAGACAATCAGTGTTCTGTATCAAAATAGTGTTTTTATCCTTGTCTGACTTTGGATAACTAAATATTACACTTAATGAAATATATATATATATATATATATATATATATATATATATATATATATATATATATATATATCCTAGTAAGTGTATGTTGACTGTACTGTACTTTAAAAATGAATTTGTTTAGAATCTGCAAAAATCCTACACATATAAACTAATATCTGCTGTTTTATGTCACTTGCATTTGTCATTTGCTTAATCAAAAAAAATGCATATGAATTCAAAAATGTTTCTAATAATAAAATGAGTATATTTCCTTCAGATAGAGGAAATTAGAAATTAATTCACCATCTATGTAAAACATGTATGAAATATTTGTATTTACCCTAAAAAAAGAATTAAACTGATTTCTACTTGTTATAATATATTGTATACATTTTTTTAAGCAGAAACACAGAAAACTGTAAAGCCACATGATAAACATTTTGAACAACAAAACAAACACTGCTGTTGCAGAACTAAATTACTAAGGTAGAGTTGTGAACATTTTTTAAATACTATGTATGTAATTTGCATGCATAAAATAATTTAAAATGGCTGCATTTTCAGGTGTTAAGAAGGAGTTACATATATGTGTAATACCTTATATAAAAAAATAGTTACATAAACAAAACATTGTAAGGCAATAAAAAAGAGAAATAATTGAAAAGAAGGATTACAATATAAAACACACAGCCCGTAATAAACCTAGGCTGATGTGAATGCAGGCCATAACAATGTTGTACCTTTTGTGTTTCCTGAAATAAATGTAAGTGATATATTTAAAGATTTTTTTTTTATTGATCCATTTAGTTAAGATAGTCAAGCTTAACATAAAGATAAGTTGGCAAATTAACATTTTTTGACTCCTATTCTTTATGCATAGGCAGAAACACTTTACTCCATTCACAAAATTTCACTAAACCTGTAAAGGTAACTGCTCACAATTTCTTAACATTTCTTGTTTCTCTTATGATAGCAACCATAAGAATATGGAGTTGTGATTTTTTTTTATGTTTTAATTGCAATTTGAGAACGCTATTTAGTCACACCATTTCCGTTTACTCTGTTCATGTTGTAAGTCCCTTTAAGCACATCTTCATTCATTTTCTCACTGAAAAAGAATGCAAACAGAAAGCATGTTTATAAACATACTAATTTTGGCCACAAGAGGTCTCTCTTGCCACAGGGTTAGAGTCACTGAATTCTCTTTTTCATTATTTTACTCAAAGGGACAATTCTGCCTTTTAGATCAAAATGCTGCACGTTAAGTGTTATGCTAGAAAAGATATAATTCCTCCTTACCTTGTTCTCCTGCTGATGAGTAGATGATGGTTTGACTGAATAAATCATCTCAGATATTTTAATAAAGAATAGGTATACTTTACAAAAAGTTTGAGCTTTCACCTTGTCTCCAAAAGGTTAGGAATCTGACCAGATAGAACAATATGCTTTAGTAAAAAGTGACTTTTGATAGAGACAAAACAGCATGATCCTTAAAATTGAAGAATAAGGACACCTTGGATCTAATATATGTACTTAGATCCTATCATTGCAAGCCAGAAAGCTTTTATATTCATTTTTTGGGAATAACCAGTTGTATTCTTTAGTGATGTTCCATTAGGCTTTTGAAAGTAAAATGTGTGATTTTGTTGTTACTCCTGTGTTATAACTTTAAAGGCACATCTAACATTAGGCAGAATTTCTGTTTATAATGACATATTTCAAGACAAAGACGCATTATGCTCTTTTTTAGTTAAAGAGCATAACGTAACACAAAAGCAACATGCCACAAATGAACATAAAGTGAACATCAAATCCTGATTGATATAAAGTATCATGGAATGCAACTGTGCTTTGAACCTAGACTTGATATACTAAATGACAACAAAACTCAAATAGGATTTCTGAAATGCTGACCTACATAGTGACCATTGTAGAAAAATAAATCTTATTCAAAAGTATTATTGTAAACAAGGACTTTATTCACATTAATAAGGATAAGATATTATCAGACTGTGACATCCCTGTCTACACATGAACAGAAATAACAAACACATGCAGTTGATGCTGTTATCAATATAAATAACATTATTTATTTATACATTTTTTTGCGAGCAATGCCTACTTACTATTTGCTTCAAGTTATGTATTATTTGTTGACTCTGTTTTGTATTATTAATTAATATTGTTAAATTCTTATTTGCAAACTGTAAAATCCTGTGTTTTCTATAAATGCTTTATGAAAAGAAAATATTACTAATAATAATAAACATAAGTAACTTTAACATTTTTCAGTGTTTGCACTGAAAACACATTTATGGATCTGCTCTAAAACATGCATCCTGTAGTAAAAAAAAAGTTCCTAGCCATTTTTGCTTTAAATATTGCATTAGACTTTTTTGGCTTGATTCAAAATAAGTAAAACAAGCAATAATTAAAAAATAAATCTACACTATCTTGGTATAGTAAAAAACATTTGGGTGTACCATACATAAATTGCTGCAACAAGGAACTCCATACATTAGCTTTAAAATGAATTTGATATACTGTAATGCCCTCATTTTAGATAATGTAAATAACTATAATGGGATCCAGGAATTTGGAAAAAGTGAACCCACCTAGACCTGATGTTGTGGTTATGGGTGGATGCTGAGAGAAATACCAGTAAAAGCTGAAATTGGGGGAAAAAACAACCTTTTAGGGGGGCTGCAAGAGTCAAATGCTTAGTTTATTCCTAGCGTACCAGTAAAAAGCACTGTTACTTACATTATCCCTCACTCCCTTGCATCCAGGGCACATCTCTTCTCCTTAACACTCCGGTTTGTGGGAAGTCCCTCAGCGTCACCACGTGCAATGAAGGGCTATTGGCCCTGCATTATAGTTGATGACGTCAGAGTTCCAGAGACCACCGGATCATCTTAGAGAAGAGGCTGCAGCAGCTGATCTTATAACACGAAAGGAGCATGCAAGAGCGAGGGAAAAAGTCCTTTTTACTGGCACCCAAGGCATAAATGAGCACTTAACCTTTGCAGTGTGGGTGAAGCCCAACCTTCGTCATAATAAGTGGAATCAGAAACCCTGCTGCAAACACCTCATCGTTTCTCATCCTCTAAGACATGCAAATATGTTTTGATGATTTAGCCAGCTGACAGTCTTCCACAACAAATAAATCAGTTACAGGAAGTCAAATCCTTTATAACAAAAATAAATAAACTAATAAAGTTGTAGGCGATCACCTAGAATTTTTAGTGTATCCTTTATCACCAGCAATCAACCTTTAGTCTGAAACAGTTTACCACTTGCCGACCGGCCGCCGCAGTCATACTGTGGCAGGGCGGCTCTATTGCGCGAATCACCATACCGGTAAGGCGCTTCATTTAATAGATACAGCGTGCGCCAGAGCCAATGCGCGTGGCCGGAGGTCGCGATGTCCGCTGGCCACCCGCGATTGCTTCACAGAGAGGCACAACGGGGATCTGCCTTTGTAAACAAAACAGATCCCTGTTCTGTCAGGGGAGTACAGTGTGATCATCTGTTCCTAGTGATTAGGAACAGCGATCTCGTTGTACTCCCTGTCAGTACACTCCCTTGATCACCCCCTAGTATTAACCCCTTCCCTGCCAATGACATTTATACAGTAATCAGTGCATTTTTATAGCACTGGTCATTGTATAAATGTCACTGGTCCCAAAAAAGTGTCAAAAGTGTCTGATCTGTCCGCCGCAATGTCGCAATCCAGCTAAAAATCGCTGATCACCGCCATTACTAGTAAAAAAAAAAATAATAATAAAAATGCCATAAATCTATCCCCTATTTTGTAGATGCTATAACTTTTGCGCAAACCAATTAATATACGCTTATTGCGATGTTTTGTACCAAAAATACGTGGAAGAATACATATTGGCCTAAACTGAACTAAAGAAATTCGTTTTTTTACTTTTTTTTTTTTGGATATTTATTATAGCAAAAAGTAAAAAATATTGTTTTTTTTTTAAATTGTCGGTCTTTTTTTTTTTATAGCGCAAAAAGAAAAAACGCAGAGGTGATCAAATACCACCAAAAAATTGTAGGAGAAAAAGGACATCAATTTTGTTTGGGTACAACATCGCACGACTGCGCAATTAAAGGGACGCAGTGCCGTATCGCAAAAAATGGCCTGGTCATTAATGGAGTAAATCCTTCGGGGGCTGAAGTGGTTAAATGAGCAAAAAATAAACAGAAAAGGTGTATGTACTGAAAACATGAATATTTCTATCATCTAATCACTGAGAATACAATGCAGTTCTTTTTTTTAAAATAACAATTTTGCGCAAAACGCTTGAAGACAAAGTAAAAGATATGAGAAATAATCAATATACGTAACAAAAGTTTTTTGGAGTGTTAGTGACTTGGTGATTGTCCATGAAATGCTAGCTATAAATGATCTTTCCTGATGGAATTGTGTGTATGATAAGCATTACTATGGCTTAGAATGTGTGTTTCTGTTATTCCTAGGCATCTGTTATTTTATATTTTCCTCACTTCTGTGAAATTAGATGTCTTCTATGTCAATGCCAGTTCATCTCTTCTTTACACTATATTTACAATTACCTGAGTGAAATCTCACACTTTTCTCCACTTTCCACCTCTCCTCCTTTGTCACTGACATCATCTTTTCAGGAAAATACCTCTTCTGTCATTATTCTAGTTACACATTATAATAATACATACCAGTATATCCCAGGCTACTCCAGACATGCAACAGACATTTTCTTTCTACTATTTTTATCATCAGCTGACAGTACACCATGGTGGTAATAGGTGCACCCCATCTTTATTTATTTACAGGGCTAACAAGGAGAACATAGACAGCTGTAAATTGATCCTGATCTACACACGAAGCCCCTCGCTGTCTCCTGATTCCATGATGCAGTCTGTCCTGATTTCATAAAGGAAACTTTATGAACTTTGTGAATTCTGTATAAACATCTTGTACCTAAAAACTTTAGGAAAAAGAGCATACAAATACATAAGCCTCCAGTTAATATATAATGACTAATTCTATTTTCAAATGTAGTTTGTATGAATACTTCTAGTATTTCCTACACAAAAGCTGAAACTTTGGACCAGGCTCACTTGAGGAGTTTCTAAATAGATGTACATGTACAGTACCATGAAAAAAATTTACAAAGTGAGGGTGCTTTCAAAAATAATAAAATGAATAGTTTTTATTTGTTAATTAACAATCTACAAACTGCATAAATATAAAAAACTTAAAGCCAGCCATAGATGGTTCAAATCTTCAGTTCAGTTCAGCAGGGACCAGCCGAGATTCAAACCATCTATGGGCAGGCTGGTTTACCCAAGTTGATCCATCGATCAACTTGAGTACAACCAGCATGTCAGATTTTCAGCATACGATTATTGCCAGCGGTTGTAGCCACTAGCAATAATCGCTGTGTTCTCCCAGCAGGGGGAACACAGTAGCTCGTGGGAGGGATTTCCCAATCAACACGGACTGTGTTGATGGAGTAATCGAATGACTTTCTTCTCTGCAACCCATGGTTACAGGAATTAAAATCGCACCATCTATGGCCTACCTAATTTCAATTAATAGTTGGTTAGTCTACCCTTTTCCCTTAAAACAGCATTAAATCTCCCTGGTACATTTAGACTTGTGGTTGGGGAAAGTGAGTACTGGACAAACACAAGGCTTAGTTGAATTTTTAAAACCCCCAACCACTACCCTTTAAGCTGAAAAGACAGCAGATGGGGGGATACACATGCTGCAAAGAATTGCGGTGCAGCATAATTTATCCTCACTGATGTGTTTGGTGGGCTGTACCACCCTGTGATTGTGACCTATTTTTATTTTATTATTTATTCAACTGCATGTGATTGTGGCACAGTGGTGTGGGTTTTTAGAAGTTAAAACAGGCTATGTGGAGGCAACATAATGTCTCTTCATAAAACTCTGAAAAGTAATCCACCTCAGATTCCTCACTCTTCAGAAGGCGAAGAATGTAAAATTAGCGCTAAGACTTTACAGGTATATAGTCTAATGCAGCCTTTTTTCAACCCTGGGGTGCCTTAAGGTTTCTTCAGGGTGCCTTGGTAAAAATACCACAAAATTGCCCCAAAATGTTATACAAGCTAGCAGATGGATAAAGTGTGCCATTTAGTTACACAAAGCCACACGTTTTAATTGTGCATCGTTATGACTTTCTAGCTGCCGGCTTCCTAACAACCAATGACCCTTCCCTGCCCCTCTCTGGTAGCGCTGGGGGGCACATTAGCTGAGTGATGGAGAAAAACTGAGGGAGAAGAAAAACATTGAAATACTGTGCAAGCGTGCAAAAGTGTATTGGATTTGGAACAATAAATCACCTATAACATTGGGTGTCCTACGTGTTTGGTTGTTGATGTTTTATGGTAAACTATTAAAATAGATTTTTACATTTTAGAATGGTGTGCCTGGAGACTGTCCATAATTTTAGAGGGCGCCTTGAGATTTTCAATTAGTTGGGCCAGAGGTTGTCTTCGTGGTTTTCACCAAAGACTTGCGGATAAAAAGCGTTACCTTCAACAATAAATCAAAGCCAAGCAACTTGCCTATAAACAAAAACACAAGAAGTTGTGAACATAAAAATGGAAGCAGATGCTCTGGACACACATGGACTTGGTCAGAGTGAGTAGTCCCTCAATGAGGAAAAGTACCAGAGGATACCGATACCATCAAGGAGGCATCTGATCAATTGGAAATTTATTCTGCAACAGGGAAATAATCCTAAAATATAAAGCAAATGTCATGCGAAATTATCTTCAATGAAAAAAAGAACACAGGGTTCTGGATGAGATCATATGTCCCCCACAAAGCTCTGATCTTAACATTATTAAGTCTGCCTGGGATTACATGAAGAGACAGAAACAACCAGGATACCTTAAATTCACAGAAGAGCTATTTGGAACAGCCTATCTGCTGAGTCCCTTAAAAAAACTGTGTGCAAGTATACCTAGGAGAGTTAATGATTTAGGACGGTTTATGATGTTTTAAAGGCAAAGGCAAAAACACCATATATTGATTTTGATTTTTTTTATGCACTTTGTTATTTGTTAAATAAAGCCTATTTATTGCATCCTTTTACAGGTGCCTAAATTTTTTGCACAGAACTGTAACTGTAGTCTTGTTTCTCGCACAGCGGTTAGAATAGTTTTATGTTTCAGGTGCTAGTGATGTCTTATGGCAGCCAAACAGATTTCTGGCAGAGCTCAAGTATGCTTCAGGAGGAAAGGCTGTGACACTGTGACACTGAGAAACATAATTGCAAGCTCTGGAAATGATATGACAAGCTTCAGACACAGAGCAGATGCCAGCCAAACTGCAAAAAAGTAAGTTCACTTTTTGTGTACATACACATATTGGACCCTAGCGCCCTTTTCCACATAGCCGTATAGAGCTCCCCTTACTCCCATTGAGAACAAGCAAGATATCAACAATGTAGGGATAGGTGAGTATGTCACTTATCATGGATACTGGGGTAAGAGGAGGGCATTAGACCCCATGAGGGGAAAGAAAAACCCTAAAATTGCACATTCCCTTTGAATAAACGATTAAAATACATATTTCAATTCCTGTTAGAAAATTAGCAATTAACCATCAGTATGAAATCATGCATTCAGATTTATGCAATTTGCAGATAATCATAAAATTCATGAAAAAAATTGCTGTCCATTGATTTAAAGTGTAAGTACAGTGAAATACTAACTAAGCTTATTCTGACTAACCTGTAAAGGAAAGAAGTCTATACTTACCTATACTGAGAACAATCTGGCCCAGTCACATGAGCTCTCCAGTGGGTGGCCTCAGTGAAGAGGAGAGATTAACGACAATGGCTGCAGAGCCTCTGCGATGATGTCACCCATAGACTTACAATGGGGCACCCCATTGTTGGCTGTCCCTTCTCTATACTAAAGCCGGCGCTGGGACTCAATCATGTGATTGAACCATTGTGGCCTCAGAATAGGTAAGTATACAGATCTTTCACATGGTAGATAGAATAGGCTTAGAATGGCGGTGGGAGTAGGTTTAGGTATAGTTAGTTTAGGACTGGAATTACACTTTAAAGTTGATCTCTGGGAAAAATCAATAGATACTCTTGCAACAGGGGTCATTTACTACCTTAACAATGGCTTCCCAAGCCATGGATAGCTTCCCTCTGGCACTCATGGTTTTGAGCGGGCCCTCCAGGTCTTTACTTACAATGCAAGAATGCAGTTCCTGCACTGAATTTGATGATGTCAGAGTGCCTGGAATGAAAGAAATGGCAAAGAGCAATGGCTTTGAGGCACCTGTCATATGTAAAGGAGGAAGCCCACGTGAACAAGAGAAATGGTAAGTAGCTTTTTAATGGTGCCCTAAACAAAAAAAAACATTTAAACCTTGCAGTATAGTTGGTAACCTTGGATTTTTAGCCTTAAGATCAGACAAATTTATATGCAAATATTCAAAGAATACAATCGTTATTCTCATGATTTAATTAACCCTCTTTGCAATCCTATTTAGACATTTTTGTGATTAACAGTCCACTGTTACATTGCATAGCCAGTATAATGTCATCACTTTTCACAACACTAATCTCCATTGCATCTTCCTACATTATAATTCCTGTGTCACCTGTCATTGGACTATAAAAGAGCTTCAACGTGCTTCTGAGGTACTCCCTGTGTTCTCCATCTCTTGGGAAATGCCTTAATACCTATCTTAGTTGCTAACATAATTTTAGTTTGGCAGGATTGAGCAATTCAATACAGCCTGTAAGGCTCACTGTGCATAACTTTTCACTCTCAGAGAGTTACACTAACACATATATTAAACACTGTATGTTGAAATATATAGTAATGTTTTTTTTTTTTAATACATTCATTACTGGACTAGGGAGAGTGTTACTATAGACAATAACAGTAAAAACAATTATCTTCACAGAATTAGAAAAGAGGTATAAGGTCACAGTAGCCAATAGATCTAGAGTTGCTATTTAACATATATTCAAATTGGGCCAGTTTTCCTTTTTTTCAGGAAAGATTTAAGTATTTATTTTCCTTACTTGCTTTGTGTCACATTTGTGTCACTCTTGTGCATTTAAAGGACACATTCAGAAAACTATAAAAAAAACAATCCAGCCCACCTCCCTAGCTCCCTAAATATACACAAAACTGAACTATACCACTCCCTTCCTGCAGGTGGTTGCTTTTCTCCTCAGTACAGCCTTTTATGTTGTTTTTGACCCAGGTGATAAAAAAGCAAGTGGCAGGCTACATGCACAGTAATGCTCTTTAAAATACAATATACTGCAGGAGTATCATACAGTGCCTTGAAAATGTATTTATACACCTTGAAATTTTCCACATTTTGTCATATTATAACCAAAAACGTAAATTGTTTTTATTGGGATTTTATATGATAGACCAACACAAAGTGGCACATAATTGTGATATGGAAAAAAATGATGAATGGTTTTCAAATTCTTTTACAAATAAATATCTGAAAAGTGTGGTGTGCATTTGTATTCAGCCCCCTTTACTCTGATACCCCTAACTAAAACCTAGTGAAACCAATTGCCTTCAGAAGTCAGCTAAATAGTAAATAAAGAGCACCTTTGTGTAATTAAATTTTAGTATAAATACAGCTGTTCTGTGATGCCCTCTGAGGTTTCTTAGGGAACCTTAGTGAACACACCATGAAGGCCAAGGAACACACCAGACAGGTCAAGGATAAAGTTGTGGAGAAGTTTAAAGCAGGGTTAGGTTATAAAAACATATCCCAAGCTTTGAACACCTTTGAGCACTGTTCAATCTATCATCCAAAAATGGAAAGAGTATGGCACAACTGCAAACCTACCAAGACATGGCCATCCACCTAAACTGACAGGCCGAGCAAGGAGAGCAAGGAGAGCATTAATCAGAGAAGCAGCCAAGAGGCCCATGGTAACTCTGGAGGAGCTGCAGAGATCCAAAGAGATCCACAGCTCAGGTGGGAGAATCTGTCCACAGGGCAACTATTAGTCATGCACGCCACAAATCTGGCCTTTGTGGAAGATTAGCAAGAAGAAAGCCATTGTTGAAGGAAAGCCATAAGAAGTCCTGTTTGCAGTTTGTGAGAAGCCATGTGGGAGACAAAGCAAACATGTGGAAGAAGGTGCTCTGGTCAGATGAGACCAAAATTGAACTTTTTGGCCTAAAAGCAAAATGCTAGTTTTACATGAGACTGGGGTATGGGTTCACATTCCAGCAGGACAACAACCCTAAACATACAGCCAGAGCTATAATTGAATGGTTTAGATTAAAGTATATTCATGTGTTATAATGGCCCAGTCAGAGTCCAGACCTAAACTCAATTAGGAATTTGTGGCAAGACTTGAAAATTGCTGTTCACAGACGCTATTCATTCAATCTGACAGAGCTTGAGTTATTTTGCACAGAAGAATGGGCAAAAATGGCACTCTCTAGATGTGTAAAGCTGGTAGAGACATACCCAAAAGACTTGCAGCTGCAATTGCAACGAAAGGTGGCTCTACAAAGTATTGACTTTGGGGGGGGGGGGGGGGCTGAATACAAATGCACGCCACACTTTTCGGATATTTATTTGTAAAATAATTCAAAATCCATTTATCATTTTGCTTCCACTTTACAATTATGTGCCACTTTGTGTTGGTCTATCACATAAAATCCCAATAAACTACATCTTCCTTTTTGGTTATAGCATGACAAAATGTGGAAAATTTCAGGGGATATGTATACTTTTTAAGGCACTGTACTATTAAAGTCTAGGCAATGTTAGTGAGCTACCATTCACAATTTTTACTGGCCAGGCTGTAGACAATGAGGGAAGCTAATGCCATTGAGGCAGGTAAGCAAGCACCTGTGGAAGGGATGATGGCTCGGTTTTTGGCCTTACATGGAACAAATTTCATATGGTTCCTGCTGAACCAGCCTAAATTCAAGCCATGGGTGGCAGAAGGTTTTTTATCTTAATGCATTCTATGCATTAGGATAAAAAGCCTTCTGTGTGTAGCAGCCACCCCAGCACACCCTAATGCTTACCTGAGCCCCATCTCTATCCAACAATGTGCATTGGCTGTACAGGACTCTCCCTTCTGATAGACACAGCAGTGGCGCCAATGGCTCCCGCTGCTGTCAAAGTCAGTTAGCCAATCTGGAGAGAGAGGGGGCGGGCCGAATGGCAGCTCTGTGTCTGAATGGACACACGTAGCTGCAGCTCAGGTCGGGTGCCTCCCATAGCAACCTGCTTGCGGTAGGAGCACTCGACAGGAGGGAGGGGCCAGGAGTAGTGAAGAGGGACCCGGAAGAGGAGGATCTAGGCTGCTCTTTGCAAAACCACTGCACAGAGGAGATAAGTATAACATGTTTGTTATTTTTAAAAAAAACACAAGCCTTTACAGTCATTTAAAGTAGATGTAAACCGTTATTGTCCTGTAGGATGAAAATTGCTATGCATCTTGGGGTATCTTGTTTACAGCCTCTGAACACTCGCATCTTTTACAGTTATGAATGAATGTGTGTTTTTATTTAAAAAGGCCATTTTTTGTAAAAACTGTGTAATATTCCTGTGCAAAATGTATCAGTACAGAAGCTTATTTCTTCCTTTGGGAAGGTATGTGAAAAAACAATTTGCGGGCAAGAGATTGTGGGAGACAGGGCTGAGTGTTTTCACCCCATAGCACAAAGTGCTCAGACAAGGACCTTTACATCAGTATTACCAGCTGTTAAAGAGCATATAGCATATTGGTGGTTGGGTTTACATCCACATTAACAAACTATACTTGTGTTCTTTTAACTGCAGTGCTGGGGACAATTTTTGTGTGTCCTCTCTGTGTGCACAGATCTGTACACCCAAAAATACTTTTTATTTATATTCAATAACTCATTGATAGCTAGCTCTTCAATTGTCAACACCTAACCTTCTTTTTTCTTTTAAATGGGGTATCTTCCCTTCATTTTTATGTTAGGCTATAACTACAAGTATCGGATGAATAAAGCACACCAGGCACATTGTTGACAGACCATCTAAAAGCTGTTTTTTTTTTTTGCATTGTTTAACCACTTGCTGCACACCATATAGCAGAATGTTGGCGGCAAAGTGGTTGTGATATTCTGACCGGACGTCATATGACGTAATCAGGATAACACAGCCGTCGCGCGCGCAACTCTGATCGTGGTATGGAGCCTCTGACAGAGGCTTCTTACCATGTGATCAGATGTGACCAATCACAGCTGATCATCGCTTGAACCAGGAAGTGCTGGTAAACAGCTTTCCTTGTGCGGATAATCAGCACATTGATTATCAGCACAGTCCCCATCAAAAGGTGCCCATTAGCTGCCAGTCCGTGCCCAACACCTGCCAGCCTGTCCCCATAATAAACGCCTGCCAGTGCCCACAACAGTGCCAATCAGTGCCCACAACAGTGCCAATCAGTGCCCAAAAAAGTGCCAATCAGTGCCCCATCAGTAATGCTTGTCAGTGCCCCATCAAAGTGCCAATCAGTGCCACTCAGTAATGCCTGTCAGTAGCTCCTCATCAGTGCTGCCTACCCAGTGCCATCTATCAGTGTCCATCAGTACCGCCTATCAGTACCGTCAGTGCTGCCTATCAGTGCCATCAGTGCTGCCTATCAGTGCTGCCTATCAGTTGCCATCATTTTTTTTTTTAAATTGTCGGTCTTTTTTCATTTATAGCGCAAAAATTTAAAACCGCAGAGGTGATCAAATACCACCAAAAGAAAGCTCTATTTGTGGGAAGAAAATGATAAAAATTGAATTCAAATTGTCATTCAAAGTGCGACAGCGCTGAAAGTTAAAATTGTCCTGGGCAGGAAGGGGGGAAAGTGTCTGGAAAGGAAGTGGTTAAAAATGTGCAAGAACAGTGTGCACCTAAACCACTCACATTACCCTCACCCCCTATCCCCTAGATTAAAGTGGTTCTAATGTTAAAACTAGGCATCTGCGGTTCGTTTTATTCTGAATAAATATTCAGACAAATTTTTCCTTATTTGGAGATTCGGATACATCCAAATACCCGAATTACAGTATAAACAAAGTTTACTGAATGCTCCGAATAACAAAATGAAATTTGTCCAAATTTCCGACATTCGAATTGAAATTCGAATCAAATTATAGATCGAATTCCAGTCGAATTCGAACTGTAAACATGTTTCTGAAATCAAAGACTGTGTGTGTTATTAGGTACCATTTCGAAATAATGCTGTTTTCCTGGTGCCTCCCATGTCAGCATACCCATGGTTGGTTGCTCCGCCCCCTACCAACCCACAGGACCATTTTAACTCTATAAAAAAAGAGTTCCTCCCCTTAGTCAGTATTCTTTACTTTGTCCTCATGCCTGCAGGATCATTATCAGCCTTACCTCACCACTTTATGGTGTAACCGTTGCAGGTTCATGCTCTCCTGCAGTATGGAGTCCGATCGCTTGGGCTGCTAAAGGCGCCAGATAAGTATGGGAGGCCGTTTTTTTCTGTGGATCTTTTTTTGGGCCATATTGGAAGATTAACAGGAGCTTAGCCTCTCCTCTATGCTCTTCCCTGATGGTATGTCTATTATCCGTATGTGAGCAGGCTGTTACTTGCATTGCAGTGCCCCTCCATGGATTATGTCCCCCCTCCTCCTGTAGCAGTGTGCGGCGCTTCGCCAGCACCGATCGGCTCTGTTTACTCAGCGGGGGGCGGAGTCATGGCATGACGTCATGTGACAGTACGGCGCATGCCCAGTAGCAAACTGAAGCTGTCGGCGGCCATCTTGGTACTCCCAAAGCGCTCTTAGCATAAATGGAGAGCCTAGGATTCATTACAGGGCCAGCTATCAAGGTGAAGACATCTCCCTTAAGTGTCTTCCCTATTTTTTGCAATGGAGCCTGGACAAGGTATTTAGGGGCTTGCAAATGGGTACTTTTGTTTAATGTTATATATATGTATTGTGTAGATATGTGTATCTATGTGTGTATGTATATATATATGTATATATATACGGTATATACACTACCGTTCAAAAGTTTGGGGTCACATTGAAATGTCCTTATTTTTGAAGGAAAAGCACTGTACTTTTAAATGAAGCTAACTTTAAACTAGTCCTAACTTTAAACAAATATACTCTATACATTGCTAATGTGGTAAATGACTATTCTAACTGCAAATGTCTAGTTTTTGGTGCAATATCTACATAGGTGTATAGAGGCCCATTTCCAGCAACTATCACTCCAGTGTTCTAATGGTACAATGTGTTTGCTCATTGGCTCAGAAGGCTAATTGATGATTAGCAAACCCTTGTGCAATCATGTTCACACATCTAAAAACAGTCTAGCTCCTTCCAGAAGCTACAAAACTGACCTTCCTGTGAGCAGATTGAGTTTCTGGAGCATCACATTTGTGGGGTCAATTAAACGCTCAAAATGGCCAGAAAAAGAGAACTTTCATCTGAAACTCGACAGTCTATTCTTGTTCTTAGAAATGAAGGCTATTCCATGCGAGAAATTGCAAAGAAATTGAAGATTTCCTACAACGGTGTGTACTACTCCCTTCAGAGGACAGCACAAACAGGCTCTAACCAGAGTAGAAAAAGAAGTGGGAGGCCGCGTTGCACAACTAAGCAAGAAGATAAGCACATTAGAGTCTCTAGTTTGAGAAACAGACGCCTCACAGGACCCCAACTGGCATCTTCATTAAATAGTACCCGCAAAACACCAGTGTCAACATCTACAGTGAAGAGGCGGCTGCGGGATTTTGGGCTTCAGGGCAGAGTGGCAAAGAAAAAGCCATATCTGAGACTGGCCAATAAAAGAAAAAGATTAAGATGGGCAAAAGAACACAGACATTGGACAGAGGAAGACTGGAAAAAAGTGTTGTGGACGGATGAATCCAAGTTTGAGGTGTTTGGATCACAAAGAAGTAAGTTTGTGAGACGCAGAACAAATGAAAAGATGCTGGAAGAATGCCTGACGCCATCTGTTAAGCATGGTGGAGGTAATGTGATGGTCTGGGGTTGCTTTGGTGCTGGTAAGGTGGGAGCTTTGTACAGGGTAAAAGGGATTCTGAATAAGGAAGGCTATCACTCCATTTTGCAACGCCATGCCATACCCAGTGGACAGCGCTTGATTGGAGCCAATTTCATCCTACAACAGGACAATGACCCTAAACACACCTCCAAATTGTGCAAGAACTATTTACAGCAGAAGCAGGCAGCTGGTATTCTATCGGTAATGGAGTGGCCAGCACAGTCACCAGATCTGAACCCCATTGAGCTGTTGTGGGAGCAGCTTGACCGTATGGTACGCCAGAAGTGCCCATCCAACCAATCCAACTTGTGGGAGCTGCTTCTAGAAGCGTGGGGTGCAATTTCTCCAGCTTACCTCAATAAATTAACAGCTAGAATGCCAAAGGTGTGCAATGCTGTAATTGCTGCAAAAGGAGGATTCTTTGATGAAAGCAAAGTTTGATGTAAAAACAATGTTATTTCAAATACAAATCATTATTTCTAACCTTGTCAATGTCTTGACTCTATTTTCTATTCATTTCACAACGTATGGTGGTGAATAAGTGTGACTTTTCATGGAAAACACAAAATTGTTTGGGTGACCCCAAACTTTTGAACGGTAGTGTACATATATATATATATACATATATATATGTATATATGTGTATGTGTATATATATATGGTGTATATGTATGTATATGGTTAAAAAGGAAAGCAGAAAGAAATCTATCCTTTTTTTTTTTTCCTCTTGTAAGTTTTAAAGGAAAATAAAAAAGTGCACTACGGGCAAATTAGAACATATTTTTTGTTTCTACAGCCCGCACCGGGGATCATCCCGCAGATCATCTCACCATAGCTCCTCAGATAGGAGATCCAAAGGTCATAGGAGCTCAGGACACTCTCACTCATCCTCAGCTCATGCCTCCCGCAGTGGCCAGAGGTCACCCCGACATACCCCTAGCAGACACGAATCCCACAGACCAGTGTATCCAAAAGAGAAGACCTGTTTGGTATGTGGAAGACATGCTGCCAGAAAAATTGGTATGCGAGAAGTGTCTACTAGAGGCTACAGGGCATAAAGAGAAAGATAAGCAGCAGTCTCTGGAATCAATTAAGAGCTTGATCAAGGATTCAATCAGGGAGTTGGCCCTCTCCCAAGACCAAATTAACCCACCCTCGCCTGAAGCAGCAGTAAGCGCATCCACTCCTCATTCGGACGCAGAGGTGGATTCTGAAGATGAGGCGGAAGGGGTGGATAGCAATATTTCAGCTTTTGACTTCGCTCTAGTTGAGCCTTTCATAACCGCGGTCAAGGATGCAATCCAGTGGGAGGAAAATCCGGAGCCACCTTCTAAAACAAAGAAATATTTGCCACATCTGAAAAAGACGATATCAACTTTTCCCTTGATGGAAGAAATCAAGGAGGTGGCAACAGATGAATGGCACAAGGTTGACAGAAGACCTATGGCGTATAATCGTTTTCTTAAGTTATATCCACTGGCAGAAGCAGATGCGCAACTTTTTGATGCTGTACCAACTGTGGACGCCTCAGTTATGAGGTTGGCTAGAAACTCGACCTTGCCACTAGAAGACGCAGTCTCCTTTAAAGATGTCCTTGACCAAAGGATTGACTCATACCTGAAAAAAACATATCAGGCGGCTGGGGGAGCATGCAAGCCGGCGGTAGCTCTGACTTCGATCTCAAGGGCCACCAGAGTATGGTCAGACAACGTGGAAACGGCCCTCAGACAAGGGGTAGGTTCAGAAGAAATCATTAAGGCACTGGATGAATTAAAGCTGGCCTCAGATTTCATAGCAGAAGCGTCTATTGACGTCCTAAAATGCTCTTCTAGGGCCATGCTGTATTCCATAACGGCCAGAAGAGTGTTGTGGCTAAAACCATGGTCGGCCGATCCAATGTCTAAGCAATCATGGTGTCGTATTCCATACGATGGGAAAGCCCTGTTTGGCGAAAAATGGATACGGCAATTACCAGAGTCACAGGGGGGAAAAGTGGGCTAATTCCCCAGGACAGAAGCAGGAGGAAGAGATTTGCAAACCACCCAGCAGGCCAGTTAAGAGGGAAGGACTCCAGATCCTACCGTCCGGGAAGGGAGTATAGAAGGGGTTGGAAAGGTTCACAAGCTACCTTTCTGAGGTCGGCTAAACCAAAAGCCTCTACATCCACAGTTGATGGCCAGAAGTCCTTTTGATGCCCTCTCCACCCAAACCGGTCCGGTAGGAGCCCGTCTAAAGGCGTTTGCCAGGGTTTGGGTGGAAGGTTGCGTAGACCAGTGGGCAGTGTCCACAGTCTGTCAAGGTCATTTCTGGGGATTCAAAAGGCAGCCTCCCCTCTATTCCTTTCAGGCCACCAAGATTCCAACCTCCAGAGAGAAGAAGGAGGCCCTTCTTCAATATGTCAAAATGCTTGTTCTCCAGCAGGCAGTAGTACCAGTTCCAGACTTGGAGAAGCACTTAGGCTTTTATTCCCCAGAGGCCGGTGCTAGACCTGAAGAGGCTGAACAGGTATATCCGGGTGGAACATTTCAAGATGGAGTCCTTAAACACGGTCATTCTATCTGTTCAGCCAGGAGATTGGATGGCGTCCATAGACCTTCAGGATGCGTATCTGCACATACCTATCCGCCCTCAGTTTCAACCTTTTCTTTGGTTCAGAATAGGCGACTTACATCTTCAATTCCAATGCCTTCCCTTCGGGATTTAAACAGCGCCCAGAACTTTCACCAAAGTGCTAGTAGCGATCTTGGCTCCTCTTCGAGAGAAGGGGATTCGAGTACTACACTATTTGGACGATATTCTAGTTCTTTCTCAGCACAGGCAGACCTTGGTGATACATGTACAGTTGGTCCTAGACACACTGATAAAGTTTGGTTGGCTAATCAACTACGCCAAAAGTCAACTTACGCCCACACAGGAGATAATTTACCTAGGGGCATTCTTCAACACTCCAGGAAGAGCAGTTTCACTCCCGGCAGAAAAAATCCCTTCATTGATAGGAAAAGTGAAAAGGGCGCTAGCGAGCCATTCTATGGCAGCATCAGACTGTCTGAGCCTGCTAGGTTCCCTCTCTTCATGCATACCTATGGTGAAATGGGCCAGATGGCATCTACGGACTTTCCAGGTGGGCTTCTTATCACAGTGGAAGAAAGATCGCCTAGAGCAGAGGATATTGATTACACCTACAATGAAATCCAGCCTTTGGTGGTGGACAAGACCATCCAACCTTCTGCTTCACTGTCCCCTTGGCCCCATCCCATGGACTGTTCTGACGACAGACGCAAGTCAGTTAGGATGGGGGGCACATTACCAAGACCAGTTGGTACAGGGCAGATGGCAATTCAATGTGACAGAGGTAGTATCAAACACCTTGGAGCTAAGGGCGGCTTGGTTAGCAATCCTGTCTCTGGCCACCTTCCTCAGGGGAAAATCCATCCTTCTCCAGATGGACAACAAAGCGGCAGTAGCTTATGTTCAGAATCAAGGAGGAACGCACAGCAGGTCCCTTCTGAAGGAAGTGACACCCATTCTGACATGGGCCGAGAGTCAACCTACGAGCCTCATATATCCCAGGGCCAGAGAACCAGTTAGCCGATCAGCTTTCAAGATCTTTCAGCCACAACAACGAGTGGTCTCTGAATCCGAGGGTCTTCTCCTGGATATGCCAACAATGGGGCACTCCCCAAATAGACCTATTTGCCTCCCCGCTCAATGCGAAGACACCGCTTTTCTTTTCAAGGTTCCCATCTCCGAAATCAGACGGCCCGGCGTGACGTTGGCGGCAATCATCGACGCAGACGGGCTGCATATCAGGTGTCTCCTCTCGTGCAGTCCCTCTCTCCACTCACAGGCAGACGCCGCATTGACGCAGACGCCGCATTCCTTTTGGACAACACTTTTTGGACAATCCCTGTTTTTGACACACTAAGGTACCACACTCTTGACCACACTACTTTTTTCTTTTTACACCCCCCCCCCCCCCTTTTCCTCAGTTTCAACACCTTTGGTATATCCTAGTGGATTTATTTATCCATTTCAGACATTCCTCACCAATTGAAGATTTTGGTCACCATATTGTGAAATTAACATGCACCGAGTGGAGGATACCTGTGTGCGTCCGTCATGTGTTGGCTTCTTTGTCGCCTCAGCTCCGGAAAGGGGCAATGCTTGTTGACCTGGTACCTGCATTTCACCATAGCTTGGCCACGTATGTAAACATCCAGAATTTGACGTGCTGTCTTTTCTGGTTATTAACGAGCCCACTTTTTGATGTTACCTACTTTGTTATTTCAGAAATCCTAGAGCATCCGCCCCTGAAGAAGTGTATTTCACAGAAACGCGTCGGGCTTGAAGGATGCAGCCACTGTGCGCTCTTTAGGATTCCATTTTTATGAATTATTCATGCATTGACTTTTAAAATCCATTTTTTACATCATCATGTTGTGTGATTCTTACATGTATAACCCTCATATTACATACGTGTTAGCCGTTTACCACTGGAATTTAATACTGCTTATTTTTATGCATGTATATATATAGGATATGCTTGGTGCACATGCACAGGTAACCTTCTACATGTCGAAAGCTTATACCAGCTCTTATTATATGTAATAAATTGTACTTTTACTTTTAACCCCAATCTGTCAACTGTCTCATTCAAAGTCCCATCTCCCCCCTTTTTTGTTTCCATGAAATCGGGATGGAGGCACTTCCCCGTGCTTCACACAAAGTCCCAAACCTCTATTTAACACTTTCTAACCCAGCCATGGAACTTTCAGATGGCATACGCATACCCACCAACTCCACTAATACTGAGGTTTCTCCAAAGTCTAACCACAGAAGCGATCACAGTTTTAGCAGTGATTCCATACTGGCCCAAGAGACCGTGGTTCACGTTGCTAATCAAGATGACCTTGTGCAAACCGCTTCACCTTCCACGCATAGACAACCTTCTGTCTCAAGGCAAGTTCTGTCACCCGCACCCGGAGATCCTAGACTTGAGGGTTTGGAAGTTGAGCGGAAAAGGTTGGGCGAGTTAGGATGTTCGCATAATGTCATTCAAACACTACTACAGGCCGGAAAAGCATCTACGAATTCCACATACTATAGAATTTGGAGAAAGTTTAGGGAATTGGCAGAAACGAACAATTTCGATCCTCTAAACCCCTGACTTAGGTTTGGGCCTGAATACGCTTAAGGTCCAGGTTTCAGCCCTTTCGGCTCTAACAGACACCCGGTGGGCGCTAGATCCTCTGGTGGAACGTTTCTTGAAAGCACTTCTAAGATTGAGACTGCCTAAAAAGACGCTATACCCCAAATGGGATTTGACTATCGTGCTTAATATCCTTTCAAAACCTCAGTTTGCTCCCACAGAAGAAAGCACCTTGGAGGATATTTCTCTGAAGGCAGTCTTTCTAGTCGCCATCACTTCGGGTCGCAGGGTATTAGAGATCCAAGCATTAGGGTCACAAGAACCCTACATTACCTTCTTCCCGGACAGAGTGGTGTTGCAACCTATTCATCAGTTCATCCCTAAAGTACCTTCAGTCTTCCATCTGAACCAAGAGTGGGTTCTTCCAGCATTCGGGGAGGATCCAGCCTCCTCAAAACTGCATGAGTTGGATATAGCCAGATCCCTAAGTCACTACCTAAATTTGACGCAGCAGTTCAGGAAAGATCGGCTATTTGTCATCCCCAAGGGTGCCAGGAAGGAAATGGCAGCATCTAAGACGACCTTGGCAAGCTGGATTGAAAGATTAATCCAAGGAGCATATCGGGCTAGTGGTCTCCCAGTTCCAGATGCGGTCAATGCTTACTCAACGCGTGGAATAGCCTCCTCCAGGGCAGCTTTGGCGTGGGTCTCCCCTGAGACAATTTTTCGAGTGGTTAGCTGGTCGTCCTTCAGCACATTCATGTCCCACTATAGTGTGGACCCAGCAGTCCTTACTTCCCGAGAGTTTGGGGAAAGGACTTTGCAGTCATCTGTACTGTAGCTTTTTTGTTTAATTAAATTGCTTTATTGCAGTACCCTCCCTTATTTACCATGGGTATGCTGACATGGGAGGCACCAGGAGAACGGAAAATCGAATACTTACCTTTCCGTAATTTTCCTTTCCTGGTGCCTGCCCATGGCAGCATACACCCTCCCTTCAATGATCCTTAGCGTTATGAGATCTAGTTACAAGAATACTGACTAAGGGGAGGAACTCTTTTTTTATAGAGTTAAAATGGTCCTGTGGGTTGGTAGGGGGCGGAGCAACCAACCATGGGTATGCTGCCATGGGCAGGTACCAGGAAAGGAAAATTACGGAAAGATAAGTATTCAATTTTCCATTTTCGTTAAGCCAAAGGTGATTTAAAGAGTCTTTGTAATTATTTGATGAAGATTTTTCTTTTGTTTGTTCACTTTGCCACATTTGAATAGAAAAAAAAATCTAGTTTTCCATTCGACCGATTCAAAATGTATCGTTTCGGACATTTCAAATCGAAGAAATAGGTAGATTCGAATAAAATTTGAAAAAGACAAAACGAATTTCGAATATGATCTCCGAATATGGATTCCGAATACAAATTAAACAAATCAAACGAATTTAACAAAACAAAATAACTAATTTAAACTAATCAAAAAGAAACACACTTTTTGTCATGCACATGTCTAGTTAAAACATTTTTACCTTAATACATGCCCATCATTAAGGTAAAAAAATCCCCACCGCGGGGGGCGTGGCCTGACCTGGCATGAGGAAAGATGCTTTAGTTTGAAGCTCCCGCTACCACAAGCTGCATTTTCCGCCTAACGGAGGTACATTCACCCCAAAATCCGTCCTTCTGATGGGGACTGCTTCGCGGAACTCATCCGCATCACGATCCCGCTCCCCCCGTGAAATTTTGGGGGGTTCGGGCCACATCATCCCTGATATGTTCCGCTCGAGCAGAGGAAACATGGCGTCTTCCCGCCACAGCCTTACACAGGCATCCGCTCTCTCACTGACAGGGACGCCACCCGCAAACCCGCTGATAAATTCATCAGACAGGGAGGGAGCTGAGGGCCCCCCCACACCCTCATTTAAACATCCACGATCTGCGGACGATCGCAGCGGACATAAAAGACACCCTATCCGCCGCCATTGCAGACCTCAGGCTAGACATTCATGTGCTTTCTGACAGGGTGCATAAAGTTGAAAATGTGACAGAATGACATGACACTCTGCTTAAGTGAACCACACGCCACATTGATTCCCACACACTCCAAATGAGGCATATGCAAAGGCATATAGAAGACCTCGACAATAGGGGCAGACGCCATAATTTGAGGGTCAGGGGTGTGCCTGAAACGATCGAGGGGACCAAATATCTCCCACTATCACTGGTCTCTTCAACAACCTATTAAACAGGCCACCCCAGACCCCCATTAACATGGAGCGGATCCACAGAGCCTTGAGACCCAAAGGCAGAGCTGATGAGCCTCTAAGAGACATAATTTGCTGTATAGTGGTATTCAAAATTAAGGAAGAAATCCTTAGACAGGCGAGAGGCAGGTCCCAGATAGAACACATGGGGAAGACGATCCAAATATACCAGGACCTCTCAGGCATCACGCTACAACATCGCAGAGACCTGAGACCTTTGCTGGATGCCCTCCGCACTAAAGGGATACCATACAAATGGAAATGTCCTTTTTGCCTCTCGGCCACCTCCCAAGGCCGCACAGCACTCCTAAAAGTGCCGGAAGATTTACCCCACTTCTGTGACCTACTGAACATACCGCTGGTGGAGATACCTAATTGGTATGCTGGTTTTCGCCACTTCCCTGTGGGAAAGGAACCGCCTGAAGAACCTATGGAGGCACAAGACACCAGATACCGGAGGAGAAGATCCCCTTCAGCCTCTTCTCACCGCACTACCCCCCGTGGCATAAGACAGGATTTCAGCCCCACTACCTCTCCCAGCTCAAGGAGAGCTCGGAGGGACCATTAATCCCTTCCACAGGTACTCCGTGACCCACAGTTAAAGTTTAGCCACGTTTGGCTTCTTTGTGTTTGTGCTGACTGCTGTTTACGTTGACTGTGTTCTGTTGCCACCATGGCCATGACTCTCTGACCAAGGTACCCGTTCATGAAAGTGTCTTCGCTCCGACTTAACTCCTCCCCACACCATAGCAGCTCCTACACACGAACACACCCCATGGAGATTGCGCAATCAACACTGGAAACTACAACCCCCACAACTCCCAGCGGTCTGCCTCCTGACGCATACAGGATACCACGTGTTCCATTCTATTACTCACTTCCGACCCTTCTATCTCAAGGAATCTGCGGAAGGAACGACCTGCACTTCTATCCCCACTCTGCCTACGGACTAGACGGTAGTCACTATCCTACAAGGCTCAACGGAGGCAATACCACTTCTTCAGGCAATATGACCCACTGCTCCTACACCCCCAGGGTTCATGGACGACTTAACCGGCATTAAAGGTAACTGTAACACATTAGGATACCTAAGATTTTCATGGTCAAATGATAACAACAACTCAAACCCACGGCCTTGGGGGAGGCTTGTCTACATTAACAAATTGGTGGGTCCCCCTCCAAGTGACTACGTTACTACACTATTGCCACCATGGGAGCGTCTCAAGTCTCTCTTGGCACCATGCATGGAACCCTATACCTCACCGATGTCAAACACTGAGACACTCCTGGACTCCCTGGTGCACCCTTGCATTTCTCCCCTATCTTGGAATACTCTCCCTTGTGACCGGAATACCATGCTGACATGACCCCTACGGCTTCTCATTCTGCCTTTCTTAGACTACATCTATATCTCAGACTCTACGAGACCATGAACTACCCATCTATAAATCTCGCTCCACCTATTTTGACTTTAGTAGCCCATTGGCTGGTACCTACCTCACTTGGCACAGAATGTCAACACCCTGCTTGGTACCGTAAGGTATAATATCTGGGTATTGCTCTTATGCTATGTTCTTGGTCTTATACTAACTCAGATTTAGTTAACACTGTTTCTTTACATGTTGTATAGGTTTCTGTCACACTAATTTTGGTTACACTCACTTACAAATTATACTATCATCACTACATGAATTAATCATTGGACTTTACACTGTTGACCTCATTAGAGGCCCGGTGGCAACTCCAATAGCTGTGTAGACGTGTATCCTCAAATTGCATCACCTCACTCTCCTCCCATGTCCTTCTGTGGTTACACTCCACCAATGTTTGATCGATACCCTGTGTTACTCACTACCTCAAGGAAGTGTATAAATCCTCCTTCACACTCACTCCATACCTTGTGGTGGCGGGACACCCGTGATCTATAGATGCTCTCCCCTTCCAACTTCTAGGTCCTAGCCGACCCCCACACAGCAACAAAGCAGGGTGCTATAACACCATTTACGGTGTACACACTGCTTACGAGCTGCACTTCACCGATTCTCTCTGATTTTGAAGCCGGTGACCTAACTCCTCACCGCCTCATCGGTGTTTCCATTGTTTTTACTTTGCCAAACCTCATACTACATCCAATACAACAGACCCTCACCCTTCTTACCTGACCTCCCCCCTCCTTTCACACCTATCTCCTCATGGCGGAGGACATTGACACGCACACCACACCACCCTACGTGGCTCGACCACATGTACAACTTAAGCTCTATTCTATAAACATACGTGGACTCAACATCCCAGAGAAAAGATCACAGCTACTTTACACTCTCCAGAAGTCAAAGGCCCACATCGCCCTTATTTAAGAAACCCACTTCAAAATGAACAACATCCCCAAACTTCATAGCAAACACTTCCCAACAGTCTACCATGCGTCCAACAATGAAGCCAAATCTAAGGGGGTATACATTATAATTTCTAAACAATGTCCCATAAACGTATCAGAGGTCCACAGGGACTCACAGGGGAGATTCCTCTTTCTCAAAGGCACACTCCACCAACGACCCATCACGATTGTGAATATCTATGCACCAAACACACAACAAGTTGCCTTCTTCAGACAAATATTCAAGCAACTGCTCACATTCCAATCTGGCACTCTGATCGTCGGCAGTGATTTTAACATAGCCATGAACCCCTCTCTTGACATGTCTAACGGTTCGTCATCACTTACATACAGAGCCATCCGCGCGATAAAGTCACAACTCATCGATTTCCTGCTTCATGATACCTGGCGCACGCTACATCCCAACGAAAAGGATTTTACCTTTTTCTCCCCTCCTCATAATAAATATTCGAGACTTGACCACTTCTTCCTCTCCCAAAACGACCTGTCTTCCCTTACCAGAGCCACAATTGAGCCTATGGTACTGTCGGACCACAACCCGGTAACTATGACTCTAACTCTCCCTACAACACAAGATAGACCCAACATTTGGCGCCTTGACAACTCCCTTCTCACAGACCCGGAAATAGCTCTGACAATTTTGAAGAGCCTCTCCCACTACTTTTTAGACAACACATCGGGCGATTCTACCACAGACACCATCTGGGCAGCACACAAGTGTGTAATTCGGGGTGAATTCATCTCCCAAGCAGCCAAAAGGAACAAACTCAGGAAAGCACGTATTGACGAGTTGACCAAACTAATTTACGCGCTAGAACAAAAACACAAATCTTCCCTAGCTACCAAAGCCTTGACTGACCTGATACAAACTAGGGAAGAGCTCCTGGGAGAGCTACACAAAACATTAAAAAGTAAATATACCCTCACCCAAAAAATGTTTTACGAATTCGGCAACAAATCTGGGAGACTGTTAGCTAGAGCCCTACAGGTCAAGAAAGCAGCACATACTATCCACAGAATTTATGACGCTGCAGGCAAATCCTTTGCTAAACCAGAAGACATTGCAGACCAATTTGTAAAATTCTTTTCCAACTTATACAATCTCCCTACCTCACACCGGAAAACCTCTGCACAAGACAGAAAGGCAGCAATTCAGGAATTCCTACACCAATTTTCCCCAACCCCCCTCACTGCTGCAGAATCGACTGGTCTGGATAAACCACTATCCATAGCAGAGACCTTGTTAGCACTGAAATAATTAAAGATGGGAAAGAGCCCGGGCCCAGACGGTTTGACCATCAGTTATTATAAGTCCTTTCCCTACACTCTCATCCCACAACTCGTTCAAGCCTTCAATAACCTGTCTCCTTCCAATACAACCAACAAAGATTTCCTAATAGCCCACCCTCATCCCTAAACCAGACAAAGATATCACAATGGTTGCTAACTATCGCCCCATATCACTCCTCAATGTGGACGTGAAACTATATGCCAAAGCTTTTGGCCAATCGCATTCTTCCCTTACTCCCTCGACTAATTTCTCCGGATCAAGTTGGGTTTGTCCCTGGTAGGGAGGCCAGAGACAACACCACTAAAGCTCTAAACATTCATCACTGGCTGCCTGCTAACGCCACTGAGGGCTTTTTCCTGTCGTTGGATGCAGAGAAGGCGTTCGACAGGGTGGCCTGGGATTATATGGAGGGGACACTACAAGCGCTGGGTTTTCCGCATCGCCTAGTTCAGATGATCCTGATTCTTTACTCATCCCCCACTGCCAGAATCAGGGTTAACGGCCGACTGTCGAACGCCTTCTCACTGTCGAATGGCACCCGCCAGGGATGCCCCTTACCCCCCTAATTTTCATACTCTCCATGAAGCCCCTCCTCCGTAAGCTTAGAGATAATCCAGATATCAAAGGTGTCAAAATCAAACATAAACAAAACAAAATAGCCGCCTACACCGACGATATCCTACTCTTTCTAACGAACCCTGTCATCCCCATCCCTAACCTACTCAAAGACTTCTCGCTGTTTAAAACACTCTCTAATCTACAAATAAACTTTTCAAAATCAAAAGCCCTGAACATCACCCTCCTGTCTACACTTGTAACGCACTGCAAAAGTAATTTTCCTTTCCTCTTAAGGCTCACTTTATCCAGACACCATCATTCCTATGTCACAGAACACACAGGAGGAGAGAGGGGAGGAGGATGAGGAGGAAAATTCTGGCACTTTCATAGGCTTTGAAGAAGAAGAAGACATGCATTAATCTGTAAGCAATGGCTTTCCAACCCCAGGACCCTTGGGAGTAGTACGTGGCTAGGAGGAGAAAGTTCCAGATGCTGTCATCCTGAGTGACCCAGAGGAGTCTACTTCTCAAGCCTCTGCAAATTTGAGGCACATGGGTAACCTCATGCTTCAAAGACTGCAAAAGGACCCAAGAATACATGGCATAAAGGAGAAGGATGATTACTGATTGGCAACTAGGGATGAGCCGAACACCCCCCGGTTCGGTTCGCACCAGAACCCGCGAACGGACCGCAAGTTCGCACGAACGTTAGAACCCCATTGACGTCTATGGGACTCGAACGTTCGAAATCAAAAGTGCTCATTTTAAAGGCTAATTTGCATGGTATTGTCCTAAAAAGGGTGTGGGGACCCGGGTCCTACCCCAGGGGACATGTATCAATGCAAAAAAAACTTTTAAAAACGGCCGTTTTTTCGGGAGCAGTGATTTTAATGATGCTTAAAGTAAAAAAAAAAAGTGAAATATTCCTTTAAATATCATACCTGGGGGGTGTCTATAGTATGCCTGTAAAGTGACGCGTGTTTCCCATGTTTAGAACAGTCCCTGCACCAAATGTCATTTTTAAAGGAAAAAATCTCATTTAAAACTGCTTGCGGGTTTAATGTCATGTCGGGTCCTGGCAATATGGATGAAAATCAGTGAGACAAACGGCATGGGTACCCCCCAGTCCATTACCAGGCCCTTTGGGTCTTGTATGGATATTAAGGGGAACCCCGCACCCAAATTAAAATAAGGAAAGGTCCCTATATACTCTGAACAGCAGTATACAGGCGGTGCAAACAAGACAGGGACTGTAGGTTTGTTGTTAAGTAGAATCTGTTTGTAATTTTGAACATTTTTAACGTGTTTAGCTCCAGCCAAAAAATCTTTTCTAAGCTTTTTGGAAAACATAGGGAAGGGTTTCACCTCACTTTTTTGTCCCAATGAAAAATGTTTTTTGAAAATTTGGGTTTTTTTGTGGAACAAGGATTGGAAAGCATCAGTGGAAAGGAGAAATTGTTTTCCCATATTAACTCTTACATGAGAGAATTTCCCTTCCTAGGGGTAGATTTCATCTCACTTCCTGTTGTCTCCTTCCGTTTGCAAGTAGGAGTCGTTTGTAAGTTAGATGTTTGAAAGTAGGGTCCTGCCCTATATACTCAGCAGAAATTTGGGCCTTAGGTGTTGCTGTGGCCAAAACACTGTAAGCCCTCACAGGGCCCTGCTGTGAAATATTAGATCAAGAATTGTAATTACATGCCCCTGTTGAACAGGAGCTGAAAAATTAGGCCTTAGGCACTGGTGCTGGTGCCACAACACTGCAACCCCTCACAGACACTCTAGTTGGAACGCAGGAACGAGCCCTGCTGCAAAGTATTGCATCAAAAATTGTAATTACACGCCCCTGTTAGACAGGGGCAGAAAAATTGGGCCTTAGGCACTGGTGCTGGTGCCACAACACTGCAACCCCTCACAGACACTCTAGTTGGAACGCAGGAACGAGCCCTGCTGCAAAGTATTGCATCAAAAATTGTAATTACACGCCCCTGTTAGACAGGGGCAGAAAAATTGGGCCTTAGGCACTGGTGCTGGTGCTACAACACTGCAACCCCTCACAGACACTCTAGTTGGAACGCAGGAACGAGCCCTGCTGCAAAGTATTGCATCAAAAATTGTAATTACACGCCCCTGTTAGACAGGGGCAGAAAAATTGGGCCTTAGGCACTGGTGCTGGTGCCACAACACTGCAACCCCTCACAGACACTCTAGTTGGAACGCAGGAACGAGCCCTGCTGCAAAGTATTGCATCAAAAATTGTAATTACACGCCCCTGTTAGACAGGGGCAGAAAAATTGGGCCTTAGGCACTGGTGCTGGTGCCACAACACTGCAACCCCTCACAGACACTCTAGTTGGAATGCAGGAACGAGCCCTGCTGCAAAGTATTACATCAAAAATTGTAATTACACGCCCCTGTTATACAGGGGCTGAAAAATTGTGCCTTAGGCACTGGTGGTGGCGCCCAGAACCAAAAATGTTCTTACAAGCTATCAGCGTGATGATTGAGGAGGAAGAGGATAATTACTCAGGGATAGTCACTCAGCATCAGCATAGGCAGTCTTTGAAGGGATCTGAAAAAAATTATTCAGTTACATCAGCATCAGGTGCTTGGTAGCTGGTGGTGATCCAAGACTGATTCATTTTTATGAAGGTCAGCCGATCGACCGAGTCAGTGGACAGACGCACCCTGTGATCGGTTACCACGCCTCCAGCAGCACTGAATGTGCGTTCCGAAAGAACGCTGGATGCAGGACAGGCCAGTAGCTCAATTGCATACTGTGCAAGCTCTGGCCAGTGATCCATCCTCAAGACCCAGTAACCCAGAGGATTTTCGGTGGGAAAGGTGTCCAAGTCTGATCTTGCCCCTAGGTATTCCTGCACCATGTAAAACAGACGCTGGCGATGGTTGCTGGAACCGATCATACCTTGGGGCTGCGGACCAAAAAATTGTCTGAACGCATCGGTCAGACGGCCACCTTCTCCACCGCTCCTTCTTTGACTGACCGAAGCCTCAGCAACACGTTGTCCAGAAACAGGAGTTTGTAACCTCCCAGTCTCTGGGAACGCGTTGCACAGACCTTTCTGCAAGGCCTCCCGAAGATGTTTCATCCTCTGCTCCCTCTGCGATGGCAAGATAAGGTCCGCAACCTTACCCTTGTAACGTGGATCAAGGAGGGTTGCCAGCCAGTATTGGTCCTTCTCCTTGATACCACGAATACGAGGATCCTTACGCAGGCTTTGCAGGATCAGGGAGGCCATGCAGCGTAGGTTTGCTGAGGCATTCGGTCCGGAGTCCTCTGGGTCACTAAGGACAACAACGTCCGCAGCCACCTCCTCCCAGCCACGTACAAGTCCATGTGTTCCTTGGGACTGATCCCTTAAAGACTGCTGATGCTGAGTGCCAGGCTCCACCTCCATACTGACACAATCTTCTTCCTCCTCCTCCTCCTCCTCCTCGTCCTCTTCCTGTGTGATCGGCGGGCACGCAGGAACACTGTCTGGATAAAGGGGGCCTTGAGAGCTAAGGAAGTCCTCCTCTTCCTGCCTCTGTTCTGCCTCAAGTGCCCTGTCCATTATTCCACGCAGCGTGTGCTCCAACAGGTGGACAAGGGGGACAGTGTCACTGATACATGCACTGTCAGTGCTCACCATCCTCGTGGCCTCCTCGAATGGTGACAGGACAGTGCATGCATCCCTGATCATGGCCCACTGGCGTGGGGAAAAAAAACCAAGGTCCCCTGACCCTGTCCTGGTGCCATAGTCGCACAGGTACTCATTGATGGCCCTCTGCTGCGTGTGCAGCCGCTGCAGCATGGCCAATGTCGAGTTCCACCTGGTGGGCATGTCACAGATTAGGCGGTTCTTGGGCAGGTTAAACTCCTTTTGGAGGTCCGTCAGCCGAGCACTGGCATTATATGACCGGCGGAAATGCACACAGACTTTCCTGGCCTGCCTCAGGACATCCTGTAAGCCCGGGTACCTGCCCAAGAACCGCTGCACCACCAAGTTAAGGACGTGAGCCAAACAGGGCACATGGGTCAGTTGTCCCTGTCGGAGGGCAGAGAGGAGGTTGGTGCCATTGTCGCAAACCACCATTCCTGCCTTAAGTTGGCGTGGCGTCAACCACCTCTGAACCTGCCCCTGCAGAGCTGACAGAACCTCTGCCCCAGTGTGGCTCCTGTCCCCCAAGCACACCAGCTCAAGCACCGCATGGCATCTTTTGGCCTGCGTACTTGCGTAGCCCCTTGAACGCCTACGGAGCACCGCTGGTTCCGAGGAAGAGGCCATGGAGGAAGAAGAAGAGGAGGGGGTGGAGGAGAGAGGTGTGTCACAATCAGCATTTTGGAGGCGTGGTGGCGAAACAACCTCCAACACTACTGCACCTTGTCCTGCATCCTTCCCAGCTGCCAGCAGAGTCACCCAATGCGCCGTGAAACTTAAGTAACATCCCTGTCCATGCCTGCTGGACCATGAGTCAGCGGTAATATGCACCTTACCGCTGACCGCCCTGTCCAGCGAGGCATGGACATTGCCTTCCACATGCCGGTAGAGAGCTGGAATCGCCTTCCGTGAGAAAAAGTGGCGTTTGGGTACCTGCCACTGAGGAACCGCACATTCCACAAACTCACGGAAGGGGGCAGAGTCTACCAACTGAAAAGGCAGCAGTTGAAGTGCTAGCAATTTTGCCAAGCTAGCATTCAACCGCTGGGCATGTGGATGGCTGGGAGCAAACTTCTTTCGGCGGTGCAGCAGCTGGGGCAGGGAAATTTGCCTGGTACAATCTGGCGTCGGTGTACCAAAAGCAGATTGCCCACAAGTACTTGGCTGTGACACACCTAATTCTACACCTTCATTCCTCTCACTGCAGGTCTCAGAGAGGACTGAAGGTCTAGTGGGGTTGGAAATCTCAGCTGATGAGGAGCAAGGAGAGATCCTCTTTGTTCTTTGGTGTGGGTCTTTTAGATATGCTTGCCAACGAACTGCATGGCAGGTCAACATATGTCTGGTCAAGCATGTGGTACCCAAGCGGGAGATGTTTTGGCCACGCGAGATACGCTTGAGACATATGTTGCAAATAGCAGCGGTGCGATCTGATGCACTCGTCTCAAAAAAGGCCCACACCAAAGAACTTTTTGAATAACGCGCAGAGACTGCAGCGCCCTGCACATGTGGAGCTTTGGGGTGTGATGCAGTCAATGTGCTGCCCTTAGGCTGGCCCCTGGAGGGCATCCTGCCTCGTTGGTGATGTGCCGCCTCCTCCTCCTCCTCCTCCTCCTCCTCTCTCCTATCAGGCACCCACGTTGAGTCAGTGACCTCATCATCCCCTCCCTCCTCATCACTGGAGCAAACCTGGCAGTATGCTGCAGCAGGGGGAGCATGACTGCCAGATTGCTGTCCTTCTTGGGCACCCCCTCTGTCCGTGCTCATGTTACTGCCTTCATCGAGCTCAGTATCATCATCAGAGCCTTCCAAACGCTGGGCATCCTCCTGGAGCATGTACCCAACACTGTGGTCAAACAGTTCGAGGGAATCCTCATGAGGACATGGTGGAGCTAGGGAAGGAGTCACTGATGACATTGAGCTGAGGGAAGAGGCCGCTGCTTTGCCAGACAAAGCACCCTGGGCATGGGTGAGAGAGGATGAGGAGGATGAGGACGGCTTGGTCATCCACTCGACCAAGTTTTCTGCATGTTGCGGCTCAACACGGCCAGCTGCCGAAAAAAAGGCCAAGCGTGTCCCATGGCCACGTGCTGATGAGGATGCACCGTCTCCACGACCAGCACTAGACACAGAGCCTGCTTGCCCTCTCTTATTGGCTTGTGACTGTCTGCCTCTCCTTCTTGGCCTTCCAGACATACTAATGGCCTGTAGCTGCACTAAGCTGGGATAGAACACCTGTAATTTTCTTCAGGTAGCTTTATATACTGTAACCAGACAAGCCTGCCTGTCAGTAGGAAGATAACAGGAACGGATCTAGCTGAACACTGTGAGCAGGACGCACTGCACTAAATGTAAATAGCAGGAACGGATCTAGCTGAACACTGTGAGCAGGACGCACTGACTGCACTAAATGTAAATAGCAGGAACGGATCTAGCTGAACACTGTGAGCAGGACGCACTGACTGCACTAAATGTAAATAGCAGGAACGGATCTAGCTGAACACTGTGAGCAGGACGCACTGCACTAAATGTAAATAGCAGGAACAGATCTAGCTGAACACTGTGAGCAGGACGCACTGCACTAAATGTAAATAGCAGGAACGGATCTAGCTGAACACTGTGAGCAGGACGCACTGACTGCACTAAATGTAAATAGCAGGAACAGATCTAGCTGAACACTGTGAGCAGGACGCACTGCACTAAATGTAAATAGCAGGAACAGATCTAGCTGAACACTGTGAGCAGGACGCACTGCACTAAATGTAAATAGCAGGAACGGATCTAGCTGAACACTGTGAGCAGGACGCACTGCACTAAATGTAAATAGCAGGAACGGATCTAGCTGAACACTGTGAGCAGGACGCACTGCACTAAATGTAAATAGCAGGAACGGATCTAGCTGAACACTGTGAGCAGGACGCACTGCACTAAATGTAAATAGCAGGAACAGATCTAGCTGAACACTGTGAGCAGGACGCACTGACTGCACTAAATGTAAATAGCAGGAACAGATCTAGCTGAACACTGTGAGCAGGACGCACTGACTGCACTAAATGTAAATAGCAGGAACGGATCTAGCTGAACACTGTGAGCAGGACGCACTGACTGCACTAAATGTAAATAGCAGGAACGGATCTAGCTGAACACTGTGAGCAGGACGCACTGACTGCACTAAATGTAAATAGCAGGAACGGATCTAGCTGAACACTGTGAGCAGGACGCACTGCACTAAATGTAAATAGCAGGAACGGATCTAGCTGAACACTGTGAGCAGGACGCACTGCACTAAATGTAAATAGCAGGAACGGATCTAGCTGAACACTGTGAGCAGGACGCACTGCACTAAATGTAAATAGCAGGAACAGATCTAGCTGAACACTGTGAGCAGGACGCACTGACTGCACTAAATGTAAATAGCAGGAACAGATCTAGCTGAACACTGTGAGCAGGACGCACTGACTGCACTAAATGTAAATAGCAGGAATGGATCTAGCTGAACACTGTGAGCAGGACGCACTGCACTAAATGTAAATAGCAGGAACGGATCTAGCTGAACACTGTGAGCAGGACGCACTGCACTAAATGTAAATAGCAGGAACAGATCTAGCTGAACACTGTGAGCAGGACGCACTGCACTAAATGTAAATAGCAGGAACGGATCTAGCTGAACACTGTGAGCAGGACGCGCTGACTGCACTAAATGTAAATAGCAGGAACGGATCTAGCTGAACACTGTGAGCAGGACGCACTGCACTAAATGTAAATAGCAGGAACGGATCTAGCTGAACACTGTGAGCAGGACGCACTGACTGCACTAAATGTAAATAGCAGGAACAGATCTAGCTGAACACTGTGAGCAGGACGCACTGACTGCACTAAATGTAAATAGCAGGAACGGATCTAGCTGAACACTGTGAGCAGGACGCACTGCACTAAATGTAAATAGCAGGAACGGATCTAGCTGAACACTGTGAGCAGGACGCACTGCACTAAATGTAAATAGCAGGAACAGATCTAGCCTAATCTAGCTAACTCAAATCAAATGACACTGTCTGTCTCTCTCTCTATCAGCACACCGGAACACACTACACAGGGCCGCCGTGCAGGCGGCCTTATATAGTGTGGGGCGTGTACTAAATCCCCTGAGCCATAATTGGCCAAAGCCACCCTGGCTTTGGCCAATTACAGCTCTCTCTACTGACGGCGCTGTGATTGGCCAAGCATGCGGGTCATAGTGCATGCTTGGCCAATCATCAGCCAGCAATGCACTGCGATGCCGCAGTGAATTATGGGCCGTGACGCGCCACACGAATTTGGCGCGAACGGCCCATAACGTTCGCAATTCGACGGACGGTCGAACAGCCGATGTTCGAGTCGAACATGGGTTCGACTCGAACACGAAGCTCATCCCTATTGGCAACCCTCTTTGACCACCGTTATAAGTGGAAGGTCTCATAACTCATCCCGTCCCCACAGAGAGTGCAGAAGATAAAATCTCTTGAGGACACATTAAAGATGATTTTATTGAACGTTTTTCCTGACTCCAGTAGGTTACAGTTTTGGGGAAAAATGTAGTTTTGAGTCTTCTGTTGGTCAAGAGAGGAGTGTTGGAGAAGAAGAATTGGCCTTAAGCTCTATTCTATAAACATACGTGGACTCAACATCCCAGAGAAAAAATCACAACTACTTTACACTCTCCAGAAGTCAAAGGCCCACATCGCTCTTATTCAAGAAACCCACTTCAAAATGAACAACATCCCCAAACTTCATAGCAAACACTTCTCAACAGTCTACCATGCGTCCAACAATGAAGCCAAATCTAAGGGGGTATCCATTATAATTTCTAAACAATGTCCCATAAACGTATCAGAGGTCCACAGGGACTCACAGGGGAGATTCCTCTTTCTCAAAGGCACACTCCACCAACGACCCATCACGATTGTGAATATCTATGCACCAAACACACAACAAGTTGCCTTCTTCAGACAAATATTCAAGCAACTGCTCACATTCCAATCTGGCACTCTGATCGTCGGCAGTGATTTTAACATAGCCATGAACCCCTCCCTTGACACGTCTAAAGCAGCCAAACGGAACAAACTCGGGAAAGCACGTATTGACGAGTTGACCAAACAAATTTACGCGCTAGAACAAAAACACAAATCTTCCCTAGCTACCAAAGCCTTGACTGACCTGATACAAACCAGGGAAGAGCTCCTGGGAGAGCTACACAAAACATTAAAAAGTAAATATACCCTCACCCAAAAAATGTTTTACGAATTCGGCAACAAATCTGGGAGACTGTTAGCTAGAGTCCCACAGGTCAAGAAAGCAGCACATACTATCCACAGAATTAATGACACTGCAGGCAACTCCTTCGCTAAACCAGAAGACATTGCAGACCAATTTGTAAAATTCTTTTCCAACTTATACAATCTCCCTACCTCACACCTGACAACCTCCGCACAAGACAGAAAGGCAGCAATTCAGGAATTCCTACACCAATTTTCCCCAACCCCCCTCACTGCTGCAGAATCAACTGGTCTGGATAAACCACTATCCATAGCAGAGACCTTGTTAGCACTGAAATAATTAAAGACGGGAAAGAGCCCGGGCCCAGACGGTTTGACCGTCAGTTATTATAAGTCCTTTCCCTACACTCTCATCCCACAACTCGTTCAAGCCTTCAATAACCTGTCTCCTTCCAATACAACCAACAAAGATTTCCTAATAGCCCACCCTCATCCCTAAACCAGACAAAGACATCACAATGGTTTCTAACTATCGCCCCATATCACTCCTCAATGTGGACGTGAAACTATATGCCAAAGCTTTGGCCAATCGCATTCTTCCCTTACTCCCTCGACTAATTTCTCCAGATCAAGTTGGGTTTGTCCCTGGTAGGGAGGCCAGAGACAACACCACTAAAGCTCTAAACATTTATCACTGGCTGTCCGCTAACGCCACTCAGGGCTTTTTCCTGTCGTTGGATGCAGAGAAGGCGTTCGACAGGGTGGCCTGGGATTATATGGAGGGGACACTACAAGCGCTGGGTTTTCCACATCGCCTAGTTCAGATGATCCTGATTCTTTACTCATCCCCCACTGCCAGAATCAGGGTTAACGGCCGACTGTCGAACGCCTTCTCATTCACAAATGGCACCCGCCAGGGATGCCCCTTATCCCACTTAATTTTCATACTCTCCATGGAGCCCCTCCTCCGTAAGCTTAGAGATAATCCAGATATCAAAGGTGTCAAAATCAAACATAAACAATACAAAATAGCCGCCTACGCCGACGATATCCTACTCTTTCTAACGAACCCTGTCACCACCATCCCTAACCTACTCAAAGACTTCTCGCTGTTTAAAACACTCTCTAATCTACAAATAAACTTTTCAAAATCAAAAGCCCTGAACATCACCCTCCCGTCTACACTTGTAACGCACTGCAAAAGTAATTTTCCTTTCCTCTTAAGGCTCACTTTATCCAGACACCATCATTCCTATGTCACAGAACACACAGGAGGAGAGAGGGGAGGAGGATGAGGAGGAAAATTCTGGCACTTTCATAGGCTTTAAAGAAGAAGAAGACATGCATTAATCTGTAAGCAATGGCTTTCCAACCCCAGGACCCTTGGGAGTAGTACGTGGCTGGGAGGAGAAAGTTCCAGATGCTGTCATCCTGAGTGACCCAGAGGAGTCTGCTTCTCAAGCCTCTGCAAATTTGAGGCATATGGGTAACCTCATGCTTCAAAGACTGCGAAAGGACCCAAGAATACATGGCATAAAGGAGAAGGATGATTACTGATTGGCAACCCTCCTTGACCACCGTTATAAGGGGAAGGTCTCAGAACTCATCCCGTCCCCACAGAGAGTGCAGAAGATAAAATCTCTTGAGGACACATTAAAGATAATTTTATTGAACGTTTTTCCTGATTCCAGTAGGTTACAGTTTTGGGGAAAAATGTAGTTTTGAGTCTTCTGTTAGTCAAGAGAGGAGTGTTGGAGAAGGCGTCCACCTAAGTGAGGCATTTTGGAATTTTTTTAGTCCTCACTGCCCAGGGCTGTCAGCTTCCACATCGGCAGCATCTGTATCACATGGTGGACGATTACCTCGGGGCCAAAACAGAGATGGAGAGCTTTCCAGCTGATGATCCACTGACTTACTGGGTCATGAGAATAGACCACTGGCCAGAACTTGCCCAGTATGCTATTAAATTGTTGGGCTGCCCTGCATCCAGCATGCTTTCAGAACGGGCATTCAGTGCTGCAGGAGGTTTCGTTACTGATCATAGAATGCATCTGTCCACAGACTCCGTTGACTGTTTGACCTTTATAAAAATGAATCAGTCCTGGATTACCAGCTATGAAGCCCCTGATGCCGATGTCACTGATTAAGTATTTTTGGGATGTGAAATCTCTGCAGGACTTCGAGGCTGCCTAGCTTTGAGGGTGTTCAATCATTTCATCTGGAAGAAAGTTTTTGGTATAGGTTTCATAGGCACAATTAACACCCAAAGACCAATGTTTCGGCACCTGTTTGACAGGTACATATCATTGTAATTTTTTTTTGCCTTCATCAAGAGCACCTCTATAGGGTTACGGTGGGAAGGTGCCCCCGACACCCAAAGAGTAATTTTTCTGCACCTGTTTGACAGGTGCATAGCATTGTAATTTTTTACAGCAAGGCCAATTCTTGCTTTCATCAAAAGTACCTCTATAGGGTTACAATGGGAAGGCGCCACCTACACCCAAAGACCAATTTTTCTGCACCTGTTTAACAGGTGCATATTATTGCATTTTTTTTATAGCAAGGCCAATTCTTGCTTTCATCATGAGTAACTCTATAGGGTTACAATGGGAAGGCACCACCTACACCCAAAGACCAATTTTTCTGCACCTGTTTGACAGGTGCAAATTATTGCATTTTTTTTACAGAAAGGCCAATTCTTGCTTTCATCAAGAATAACTCTATAGGGTTACAATGGGAAGGCGCCACTGACCCCCAAAGACCAATTTGTACGCACCCGTTACTTCTATCCAAAGTCAAAGTGACACCAGAATGTATCCAAAAAATCTCTAATCTTGTTCCCAATGCACTACATTGAGTGTACATAAAACCATTCGGTCATAAGAAAATACTGTATATTTAAAAAGGTATAACAAAAAATAATACAAAAGTGTACAAAAATTGAAAAAAGGAATAAACAAAGAAAAGACAAAAAACGACAGGTTACATGGTTTGTATGACAAAAAAATAGAGTTGTTACTCTCCGGTATAAAGTGGTCTCTGGTACCCAATGTGTTTTTGGTTCAAGCACCTTTGTCAGGGGGATTTAATAAGAGTGTATGCAGTCATACTTTTGTCTTACTACAAAAACTAGAAAAAAAAACATCATAGCAATAAAGAACATGAATATTTGACAACCATAGGGGACAGATGAGCAACAGCAGTTAAAGGCGGCACCCACCATGCAAAATTTTCCACCATGCAAATTGGAGAAATCAAGCACTGCCAGCAGGGGTGTCAATGAATGCCCACCGAGGGCATCAATGGTATGCAAAAATATCAGAAAAAATATCAGAGAAAGGGACTTGCCTACTGAAATTTTGCCTGATGATCACAAGGAGTCATATGTGGCGAATTGCCAACTGGTAAACAGAGTAAAGAGAAAAAATAAAAATACACACAAAATAAAAAAGAAAAAGAGAAAAATTAAAGAATATAATAAAGAATAAGAAAATGAAATAAAAAATAATGTAATTCACAGAAAAAATTCTTGGACAAAAATAAGCAATATTTCTAAACAAGAAATGTGCCTATGTATATCCATGTCTATTCTTATTCGTCTAATCCAACATAATACCAAAAATTGTTTGGAAGAAAAAATGGAATCAAAAAACAAAGAACAGAATATTTACCAAGGTTTGTAGGTTATGAGTAATAGCGCTATCCAAAGCCTTAAAATGTGGCTTCTTATCCATATGTAGCAGCCCAGTCCTATAGGCCCTCACACTATGCAAATGGCTGAACACCCAGGGTGGTCTATCTTCTGATCTGTTCCTGGGGTTGTTTTCATGTCGGCAAAATGACATTGGAACTGCATAAGAGGGTCTATAGACATGTACACAGCATAAAAACCTGTAACTCCCACTAGGTAGTCATACTCGCGTTGTTCACCAGGGTAAATTCCCTAATATTAGATTTTTGGTACTGGACCGTGTCCACCCCAGCGCCAGAGGTGGGGACTGGGACAAAACTCTGCTACAGAGGGAAAATAGGTGGATAATGGCATTACAGGCCACCTCTCCACCAGGCCTCAATGATTGTATAAGCTACCGCCCCTTCCTAGAGGGTTTTACATCAGGCAGATGGGAAGGACTGGGCTAGTTCCCCCTTCTAATCAAAATTGGTTGGCTGTCCCCCTCTCTCGTCTCTTTTTCTTTTTCTTGGTTTCTTTATATTGCTCTGTTGTCCTCTCTCCTCCCGGGTTCCTTCTTCTGCACCTCTTTCATTTTTGGTGAATTGAGGGGTTGGGGGAAACAGGAGAACAGGGAGCATGGTGTGTTCCTATCTCTGATTTCTTGTCTCTGGCAACCATGCCATCTTGCTCTTTCATGTAATTGCTTCTATATATGGGATAGATGTCAGTCTGTGTGCTACTAACTATAGTCCAAAATGCAAGCTTATCCCCATTTCCTATGAGCGTTTTAGGTTTCACCTTCCCCCTGCGATGTTCCTTCACTGTAATTTTACTTTATCTTTTTTCCACTAGATGGCGCTTTGGCCGCGGGGCTGCTGTGACTGCCCGCCGATGGTATTGTTTTGCTATGCAATAGATATACATTTGGTTTTTTTAACCTGTGATCACATGGACTCATTTAGATAGAGTAGACTCTGCACTTGTTTTTTCTTTCCTTTTTTTTCTTTCTTCGTTGGATCCTAAATTTCATTATGGTTTCACTGCCTCTTGCTGTCTCCACTTGCCTGTGTCTGTGGAGCGCATGGCACTGCCCCCTTTCTGATGTGGGGGCTGCATCATGCGTTCCACCCCCTGGTGGCCAATTGGCGCCCAGTGTGCTCTCTCGCTGCGTCATCATGCTCTACATGGGCACGGCGGCCGAATGCGTAGGACTGGGCACCCAGCGCCATTACTGAAATAGACCCCCGCTCTGGGCAGTCCGATGAACACTGCAGAGCGGGTAATGTTTGGACAGAGGGTCTCTTGCCAATAGGGTAAGCCTTGCCTTTGCTTTCTATCTGGAATCTATTTATATTTATATAATCTTTGACCAATGGTTACTTTTGGTAATTATTCATACTCCTTTCTTTGTATAACAATCTCTCTTAGGAGGTCTAAGGCTAAAGGACTGGGCTGCTATATATGGATAAGAAGCCACATTTTAAGGCTTCAGATATTACTCACCTACAAACCTTGGTAAATATTCTGTTCTTTGTATTTTGATTCCATTTTTTCGTCCAAACAATTTTTGGTATTATGTTGGATTAGACGATTGAGAATTGACATGGATACATAGGCACATTTCTTGTTTAGAAATATTGCTTATTTTTGTCCAAGAATTTTTTCTGTGAATTACATTATTTTTTTATTTCATTTTCTTATTCTTTATTCTATTCTTTTATTTTTTCTCTTTTTCTTTTTTTCTTTTGTGTTTATTTTTATTTTTTCTATTTACTCACCAGTTGGCAATTCGCCACATATAACTCCTTGTGATCACCAGGCAAAATTTCAGTAGGCAAGTCCCTTTCTCTGATATTTTTTCTGATATTTTTGCATACCATTGATGCCCTAGGTGGGCATTCATTGACACCCTCGCTGGCAGTGCTTGATTTCTCCAAGTTGCATGGTGGAACATTTTGCATGGTGGGTGCCGCCTTTAACTACTGTTGTTCATCTGTCCCCTATGGTTGTCAAATATTCATGTTCTTTATTGCTATGATATGTTTTTTTTTTGTAGTAAGACTGTATACACTCTTATTAAAAACTCCTGTGGAAGGTGCTTGATCCAGAAACGGATCGGGTACCGGAGACCACTTTATACCTGAGAGTAACAACTCTATTTTTTGTCACGCAAACCATGTAACCTGTTGTTTTTTTGTCTTTTCTTTGTTTTTTCCTTTTTTCAATTTTTGTACACTTTTGTATTATTTATGTTATACCTTTTTAAATATACGGTCATTTCTATGACCAAATGATTGTATGTACATTCAATAAATTATATTTTCTTAATTTACATGTGTGGTTGTTGCCTGCAAAGTCCCAATGAAGGGAGATTTTATTTTCTTGATATACAATTAGGGATGTGGCAGCAACACACTGGTCTGACATGGTGAAATCCTCTTTTTTTGTTAGTGCACTACATTGTAGCCTCATCATACACATTGGCTCCCCAGGTGTTGCTGAGCAAAATAAAGGCAGCTTGCACGAAAAATATAATTTTTTTTGGCTTTATAAATGCAATTATTGCTGCAGCAGATTCTAAACACGGTAAAGAGCTGCCACTTTACAGGTAGACTAAGGGGACCCCCAGGCACTATATTGGAAGAATTTTTTCATTTTTATCCTTTCACTTTAAAAATCAAAAAATCACTGCTCATTTAAAAATGACGTTTTAAAAAAAAATAATTATTGATACATGTCTCCCAGGGCAGGAACCGGACCTCTATAACCGTTGTATGCCCAATTACTTGCATATAAGCCTTCAAAATGGGCACTTTTGATTTTTGACTTTCGGGTCCCATTGACTTTAATGGGGTTCAATATTGGGGTCCGAACATTTGCGGTCTTCGAAAGTTCTGGTGCGAACCGAACAGGGGTCCATTCAGCCCATCCCTACTAAATACACTTAGGCCACTTTCACAGTGGGCTACATACAATACTGCTGCTGACAACATTGCTGCTGACTCACGATCCGCAGGGGATCGTTTTGCATGCACGTCCTACATGCCTGTTTAAAGAGATATTTCATACTGAAATTCCTCTTCACTGTGCTGCAGCTGCATCCAAGAGCCTACTGTTTTTAGGTTGCTCTACTTTATTTGCTGCAAAGAATCCTGGCTGTGACAGGGTATATGATGCTGGTTGGCAGCCCTTTCCAGGCTTTGACAAGTGGATAAGGCATGTTAAAAAAAAGCACCTCAACCAGCTTATTTTCCACCGACAATGCAGATGTGAAAGGGACCTTAGGCCTTAGACCTTAGGACCTTACACAATGAGCCGCATAAAATGTGATTATGCTATAAGCATTGGGTTGTTTAGTAATATCAGCTGGTGCATTCCTTTAAAACCCTTCCTCTCTGTCAGGCAAGGGAGTAATGTCTGCTTTTTCAATCAGAAAATATTCATTAACTTTGATCTTCTTGGCCTCCATGTGATCACCACAATAAAGTAGGCTTGACAGAAGACCTTTTGCTTTGGCATCCATATCAATTCTCTTTAGATCTGATTCTCTTTTTACTTTAAGTACCGTTGTATCTTTACTTCCAATGCAGAGCCATAGCAAAACTGTTCTATTGGTGTACACATCTTTAGAAGCAGAAAAAGGATGTTTTTAATTTTGGAGATGCTGTATGATTGCTTGTAAGCATTTCACTTACAGACGTGCTGTCCCTACCTGCAAGGTTTGCTTAAATGGGGTAGGAACAGCCTATGAGGGAAAATAAAAAAAAAACATTTAGATGAAAAAGATAATACAGATAATAAAATGCCAATCTGTAAATCATTAAAAAAAACATGTCTGGGTTTGGATCAACGTTTGGCTTTTGGTTCTATCAAAGCTCAGGTTTCTGCCCTTTCCATCTTGTTTAAAAGACTGTTGGCCTTTCATTCCTTTTAATAAGACCTCATTTATGTCACAGATCAGCAGTAAAATAGATATGTTATATGTGGTCACTCCTTGCTGCAGCAAGCATTGTACGAGGATTAGGAGTTATAGGTGTTCCTGGAACCCACCTGTTGATTTTTATATCACCTACAGGATAAGTGCCCATCCAGCCTGTCAATCAAACTCACTATTTAGTTGTGCTCATACCAACGCCTGTTTCCTAAACATTAGGTTAATTTCCCAGACCCATCCCATGTTATTTCTTGCATAGCTGTTTCTTCATTCTTGACTTCAGCCTATATCTGACTATGCTTGTTTGCCACTCGCCCTGGCCTTTTACTTATCCCTGTTTCTGATATTACCTGTCGATTGTGTACAATGCTCTGGTTCTATTCTTTTTCTAAACCCATCAGAAATTTTTATTTTTCCTTGCAAGGTGCTCTGGTGAGGTGGGTGTACCAGGTTACACCTTGTCATTTTAAGGACTTACACCATTGGCAACACACAGATACCACAGAGGGTCCCCTATCCATTTTTTCCATAATAGTCTAGTTCTATTGCTGCAACATCCATAAGCACAGGTGTGTCTCAGGGCTGCAACCTGGTACACTCACCAATAAAGTATATCACTCCTTGTGGGGTGCTCTGGTGAACATCTGATGTGTGTGCTGATATTTTCAGTCATAGTTAATAATTGCATATACAGGCAGCGTTTTCTGCTTAGTAATGGTGCACAGTGAGTGTGACTGTCTTTCTTTTTCTTACTGCTAGTCCCATCAGTCTCTTACACCTGTGCTGTGATGTTTATTTGGGAGCTAGTACAGTCCAGTCTCCCTTCCCACATTGTGGGTGTATAGCAGTGATCTGCCAAAAGCAGAACATTGATGACTGTTAAAAGCAGAACTCCGGCGGCTGTTAAAAGCAGAGCACCGGTGACTCAAACATGTAAAATAGTGTGTAAAGACTGGGGATAGATTCCAGGTTTGGGGTTGCTAGGCAATGCGTTTTTGATCAATTACCCTTTCTCAAATCTCTAAAGATGTGGGAAGGGAGGACAGACTTTCATAGCTCCCAACCTAACAGTACAGCCCAGTAACACAAAAGGTGATGCCACACGGGGGTGGGGCTGCCTGGTGTTGTCACCTTGTGGCACCTCCCCTTAGTTATTTAACCACTTCAGGGATTTACCCCCTTAATCACCATACCATTTTCTGCGATACGGCACTGCATCTCTTTAACTGACAATTGCAAGGTCATGTGACGTTGTACCCAAACAAAATTGATGTCCTTTTTTTCCCAAAAATAGAGCTTTCTTTTGGTGATTTCTTCATTAGTTTAGGCCAATATGTATTCTTCCAATCTCAGTGTTGTCCCCTATCAGAATGGAGAACCGCATTGCTTACATAGGCAGATCCCCATTCTGCCTCACTGTGGAGCAATCATGGGTGGCCAGTGGACATCAAATCCGCCATGACCCACGCGTCCTCCCCCCAGCGTGCAGCAGGCACACATGTGCCCACAGTATCTCATGCATGAAACAATGTGCAGGTACGTCGTCTTGCGCAGCCGGGCCACCCTGCCACAGTATATGTGTGTGGTGGGCGGCCCATAAGTGGTTAAGAAGTTAAAAACTGTCAGCCAAGCTTTTTTTTGGGGGTCGGCGGTGGCGGCGTGCATCATGATTGACGATAAATCTACACAAAGTATATGTATTGTAAAAAGGCAAGTGCAGCGCAATAAAATAAACACATAAAAAAAGTATATATAATAATAAACTATCAATATGTGATTGTAGAAATAAAAGTCCTTGATAATCTTAATTGGAATAAATATCACGTTCTTGATCAGAATTAGGACAGATGATTTCTTCACAGATGCTCTTGCTAATTAAATCTGTAGGAAATTGCGCTTACCAGATAGGGTGGACCTCTAAATTATAGGAGGTCATGCGAGCCTGATATCAGAAGCTTCAACAGAGCGACTTGGAAACTTTGGATAATATCCTCATCAGCCAATAAGCCAGCTGGAGACCGTATCCTTCATAGAACACAACACTCTGGATATCCTCAAGATCCTCAGCAAGGTGAGACATCGGTGATATGCCCAAAAATTAAATAAGAGAAGAGTCCTCTAAATGCAGACTGTAAATTGCTTTAATAAAAACTCCAGGGCAAACGCATTGATTGTTCTCCATTTTGATAAATCTACACTGCATATCACATTTTTGAAATTTTTGTTTTTTCAATAAAGGACTTGCCAAAAATTGCCTCCTGTCTTTTTTGCCACTACACTTTTTTGTGAACGAGTAGGAGTACTATGTACCCCTACTCATTTACATGGGGGGGCAGGATCTTATTAAAGGGGGCTTCCAAATTCCAATAAGCCCCCCACCCACAGACCCTCACAACCCCTGGCCAGAGTTGTGGGAAAGAGGCCCATCAACATAGGGGCAAGGTGCTTTGGGGGCAGAGCATCTCCCCATGTTGAGAACATGTGGCCTGTTATGATTCAGAAGAGGGGGCGCTCTCTCATTCTCTCCCCTTTCCTGACCTGCTGGGCTGCATGCTCAGATAAGGGTCTAGTATGGATTTTGGGCAGGACATCACACCATTTTTTAAAAAGTTTTAGTGTTGGGGTTCCCCTCAAAATCCATACCAGACTTGAAGGGCCTTTTTTCCATTGCCGGCAATTTTTTTTTTTAATTCAGCTCTTAACCCTGCTGACAGCTAATGACTCATTGGTTGTTAAGGACACGGTAGCCACCTGCTCCTTAGCAACCATGTTGTTTACTGATTGTTAAGGACACCGGTAGCTGCCCCCTCTTTAACAACCAGTACACATTCCCCAAATACTGCATGCCTTGATCACTACTTAATTACCACATTCATTTAATTATTTATTTCCTTCTGTGAATTGAGTTGAACGCCTGTTCATGTAGTCATTTTCAGCAGGAACACTAACACAGACAGTAATGAAAGAATAATGGGGGTCCTGACCTTCTTTTAGCCTACTGGAACAAAATATTTTTGTCTGTGTTGCTGTATGATGTGTACAGGACGTCAAGGTTGGGTCCTGGATGGGTGCTATAATCCACCGATATTTGGTTTATTTAATCAGGAGAGGACTGACTCGCAGTTCTCCCTGTGTTAATAGAGAGATATTTGGGACCTGGAATTCCGGAGGTCCTGAAGTGATATTCGGGTGGGAAAGGGCCTCCACCCCTGACTACAGGGATTCCAGCACACACAGGGTTAAGAGCCTCCAGGAAGCAGCTCCTAAAGACAGGAAGTATTGTTAGGTGTGGTAGTGAGGAGTTGTGTGGAGACACCTGTTTGGAGAGCTGTAGTGTGCTGGAGGCTGCTAAAATAGCCGACAAGGACTGCTAAAACCTTGGGGTGAAGACCCATCCAGCAACTGTATGTGCCTTTTTACTTTTACTTTGTGTTGAAGATAAGCGGACTTTATTTTGTATTTTTATGCTTGTGTGCTGCTGTAAGCCTTATTTTGATTTCCCAGTTGAAAATAAAAACCTTTTTGTTTAAAGTTTTACTGGCTTTGCACTCGGTCCTGTGGAGATACAATCCCCCAAACTTTACAGATGTTTTCCAGTATGTCCTGTCTGGTGATATTACTGTAACCAGTAAAGTAAATATATGTAAATTTATTTGACAGAGCCCTAGATAGCAATAAAACCTTTACAGGAGTTTAATCCTTCTCCATGTTTTGGCATGTTACATATGAATGACCGATGATCACAAATCAACAACTTCTATACCCAAGGTCATAATGTATCCACATTGGTCTGATCATCAATATAAATGGTACGTTAATTAGGTATTGAGTTGGCCCAACTGCCAGATCATTGTTATCTTGGTAAGTAACAGATGGTACCAAGGAGTATAGATCATAACAAGTAAGAGAAGAGAAAGGTAGAGGAGAAGCAAAGAAAAGAATATATGTAGGGTGGAAGGTGGCACCTGAGAAATATGGAGGTAGGGGAGAACCTCAGGCAGAGAGAAAACCTTCTGTATCCCTGGGGCATCCAGGTATTGCCTACCCTGTTTCCCCGAAAATAAGACCTAGCGTGATTGTCAGTGATGGCTGCAATATAAGCCCTACCCCCCAAATAAGCCCTACCCTGTTTCCCCAAAAATAAGCCCTACCCTGAAAAGAAGACCTACAAGGACTTTAACTAGGGCTTATTTGGGGGGTAGGGCTTATATTGCAGCCATCACCAACAATCACGCTAGGTCTTATTTTCGGGGAAACAGGGTATGTTGACCATACATGGATACTGACCAAATTTTGAACCACGTATGGGCACTATGGTTGCACAGAAGTCGATCTACTGATCGACTTCTGTACAACCACCCTGTTGGATTTTCCCCACTTTATCAGCATCATAGTGTAAGGAATGGTTCCTCCTGCTGGTAGCATTGTCAGACATTGGGCGTACAGTACTGATGTCCACCAGCGGGTGTCTCCTGACAGTCTGGAACTGTCAGGGGAGCTCTTTCCAGCTGGTGATATTATTTGATCTTTGGGCCGCAGTACTGACGCCCACCAGCGGGTGGTTCCTGGCAGTGTGGAGCCGATATCATCTCCTGCGATCACACATCACCTGAGCCTGATTGCAGGATATGTTTATAAATACCCGGCAAAGCACACACACACTTTGCCTTGGTATCTTCCTTGCACCCTGACTCTGTGAGCTCTGATCCTGATCCTGAACCTGATCCCTGTACCTGAACCCTGAGCCTTGTACCTGTACCCGCCCCTCCTGTGATCCTGTTTCCCTTACCTTTGCCTTTCAGCCTTATACATCTATCCTCTCCTTGTCCTGTTTGTTCCATGTCCCCATCCACTGACCTCCCGTTGATGACCCTGGCCTGGCTACGTTTACGATTCTGGCATTCTCCTATTATTGTATATACTTGTCTGACTGTGATTATTTGTGGGTCTTTGTTTGGTATTGGTTGTTGTGCACTGTGTGATATTGGAGGTGGTTGTGTTTATATATTTTCACTTATCTTTAATAAATCATAATATTTTCACCTTACATGCGTTTTGTTCCTCTGTTGCTGTCCACACAGTTCTGGTCACACCTGATACTTGACACATAGACTATAGCCTGCAGTTCCAATCAGTGTATTCTGATGGCAGGAAGGTCTCTCTGTCAGAATACATTAGCTCAGTAGGTTGGATTACCTCATCCACCTTGAATGTGTGGAGGGGTAATCGGGTTAACTGGTTGAATGAAAAAAATGGACTAATATATGAGCTGCTTTAAACTAGGAACTTTTTGACAGGGGGTGTTATTTGTCAATAAAAAATGATCAAAATCCATGTTATCAACAGGTCACAGATGTTTTAAAAACTTTTCATTGAGTTGCCCAATATGGCTGCCATATTTTTAATTACTCATATACTGAGTAATTTTTTTTTCTTGCTATGGGTTATGGTAGGTTGAGTGGACCACCATGCTTTTGCCAGAGTTTTCAAAGATAAATGCAAGCAATTTCCTCTAGTGTTTCATGCAGTCTTTAATCTGTAAGTTAAGGAGGGCCTCATATGGATTTTTTTGGATATCCCTCTCTAGTACTGTGTTTACTATTTGATGCACAATGATCCAAAAACATTTATTTTTTTGTAGTTTCACTATATACAGTCAGGTCCTTAAATATTGTGACAGTGACAAAATTATAATCTTTTTGGCTCTATACACCACCACAATGGATTTGAAATGAAACAAAGGATGCGCTTTAACTGCAGACTTTCAGCTTTAATTTGAGGATATTTACGTCCAAATCAGGTGAACAGTGTAGGAATTACAACAGTTTGTATATGTGCCTCCCACTTTTTAAGGGACCAAAAGTAATAGGGACAGATTAACAATCATCCATGAAACTTTTACTTTTTAATCCTTTGCAGTCAATTACAGCCTGAAGTCTGGAACGCATAGACATCACCAGACACTGGGTTTCATCCCTGGTGATGCTCTGCCAGGCCTCTACTGCAACTGTCTTCAGTTCCTGCTTGTTCTTGGGGTATTTTACCTTCAGTTTTGTCATCAGCAAATGAAATGCATGCTCAATCGGATTCAGGTCAGGTGATTGACTTGGCCATTGCATACCATTCCACTTCTTTCCCTTAAAAAACTCTTTGGTTGCTTTTGCAGTATGCTTCGGGTCATTGTCGATCTGCACTGTGAAGCACCATCCAATGAGTTTTGAAGCATTTTTCTGAATATGAGCAGATAATATTGCCTGAAACACTTCAGAATTCATCCTGCTTTTGTCAGCAGTCACATCATCAATAAATACAAGAGAACCAGTTCCATTGGCAGCCATACATGCCCACGCCATGACACTACCACCACCATGCTTCACTGATGAGGTGGTATACTTTGGATCATGAGCAGTTCCTTTCCTTCTCCATACTCTTCTCTTCCCATGACTCTGGTACAAGTTGATCTTGGTCTCATCTGTCCATAGGATGTTGTTCCAGAACTATGAAGGTTTTTTTAGATGTTGTTTGGCAAAGTCTAATCTGGCCTTCCTGTTTTTGAGGCTCACCAATGGTGTACATCTTGTGGGGAACCCTCTGTATTCACTCTGGTAAAGTCTTCTCTTGATTGTTGACTTTGACACACATACACCTACCTCCTGGAGAGTGTTCTTGATCTGGCCAACTGTTGTGAAGGGTGTTTTCTTCACCGGGGAAAGAATTCTTCGGTCATCCACCACAGTTGTTTTCCGTGGTCTTCCGGGTCTTTTGGTGTTGCTGAGCTCACCGGTGCGTTCTTTCTTTTTAAGGATGTTCCAAACAGTTGATTTGGCCACACCTAATGTTTTTGCTATCTCTTTGATGGTTTTATTTGTTTTTTCAGCCTAATGATGGCTTGCTTCACTGATAGTGACAGCTCTTTGGATCTCATATCGAGAGTTGACAGCAACAGATTCCAAATGCAAATAGCACACTTGAAATGAACTCTGGACCTTTTATCTGCTCCTTGTAAATGGGATAATGAGGGAATAACACACACCTGACCATGAAATAGCTGAGAAGCCAATTGTCCCATTACTTTTGGTCCCTTAAAAATTGGGAGCACGGAGCTGAATGGCAGCTTGATCCTAGAGCTCTGGTACCTTTGAGGACATAGCAGCAGAAATCAGCACAAAACACTTCAGATTTTTATTCCCACAGCCGGCGATCCGGTCCGGGCACCTGTGGAAAGCATGATGGGCAAGCGAAAAGGCTCCAACAAGCCACAACGGCTGATGGACTACTTTACACAGCCGCAGCATGGAGGTAGGCAAAATGGCGCCGGTCATTCATCTACCATGACTAATAAACGCAAGCCCGCTCTGCTTACAGTTGCCTCATCCCCTAAAAATGATGAGTCTTATGGTAGCCAACACTCCCTCCCCTCCTCCTCACCATCAGGGTGCCCTGCTAAGGCTAAGCTGAAGTTGGATGGTCCTGGATGCAGCCCCACAATGAGCCCTGTAACAGACTCAGGAGATGACACCAGGGAACTCCCTGATTCCATTATCACCTTCCCCACTATGAACCAGCCTGTGATGGACACTGTCCTTAAGGATATGCTGGTGTCTCTCAGAAGCACATTACAGGCAGACATGATGAACTGTATATATAGATTCAGTGGGGAATTAACTCCAGTGGAGACCAGGGTAGAGCATATTGAAAACAAGATGGGGGAGTACGCCTCCACTATAAACGAATTGGTAGATGCTAATGAGAACCGAGAAGAGGACTCTGCTTGGATTAAAAACAAAATCGCAGACATGGAGAACAGGTCCAGAAGGAACAACCTTAAAATTAGGGGGATCCCTGAATCAGTGCAACCATCGGACTTGCGATCATATGCGATAGATCTATTCACTTCCCTTCTGCCTGACCTCTCTAACATAGATGTCACTATTGACAGAAGACACCATTTGCCTAAAACATCTTATCTCCCGGACAAATTTCCCAGAGATGTGATTCTGCGCTTGCACTTTTTATATGTTAAAGAACAGCTAATGCAAACAATGCGTAAGCAGGAGAACATTCCATCCCAATACCAACACCTGCAATTCTATGCTGACCTGTCTCAACATACACTGCAAAAAAGAAGGAACCTGAACACTATTACAAAAGTGCTTAGGAACTATAATATACCCTACAGATGGGGGTATCCCACTAAAATTACCAGAACCAAACAGGATCAAACGTACGTTGTGGATACCCTGGACAAGGGCATTTCCCTGTTGAAAGATTCTTCCTGACCCTAATGACGACAACAATAATACAACAACCCGACAACAGTCTACCCCAGACTGGAAGACGGTAACCAAAAGGAACGCAAAATAACATAAATGACATTTCTGCAGCATAGGAGGTATTATATGTCCCTTTAGAAAGAACCGGAGTTTGGCTTCATATGTTTGGCTTTTCTTTCTCTGTTTTTTCTTTTCATTTTTGGAGTCACATAACCACATATCAAGTCTCCAGCTCATCATCACACCAAAGTCTCTTCAACCTATTGAGAATAATCAACAAAAGGATCGGAATGTTATAGTTCCTCCCAGGTTCGCAATGAGTACCTTTACTATAGGAAAAACAAAACAACTCTTGCAATGCCCACAAGAGGGAGCTCTTGTATTATCTATATGTACACACAGATCAACATCATCACACCTACTAAACCAACCTCATGGCTATTCAATTTTTAACCATTAATTCTAAAGGGTTTAATCACCCGATTAAGAGAAAATCCCTTTGGAAAGAAGCGTTAACAAATAAATCTGACATCCTATGCACCCAAGAGACGCGTTTCTGTAACGCGTCCACCCTAGTCTGCCACAATAAGAATTTTCCACACACCTTCTTTGCCAATGCAGATTCAAAAACCAAAGGAGTAATGGCTGCCATAAGAGACACTGTAGCGTTTGTCTTACATGCAAAGCTAACAGACCCACAAGGGCGTTACTTGATTTTGGTGTGTGACATCAATCAAGTAACATATACTATCGTAAACGTATATGCCCCAAACAAACACCAAATCAGATTTTTTCACAAACTTATGTGGAAAATTAACACCATCAGGAAAGGACTTTTGGTGATCTGTGGAGACTTCAACATAATTCCTGATCCATCCATAGATACAACAACAAAGGCGAAACGCCCAACTACATCTTTTCAGGAATCCTTGCACAAAGAGGACCTTTATGATGTGTGGCGGTGTATGCATGCTGGAGAAAGGGACTTTACGTTCTTCTCCGCCCCACATCACGTGTACACAAGAATTTACCTTTTTTTGGTGGACCAACATACTCTAGGCAAATCAGTTTCTACGACCATCAACAACATTACCTGGTCGGATGATGCCTCTATTACACTATCCATAGCAGACGCATCTACAGTTACTGTAACTCCGCTATGGAGAGCTAACTCCTTTCTTTTACAACAACCAGAAACCAAACGAAGTATTGAGGAACATTTGTCAGAGTTCTTTTCTATAAATGAACCCTCTGTTCAAAACCATTTCACTGTGTGGAATGCCCATAAGGCATATATCAGGGGGATATTCATAAAATTGGGGGCCAGGGCGAACAGGCAGCGGTTAGAGAAACTACGGAATATCACAGACAAAATTTTCAATTTAGAATCCAAAAATAAATTGCAGTCATCCCCCTCATTATCCAAAATATTAAACCAACTGCGATATGATCTCAGACTCCTCTTACTAGAGGACTTTGAAAAACACACTAAAAGACTTAAAATGACCCATTATGTACATGGTAACAGGGCCGGGAAGATATTAGCTCAGCAACTTAAAGGGCATAGGCATAAAACTAAAATTCCATATATTTTACACCCAATAAATAAATCCAAAATGCAGCATCCACAAGATATAGCGGACGCCTTTAGTAACTATTATGGAGCCCTCTTTAATCTCAAAGATGATGCAAACACAATCCAACCCACTACCGCAATGATAACCGACTTCTTAAAACAGATCTCGTTACCAATGTTATCCCAGCAGCAAAATGAGTATTTAAACACACCATTTACGATAGATGAAATTCACAAAACTATTGACTCACTCCCTTCTAACAAATCCCCAGGCCCAGATGGTTTTATAGGGGAATATTATCAAACATTCAAACTTCTCTTATCGCCCCATTTGGGCAAAATGTTCAATGCAGCCGCGGCCTCTTCCTCCTTTCCTTCAGAAATGCTAAATGCACTGATAGTGACTTTGCCCAAGCCAGGGAAAGAACCAAACACCCCAGCAAATTTTAGACCCATATCACTATTAAATACCGACTTAAAACTTTATGCAAAACTCATAGCTAACCTCCTGATAGATATTATACCCCACCTAATTCACTCGGACCAAACTGGGTTTACTAGGGGGCGCCAGACCTCCGATGCTACTAGAAGGTTGACAAACATTATTCACATTGCCAAGTCCCAGCGAAGGCCTTCTCTGCTTCTAGATGCAGATTGGATGCAGAGAAGGCCTTTGATAGAGTTCACTGGGGATACTTAAACATGGTTCTGAATAAGTTTGGATTCTCAGGATCCATCTTAATGGCAATAATGGCCTTGTACTCGGAACCCTCAGCTCGGGTGTATACCTCGGGAGTACTCTCTAAACCATTCAATATAACCAACGGCACCCGCCAAGGTTGCCCTCTCTCCCTGTTAATCTTTAATTTAAATCTTGAACCCTTGGCAATGTATATCAGATCACACCAATACATCAAAGGCTTCCCAACCCATAAATCCGAGCATGTCATTAGTTTATTTGCAGGTGACATCATCTTAATGCTTATAGACCCGGCAACTTCCCTGGCTTCAGTTCATGACACACTACATTTGTTCACAACAATTTCCTACTATAAGGTAAATGAGAGCAAATCCTATATCTTGGATATGGGCATAGATACAAAACTAAAAAAAGAACTCAGTTCATGGTTTCCATATACGTGGTGCAGAGATGGTGTAAAATATCTGGGAATAACCCTAACCACGTCTCCAGAAGACCTTTTCAAAGCCAATTTTGTCCCCTTTCTTAACTCCTTACCGTCGAAACTTTCAAATTTAGCCAAAGCAGAACTTTTATGGTCGGGCCGTCTAGCTGCTTTTAAAATGGGGATACTACCTCAATTAATATATTTATTTAGATCACTACCCATACCGATTCCCACCTCCTATTTTTCCAAAAATCAATCTTTACTTAATGGGTTTTTATGGAAAGGGGAAAAAACAAGATGGGCCTTTAAAAACTCAGTAACATCCTCGAAACGGGTGCAACTGAGACCAAGGTTTCCCGAAACACCTAATCCTACATGGCAAGAACTAGAGGAGAATCAAATTTTTAACAAGAATCTTTATGAATATTTACTGATAAGTTCATTCAATCCTACCTGCGCTAACTCTCTAGCTCCCTTGATGAAAGCAACAATCCACACATGGAAAACATTCGTAGAAACACAAAAATTTAACTGCCACACCTTTGCACTACAGATCCCTATCACTACCCTACCTGGAATAATACCAGACCTTCACATAACTCATTGGGTAGAAAACGATATCACGAATTTGGAGGATCTTATGATAGGTCCCATAATGAAAACATTCAGAACTCTTCAGATTTTATTTATTTAGAGTTTATTTTGGAGAAATCTGAACATTATAGATACCTCAAGATTCGTCATTTCCTCAGAATCAACCCTCCTCTCTCCATAAAACTTCCCTGGAGAATAACAATATACCTTACCAAACACTCCACTAATATCAAAGGCATCTCTTTATTTAACAATGCCCTGAACAATAAATTAACATTTACTAAACATTCCCATATTGAGGCTTTGGAGAGGGAGCTAAAAGTACACTATACTCCAGATCAATGGCAACACGCACTTCAAATCACATACGCCTCCTCTAAATGCATTAATTTATGGGAATTAACACAGAAAGTATTAATGCGATGGTATCTCACACCATATAGAATTTCTAAATTTGATCATAATGCCTCCCCTATGTGTTGGAGGAAATGTAACAATATAGGTACCCTATATCATATATTATGGGAATGTCCAAAAGTACGTAAGATTAGGGATAAGGTATTTAACATACTTGCACAAATAGTAAAACAACAGCTCCATGCAAATCAGGGACTAGCTATTCTTTCTTTAGGTATAGACTCGCTTCCTAAAGCTACCAGGATTATAGTGTCCCACGTTTTATTGAACACTAGGCTGGTAATCACAAGACATTGGAAAGATCAGGAACCCCCACAATAACAGAAATAATTTTAACTACCAACACACATATCACTTACGAAATAATGTTCGCTTCATCCCAAGGTAAACTTCACATGTCACATATTCAATGGAAACCGTGGACTGATTGGTATAAATCAAGGTCACTCTGAGGACTGTTAATGATTTTCAAATTATCACAGTTGATGAGCTAAGTATAATTACATTTTGCTTGACTCCAAATATTATTATTATTTATTTTGTTAATATTTAGGCTATTTCACTTTATTAAATTTTCTTTTCCTTTTTTATAATTGTTTAATAATACAGTATAATATGCTTCAAATAGCATTTCATGCTTGAAACAATAACTATACCCTAACAGTAATGGGTAAGTTTACAAATCTTGAACAAAAAGATTTGATCGATCAATTATCTACTGGTTGTGCCACATCCTAAATTTCGAATTTTAGAGCAGAAGAAATTCCCCTAGCGGACTTTAAAGGCACATTTAAGAGGATATTTAAAAAGGTATGTAAAGTAGGTAACAGTTTATTAATTACAAAACATAATCAAGTAAATCACATAATCACATAGTTAAAAACAAGGAATGCAGTTCCATAAATACACAGATTAATGATACCAATACATTTGCACCCGACGCGTTTCGGAGTTACTTATGCCTCCTTCTTCAGGGGTGGTTGTAGGGTTTGCAACAAGAATTTTCTATATGGGAAATAGCATGTATAACATAAACATAGTAAGTGTCCAGTGAAAGGATCGTAAGGACAAAATCTATAGATTTTGTCCTTAGGATCCTTTCACTGGACACTTACTATGTTTATGTTATACATGCTATTTCCCATATAGAAAATTCTTGTTGCAAACCCTACAACCACCCCTGAAGAAGGAGGCATAAGTAACTCCGAAACGCGTCGGGTGCAAATGTATTGGTATCATTAATCTGTGTATTTATGGAACTGCATTCCTTGTTTTTAACTATGTGATTATGTGATTTACTTGATTATGTTTTGTAATTAATAAACTGTTACCTACTTTACATACCTTTTTAAATATCCTCTTAAATGTGCCTTTAAAGTCCGCTAGGGGAATTTCTTCTGCTCTAAAGTTTACAAATCTTGTACTGAAAGTCAGTCCTTACACAGGATTGATGGGTCTCCCCCCCAAGTGCACAGCGTGAACCCAGAAGGGGTGTCGGGGGAGGGGAATCATCATACTTCACTTCAATACAAAAATAATAAACAAGGATTTGGTGACACCACATGACATCCAATTGCATCTTACGTGTTACACGGTACGAAGGAATACATGCTGCTAAACATTATAAGTACATAAATCCTATTTTGTAACATGTTTGTATTATTGCTTTTGTATAATACCGTATTTTCGGTATATTTTTTTGTATCTTCTTTGATAAAATTAATAAAAAAAACGATTGGAATTAAAAGTGGAGGCACATATGCAAACTGTTGTAATTCCTACACCGTTCACCTGATTTGGATGTAAATACCCTCAAATTAAAGGTGAAAGTCTGCAGTTAAAGCACATCTTGTTTGTTTAATTTCAAATCCATTGTGGTGTTATATAGAGCCAAAAAGATTAGAATTTTGTCGATGTCCCAATATTTATGGACCTGACTGTATGTTTGAGGGTTCCTGGTTAATTACAGCCTCCTACACATTGGTCTGATGTTTTGGTACTGTATTTAGCCAAACTTTGAGGATTATATACCAGCAAAATAGTAGTTTAATGTTACCTTCCACCAGAAAGGAACTGATTGAGACATGGGCTGTAAAGTCCCAGATTTGGAGCCATTGTTCTTTTAAAGTGGGAGCCCGGGTTGCTTTCCTGCCTAGTTACATATATAGGCAGGTAGTGGTAGTCTGATTCTACGATGCAAGCATATAATAGAGATAACATACCCCTACCCAGTGGAGTGCCTAAGTACTGGCATTTGAATGGTGTCAAAAAGAGTGGTAAAACGTTTACGAGTGCTTTGAACAATTTTTGAGCTGTAGGTAACAAAACAATTCAGAAGGAGGGATCTTGTGGGAATTTTAGAGGAAAGAGAAGGATCTGACCCTCTGTATTTTAGTTATGTTATAGAGTCTACAAAAATCCTTGTAAGTTCTTCAAAGCCTTTTGGGAAGAAAGGACTGTGGCAAAAAGTGGCCATATGGGGTGTGGGGTGAGATTATTGACCCAATTAATGACCCAATAACGACCAACTGAGAAAAGCATGCTTGCTTAGTCTCCCTATAAATTTAAAGCATCCTATGGGGTGGCGCAGACAGGGGCAAGGCGCAGACATCATGGCTCTTTCCTGAGTGGCTCTGTCACGAGTGATGCGCAGTTTCACCGACGCAGTTTAACAAAAGCAGGATAACTAAAGCTGGATGAAGATACAACAAGAACTCTGCTCCACTCTGCAAGACAACACGCACACCAGCTTTAGACATTTATTTATATTTTAGATAAAGTCAGTTTTCAACTTTCTATCCACTAACCTGCTCCTTATTCTCTTCCTTCTCACATTGGTGCCTTCTATACTCAAATTATCTTTACTCTATCCCTCCTCTCTTCCCTGCAGCATACACATATCACCCTCACTCCTACCCTCTCCCTACTATGGCACCCATCATCTCCTGCATTTGCTGCATCCACATGCTGACATAAACACCAGGGACACGAGACACGTGCGCTCATGCATATCCCACTCCCATCTTACCTTTCTTGCCCTCTCCTTCTCCTAGTCTCAGGTAACATTTCTTCTAATCCTGGTCCACCATTTTCCAACTGCAAGCCACATATCCAATACCCCTCCCCCTCTGCCAACCACCGCAATCCACTCAGTTTCATTTCTATCCCCCTGCTTCCTCAAAGCAGCCCACCAATCTCATGTGCCCTTTGGAACGCCCGCTCCATCTGTAACAAGCTAACATCTGTATATAACCTCTTCATCTCTCATGCCTTTAACATACTCGCCATAACAGAAACCTGGCTTCAAAATTTTGACTCCTTTGATTCTCCTGCTGCCCTCTCCCATGGTGGACTCCATTGGACTCACTCCCCCAGACCCAACAGACAGAAAGGAGGTGGAGTTGGCTTCCTTCTATCCCCACAAAGCACCTTCTAAGTCCTTCCTGCCCCTCCCTCTCTATCCCTCTCTTCTTTCGAGATGCACTGTATTCGTCAGTTTTCTACCATTTCGCTGAGGATTGCAGCAATTTATCGGCCTCCTGGGCCGGTATCGCGCTTTCTTGATGACTTTGCTGCCTGGCTACCCTACTTTCTCTCCTCTGAAATACCCACTATCATTATTGGTGACTTCAACATTCCTGTTAATGTTAACAGCCCAACTACAGCTAAACTTCTCGACTTAACCTCATCTTTTGACCTAACCCAATGGACACATATTTCCACTCACTCCAATGGTAATACCCTTGACCTTGTATTCTCCCATCTCTGCAACCCTGGCAACCTCACCAACACCCCCTTTCCTCTCTCTGATCACAGCCTCATTACTTTCACTGTATCCTTGCCTCCAACCACCCATCCCTCCAAGCAGAAAACAATTACTTGTAGAAACCTTCGCCACTTTAACCCTTCTCTTCTCTATTCTGCTACTGACCACCTATATGACATAATCTCTCCCCTGTCCTGTCCTGACCTGGACACCTCTGTCTACAACAGTTCACTCCCATCATCACTAGATGCACTTGCTCCTCTAACCACACGCAGAATCAGGCCCCGACCGTTACAACCCTGGCAAACTGACAACACTAGAAATCTCAAGAGACATTGCCGTGCTCTTGAACGACTGTGGCATAAAACCAAATGCCTGCAAGACTTCACCCTATATAAATCTGCCCTTCTAAAATACAATTCATGCCTCCATGCTGCCAAACAAGCCTACTTTGTCTCTCTTTTTAATTCCTTGTCATCCAGTCCCCGTCGGCTCTTCTCAACCTTTAAGTCTCTGCTTCGTCCCCCACCCCCTCTACCCACTAACTCACTCACTGCCCAAGAGATTGCCAATCACTTCAAAGACAAGATTGATGCAATTCGTGAGGATACCTCCACTGTGCGTACATCTTCCCCACCCAACATACCTTGCCTAACAGCACATTCAACACTCTCCTCTTTTGAATTGGCTACTACTGAAGAGGTTACAAAACTTTTCCCAGATGCCCACTTAACCAATTCTCTCCTGGATCCTGTTCCCTCACAACTACTACGGTCACCCTCTTCTTCTATCCTATGCTTCCTCACTCACATCTTCAATCTCTCCCTCTCTAGTGGCACCTTACCCTCCCCTCTAAAACATGCACAGATCACTCCCATACTTAAAAAGCCCTCACTGGACCCCACCAACCTGAACAACTTAAGACCCATCTCATTGCTCCCATTCACCTCTAAACTTCTAGAACGCTTAGTCTACAACCGTCTTAGCTCCTACCTCAATGAAAATAACCTTCTTGACCCTTTACAGTCTGGCTTTCGCTCACAACACTCCACAGAAACTGCCTTACTAAAACTCACTAACGATTTACTAACTGCTAAAACCAACAGCCAGTACTCCATACTCCTACTACTTGACCTCTCTGTGGCCTTTTATACTGTTGACCACCCGCTCCTTCTAAATAAACTACATTCCCTTGGCCTCCGAGAGTCTGCTCTATCCTGGTTCTCTGCCTATTTATCACAGCGCTCCTTCAGTGTCACCTACAACTCTGTCTCCTCCTCTCCATTGCCCCTTTCTGTGGGGGTCCCCCAAGGCTCTGTCCTTGGACCCCTTCTCTTCTCTATCTACACCTCCTCCCTTGGTCACTTGATAACCACCCACGGCTTCCAATACAACTTATATGCTGATGACACCCAAGTCTATCTGTCTACTCCTCACCTCACTCCTTCAGTCTCCTCTCGCATTACTAACTTACTAACTGACATATCAGCATGGATGTCACACCACTTCCTTAAACTAAATCTCTCTAAAACTGAGCTTTTAATATTCCCCCCCCGCCCGTGCCCCCCTCCATGACTTTTCCATCAAAATCAACAATGCAACCATCAGTCCCTCCCCTCACACCAGGGTACTAGGTGTAATCCTAGACTCTGACTTGTCATTTCAGCCTCGAATCCAATCGTTGTCAAAAGTTTGTAGAATTCACCTCCGTAACATCTCTAAAATTCGCCCCTTTTTAACAAATGAAACTACCAAGCTCCTCATTCACTCCCTTGTTATCTCTCACCTTGACTATTGCAACTCCCTTCTCATTGGCCTGCCTCTCTATAGGCTATCCCCTCTTCAGTCTATCATGAATGCTGCTGCCAGACTTATCCCCCTTACCAACCGCTCAGTGTCTGCCAACCCTCTCCTCCAATCCCTACACTGGCTCCCAATCACCTACCCTGTTTCCCCGAAAATAAGACCTAGCATGATTGTTGGTGATGGCTGCAATATAAGCCCTACCCCCCAAATAAGCCCTACCCTGTTTCCCCGAAAATAAGCCTTACCCTGAAAATAAGACCTACAAGGACTTTAACTAGAGCTTATTTGGGGGGTAGGGCTTATATTGCAGCCATCACCAACAGGCACGCTAGGTCTTATTTTCAGGGAAACAGGGTAGCAAATTAAATTCAAAATACTAACCACAACATACAAAGCCATTCACAACTCTGCCCCAAGCTACATCCCCAATCTTGTCTCCAAATAGCACCCAAATCATCCTCTCCGCTCTTCTCAAGACCTCCTACTCTCAAGCTCTCTCGTCTCCTCCTATCATGCTCGTCTCCAGGATTTCTCCAGAGCCTCTCCCATCCTCTGGAACTCGCTACCTCCACCTGTCTAGCTATCCCTTACTCTTGCTACCTTCAGGCGGTCCCTGAAAACGTATCTCTTCAGGAAAGCCTACAACGTCTCTAACTAATCTTTTACCACTTCCATCAGCTCATTCCCCACAGTTACAACCTTTTGTACCACCTGCCCCACCCTATTAGATTGTAAGCTCTTCTGAGCAGGGCCCTCTTAATCCTCTTGTATTTTATTGTATTATAACTGTATTGTCTCCCTTTTATATTGTAAAGCGCTGCGTAAACTGTTGGCGCTATATAAATCCTGTATAATAATAATAATAATAATTAGCTTGCCAAATATTATATCTATCTATCGTTTAGGAAAGTGTTTAACAAATGGATTAGAGATTGTAGCTCACAAGTGGGGAAGGATGGATAAGATGCTATCTGTGGCTGTGGGAGATACTTGATACATTTACAGAAAGGGGTGTTATAAGTGATGTGATACACTACCAGGGGAGATATTCAGACAGCCCTGTAGTAGTGCTGTATCTTAAGGGCTGCTGGAACTCTTGTTTGCTTGGGTGAGAGACCCGTGGTTTCTGCTTTTTCCATAGCAATCACAGGAAGATGTGTTGAAGAGATCTTAATATATGGGATGGGATGGGCACTAGTAAGACCCTCTACAATCCTGGACTGGACTTGGATCAAAGCAATAACTCCAAGGCCAATAATAAATAACATGTTATCTCCTCAGATTCCGCAACATGTCTGGTTGAGGAACACCCATGCAGAAACAAACTGAAAAGCGCAAAATGAAAAGCGCAAATCAACACTCACCAAACTTCTACTAACATGAAATTAGCAGATGGAGCCCAAAGGGTGGCTCCTGACAACTTCCTCTTTATCGGCTCATAGTACGTCTAGTACGTCACTACGTTTGTGTTTGTTGGCCGACAATTGTGTATCGTTTGTATGCAAGACAAAATCCAGGCATGCCCTTCGGACAAAAATCCAACGCTTTGTCTGCTGAAAATCTGATCGTGTGTACGAGGCTTAACACTGCTCAAAAAAAGAAAAAGTGCCTTTTGTTTAGTTTTATTAAGTTTAATTGTCTAAGGATTGCAAAAAAAAAATCATTGTTGCAGGACAATATTCATAAAAGAAAGCCTTGTTTGTCCTTACAAAACTAAATATGTATTACGTTTGTTATCTTAAGTAATGACAAAATTATCGCCGAATAAACAAGCTCATAGCAGACATTTAGAATTGCTCTGGTCCATAAGGGATGAACAGGTGTGAGAGCAAAAGTGGTTAAAATATGGTTTTTGTTGCAATTGTATATGCTATATTATATTATTTTATTTGTACTATTTTCTTCCCACAAAAGTGGAGTTACCCTTTAACTAAAGCATGCAACAATGTTGTATTGACAGAGTGCTTCAAAGCACAACTCAAGTATTTTTTTAATGCAAACACTCCAAAATTGTACGTTAAAAATTGTACATGCATGCATACTTGTAAATTTATGTTACCATGTATATTATTTACAGTATATGCCATCTTGCACACAATTGTCCCAGACAGGAGGGGACCAAAAAGAAAAGTGGGGCTCAAAGGAAAGACAATATGAGTGAACATGTGAAAACCAATTATAAGTTTATTCGGGTACAAGAACATACACGTGGAGATAAGATAGCATGCATCACAAGTAAACATTGCCTAAATAAAATAGATTGATCGGTGGTGGCTGATCGATCAATACTAATACACAGACAAGGAGGACAAAACAACATATAAAAACAAACATATGCGTCCGGACGTCTGGGCTATTGATGTCTGCACAACCTGCTACAATGAGAAGTGTTCAGTGTGACTGAATGGGGTTGTGCAGCAAACATCAATCCCCCCGGGGGGGCGGCTCAAAATAGGGAAGAGATGGGGACGGGGATGGGGAAAAAAGGGGGGGGTGTGGGAGGGAGTGAATGTGAGGTAACGGATGGGAAAGGGGGAGAGGAGAGAGGTATGAGCCGTGGAGTGGGGCGCTGATGCAAGATCAAAGATCAGATGTCAGTGTCCATGAGATGGAAATGGGTGATGGGGCCATGGTATGTAAAATAGATGCTGGGGTGGCAGAAGTCCAGGATGGTATAAGACAGTTGCTATAATGAGCAGGCTGGTATGTAAGATGTACGCAAGTATGTGCTGTGGAGGTGAGTCAGACAATGGTTAAATGTAGGCAGCAACATTCAGCACAGGCGGCTGGGTACTTTACCACTGACGGGTCCCGTTCAGAGATCCACAGGTACTTCCGTAGTGTGATGTCCCCTGTGCTGTGGACTGCACCACTGTTCACCGTGCACAGTACTTGATATTTCCTGGATAATCCTGGTAACCCCACGGGTATATACTCAGGTGTGCGGATGGCCGACCATCTAGGTGCGCCTATGATCACTTCAGCGGCTGTTCCACACGAACGGGCGGAACATTCTCTCGATCGGTGAGCCGGCTAGCCCCAACGGGGGATGACAGCAGGCGTGACGTCCGGGCGCAGTGACGTCAACGCGTTTCACAAACTGAGATGTGTAGCTTCGTCTGGACGTATAGGTGGCGTGCGAGGGCTCCTTCTTATTCCGTCCGTTCCTCGTACACGCCCACCTCTCAGGTCTAAATTGAGGATAAACATCCAAGCTGTGTGTGTCTCATTTGTTGACGTTAGTTATTTGTCGTTTCGTGATCCTGATATACGATCATCAAGGTGAATGGCCAAACATAAAGAGCATTAATCAAAACAATAATAAGGATGGTAAAAGGGATAAACAATACAATTGCCATTCATATTTCCTACATTGAAGCAGCCATTGGGTATGCCTAGAGTACATGCAGGTTAAACTTATTCCATCCATCACACATAGCCAATAACCAGATGCTATTAATACTTGGATTCCATATAGGATACTCGACCAAGTTGGATCAGCGACAGACAGGGGGTTTATTGGTGGGAATGGGAATTTTTTGGGGAGTAGAGGAGGAGAGAGAAAGGAGGTAGGAGGAGGGGGGGAGGGAGGGAGAGGGAGGGGGAGGGGGGGGGGCGGGGGGGAAGGAAAAAAGGAAAAAGGAAGGGAAAAGGAAGCACAATGACATATAGAGCTGACATGAAGTGGGATGAGAGGTCTACTGCAGTATGCTGTTCATGTAATACGTCATAAATGCCATAACGGAAGGGTAAATAATATTGCTGATGCTCAGAAACAACCTTAATGTTTCTGAAATGAGCATAATAACAGACTGAACAGCAGCTGTAGGGCCGGTACCCTATAGAGTCCATGTCTAGTATCTATTTATGCTGTCAAGAAGGGCTGTAAATTCAGTTCTGTATTCAGGCCCCGAGGGGCCAGAGAGCCCAGGCGAAAGATCCATCTTTTTTCTTTCTGCTGTAAAATTTGATCAAAATCCCCTCTTCTAGAGGAGAGGTTCAGAGCATAAATTCCTTTCACCAGCATGCCAGACAGCCTGCCCTGGTGGTATTGGGCAAAGTGTCTGGCCACTGGTTTCTCAGGGTTTTTTTCCAGGATTTCTCTCATGTGTTCTCCCAAACGAATCCTAAATTGGAGTTTAGTCTTACCAATGTATATCTTTTTACATGGACAGGTCAGCATATAGATGACCCTGGTGGTTGCGCAGTTGATAAGGCTTTTTATTTCAAAACTCTTTTCGTTCTGAGAATCACTGAAGTTTGCGGTCCTGTGTACATATGGACATACCTGACAATGTCCACAGGGGAACATCCCTTTACTTCTGGGGAATTGGGATAGCCAGGAGTTATCAATACTCCTGGTATGCTCAGAGTGGATTAGGCAGTCACCCAGATTCCTCGCTCTCCGTGCTACCATTTTGGGAGCGGGTCCAACTATCTGGGCTATACCAGGGGTATTGGTGAGTATATCCCAGTGTTTCTCCAGAATGGATCTAACCATATCCCACTGGGTCCCGAATTCCGTAATGATTCTCACTGGGTCGGGGGTAGTTGGAGAAGGAAGGGCCAGTTGCGAGTTTTTTGTTGGTTTTTTGTCTAAGAGTGAGGGGCGGTCGCGTTCCGCTGCCTTACGTTTGGCTCTCCTTAGTTGTTTGTGGGAGTAGCCCCTTTCCCGAAAGCGTTTGTATAGTTCATCACTTTCCCGTTTGTAGTCATCTTTTCTGGAGCAGTTACGCCTAATGCGAAGAAATTGGCCCACAGGGATACTATCCTTGAGCCATTTCGGATGGTGACTGTCTGCTCTTAAAAGTGTGTTCGCTGAGGTCTCCTTACGGAAGATATTGGTCACCAGTGATGTATCCTTTCTACTGATTGACAAATCCAAGAAAGAGATTCTTTCCTAGTGGGGAATTTCTTCGCATTAGGTGTAACTGCTCCAGAAAAGATGACTACAAACGGGAAAGTGATGAACTATACAAACGTAAGGCAGCGGAACGCGACCGCCCCTCACTCTTAGACAAAAAAACCAACAAAAAACTCACAACTGGCCCTTCCTTCTCCAACTACCCCCGACCCAGTGAGAATCATTACGGAATTCGGGACCCAATGGGATATGGTTAGATCCATTCTGGAGAAACACTGGGATATACTCACCAATACCCCTGGTATAGCCCAGATAGTTGGACCCGCTCCCAAAATGGTAGCACGGAGAGCGAGGAATCTGGGTGACTGTCTAATCCACTCTGAGCATACCAGGAGTATTGATAACTCCTGGCTATCCCAATTCCCCAGAAGTAAAGGGATGTTCCCCTGTGGACATTGTCAGGTATGTCCATATGTACACAGGACCGCAAACTTCAGTGATTCTCAGAACGAAAAGAGTTTTGAAATAAAAAGCCTTATCAACTGCGCAACCACCAGGGTCATCTATATGCTGACCTGTCCATGTAAAAAGATATACATTGGTAAGACTAAACGCCAATTTAGGATTCGTTTGGGAGAACACATGAGAGAAATCCTGGAAAAAAACCCTGAGAAACCAGTGGCCAGACACTTTGCCCAATACCACCAGGGCAGGCTGTCTGGCATGCTGGTGAAAGGAATTTATGCTCTGAACCTCTCCTCTAGAAGAGGGGATTTTGATCAAATTTTACAGCAGAAAGAAAAAAGATGGATCTTTCGCCTGGGCTCTCTGGCCCCTCGGGGCCTGAATACAGAACTGAATTTACAGCCCTTCTTGACAGCATAAATAGATACTAGACATGGACTCTATAGGGTACCGGCCCTACAGCTGCTGTTCAGTCTGTTATTATGCTCATTTCAGAAACATTAAGGTTGTTTCTGAGCATCAGCAATATTATTTACCCTTCCGTTATGGCATTTATGACGTATTAAATGAACAGCATAATGCAGTAGACCTCTCATCCCACTTCATGTCAGCTCTATATGTCATTGTGCTTCCTTTTCCCTTCCTTTTTCCTTTTTTCCTTCCCCCCCCGCCCCCCCTTCCCCCTCCCTCTCCCTCCCTCCCTCCCTCCCCCCCTCCTCCTACCTCCTTTCTCTCTCCTCCTCTACTTCCCAAAAAATTCCCATTCCCACCAATAAACCCCCTGTCTCTCGCTGATCCAACTTGGTCGAGTATCCTATATGGAATCCAAGTATTAATAGCATCTGGTTATTGGCTATGTGTGATGGATGGAATAAGTTTAACCTGCATGTACTCTAGGCATACCCAATGGCTGCTTCAATGTAGGAAATATGAATGGCAATTGTATTGTTTATCCCTTTTACCATCCTTATTATTGTTTTGATTAATGCTCTTTATGTTTGGCCATTCACCTTGATGATCGTATATCAGGATCACGAAACGACAAATAACTAACGTCAACAAATGAGACACACACAGCTTGGATGTTTCTCCTCAATTTAGACCTGAGAGGTGGGCGTGTACGAGGAATGGACGGAATAAGAAGGAGCCCTCGCACGCCACCTACACGTCCAGACGAAGCTACACATCTCAGTTTGTGAAACGCGTTGACGTCACTGCGCCCGGACGTCAAACCTGCTGTCATCCCCCGTTGGGGCTAGCCGGCTCACCGATCGAGAGAATGTTCCGCCCGTTCGCGTGGAACAGCCGCTGAAGTGATCATAGGCGCACCTAGATGGTCGGCCATCCGCACACCTGAGTATATACCCGTGGGGTTACCAGGATTATCCAGGAAATATCAAGTACTGTGCACGGTGAACAGTGGTGCAATCCACAGCACAGGGGACATCACACTACGGAAGTACCTGTGGATCTCTGAACGGGACCCGTCAGTGGTAAAGTACCCAGCCGCCTGTGCTGAATGTTGCTGCCTACATTTAACCATTGTCTGACTCACCTCCACAGCACGTACTTGCGTACATCTTACATACCAGCCTGCTCATTATAGCAACTGTCTTATACCATCCTGGACTTCCGCCACCCCAGCATCTATTTTACATACCATGGCACCATCACCCATTTCCATCTCATGGACACTGACATCTGATCTTTGATCTTGCATCAGCGCCCCACTCCACGGCTCATACCTCTCTCCTCTCCCCCTTTCCCATCCGTTACCTCACATTCACTCCCTCCCACACCCCCCCCCCCTTTTTTCCCCATCCCCGTCCCCATCTCTTCCCTATTTTGAGCCGCCCCCCCGGGGGGATTGATGTTTGCTGCACAACCCCATTCAGTCACACTGAACACTTCTCATTGTAGCAGGTTGTGCAGACATCAATAGCCCAGACGTCCGGACGCATATGTTTGTTTTTATATGTTGTTTTGTCCTCCTTGTCTGTGTATTAGTATTGATCGATCAGCCACCACCGATCAATCTATTTTATTTAGGCAATGTTTACTTGTGATGCATGCTATCTTATCTCCACGTGTATGTTCTTGTACCCGAATAAACTTATAATTGGTTTTCACATGTTCACTCATATTGTCTTTCCTTTGAGCCACACTTTTCTTTTTGGTCCCCTCCTGTCTGGGACAATTGTGTGCATAATTGTTTAGGGGCTGAAGGACAATTAGAAACTTAGGGTACAGACCATTTACGTGGTTGAAACAAGCTTCATTTTATCTCACTTGTTTTAAGTATATGCCATCTTGTCTAGTTTTTTTCTTCAGCATTTGTGGAAGGTGATGGATGGGTTCTACCATCTGAGGCAGGTGAAGTATTTATTCCCTTACAGGAAATCCTCTGAACATTTTTTTAATTCTTTGCCAGGAACTTGGTGTGTACTGTAATAGGGCAGTTATATTCCACTCTTCTCCTCCCTTTCAAGCCATTTGTTACTTGATTTAAACAATGCAGCTGTCAACAAATGAGAAGTGAGAACACAAGGTAAGACTAGGGGGAGCCAGACTGTTTTGTGCAGTAATGGTCTCTGCCCTATTATGTAATAAAATATATGAGCATAATGACATACTGAGAGTAAGGTGTGGGAAGGTGTGTTACTTTTGCTTTATTGCAGCAACCATTGGTTGGTTAGGTATTTCTGAAGGGGTTTGCATGTGTTAAAAGTATACAAAGTATATTGATATAACATTGATTTAAAAAGAGATTTTGTAAAGATTTGTTTGAAAAAAGTCCTTTTGAAAATATACTTTATTGTTTAAATGAGATGTATAAAGTGCATTTATCCTACGCTTCACAGTGATAACAGAACGTGTCAGCTGAATCATGCATATTTTATTGGCATTCAGTGAGCTTTATAGATATTCCGCTAGGTATTTCTATCAAAGTTACCCCTGCTAGGATCTGACAAATTGATTCATGGGATTGTTACTTGGGCTTGCTTGTTGTGTGTGTAGAACAAATGTTGCTGTTTATTTATTCTCAGATCCAAGTTGTTAAATTCTTAAAATCATGTGGATACACAGTTAGTCATGGTGCGTAGCACTCTCCAAAATACACAAGGAAAAAAAAATGCATACCTTTCCTGTCTGTATGATAAATGCACATGAATATGAATTCTGGTGTAATTTAGATTTTATTTTTGCTTTGCTGCATATAGAAAAAAATGTTGGTTTGGTGCAAGCAAGGATAACTTACAAAATTGGAGTCACACTAATAATATAAGTGGGATTGGATTCTTGGACAATCTGTGATACATTTAGCTACATTGTAATCCCTTCTCCTCACAAACTACTTTCAAAATTGATTTTTCACAGTTTATGGATTTCAATGAAATTTCATCCGCATTAAAGTAGTAGTAATTTATTCTGTAGAAAGGAATGGCATTCAAGTACAGTGCTGTACTTTACAGCATCTTAAACTGTAAGGCAAAAGCTTACCATTTATACACATATACTGATGTCGTGCACATTATAATTCCCAGTACACTGTATAAATAAAGTATTGTAAAGTATAGTACATACTTGCATGCTTAACCCTTTCCTTCCCCGAGCATTATTATTTTTTTATATCGGTGTCTCGGTTCTGCACATTGTACTTCTTTAATGTTTATAGTCTGCCCCAACAAATATACATTTATGCCGATTTTTGTAGGGGACGGATAGGACTTTAAATTGGTAGCAAATTCAGAAAAATAGATTTTTATTTCCTGTTTTTTTTGGGAAAATGAAATTTCCTGCAATTTCTCCTAATGCAGAATTTACATACGGTAACTTGCCACCTCCATATATTTATCCCAAAATATATTAAAAGTCTGTAGATTAAAATGTTATCACATTAGTGCGACTTTTTATGTAAGGTAGTGGAACAGTAAAGCTCAAAGTGAACTTTTGACACTACCTTGTGACACACATACTGTAGGGGATATATGGTTTGTTTAAATTACTATCATAACATTATTGTAACATTAAATTGGGTTGACCAGGGCACAGATTAGCATGACAGTGACTTTTGCACAGGTTTGCAATTTCTAACAATTTGAACAACATTGTGTTTAATTCTGTGAGCAGTTGAAGCTTGCACAAAAAGCGCAAATGTCATCAAAATAATCTGACGACATTGTTGTGACCTAGGGATTAATCCGGGGAGAACTTTTTTATTTTTAGGATATACATATACACATTAGGATATACTGCATATGTATTTATTTATTTTCTATTTTTACACCTTTTTCCTTATTTTTGTTTTTACTTGTTTTTTTTAATGCGGGGAGTGGTCTGTGCCTGATCCAGATCCCTTCATGCAGCTGTGCAGCAGAGACCACCTCTAATAGTGCTGGCTGTAGCAGTGATTTATTTCTGTAAGGAGAGGAGGGCCAGGGCTGTACCAGGGCTGATAGAAAGTGTCATGTGTAACCTCATATCCCTGCCAATAGACACATAGGCTTACAAAGTGTTCTTATATAGAGGTCTACAGAACAATCAACAGTACAAAAGATTATTGTGTCAGTTCCTAGGTTTAGAATTGGACTCCAGCTGTCAATGACAGCCAGTGGTTCCTTTACTATTGCCAAGAGGGACCCACAGGAGCCCCTGACACTGAATTCCATTTATAAATGATGTTGGAGGTTAGGGGAATAGGGGGTTAAAGATATAATGACTGAAATTTATGCAGAATTCATTGACTCAAAGGGTTGGTTATACAGTTTTTTTCCCCTTATCCCAGTACCATTCTTGTAACTAAAATGGTTGCAGAAATTGGACTTATGTGTCTAAATGTGTCTATATATATACAGTATCTAACAAAAGTGAGTATTCACCTCACATTTTTGTAAATGTTTTATTATATCTTTTCATGTGACAACACTGAAGAAATGACACTTTGCTACAATGTAAAGTAGTGAGTGTACAGCTTTTATAACAGTGTAAATTTGCTGTCCCCTCGGGTGCGCACATATAGGATCCATGGTCCACATATGGTGGGAATGTTCAAAGCTAGGAGGATACTGGGATAGGATCTTTATGATAATCAGAAAGACCACAGGCCTGTCCATTCCTAAGTCCCCTCACATAGCATTGCTGAATTTTCCAATCGAAAGGACCACTAAAAGTAAGAGGAGCCTCATTCACTTCATCCTCCTGAGGGCCAAACTGACGATAGCGAAAGCATGGAAAAAGCCCACTGTTTCAAGTACCGAGGTCAAACAAAAAATATCATGGATCATGACCCAGGAAAAGATGGTCAGTATCCTCCAAGACACAGTTGAAAAATTTAAGGCCACCTGGGAACCATGGGCTGAATACATGGACGTATCCCTAACACCATCGTAGGACCTGATCAAAATTTGTCAAGAGTAGCATTCCGGCAGGACATCTTATTCTTCTCTTTTTTCATCATCCTCTCCACCTGATCTATTCCTACCCTTTCCCTTTTCCACCCTTCTTTTCTCCTCTTTCCATCCTTTTCTTAATTTCACCACATATAGCAGGCTACCAAGTTCAGAAGGTAACATCCCACCCAGTTCAAGTTAAAAAACACATAACAGAGCCCACCTTGGTGGGGAACAAAACAGTCATCCGATGCACAAGGGGCGAGAGCGTAATAAATGGAACACTGTTCTTTAAGGTATGTCTAGACTTAACATCCCAGCTGGAAGTCTATGGGACACATACTTCAAATGGAAATGCATTCCCTTATAAGGATAAAGATGATGTATCGTTAAGTGATTGAAATATCCTAACTAGTAACATGCTTTACCACCTACCCGATGTATGAATGTTCCTAACCCATGGTAATCTGTACGCTCTGTAATCACACTGTGGTAACCTTCGCATTATTTTGTCTTCATTATGTTTTTATTTGTTTCTCTTTTTTAAAAAAAAATCCCAATAAAAACCGATTGAAAGAAAAGAAAAATCGCTGTCCCCTCAAAATAACTCAACACACAGCCATTATTGTCTAAACCGCTGGCAGCAAAAGTGAGTACACCCCTAAGTGAAAATGTCCAAATTGGGCCCAAAGTGTCAATATTTTGTGTGGCCACCAATATTTTCCTGCACTGCCTTAACCCGCTTGGGCATGGAGTTCGAGAGAGCTTCACAGGTTGCCACTGGAGTCCTTTTCCACTCCTCCATGATGACATCACAGAACTGGTGGATGTTAGAGACCTTGCGCTCCTCCACCTTCCATTTGAGGATGCCCCACAGATGCTCAATAGGGTTTAGGTGGAGACATGCTTGGCCAGTCCATCACCTTTACCCTCAGCTTCTTTAGCAAGGCAGTGGTCATTTTGGAGGATTGGGGTTGTTATCATGTTGGAATACTGCCCTGTGGCCCAGTCTCCAAAAGGGAGGGGATCATGCTTGGCTTCAGTATGTCACAGTACATGTTGGCATTTATGGTTCCCTCAATGAACTGTAGCTCCCCAGTCCCAGCAGCATTAATGCAGCCCCAGACCATGACACTCCCACCACCATGTTTGTCTGTTGGCACAACACACTTGTCTTTGTACTCCTCACCTGGTTGCCGCCACACACGCTTGACACCATCTGAACCAAATAAATTTATCTTGGTCTCATCAGACCACAGGACATGGTTCCAGTAATCCATGTCCTTAGTCTGCTTGTTCAGCAAACTGTTTACAGGCTTTCTTGTGCATCATCTTTAGAAAAGGCTTCCTTCTGGGACAACAGCCATGCAGACCAATTTGATGCAGTGTGTGGCGTATGGTCTGAGCACTGACAGACTGACCCCCCACCCCTTTAACCTCTTCATCAATGCTGGCAGCACTCATACATCTATTTCCCAAAGACATCCTCTGGATATGATGCTGAGCATGTGCACTCAACATTTTTGGTCGACCACGACGAAGCCTGTTTTGAGTGGAACCTGTCCTGTTAAACCGCTTTATGGTCTTGGCCACCGTGCTGCAGCTAAGTTGTAGTGTCTTGGAAAACTTCTTATAGCCTAGGCCATCTTTATGTAGAGCAACAATTATTTTTTTTAGTTCCTCAGAGAGTTCTTTGCCATGAGGTGTCATGTTGAATTTCCAGTGACCAATATGAGAGAGTGAGATCGATAACACCAAATTTAACACACCTGCTCCCAATTCACACCTGGGACCTTGCAACACTAATGAATCGCATGACACCAGGGAGGGAAAATGGCTAATTGGACACAATTTGGACATTTTCTTATAGGGGTGTACTCACTTTTGTTGCCAGCGGTTTAGACATTAATGGCTGTGTGTTGAGTTATTTTGAGGGGACAGCAAATATACACAGTTATACAAGCTGTACACTCACTACTTTACATGGTAGCAAAGTGTCATTTCTTCAGTGTTGTCAGTGTCACATGAAAAGATATAATAAAATATTTACAAAAATGTAAAAATGTGAGGGGTGTACTCACTTTTGTGAGATACTGTATGTGTATATATATATATATATATATATATATATATATATATATATATATATATATATATATATATATATATACATATATATATATATATATATATATATATCACAGCAGTTTGACCAGTAAAAGTGCATATATATTTGTTCTGTGTGAATGGGGCAAAAAAACTATTTTATTAGGCAATTTCCTGTGTTGGTCAAATGTTTATCACTAGATGGTGCCAAGTATACAAGAAAATTCCTATCACATCCTCTCCAACATGCATATAGCACAAAGCATTCAATAATTAATAATGTCTGTGACAGTATATTTCTTCTTCCCTCACAGGTCTACCCATACTGATACGACTCTGAATGAAGACTCAAGTGACATTTCAAGTGGGATGTGCCCCTAATTATTTAATTTATTAATATTACAGGCATCTATATAGCGCTGTCAATTTAAGCAGCATTTCATATTTTGGTTTTGATTAAGGTAACTCTGATGAAAGAGAATACTGATGACCCCCCCCCCCCGAAATTCCTATATAGGCAAGGTCACACCAGAACAACCAACTGCCATCTAATGACTGTAGGTAACTCTAGACTGCTGGCTTGCATAATTTTTACTGTAATTATTATTTTAGAAGTAGGAAGTTTAAAGATAAAAAAAAACTTTAGTACTTAATCATTTAACACAAGAAGATCAAACAAGTGTTAACACACTAAACCATCCATTAAATGACAAGTCCATAAATAACCTATAACCTAGCCCCTTAATATAAGCTAAGCTAGAACCCCATCTGGCTAAGTGTTTACTTCTCTGTGACAGTGATGGTGTCCATGACATAAAATGTTCTCCGGCATACAATGAGTCCGTGCAGTAATTCCCTATACACTTAAATAATGCCATACTCTAACATCTCTAGTGCTGTAGTATGGCCCCGTCCAAGTCTTTGGAGGTTATGGACCCGAGGATGAAAACACAGAGGGAGAACCCCACCATCACCGAGAGATCATGGACTGAGTGAACATGTAAATCACTGGGCAATTTGATTTTAAAAAAAATTGCTAGTTTGTAACCTGTGAATTTTGGTACATGCTTGTGGGTTTTCAATGAATAAAACTGTAGCAGCAAGCTCCTAAACTGTCATCCTTGTCTAACTATTACTGCTCAGAGCACATATATGGGTCAGGAGTCTTAATTTAAATCTATGCATGCTTACTTAGGGTAAGAGACTTTCTATATAGAGAAGCAAGGACTGGGATGAAAGTCTCACAATTTGCACACACTTTATAAAGGTTTTAATACATATAGAAGGAAAGAGACAGATTGTATTTATTTTAATACCTCCCAAGTTTATAGGAACATTATGCACAAAAATGGGATTTTATAACAGTCAAGACTTATCCAGTCCACAATTCATATAAAAATAGCAAATTGAATTACAAGCAAATCACAACATTCTAAAAATTTATTCTAAACTCTAAAAGCACTGTATATGGCTATATATTACATTGCATCCAAAGTTCACAATTATTAGACAAAGACATAATTATACTGTACGTGTACCACAGTAATTTAGAAACCCTTATCACATGTTTCCTGGCTGGATCTGCTTCTTCAGGAAAATGTTTGTACGTGGTACAAAGGTTATATCAATTCAAGGACTAATCCATCTGGAATTAACACATACATTAGCATATATATATATATATATATATATATATATATATATATATATATATATATATATATATATATTCCAATAAAATTCAAGTAGATAAGAAGCAGAATACATTATGAATTTTCACATTTCAGATAAATACAAAAAAAGGTTGTAGTTGCTGCTTGTACCAATATATTTGATATAAAGCTAGCATTTCTCAAATATATGTCACTGTTTATATATTTTTTTAAACCAAACTACCTTAACCACTTCAGCCCCAGAAGGATTTACCCCCTTCCTGACCAGAGCACTTTTTGCGATACGGCACTGCATCGCTTTAACTGACAATCACGTGGTTGTGCAACGTTGTACCCAAACAAAATTGACGTCCTATTTTTTCCATAAATAGAGCTTTCTTTTGGTGGTATTTGATTGCCTCCGCACTTTTTATTTTTTGCACTATAAACAAAAAAAGAGCGACAATTTTGAAAAAAAGCAATATTTTTTACTGTTTGCTATGATTAATATCCCCGAAAAATATAAGAAAACACAAATTTCTTTCTCAGTTTAGGCTGATATGTATACTAGACTTGTGCACAATGGAAAATTTTGTTCAGTTTCGGTTCGTTGTCATTCGTAAAATACATAATTTCGTTCTGTTATATTCGTTATGTTACGTTTTCGGATAATTCGTTATTTCTGTAGAGTGTCGATATTCGTTATACTGAATCTCAAATCATGTCGAATTCATTAGTTATATCCGCTATAATTTCTTTCGTACTAGTTGAAATTCGATATTTATGTATGTATACATATTCGTGATAATGATTCGTAGTTTGGAAAGTCGTTTGTTTATTGAATCTATTAACACACACAATGACAATATCTCTTCTCCTCTGCTCAAATACAATACAACACCCTTTTCACTCAGTTCTCAGGAATGCACTTTGTCAGTAATCCAACCTCCAGCACAAAATCAATCAGCTGATTGAACTGTAAGATTTACTTTGACTTGACCTTTTGTTTCATTGGATCTTTAGCGAACTACCGAATCATGTCAAATTCATTCATTATATTCTCTATAATTTCTTTCATATTAGTTGAAATTCGATATTTATGTATGTATATTGATTCATGATAATGATTCGTAGTTTAGAAAGTAATTTATTTATTGAATCTTTTAACACACACAATGACTATATATCTCTTCTCCTCTGCTCAAATACGATACAATACCATTCTCACTAAGTTCTCAGGAATGCACTTTGCCAGTAATCCAACCTCCAGCACAAAATTAATCAGCCGATTGGACTCTAAGATTTACTTTGACTTGACCTTTTGTTTCATTAGATCTTTAATGATTTACCGAATCATGTAAAATTCATTCGTTATATTCGCTATAATTTCTTTCGTATTAGTTGAAATTCGATATATTTTTATTCGGACATTCGGATGCATCCAAATGCCTGAAAGATGCAAAATTCGTCCGAATTTCGATTTGTTGCAAAACGAATTGCACATGTCTAATGTATTCTTCTACATATTTTTGTTAAAAAAATAGCAATAAGCGTATATTGATAGGTTTGCACAAAAGTTATAGCGTCTACAAAATAGGGGATAGATTGATGGCATTTTTATTATTAATTTTTTTTATTAGTAATGGTGGCTATCTGCGATTTTTTTATCGTGACTGCAACATTATGGTGGACACATCGGACACTTTTGACACTATTTTGGGACCATTGTCATTTATACAGCAATCAGTGCTATAAAAATGCACTGATTACTGTGTAAATGACACTGGCAGGTAAGGGGTTAAACACTAGGGGGCGATCAAGGGGTTAAGTGTGTCCTAGGGAGTGATTCTAACTGTGGGGGGAGGGGCTCACTACAACATGACAGAGATCACTGGTCCCGATGACTGTTCTGCAATAAATCAATTAAAAAATAAATAAATGTATAAAATAATTAACAGCATGTCCCCCTCACAGAACTAACCAGCCTGCTACAACAGGCATACATGCTGGCATTAAAATAAAAAATAAAAAAATAGAGAGAACACTGGATAGTGAAAACTCTCAAAGTGTTACTGAACCCACAACAGTAAAGCCAGTCTTTGTATGCAGTAAAGCTTGCTTGTTATAATCACTGTGGAACCTAAGGGGTTAACACTGCACATTGTGTAAAACGGCTGTTGGATCCTGTCTTCTCTGATCCTTCCTTTCTTCCACAGCCCCCAATCCATCTCCTGATAGTACAGAGTCTTGGGGGTACTCTGCACATGCTCAGTTTGGTGTGTATTGCTAGAGAGTTTTTTTTATTTGGGGGAGGGTGAATGTGATCAGCACAGGGCCAACACTGTCCAGGCAGAGGGTCAAGGGTCATGCAGCCTCATAGAAAAGTCAGAGGAGAATGAAAAATCTTCTTACAAGCTTTAATCATTGCTCAGCCAGACACTGATAGAAGTCACAAGATTTCTATATACTGCTGATGAGAAAAGGTATTTAGCAGTCTATATTTACTAAAATAATTGTATTTCCATGTTGTGTCCTGTGGGAGACCAGATATAGTGAATGCAGGGTCCTGCAATTAGTAACAATTTAACCAAAGTGTAAGAATAAAATCATTGCACTTAAGACAATTTCTCCCAAAAGCACCTATTGCTGATAGACACCAGGCTCTCCGGGAGCTCTAGTGCCCAAGAGGGGGTGCTGGTAAAGCAGGGTTTATGTATAACCTACCTGACCACCCCCCCACCCCCCAATTGAGATGCTGTGGGGCACCTTTGGACACTGTTAGAACCTAACCTAAAAGGTAAATTTTTGCTGTAAGAATACTAGTTCACATGCCTGTAGTGTCGAGCTAGTTGCCAGCATTTTTTTTAAACACAAAACAACCATGAAGTGTTAAACTTGTAATTAAAACAAAGGTTTCAAACTCTCCATAGGCAATCATTTTCAGTAGATAATGCAATATTTGACAGCTCAACCAGGGGAATGTTAGTGAAAAATAGGTTGAGGGAATGTCAGGTGAATGTGCAGAGCACATTAGGTAACATTACCTTTTTCTTACATAGGATGCATGTTACAGAAAAGAACAGTTCCTATCAAGGAAGAGATGTGGGTTCCTACTGAACCAGTCAAATTTTGATCCACCTGTGGCCAGCTTAAAGCTCAGAATAGTTTTTAACAGTTCAGTTGAAAAACTCTTTATATAGTAGTGACAATGGGGGTTATTTACTAAAGGCAAATCCACTTTGCACTGCAAGTGTACTTGAAAGTGCACTGAAAGTACACTTGGAAGTGCAGTTGCTGTAGATCCGAGGGGGACATGCAAGGAAAATAAAAAACAGCATTTAGCTTGCACATGATTGGATGATAAAATCAGCAGAGCTTCCACTCATTCTAGATCTACCCCTTAGATTTAGAGCGACTGCATTTCCAAGTGCACTTGTAGTGCAAAGTGGATTTGCCTTTCGTAAATAACCCCCAATGCTCTGTTTTTGCATCCATTAAAATGCATCTGTTTCTTTTATTTTTACATCATATCACTCTGCAGAACTCATTTATTCCAGCAGAAAAAGGGATTGACACAGGCACAGATTTTAATTACTAAATGCTGAAATTGCAATTTACGTAACTGAAACCATTCTTTTTCTCCTTTATGGTGTGAATGAACTCTCTCAGAAGCAACCAAAAACTTTAACCCTTGTATGATGAAAGGTCATTGATGCATAGATGCCAGTAACAAATTTAGAAGCTTCAGTATGCATCAGTTAACTAGATAATGGGGGTTATTTAGGAAAGGCAAATCCACTTTGCACTATAAGTGCAAACTACAAGTGAAAAGTGCACTTGAAATTGCACTGAAAGTGCACTTGGAAGTGCAGTCGCTGTAAATTTGAGGGGTAGAGCTGAAATGAGGGGAAGCTCTGCTGATTTTATTATCCAATCATGTGCAAGCTAAAATGCTGTTTTTTATCTTCCTTGCATGTCCCCCTCGGATCTACAGCAACTGCACTTCCAAGTGCACTTTCAGTGCAATTTTAAGTGCACTTTGCACTTGTAGTTTGCACTTGTAGTGCAATGTGTATTTGCCTTTAGTAAATAACCCCCAATATCTCTTTACTTACTATAATAATTTTTACATGTTTTTTTTTTTTTAAAAAGTAAGGCTTTCATTTGGTTACATGTTTTAATAATTATAGGAGTTATTACTAAAAACATTATTGGCTAGAGAAAGAAAGAAATGTAGAATTGTGTAGAAATAGTTGCTTTTTAAAAATGTTAAACTTTTTTCTTTTTTTTTTAATATTGTAATGTCTTCCTAATAAATTGTATTTCTCTCTGAGTACACTGAGAAAAAAACATATACTGACAGCTGCAGCCTGCATCGTTTGTTTACCAACCAATCTCATGTAATCACTATGTCGTAACTGACAATCACTGGAATTCATAAAGACTGGTGCAGACAGATTTTGCAAGACTGTCTCACGTGTTCTAAAGGTTGCTCAGCATGCTCCAAAATCATGCATCTGTCTTGAACTTCAATTTGGCACTCGCTGCGCCACTTTGACAGCATTAGAGACACTTTTCCAAATCTGACTGTACGCTAAAAAAGAAAGCTTCACTTTCGTAAGACACCATTTCCTTTTGAATTTGGTTCAATGTAGAAGTGGAGCAAATTAGAATTACCTGAATTTGGCACATAAGTCACTATCAGAACCAAAACTGTCACATTTGTTTTGTGAATTAGGAATAACACACTAAGGAGAGCAATTACCACCAGAAAAGTGGAGCAGCAGCTTCATTAAATTCCCCTCAAGGTGATCAACTGATTTGGAATCACGTTGGTGTGTTCCTGACCACCATAAGAGAATGAGAGCTGTCAGTGAATGTGAGTGGAAACTGACTGAAAGGGCTTTGGAACATATCAACTTTTGAGCGATGCAAAAATGCTTTAAATGAATACTATAATGCTATAAACAATTTGTTTACATTTTTTTACTAATTGGACTTTCATGGTCCACAAAAAACCAACCCCCCATCATTTGCACCTGTGATGATATTTGTAGATAATAACGCTATTGAACACTATAATTTTAGAATTGCATAAAACAAACAATGTTTTTCAATTAATAGATTGCCCGTATGTCCAAATTTGGCTTACTGGTACTTCACTCCTACAGCTCATACAGTAATTCTGAACTTTGTTCATTTATAATAAACATTGGTAGGTTCCAAAAATTGACTGAGCTCATTTTTACACTAGGGAAAGTTTGTTGATGCGTATTCTGGTGTATCTTAAAAATAATGTAGGAGCAGATCTGTACAGGCTCTCAACTGTAAAGATATTTTTGGGTAAAATCAATTTAAAATGTGCTAGAAGCTCACAAAGACATAAATCTTGTCCACATAAGATACTTCAATACTGTAAAAAGACAGATAACTTGCAGTTTAGCTTGCAAGTGATCTGTCCTGGAGCAAAGGAGCTGTCTGAGGCCAGAAATCAAAAAATTGCTGCTTGCACTGGGAGTTCAGATATAATTACTTGCTCTTCAGGACAGATATCCTCTGATATAAACTTCCTACTGAAAATGAACCACATTCAGCCAAAATAGTTAAACATTATAGGCATAAAAATAATTTACTTCATAGAAACAGTCACTAGCATTAAATAGATGTAAAAACATAAACACGTTTGAAAGGCTGCTAGATATTAGGGTTGCTGGTTCTCTGGACCCTGTGTAGTGTAGAGTCAGACCTCTCTTTACAAAGCTCTTAAATCTTCCAGGCATTCCAGTATTCAGACTATCTTTCAGTTCTATGAATATGTTTGATAGCATTACATTACAACCATTTTTACTATGTGAACTTTCAAGAGATTTCCACAGTGCTCTAAACATTATAATATTTTATAGCACTTGAAAGGAGTCTGAAGACCAAGAGTAGTGGTGCGGCTAAAAGGAGAAAGAGTAAAGGAGCAGAAATCAGAAGCAAAGGCAACATCGTTGCCACTATTTGTCTAACAAAAATTGCAATAAAGTTAACATTGTAACAAACAACTTACATATATATATATATATATATATATATATATATATATATATATATATATATATATATATATATATATATATATATATATATATATATATATATATATATATTAAAATTCCCACATTTTAGTTCAAATATTACACACAAATCCTAAAGAGTGTTCAGAAACTAGACTCTATTTTTTTCTCTCAGTATTTACATAAATCACGTTTACTGACATCCATATGCAGCTTTGAAAAAAGAGATCTAAAGCTTTTATAGAAACACTTAATCTGCTCTTCAATGAAAACATAAGTGAAATCCAGCAAGCAATTAACTCTTCACTCACAATGGAAAGATTGCAATTATTTTGTATTTCTTTTATTTTCTGTAATAGGCTCTCCGTCTAAATACAAATGGCTGCCTTGTATCTGTTCACACCTTTAATTTCCGACATCAGCACAGTGTGCTACTTAAAATGATTTCAATGTCTTCCCATTGTGTGGAAATTGAGGTGAAGAGAGAATATTCTCATGAATATCCAACTCTGTCTGAGCTTTAATAAGCTAGAGGGAATTGTGGCTGTTTAAAATACAGTGCATTTAAATTTAAAACACATAGAATTAAAATGAGAATTAGTCAGACGTCATTGAATATTTGGTTGCAGAATTTCATGTATATTACATGGCTAATATCAGGCTGACAAAACTAGGTTTGTGCTATTATCACATGATGACTGTATCATTACCATTGAACTAAGAATCTTCTTTTTATGGCCTTTGTTTGACTTCTTACCCCATTGATATTCTTTTTTTTTATTGAAAAGATAATAGACTCGTTTAAAGCCTAAAAGTTACCTTAATAACTATGACTCACACTTTAACCCATAGCCACATGCATTAGAACCTTGGTTTCCTATGAGTTCACAGTATGGGCTGCTGCTTTCTGTTTGCATGTGAAAGTCTACAGATGCCCATGTGTGGGACAGCAGGTCATCAGAGAGTAAGCCTCTTTTGCCAAAGTGTCTGCAAGAAGTGTAAGTGACTCATACTTTCCACTCATTTTTTCATAATAGAAACATGAAATGGAGAAAGGAACTGGTTGCTGTTGGGCAATTCTGGCAGTTCTTTTAAACATTTCCATTAATGCATACCAATGTTTTTGCTTTCACAAAGTGTTTATATAAGGATCTGGTGGAGGATTTCTCTTGTTATGTTAGCAGCTAGTTTGTTTATTTGGTGGGTGACTTGCATGCATGGTTTGTTTCTTCTGCTATTACTAATATAGTTTCTGTGCCCTGACCACACAACTGATGATGTCATCGGGATGCTCAATGGGATTACTGAAAAACACCTTGCAGATGACACATGGCCACATGAAAAGAGAAACGTGAGTATCTGTCCACAGTGTACAAAAGGAAGCTCATGATGTATGCTCAGTAAAAAATTGAAACTGCCTCTGGGTTAAAGTAGTGTCCTCTCATTGGGACAGGCTATCAGGATTCTGAAAAAAAAAGGAGTGTTTAATGGCGCTTGGGGAGCAGACAAGAAAAACTAGATATACAATAAAAGTTGTAAATATATTATGGGTCTGAAATCAGTAGCCAGGAGCAGTGGTGGCTGGTGCTAAACTTTTTTAGGGGGGAAGGGTGGTAAACAAACCCCCCCAGGTCTGCACTCACCCCTCCACCATCGCGGCTTCCCCGGCATCTCCTCCCAGCCAAACTGGTCTTCTTTAGATCTGCCTCCTGCCCTGATTGGCCTGGAACAAGAGGCCAGAAAATTATAGCGAATATTGATTCCTGTCCCAAGTGGGTGGGTTCGAGGTGCAGTGCTCTGCACCCCAAGCCCAACCTTTTTCAAGGCAATTAGAGCCTCAGGCTCTAATCATGTGCTTGCAAAAATAAAACCTCATAGCAAGCTATGAGTCTGGCGCCCCACATGCAAGCCGCATGCAAACTAGGGGGGCAGCGCCACTGCGTCCCTTATGCACTGGCCGCACCTGCCCAGAAGATAGTGGTAGTAAAAATGTCAATAGGATTAAAATATTGTAGTTGATAAATCAATATCCAAAGATAATGATTGTAAAAGGAATTAAAAAATGAAAGCCATGTCCACAGGTGTCCATAACAAAATGTCTAATTACTCCATGCTGACTATCAGCTCAGAATCAGCAGCCAGCTGTCAGAGTTGAAGATGGTCTGTGAGACAAAAAAAAGCAAGGAGACCACAGCAGCACTATCTGAGTGTAGTAGATTTGTAGTAAAACATAATTTATTAAAAGAAAAATTAGTAACTCACAAAAGTGGAGTAAGTGTAGGCATATCACATATAGGATCTTTCTATTTCATCTCAATCCAGATTGCAGTCAGGTGCAGATGCCACCGGCCACTCGGTCGCTCTAGTGGGACTCAGGGCTCCAAGTCAGTGTAGCAATTCCTCCTCTGTCAGTAGTGACGTCACCAGACGTGGGGAAGGGAGACCAACAGGTGTGCATTCGGAGTATGTGTGCTCCTTCCTCAGGCTTGTGATGCCTGGCATCGGGATGACATAGAGAGACCCTGTATGTGATATGCCTACTCTTACTCCACTTTTGTGAGTGGCTAATTTGTCTTTTAATAAATGATGTTTTACTATCAATCTACTACACTCAGATAGTGTTGCTGCGTTTTCCATGCTTATTTAATCAGGATTCTGAGACGTATGCTTTGGTAATGAGTCAAATATACCCAAGTTGGGTTTGGGGCATTGTTCGGTGAACTTCACCGAAGCTCAGATGCAAAATCTGAACCCTGCTGAGGTCAAAGGGCCAAATCTTAAAAATCAGTAATGGCCATTTTCCAGCCTAATAGGCAAGGGAGTATCCAACAAATGACACAAGAAGCCAGACAGTGCCCTGGGAAATGTACCAATGCAAAAAAACAAACAAAAATGTAAAAAACATCTTTCAGTGAGGAGAGAGTCTTTTCAGGTAGCTTAAACGGCAACAATAAAAATATACAATTTTAACATGCCTGAGGATTGCCTTAAAGCTGTATGTGGTTTTACAAAATATTTTTAAGATTTATTATGTAATATTACAATTCTCATGTACATCATTAACAACACTGTATTGTGGCATCACATAAATTGTAATATAATATTCGTATTACTTTTACATTATTCGTTGGAATACATACTGCAGCATTCCAACATAACTGATTTTCACTGTAAAAAAAAGTATTAATGAGGTCATTTTTGCAAAGGCAACAATAGCTTCTGATCTTCTTTTCAGTACAATACTATATTGTGTACCAACTTAAAGAAAAGATCAACCCAGATGGCACCAAAACAGTTCAACACCCTTAACCTATATTCCTGAAATGAGGTGATTGTAATGCCAAATTCAAAAAAATACAGTGTTATGTTTCAGAGATAACAGCCAAACATATAGTGCAATGGTTGGAGAGCATGTAAGCAGATTGATTGGGGCCAACAATGTAGGAAGAAGAGATAAGTACATTTATTTAAGAACAACATACATAAATATTGTATAGCCTCCTTGAAATTTAGGAGGAAGAGTTGAGGCTTATTTATTTATTTATTTACAATATAATTTTTATTGAAAATGTTTTAAAGTATACAAATATACAAGTGATGTATATGAGGCATATTTATATGTGGCACAATATTCAGTTCATTATACCATAGTCAAAAGACAGAAATATTTCAAGGACACCCTGCACCCCACATAGATGATTACGCAGATTTCTTTAATGAACTAGAAATTACAGTGTGCTTTTTCAGAGCCAAAAGTTAGGAAAAGTGATTTGCTGGACAGTATGTACTTTGTTCTGCTATGATGCAATGCCAAAAGACAGCAAGCTGATTTCATCTGTAATAAATAAATATCTTTTTTTTTAGACGGAAGGCCAAAAAATTGTACATATTTGCAGCAGAATTTTTAAAGCCTATTTGATAGTCCGCTATTTGAGAGGGAGTGAAGGTAGATTTCATATTTAAATAATTAATTATTGCATATTTTATAAGACTTAACACTGAAAATGATTACTGATTTGAAGCACACCTTTTAAAGCTTTAATTGATAGGTTGCATTTTTTGAGGGAGAGAGAAAGCAGACTACACCTGGAAATAAAAAAAATGATTGTCTTTCTTCTAAAGATCAAGAAAATGGTTTGATTGTAATTGGAAACATAATTTATGAAGGAGAAAATAGGCAGAATGCATCTTGCAATAAAATATTTTTTTAACAGACCGATGAAGGACAAATTTTACAGATTTGCTTCATAGCTTTTAATCCTTTTCAGGCAATCCACTATTTAAAAAAAACTGAACAAGAACAGTAAAACTTAACAGATTTACAGGAAAGCTTTTAACCTGTTTGGAGTGGGCACTGCATATAGGTAAGAGAGTAGATTTTGTTATTCTATAAATAAATGGGTTAAATTTTCGTAGAGAGCTTTCATATCCATTTGTTCAGGCTGATAGTTTTGAGGTAGAGTGAGCAGGCAGATTGCGACTGCAAATTATTAGTATTATACAGGATTTATATAGCGGCAACAGTTTACGCAAATAAAAAATATATACCGAACCGGATTTACCCAGACATACTGTTAAATATTCTTAATAATTCTTGCATGACCATGCCATTAAGCACTCTACAAGAGTGCCAGACTATTGCCGCTAGATTTTATCTGTGGCACAGTGTGTAAAATCAATCAAAACCTCCTCTTGACTGCCATAGCTACGGTTACTAAGCTACGAAGACTAAGCTAAAAAATTTCAGCGAGAATACCTTGCTACTGGAATTCCCTAAAAAAAAGAAGGAAATTCCGGAGGCTGAATTCACTGATGTTTATTTAAATCAAATATGTCAATTGTGGGTTGGCTTAGCTTTTAATGAGGCCCAGAAAAATCCTTGTCTTTATCAATGATTTTAATATTGAATAATAAATTCCAACTCCAAGCTTTCCCTTCCTACCCCAATAGCTCTATGCCTCCTTGAAAGACCCCTGCTGTACTATGCCTCCTTGAAAGACCCCTGCTGTATTTTATGTTTTTTTATACTTACCCTTTACTGATGTCTTCAGGGTGGTTATATGCTGTGCAGGGTCATGTTCCTCTTTCATAGTTTTTTGGTTGTGGGTGGTCTTTAATGATGCAGAAAACTGTAATGACACTACTTTAAAGTTGGCCTCACACTGTATCATTATACTGCGAGTGTAGAGTGCTATGGTCCAGAGTATGTTAAGCTGGGTCAATAATGCTCTGCACTGACAGGATGTTTCCCAGCCGTCTTGGTTAGATGATGTTTGGCTTTATTCAACTTAGAAGACTGAGGAGAGCAAGTATGGAAACACATTACTGTGGGAAACAATGGCCAGAGAGTGTTGTAGCAAGAGCGTTCATTTTCCAAACATATTTGGGCTGTAAATTATATTTGTGCAGGCTTGGGTATAAATTTATCTTTGCACCTAATACATCTTTTTAAAGGCTAAGTTACCCTTTTTTTTCTAAATTCAATTCCAGCTTCCCTATGTACCAATATAGAATTAATGTACCTCTTTTGCAGAAAAGAAAAAGCCCTCTATTTGTCCTAGGCCAGGCTTTACTTCAGCTTTCAATTTGAAAAAAAAAGCTCCTCTATTACTTCCTTTCTCTTGCATAGATTGTTCATTTGGCAGAGTATAAAGGAGCTGAGTAATCAGATAGCAGCCTATGTGGAGCAGATCTGTAATATTGAAAACAGATGAAGCGTCTGGAGTCTGTTAAGCCCACCATACACTATAAAATCTGATTGTACAATCTCTTAAGAAAATAGCTCCCAAGGTGACCCCCAGCTCTCACCCGCCACCGCAACAGGAGACAGCCCGGGTCACTCCCTGCAGTACTGCCATACAAGCGGGAACCCCAGTTGAGCAGTGAGGAAGCGTAAAATGAAAGAGGAATCCCGTAAACTCACCAAGTTTTTCACTCCGGTGGACGCCTCCTCCCCTCAAGATGGTTCCGGCTCCAGCAGCTTCCAGACTGCACGGCACACCTTGCAGCATGGTGGGCAGCAGCTCTCCCAGAGAGATAGATGCAGCTCCCAGCCTGGCTATAGCAGCTCTTCTCCCAGGGACTCTGCTTCAAACAGCCCACAAAAGAGTAGGCAGAGGAGGGCAACTGTCAGTCTGCAGGACAGTGAACACATGAGAGATTCCTTCAAGATAACACCAGAGCTCACTGAACAATTGGAGGACTTCCAAACTACTGATCTCCCTCTCAATCCAGCAACCATTAAAGACATGCTAGTGTCACTCAAAGGTTCACTGCATAGAGACATGATCTCATTTATATCCCAAATGAAAGGTGAAATGTCTGCTCTAGGGGACAGGGTAGATCATGTGGAAATAAAAATGGGGACATTTTTTTTTTAAATTGTATTTTATTAGATTATAAAAGAACATATACAAACTTGTTTCACAGTGTACAATACACTAGAAATGGTAACGTAATGTTAACAGACATATTAAAAAAGAGAAAAAAGGAAGATAATTACAGACAAATGATGTCCATGGATACAGGGCACAGGGGTGGACTGTATCACTTCTTAAAAGTATATAAGACAGGCAACTCATAGGTAGATATTAAAATTCAAGAGCAGTCACGGAAATACAACAGACAGGGGTTTTTATGAAGGGTATAACATAAGCAGTAGAGAAACCAATAAGACATCAGTTGGTATATATAGAGAAGGGGGAGGGAGGAGGGTACATAAACAAAAATAATGTGAATTTAGTACGACTTTGAGCGTGGTGGTTGGCAGAGGGGTCCCATAATCCGATAGATCCCAAGGTTCCCAAACCTTATTAAATTGGAAGATGGAATCGTGCACAGAGGCCATTAAAAATGCCATCCCCTGAATTTCAGGAACCAGACGTAGGAATCTGGACCACGGGGGAGGAGCGTTGGAGAGCCAGCACAATGGAATAAGCCTTTAGGAGGCTAATAAAATATAGGAGATTAGCCGGTTTGTTTTTTTGTTTATACTTGGAAGAGGAAGGCCCAATAAGCAATTTAAGGGATCCAGCGGGAAGGACACATCCACCACCTTCTGTATGAGTAGGCTCACATCACGCCAAAAGGGTTGTACCAAGGAACATTGCCAAAAGATGTGAAATAGAGAACCCGTATCGGTTCCACAATGCCAACAGCGTGGCGAGACCGAGGGGTCAAATTTATGGATTACATCAGGAGATCTATACCAGATCTATACCAAGAATCTTAATGGATGTCTCCCTTTGAGTTACACATTTGGAAGACTTAAAAATAGAGGACCAAATCCTATCCCACGTTTGTACCGTAATAGATCGGCCCAATAAATGGGACCATCTTCTCATATAGTGGTGTGTGGTCTCATGGAGTCGACTCATGGAGGATATGTTAGATATAGGAAATGAAATGTAATTGGTGAGGGCCCTGAGCAAAAAAATGGGGAAATTTTTAAATGCCCACAATGAGCTAGTGGATGCCCACAATGATGTCGAGGAAGAGTTAAGCTCGAAGAAACTAAAGATGGCCGACCTCGAAGATAGGTCGCGCAGAAATAAAGTAAAGTTTTGCAGTCTCATCTGCTGCACCTCCAGCGCTATGTGCAGCAGATGATTGCTACTTTACTCCCTGATATACCAGAAAGGGAAATAGTGGTGGACAGGGCCCACAGGCTTCCAAAACCCTAATTTCTTCCAGATAATGTCCCAAGAGACGTTATAGCTGAAATCCATTTCTACCACATCAAGCAACAGAACCCTGTATGCTGACCTATCGCAGCACACTCTACTAGCACAGAAAAAAATTGTGTCTTTAACAAAGCTTCTACGCAACCCTGACATCACCTACAAGTGGGGCTTCCTTGCTAAACTTCTGATCACTAAATATAAACACATGATCACTGTCCGCTCTGACAAAGAAGGACTACAACTGGTCAGAAAATGGGGGCTGATCCCCCCAGGAAGGTTGTCCATCTTCCAAGTCATCCCCTAGTTAGGTCCCCCAGGATTGGGTGCAAGCGCCTGGCTGAATGTCAATACCTCGGCAATGAGTTCTCATTAAGTGCCTTTCAAGGAGCATTTCTCCACTAACCTTTTAAAAAATTTTCAGGAAGGGTGAAGTCAGATGTGTCACTCATTGGGTCTTACCCCCCAACTATGATGAAGTGTCTTTTGCCACACAATGCTTTTTTTTTCTTCTTGTTTATGTTCAAGTTATTTGACTGTTTTTTTCTTTTAGTTCACCTCTTTCAAGCACCAGTATTCAGCAAGACCAATGTTCTGCGCTTCCAATAAAAGCAACGATTGTCTCACAACTTACACCCACCTACATCCTCCATGCCCATGCTAACTGTGAGGCCTAAATACACATTTCTTTGTTCATATGCCATTTATACTTTTTTTACCACTAGATGGCTCCGATGCTCCTCATTCCTTGACATACCATGGGCTAAAAATAATTTCCATAAATGCCCATGGCCTTAACAGCGCAAAAGAAGGCTACTATGGGATGATGGCAAAAAAAACTGCAAGGAGATGTGCTCTGTGTGCAAGAAACTCATTTCCAATCCTTGAAAGCACCCAAATACTCCCATAAATCCTTTTCACACATACAGTGCCTTGCAAAAGTATTCACCCCCTTGGCTTTTTACCTATTGTGTTACATTACAGCTTTTAGTTCAATGTTTTTTAATCTGTATTATATGTGATAGATCAGAACATAATAGTCTAAGTTGGTGAAGTAAAATTAGAAAAATATATACATAAAAAACGGATAATTGGCATGTGGGTATGTATTCACCCCCTTTGTTATGAAGCCTATAAAAAGTTCTGGAGCAACCAATTACCTTCAGAAGTCACATAATTAGTGAAATGATGTCCACCTGTGTGCAATCTAAGTGTCATGTGATCTGTCATTACATATACACACCTTTTTGAAAGGCCCCAGAGGCTGCAACACCTAAGCAAGAGGCACCACTAACCAAACACTGCCATGAAGACCAAGGAACTCTCCAAATAAGTAAGGGACAATGTTGTTGAGAAGTACAAGTCAGGGTTAGGTTATAAAAAAATATCCAAATCTTTGATGATCCCTAGAAGCACCATCAAATTTATCATAACCAAATGGAAAGAACATGGCACAACAGCAAACCTGCCAAGAGAGGGCCGCACACCAAAACTCATGGACCAGGCAAAGAGGACATTAATCAGAGAGGCAGCACAGAGACCTAAGGTAACCCTCGAGGAGCAGCAGAGTTCCACAGCAGAGACTGGAGTATCTGTACATAGGACGACAATAAGCCGTATGCTTCATAGAGTTGGGCTTTATGGCAGAGTGGCCAGAAGAAAGCCATTACTTTCAGCAAAAAACAAAATGGCATGTTTTGAGTTTGCGAAAAGGCATGTGGGAAACTCCCAAAATGTATGGAGGGTGCTCTGGTCTGATGAGACTAAAATTGAACTTTTTGGCCATCAAAGAAAACGCTACGTCTGGTGCAAATCCAACACATCACATCACCCAAAGAACCCCAGTGAAACATGGTGGTGGCAGCATCATGCTGTGGGGATGTTTTTCAGCAGTCAGGACTGGGAAACTGGTCAGAGTTGAGGGAAAGATGGATGGTGCTAAATACAGGGATATTCTTGAGCTAAACCTGTACCACTCTGTGTGTGATTTGAGGCTAGGACGGAGGTTCACCTTTAAGCAGGACAATGACCCCAAACACATTGCTAAAGCAACACGTGAGTGGTTTAAGGGGAAACATGTAAATGTGTTGGAATGGCCTAGACAAAGTCCAGACCTCAATCCAATAGAAAATCTGTGGTCAGACTTAAAGATTGCTCTTACAAGCGTAAACCATCCAACTTGAAGGAGCTGGAGCAGTTTTGCCAGGAGGATTAGGCAAAAATCCCAGTGGTAAGATGTGGCAAGCTCATAGTGACTTATCCAAAGCAACTTGGAGCTGTGATAGCTGCAAAAGGTGGCTCTACAAAGTATTGACTTTAGGGGGGTGAATAGTTATGCACATTGACTTTTTCTGTTATTTTGTCGTATTTGTTGTTAGATTCACAATGAATAAAAAAAACATCTTCAAAGTTGTGGGCATGTTCTGTAAATTAAATGATGCAAATCCTCAAATAATCCATGTTAATTCCAGGTTATGAGGCAACAAAACACGAAAAATGCCAAGGGGGTGAATACTTTTGCAAGGCACTGTATACTCTGCAAATGCTGCAGTCAAGAAGAATGGTGTACTAGTGGCAATCAAAAATTTGGTGGCATTTCAGTTACATTCACAAGTAGCTGACCCTCATGGTAGATTCCTAATATTAGTGTGTGATATCAATAATGTGACTTACATGTTAGTAAACCTATACGCTCCTAATACGAGCCAACTAAAATTCCTTGATGAAAAAAGTTTCCTCTGTTAAACAAGGACTCCTTGTGACCTGCGGGGACTTTAACTCCATTATCGACAAACGTTTGGACACTTCTCATAAAGTATCCCCCCATAGATGCACCCTTACTACCTTCCTACATGTATCCAACCTTTTTGACCCTTGGAGGTGCCTCTATGAATCAGAAAAAGACTTTACGTACTACTCCGATCCCAACAAGTCGTACTCCAGAATTGATTTTTTATTAACAGACCTAACCACACTCCATCGAATCTCTAATGCAGAGATCCTTGCCAAGACCTGGTCAGATCATGCGCCAATCTCAATAACTCTCCAAGAGAAGCACGTGGCCCCTCCAGTGTTCCCCTGGTGCAATGACACTTTCCTGTACACGTCGCCTAAACATAAGCTATGCCTTCAGGAGCAATTGACTGAATTTTTTCAACTAAACTCCTCCTCTGAAGTGGACGATTTTACAGGTCCACATAGTCCCACCACCCAACTCGGGGTCATACTATTACAACTACAAGGGGTTCAATAGCATTGTGATGTTGGCGGTGGTGTCGGCTACTTACGAGTTCCTGTATGTGGACGTGGGGAAGAATGCCCGGATGTCAGATGGTGGAGTCATCGCCCACACAGAGTTCTACAGGTGTCTCCAGAATGGCAGCTTGGGCTTGCCACCTCCAGAAGACGATGGATGGACTCCCATTCGTCCTTGTTGCGGATGAAGCGTTTGCGCTGGGAGACCATCTTATGCGGCCATTCCCTACGAGGACCCTCACCCCGGACCAGAGGGTTTTTAATTACCGGCTGGCCAGAGCCAGACGAGTGGTGGAGAACACGTTTGGAATAATGGCCAGCCGTTTCCGCCTATTTCTTACATCCATACACATGGCAGAATATAAACTGAATCACATCATCCTGTCTTGCTGTGTTCTCCACAACTTTTTAAGGAGAAATTCTTGGAACTATGCTGCCTCAGTTGGGTCTGAGGCCGGAATTAAATTAACGAACCAACCCTGATGGCACTTGAAGCTGGCTGTCCTGGCTTGCCCCCCCCAGAGTGCAAGCGAGGTCCGTATAAGATACATGGAATCCTATGCAGGTAGGGGGGCCATCGATATGCCAGACAATGTCTGAGACATTTTTGAAATAAAAAAATATTTTAAACTGAACAAATATTTGCTTTAATTTCCTGCTTGGCTATCTTTAGCCGTCTCCTCAGTTATCTTTTATTAATGGTCTAATTTTTTGGCCTTTTTCTTCAACAGTGCAAACGAAATTTCGTTGACACATGAGGTGACAATCTCTTCTTCGGTTAACTATTAATTATTATGTTGTGGGTCTGCTACACACACACCTTGTTTTTTTTTGTGAATGTATGTAATGCATTACTGACAAAAATAAAAATAATTTTCAACACCATGCCATAAATTTGTGGAGTCCTGAAAATGGCTTGATTGTGTAAAATTAGAAAGCACTGTTGGGTGTTATTTACTAAAGGAAAATACACTTTGCACTACAAGTGCACTTGAGACTGCACTGAAACTGCACTTGTAGTGCAAAGTGGATTTGCCTTTAGTAAATAACCCCCATTGTCACTGCAAACAACAACTTTATACTCCAAAAAATGCTTTTGAGCATTGAAAGAAGAAGCCACACATTGTTGATTATCAATCTTTTTAATCCAAGCACAATCACATGTGCGTTTCTAAAAGGGTTTTTTAACAAACCAACATGTTTGTTGTATAACAATTTTTTAGGTCACATTAATAATAAGTAGAAATTGCCTTTTAACGTAAAACAGGCATGTTTTAAACAATAAAAAAATACACAACTCTGGAACTTACAAAGTTCAACTTTTATAGAAAGTGAAGGCAATATCAGACATGAGTATTTATAAACTGCGTTTTATATTGCGTTCAGCAGATGGGGTGATGTCACCCCTGGAAAAGCCAAATTTTGAACATGCACACAAAATGCCTAATGTCAACATGTGCTATCTGCTATCATGGGGGATCAATGGATGTGTTTTGTGGGTGCAACCCCTTCCTCTCAGCTACTTTATTATTGAGGAAGGGGTTGCCCCCAAAAAACGCGTACATTGATCTCCCGTGATGGCAGATAGCACATGTTGACACAGTGTGTGCATCTTCAAAATTTGGCTTTTCGATAATATGTCAAATATTATTCATAAAAACAACAATAAACCTGGAATAAGTTAGGGATTTCTGGGTGTTTTATATTCTCCATCAATGATGTTCTTCATTTTGTTTTGAACATCATTGATGTTTTGCTTAATGTTTTCTAAAACCCTATTACACTCCATTATCTCCCCGATGAGGATCTGGGCACTTTCACTTGTGAAATTACATTCCTCTTCCACAACATCACGATCACCTAAAAGAAACAGAAAAAACACACCATGTATTATAAATATGCAGGCATCCATCTCTTACCTGAGGCTGTGGTCGCAAACACACTCACCTGTTGTGGTGACAACTTCTATAACATCTCCCTCCTCCTCCTCCTCCTCTGGTTGGGTTTGGGGGATTTCCCCTTCTTCCTGAGGTGGGGGGTCCGTGGTCTCCTCTGATGAGTGGTGTCCTCCGAGTCTTTTCTCTCCTATGTGACAAAAAATAGGTATACTTAGCACACAGATATTTGATGGCAGAAATAGGAATATGAAACATTGCTTGGAAGTGGGGTATAATTGTCTGTTTTGGCAGAGTTCCAAGATGAAGAAATATTGTTGTCCTTTGTCAAGCTTGAATACTTACCTGTTTTGTACAAGCTTCACAGATGGAAACACCCCTATAGTATACACTGGAGCACCTGTGTGGGCCCCCTAATAAAAAGGGTGTTCTTGTGTCCCACACTAGTGCTCCAGCCTCCAGATGTGTAAACAGCTGCTGAGTGTCCTCTCCTTACACAGAATCTAGTTTGCATTTCATTCTAGTTACAAACCCATCTAGACAACAAACTTATTTTAAGAGAAGTAGGGCTTAAAACATGTATTGAACTGCATCTGGACAAAACATGGTGTTTTAGTGGCCGAACGAATAATGTGTCCATGATCATAAAAGTTGCCATTTTAAAATCTACAACAGTAAAGAAAAGCACATGGAGCAGCACAAACGTAATAAAAATAAAGAATAGGAACACAGGACACCTAATTAATTTTTTGCAGCACTCTCCTGATCATTCTATACTGATCGTGCTCCCTTAATTTGAGGTCCGACCACTTCCTCAGTTGATCCTCGGATCGCCGTACCCCAAAATTCCGGTGCAGACTCTTCACAACTTTCGCCATGATCTTGGCTTTTCTGACATTTGGGTTGGGGTAAGGTCCATGCTTCCCGTCATAGTCGGTCCTTTTCAATATGTCCACAATCTCCACCATCTCTACAAAGGACATATTTGAGACCTTAAATCGTCTCCCCCGGGATCGTGACGTTTCTGGCATCGGGCTTTCCTCCTCCTCCTCGTTGCTGTAATTATCACGCACCTGCTCTGTCTCCACCATGTGCTCTTCCCCACTGCGCTGAAAGAGAAGGGGCTGGGAATAGACTAGAAAGAGCGTCAGGGGCGGGCAGAGTTTCACGCATGCGCAGTGTATATAAAGCGTAACACACGTGCGTCGTACGTACGATCTGTGAACGGAGGAAGGAGTATCGGAAGCGCTGATCATGATAAGGAAGGTAACATTTAAACTTGGGCCTATACTGCTTATAGATTGAGGCCTATATTGGGCCAAGATTGGGAGACTTTAGCCTGACATTAGTGTTTGTCTTGTGTTGTGTCTTGCAGAGAAAATGGATCAAGTCAATGATCATGACTTTATACCAATATTCATTGATATGTTCAGGGAGCTGCCCTGTCTGTGGCAGGTAAACCACCCACATTATAACAATAAATCAAAGAGGAAGGCAGCGCTGGATCAATTGCTGGAATTTGTGAAGCCGGTGATCCCCATAGCAGACATCTCCTATTTGAAGGCCCTAATTGGTGGCATGAGGAGCACTTATAATAGGGAGCACAAGAAGGTCCAGGATTCCCTGAGATCAGTAGCTGCAGATGACATTTATGTCCCCAGGTTGTGGTACTATGACAGACTGCATTTTCTGTCAGACCAGACTGAACCCAGGCCAACACTCTCCACTCTTCCTTCCACGCTTCCTTCCACCTCAGCTGAGGCTTCAGACGCCCAACCTGGGCCTTCCAGGCAGCAACATCTGGAGGAGCCCAGATTGAGCCAGGTATAGCATTCTTCTAAATATTTCTCTTGGTCAAATTAATGATGTTAAATATATGTTAGTTTGGATTCCTAATTTCTGATTTCACAAAGTGTTTACATATCAATAGACAGTAGTGGCCACAAATGATTGCGACAAGAATGAAAAATGCAGGCCTCAGAATGATAGTCTTTTCTATTTATTAACATTCAATTTGCAACAGTCATGAGATGAAAATTGTGTGTGATTGATGAACAAAAAACTAAAACGATGTCCCTTTTTCATACACAGGAAAGTCCTTCCCCTCCGCCTTCAACCAAAAAGTGGCAGGAAGAGGAGTAACATGAAGGAGGCAGCAATTGGCCTATTTTGGAAGGCTACTGCAGCCCTCAGAACCCCCCACAGTGTTCAAGAGGACTTTGCATACATTACAGCCTGCAAAATGCTGGAAATGGAGGAGGGCCAACGCCAAATATGCGAGTATATCATGTTACAAGCCCTAAATAAGGGGTTGAGGGGCCATCTCACAAGCCAAAGCCACGTTTGTGAGTTCAACCATGGTCCTCCTCCTCCTCCTCCAGGTCCTCCTCCTCATCCTCGTCAAGGTCTTCCTCCTCCTCCTCCTCCTCCTGCCACACCACCAACACCAGAGCCACAGCCTGGAAGGAAGCATCTAAGGAAGACCAGAGAGTGATGGCTTGGGTTCAGTCTGGTCTGACAAAAGATGCAGGCTCTTGTATGACCACAGCCTGGGGACATAGATGTCATCTGCTGCTGTACTTGATCTCTTTGGCTTCTGGACCAGATTGTACTCCCTTATATATGGACTCCTCAGGCCACCAATTTTGGATTAAAATAGTTGATGTGTGCCCTGGGGGCCAAAGGCTTCACCAATTTTTGCTGTTTCTCCAGCGTTGCCTCCCTCTTTCTTTGGTTATGACCCCTTAATAAATTTTTTTTTTCTATTATACTCACCTATGTGTTTTCCTTCAAAAAAGACAGTTTGTTTGTGAGGAGGCAGGTACATTTCAAAAATACAATGTCAAATAACAAGAGACACCAACACCAACCAACCTCCTTGAGATTAATAAAACAAGATAATAATGGTGTTGTGGTAACTTGACACACATAACACACCCAAAACTCTTCTGTAGTAAAAAAAGTTAATTTAAAAAATAACAGGAGATCAGGATTTAACAAACTAAAACAAAATAATACAAAATCTAAAAACATTAAAAAAAAATTATTTTTGGGAGATGTGACTAATCAAAATATTATATTCATGAAATCATGATAAATAATAAAGAAAGAAGTTTGTGAGAAGTCTGTGTGAATATGAGCAGCAAAACAACTTCATTCTAAAGAAGAAGAGAGTGCGCTGCATTAAACAATTTAAAACATTGCAGCGTGACGAAAGTGCTATATCCATTACGAACGCTAGTTTTACCAGTCCGAGCAGTTCTGTCTCAGAATTTATTCTGAGCATGCGTGTCACTTTGTGCGTCGGAATTGTCCACACACAGTCGGAATTTACGCAAACAGATTTTGTTGTCAGAAAGTTTTATAGCCTGCTCTCAAACTTTGTGTGTCGGAAATTCTGATGGAAAAAGTTCGATGGAGCTCACACATGGTCAGAATTTCCGAAAACAAGCTCCCATTGCACATTTTCCATCGGAAAATCCGACAGTGTGTACAGGGCATAAGAGCTTATGAACATCTGCTCCAATCGATTAATGTTACCCCATGGATCCAAAAGGGTCTTACATCCTTCCAAGACCTCAATCCGCAAACAGTGGGAAAATATAGTTACACTTATCTACGGATACAGGCCTTCCACCGAAAACACCCTCTTACAACTATTACAGTTGATGCTAAACGGTGCCAATACTTACTTCAGCTAGGACCAAATAAAGGTGGTCTCTCATGGTTTTATAAATACCTCCAATACTCTGTTCCTTTTAGTAAAACAGCCCATATGGTGGGTTGGGAGAGAGATCTCTGATGAGGAATGGCAACAAGCACTGGCCAACAACATTAGTGTGACCCATTGCATGAATCATTGGGACAATGCCCGCAAGATTCTCTACTGGGGATATCTAACTTTTATCCTAATGCCTCCCCTTTGTGCTGGCGGCAATGTGGCTCAACAGGAAATTTGATGTATATATTGTCGGATTGTAGGTCTCTTTGTGGTTTTTGGAATAAGGTGTTCTCCCTCATATCCCATTGTAGTGGATGTGATTATGAGTGTTATGGTGAAATGCCTATTTCTAATATAATCGCATAGATATAAGTGCTTAACTCATATAACCAGCTATTAGCCTTAACCATGCTCAATTAGATGTTTGCCAGCTTCTCCCTTCATGTGGAACAGAACTGCAAGAGTTAAAGAACAAAGTTAAGACGAAGAAGATTGCACCTGTTTGCAGGCCTGTGAGACTAGACTCAAGAGAGACAGGAACTGAAAACAAGACACCATATTTAGCTATGATAGTCTGCTATTCCCTTATACAGATATAACCCAGCAAAAGCTTATATCTCGTCACAACAATGAATATGTATAATTTGTGGTTTGTACACGCTTATCTTATTTGATATTTGATTTGATAACGAAATATCCGGCTCGCGGTATATTAGCCTGAGACCAGGAAGTAAATTACAGAAGTACCAAACTTACTGAACGTGTCTGTGTCAGTGATTTGTGTCGAGTGTGCACACTTTTACATTGAAGGTTAATTTGGCCAGGGGGACAGAAACAAGAGTACCGAGCGGTTCTGTTCGGTCCAAAACATTTGGCGCCCAACGTGGAGCTCGAGATTGGCCCAAAAGGAAGCCGAACTGAACAGGACACTGAAAGAGGACCAAATACGGGCGGAGCAGAGCCTGATCAACTCTGGAGAAAACAGTAAGACATTTTCCTTAATAATTTGTCTGCTGTTTGATCCGCATCCGTATTTGGTTGATTTCTGTCTCCGCATCGGCTTCCCGCGGTCCACAAAGACAGGTATATATCTTGTCTCGAGCCTATTTATATAGTATGAACCTGCAATTGTTTCTGACCCGCCTGTATTTGGAGTATATTGTGTTTTGTTTTGTCGATCGATCTTGTGTTTTGTGACGGCTGTTGTGAATGAGGGATTGATTATATAGTCACAGATGGAATAATTGACGTGGTTAAACTTCTCTTGAGGATTGATATCAAGAGAGGGCATCGGGACGCGGTACACTCCTCCTGGGGGAAATAATTGTGCGGTAAATCACGAGTGCAAGGAAGTGCATGGGAAAACCAGGAGGGGGCGTCAGAAATACGCCCAGCGGTGGCGTGGGGATCCCGTGAGGATCTGATTAAGTCCAGAATTCACTCCAGTCGTCACATTAATTGTTGTTGGTAATGTCATGTCCTAGATGTGTCTGTGGACTGTTGTTTGGCATTAATGAGGAGGCCTGGGGTTTGGTCACAAAGGTAGAGCCAGGTTATAAGAGATCTATTCTCGGTTATAAACCTCTAATGCCAGAGGTCCTACAAGTAATGGTATTCAGATTGAATGTACATTATCCAGTGAAATTTTCAGTTGGTAAGAAATTGGAAGTTATTGAGGCTGAGGCTAGGATAAGAGGACAGGGAAGTAAAAGTTGTCCCCTACAACCTCAGTAGCCAGAAGATTACGAGGAGGCAGAGAAAGCCAGAGTGAGGAGTTTGGGTTTTGTGTTGGGACGTATAGAAGATATTTGAAGTGATTAACTGAATACCAGCTGTTGATTCTCATTTTGTGTTTCCTCTCATGTCTCCTCATTAACAGATTTACTAGAGATCTCTTCACTTCCTCATCCTCCACATCACCCTGTCTCTCTATATCTACGCTCAGTGAGGCGCTCACCCTCGTTTCTTTTCTGTTTTGCCTCAATCTTTCTTGCTTTTCCTTCCTTCCACTTAAATCCAAGAATTGTGTAAAATGGGTAACAAGTTGACTAGGCCCACAGAGGGCAGTTTGGCTTGTGATTTGGTACTAGAGCGGGAGGGAGAGGATGCTGTAAAAAAGGGAAAGAAATTAGCAAAAGTTTGTGGAATTGATATGCATTTGGGTGGGAGATTACAAGTAGATGAATGGCGTACTGTTTTTCGAAACGTAAATAAGGTCTGTTGTCAGATTATGGGTTGCTACGAGCAGCAGATGCTTGGTTTAAAGTTGCAAACGCTATTCATGGGGAAGAGGGTGGATGGAACAGGAAACAAACCAAAATGGTTGCATCGTGTACGTGTACAAGAAAACTAGAAAAGAGGAAGCTAAGTAGTCAGCCACCGCCCTATAATGGCGTCTGGTCCCCAGGAAGTAGACACTGCCCTCCGTCTACCTCCCCTCTGTTCTAAGTGACACCTCCCCCTGTGGCAACACGCCCTATGCCACCGCCCACACCGAAACCCACCCACATGTTTCCAGTGATGGAGCATAGTAGCAACCAATGTAATATTTTAATTAAATAAATAATTTATGTATAGGATGTATTGAATTTTTCCGAATATTTCAGTCAGAGTCTGAATTTAGTTGTAATTGCTTACCCTTGCATTATTGAAGCTAAAAGGTGTTTCTTTTGGTTTTAATTGTGTTTAAGCTGTATTAGCAATAAAGAGAAAGTTTATGTATTCTAGGCGTTATGCCAGAAGAGCAAAAGAGGAAGTGCTTTCTTTGCTTAAATCTATGTGCTAGATTTAGGTAGGCCCCATTCACATCTGAGCGTTTTGTATTCCAAAAAAAAAAGACTCAGTATCTAATTAGAATGGTTAGAAAGAAAAATAAATATGTATGCTGTGGAGATCGGCTGGACCGAGGCTCCCTATAAAAAAGTTATTCTGTATGGAGATGGTTCACATCTCCACTCTAAAACGCCTGAAGTCAATATGTGTACAAGAAGTTTACTGATTTGGGTTTTAGCGAGCTGAACAGAGCGCATAGACACATGTTAGCTGCCGCATTTATTTCAGGTCTTAAAGAGTCAATATGAAAGGGTCTGAGTATAGAGAACCCACAACCTTGGAGCTTGAGGCGTTGTTATTAGTAGTTATTATGTCCAGAATCCTCACAGAACAGTAGAGAGTAGCTCCTCTCATGATGGCCTCTGACACACCCTATCTGCGCCCACCAGTACCAACTCCATGTGTCTGCTTGCTACAACTGCAAAAGACCCAGCCACTCCAGAAGGGAATACCGAAGGCCATGGAAATTCACCCACAGTCAACCAAGCCCCAACCATGGTCCACATGAAAGCACCAGTACCAGGGACATGACACCTCGCCTACCTCTCCGGATCACATGGACCTTCTCCACAAGGATTCAGGCAAGCCTGTTTCACCTGCCAGCTACAGCTGGACTGTTATGCCACAAGGTGCCCAGAACTCCCCCTCCCAATTCGCCAAGGCAACGGCCCTCATTCTGGACACCTGGATGAAGTTACATCCAGACATTGTACTCCTTCAGTATGTAGATGACCTCCTGCTTGTGATTGCCTAAATCTACTATGAAAGCCTCCTCCACTACCTGGTTAAGCAAGGTTGCAAGGCTTTAAAAAGCAAAAAGTCCAGAAAGAAGGTGATTTTTCCAGGCCTCTGCATCTCTCAAGGCACCTGACATCTCACTGAAGAAAGAGTTGCTGCAATCAAGGGCATCCCTTTGCCTCAAGGTCAAGCAATCCCTTTATGATGCCCTGAAATCTGACCCTTTCCTGCTTTCTCCAGAAGCTGCGGACAATTCTGAAACTCTGAAGGAGATCCTCTCAACAGCCTCTGCTTTTGGACTAAAAGACTTTCAAGACTTTCAAACTGTTTGTCTCAGAGAGGCAAGGACATGCCACAGAAATTTTGGCTCAGGCCCATGATAACAGACTCAGGGTATCACCACTCCTGTCAACTGGACTCAGTGGCCAGGGGGGGACCCTCCTGCCTTAAAGCCGTCTGTGCAGCCCAATGCCCTCATGACATAACTGCCATACTGAACCAAGTATAGCCCAAACACCTGTCCTCAGCAAGACACCCCAGACTTCAGTGTGCCTTACTTCTCCCTGACAACATCACCATTCTCCGATGTGATACCCTCAACCCATCCACTCTACTTCCCCTTATCGAGGGGGGAACCTCTGTGGAAGATGATTACCACTATACCGCCCATGACTGTTTTGAAGTGATGAAGATGGAGACATCACACCTGCCGACAGTCAGTGAAACTGCCCTTGAAAATCCTGACCTGACAATCTTTGTGGATGGTTCCAGATATGCAGATGATGCTGGGCGGTACCATACAGGATATGCAGTTACCACAGAAGACACGGTCCTCCAAGCCTCAGCGTTACCCCCCTCCATGTCTGCACATGAGGCAGAGTTGCAGGCCCTAACTATGGCATGCAAGTTGGCAGAAGGAAAAAAGAGCTAACATCTACACAGACTCAAGATATGCTCTGGGAGTGGTCTGCAATTTTGGGATCATCTGGAAAACTAGAGGATTCCTGACAGCAGCAGGAACTCCTGTAAAACACAGCACAGCTATCAAGAACCTGATGGATGCCTTACTGCTCCCAACACAGGTGGCCATACTTAAAGTAAAAGCACACGGCAAACTGGTTTCCCAAGAAGCACGAGGCAATTATCTGGCAGATACTGCCGCAAAGCAAGCTGCAGATGGAACGCGAGAAGTGGTCAGCAGAGTGAATGCACCTATCCTGGATGACCCAATAGACACCCCTGAAGAGACTGTACAAACCACTATGATTCTACAAAACCTTCCTGTAAACAGGACTCACCTCAAGGAGCAACAAGAGACAGCTGACAAAGAAAGAAGAAAGAAAGAAAGAAGAAAAAGAAGTGTGGCTCAAAAAAGGAGCCACAGAAGTTGAAGGAATCACGGAATTAAACAAGAGACTGCGTCTGCCACGTAGGCCGGAAGCCTATCCCGTTACCAACATGACGGCGAAGACCACAGCTAAAAGACTTTTAACAGAAATAGTGTGCAGATATGGTGTCCCAGAGGTTATAGAGAGTGATCAGGGGCCGGCTTTCACGGCCTCAGTAACCAAGGAAATATGGACAGCCTTAGGGGTCACACTAGCTTTCCACACTCCATACACCCTCAGAGTAGTGGGAGGGTGGAAAGACGAAATGGCACAATAAAGTCTAGAATGCTAAAAATGTCTCAGGAAATGGGAATGAGTTGGCCAGACAGCCTACCCATTGCCTTGTTCAGTGTCAGGTACACCCCAAGAGGAAATCATGGTTTGTCACCCTATGAGATATTGTTTGGCTCAGCCCCCAGACTGGGTTGTTATTTTCCACAACAGTTGCAACTTTAATCTGATGTATTAACTGATTATGTGACTGCTTTATCTCGAGAATTAACCCGTATCCATGCGCAAGTGTTTTCTTCCATTCCAGATCCTGACTTAGACACAGGATCGCACAAGTTGGTCCCTGGTGATTGGGTCCTGGTAAAGAAGTTTGTGAGGAAGCACACCCTTGAACCCAGATATGATGGTCCTTTCCAAGTCCTTCTGACAACTACCACATCAGTAAAAGTGGCCGGAAGGAACTCGTGAATACACGCCTCTCACCGCAAGTCCTGTGCCCAAGGAAGAGGCTGAGGAGACAAAGCCATGATCCCGTTTATCCTTTTTATTGTGATTGTTGTTCAGGCACAAGAAGTAGCCATCAAACAGAAAGATGGCATAACCCAATTCTGGTATAATTCATCCAACACACATGTTGCCACTTTCATGTCCCCTTATAGTAAGATACTTCCAAGTACTGATTACAGTGTCCGGTCCAATGAAAGAGCAATAGGTCCCATGACTGTGTATGTATGTGTCACTGACACATATTGAAGTCACTCTTAGATAGAATGACAATCAACAAGCACACAGATCAATACTTCACAAAAGAGTTTAGACTAACCATTGAGAATCTCAGCCCAGGGGACAGTGGGACCTATGTATTGGGTCTGTGGTGGGCAAATGGGTATTCCAGCTTTAGGAAACCTTTTCAACTGAAATACATGTTCAATAACCCAGAGTGGACAGTTCCCCAATCTACATCCAATTCGAACCCCCTAAAACCTCACATGCAAACATTAGGAGACATGGTAGCCATAGCAGACCCTACCTTTAAGGACACCATGGCTGCTGAGACCATTTTTTTAGATGTCAACTTATGGCTCGAATGGATGAGGTACAATGCAGGGAAACATAACAAGACTAATTGCTACGTGTGTGGGGGGGCTAAACCACATCTAGGAACAGTCCCCCTTAACATACCCCCAGAACATGAGACCTGTGTCCTTAGTTTGTTTACCAACACAGCTACAAACCACTCCCTATGCGAGCATTGGAAAAAGGAGTACCCCATAGTCACTAAAGCCCCTAAACCAGCAGAAGGTATTACCATATATCCTGGCAATTATACATGTTATGGGAAGTACCATGGGGTGGGAAAACCCCTTGGGAACTTTACTGAGGGTTACTGTGAGTCTTATAGTGAGGTGTCTGCAGACCTAGTGCAGAATCAAGTCCAGTCCCTAGGAGACATGTACTGGATCTGTGGAGACATGGAAATTAGAAGTAGAATGACAGGACAGTGAACAGGAGAATGTGCAATGGCTAAAACCATAATGCCCCTGCATATTCTCTCAGAGAACCCAGAGCCAGAAGCAAGCGATGTACCCAAACCCAACAGGAGACGCAGGAGAGCCCCAACAGGAAGTTTTGACCCCCATGTATACATAGACGCCATAGGGGTCCCAAGGGGGGTCCTAGATGAATTCAAAGCAAGAGACCAAGTAGCAGCAGGTTTTGAGTCGCTGATACCCGTTATCACTGTAAATAAGAATGTAGACTGGATAAATTACATCTACTATAACCAGCAAAGATTTGTTAATTACACCAGAGACGCACTCCAAGGTTTGGCCAAACAGTTAGAGGCAACTTCACACATGACTTTCCAAAACCGTATGGTCTTAGACATGCTCCTAGTTGAAAAGGGGTGTGTGTGTAAGATGATCCCCGAGACAAGTACATGCTGCACTTACATCACAGACAACACCGGCCCAGATGGTAAAGTGACTTTAGCCATCCAGAAACTAGAGGACCTGTCCAAAGAATTAAAACAGAATTCAGGGCTCACCAACCCCTGAGACCAGTATTTTACCTGGATAAAGGGAGGATGGCAGGGACTATTGACCCAGATAGGGATAGCCATCCTGGTAATAGCTGCCATAATCTGCTGTGTCTGCCCCTGTATTAAGAAGTGTGTAGAAAAAGCTGTTGACCAAAATACCCCCACATTTGTGAACCAAGAGATCCCAGATGATGACGACGATGTCTATGTAAGGCTTGATGAAACCTATGATAATAGTTACGCAGTACACTCCGTTACAGTCACCCTTCCCCGACATGCAACACCGTAGCGCTATAGGGACAGATAACACCTGGCGGCATTTCACCAGCTGTATCGAGGGGGGTGGTGAGCTAGTCACAGCCCTTTCTCTACATACAGCTTAAAAGAGTTGCAGTCACTGAAATGAGCCGGGTGATGATAGGCGGTTCTCCAGTGTTAGGGACAGTTTTTTGGGAAATAAGTAAATAAGCATTTCAAGGGGGGACTGTAGTGGATGTGATTATGAGTGTTATGGTGAAATGCCTATTTCTAATATAATCGCATAGATATAAGTGCTTATCTCATATAACCAGCTATTAGCCTTAACCATGCTCAATTAGATGTTTGCCAGCTTCTCCCTTCATGTGGAACAGAACTGCAAGAGTTAAAGAACAAAGTTAAGACGAAGAAGATTGCACCTGTTTGCAGGCCTGTGAGACTAGACTCAGGAACTGAAACAGGAACAGGAACTGAAAACAAGACACCATATTTAGCTATGATAGTCTGCTATTCCCTTATACAGATATAACCCAGCAAAAGCTTATATCTCGTCATAATAATGAATATGTATAATTTGTGGTTTGTACATGCTTGTCTTATTTGATAATTGATTTGATAACGAAATATCCGGCTCACGGTATATTAGCCTGAGCCCAGGAAGTAAATTACAGAAGTACCAAACTTACTGAGCGTGTCTGTGTCAGTGATTTGTGTCGAGTGTGCACACTTTTACATTGAAGGTTAATTTGGCCAGGGGGACAGAAACAAGAGTACCGAGCGGTTCTGTTCGCTCCAAAACACCATACCATGGGAATTCTAAACTCACCTAGCATTGGAATTCTAAACTCACCTAGCATTGTTGGGCTTAACGATAGTACAGAATAAAATAAAAAACAAGGCTTTACAAGTTTGTATGATCCTGACCATTAAGCCGGGTACACACTAACAGTTTTTTCACAAAAAAACTGTCAGCACCCATCGGAGACACTGTACTAACCATACAAGGTTAGTCCAGTGATCTCCCCCACTGAGCTGTTGTGTTCTGACAGGGGGATGGCTCCCAGTCAATGGCAGAGAGCACTGATCGGGAGTCGGTCGGCTGCTTGTCTTCCAGCATGCACGTCCAACAGAAGCCAGCCAGCTTTTGTCGGACAGACCGATATACACACGGGCAGAATGTCGGCCATTTGTTTTTGAAGCGGCAAATGTTTCCAGACATTCTGCCCATGTATTCTGCCTTTAGTGATGAGTGAATGTGCTTGCGTTCAATTTGTGGACCATTTGTAAACTCATTGTAAATTATGGAAATTACAAACTTTAATCTCAACTTCAATGAAGACAATGGGGGGGGGGGGGATGAATGAATCAATTCTGGCCATTTTCAAGGCTAACAGACAAGGGATTGTCAAAATAAGGGCATAGGGAACTCAGTACTGACCTGTGGTCATGTAACCATGCCAAAAAAGAAAAGAAAAAAAAAAAACATTTAAGTGTATCTTTTAGTGGGGAAAATCCTCCATTTTATGCAACTTCTGGGGTGATGTTGAAGAAAAATAAATGTTTTCAATGACAATCTTTGGAAATGCCTTTAAGTTGTATGTGGTGTTGATAAAGACGCATGCATGCTCTGAACGCACGCTCCTCCCTGCTTTATCTCAATGCGGAAGTGATGTACACCGCTGTCTGTGAGCTGTCCTGAGTGTCTGGAAGCACTGGGAACCACTGGCGTCCCTGGACCCATCAGCTGCCTCTTCCCCAGTGAGAAGATCATCTTTCCCACGAGTGGATGAACCACATTATTAATCCCACATGCGTTGACATCTCATACCTCTTGTGAGTTACCAATTGCCTTTTATGGAATAAAATGTGTTAATAATGTTGCACTTAGATGCCGCTGATCTCCTTCTGTCTTTGCTATCCACAGAGTTACTTCCAACTAGGGATGGGCCGAATGGACCCCTGTTTGGTTCGGACCAGAACTTTCGAACACCGCGAACGTTCGGACCCGAAAATCCTCCATTTTATGCAACTTCTGGGGTGATGTTGAAGAAAAATCAATGTTTTCAATGACAATCTTTGGAAATGCCTTTAAGTTGTATGTGGTGTTGATAAAGGCGCACGCATGCTCTGAACGCACGCTCCTCCCTGCTTTCTCTCAATGCTTAAGTGATGTACACCGCTGTCTGTGAGCTGTCCTGAGTGTCTGGAAGCACTGGGAACCACTGGCATCCCTGGACCCATCAGCTGCCTCTTCACCAGTGAGAAGATCGTCTTTCCCATGAGTGGATGAACCACATTATTAATCCCACATGCACTGACATCTCATACCTCTTGTGAGTTACCAATTGCCTTTTATGGAATAAAATGTGTTAATAATGTTGCACTTAGATGGCGCTGATCTTCTTCTGTCTTTGCTATCCACAGAGTTACTTCCAACTACTGGAATGGACCCCTGTTTAGTTCGGACCAGAACTTTCGAACACCGCGAACGTTCGGACCCGAAAAATGAACCCCATTAAAGTCAATGGGACCCGAACGTCAAATATCAAAAGTGCCCATTTTGAAGGCTTAAATGCAAGTAATTAGGCATACAATGGTTATAGGGGTCCGGGTCCTGCCCTGGGGGACATGGATCAATAAAAAAAAAAGTTTGTGAAAAACGCCATTTTTAAATGAGCAGTGATTTTTTGACTTTTAAAGTGAAAGTCTAAAAATGAAAAATCCCTTCCAATATAGTGCCAGGGGGGTCCCTTTAGTCTAACTGTAAAGTGGCAGATCTGTACCATACCAAATGACATTTTTCCTGCAAGCTGCCTTTATTTTGCTCAGCAACAGCTGGGGAGCCAGTGTGTATGATGAGGCCACAATGTAGTACACTGGGAACAAGATTAGAGAATTTTTGTCTTTGACTTTGGATAGAAGTAACGGGTGTGTTAAAATTGGTCTTTGGGTGTCGGTGGCGCCTTCCCACCGTAACCCTATAAAGATAATCTTGATGAAAGCAAGAATTTGCCTTGCTGTAAAAAATTGCAATGATATGCCCCTGTCAAACAGGTGCAGAAAAATTGGTCTTTGGGTGACAGTGGTGCCTTCCCACCGTAACCCTATAGAGGTACTCTTGATGAAAACAAGAATTTGCCTTGCTGTAAAAAATTACAATGATATGCACCTGTCAAACAGGTGGAGAAAAATTGGTCTTTGGGTGTCGGTGGTGCCTTCCCACCGTAACCCTATAGAGGTACTCTTGATGAAAGCAAGAATTTGCCTTGCTGTAAAAAATTGCAATGATATGCACCTGTCAAACAGGTGCAGAAAAATTACTCTTTGGGTGTCGGGGTGCCTTCCCACCACAACCCTATATAGGTGCCCTTGATGAAGGCAAAAAAATTTGCAATGATATGCACCTGTCAGAAAAATTGGTCTTTGGGTGTTAATTGTGCCCATGAAACCTATACCAAAAACATTCTTCCAGGTTAAATGATTGAACACCCTCAAAGCTAGGCAGCCTGCTGGCCCCCTTACAGTGCCAAGGGAACGTCTGCCTTTCCTAGTTGTTCTCCCAGCCATTATTGGGAGGGAGGGGGCGGTGCTTATAAGCAAATGTAAATGAAAAGTTGAAATCTGTATGTAGATGCACTTTAATCAATGTAAAGAGGTGTGTGGTGCCCTCTAATTTGAGTACTCACACTACACAGACACACTCCACGGATACAATATAATATACTGCAATATAATGCGCCAAACGTACAGTGATGCACAGAACTATATGGCATTAAACTGGCAGTAACGCACACAGAAGTAAATGACGTTAAACTGGCAGTAATGCACAAAACTATATGGCGTTAAACTTGTAGTAACGCACATAGAACTATATGGCGTTAAACTGGCAGTAACGCACGCAAAACAATATGGTGTTAAACTGGCAGTAACGCACGCAAAACGATATGGCGTTAAACTGGCAGTAACGCAAGCAAAACTATATGGCGTTAAACAGGCAGTAACGCACGCAAAACTATATGTCATTAAGCTGACAGTAATGCAGGCAAAACTATATGGCATTAAACTGACAGTAACGCATACAATGCAATATGGCGTTAAACTGGCAGGATCGCACGCAAAACTATATGGCATTAAACTGGCAGTAACGCACACAAAACTATATGATGTTAAACTGGCAGTAACACTTGCAATACAATATGGCGTTAAACTGGCAGTAACGCACGCAAATCTATATGGTGTTAAACTGGCAGTAACGCACGCAATACGATATGGCGTTAAACTAGCAGTAAAGCAATCAAATAGATGGTATTAAACCGTCACTACACTGAAGCTACCTGAACTGTCCCTACTCTAGCTTTATACTAATGTCAAGATTACTGACACGGTCTCACTACACTACACTGAAACTATCTGAGCTGTCTAACTAACTAATAGCCCTGTTCTATCTCTCTCCACACCAAAATCACACTGAAAATGGCTGCCATAGAAAGAATACTTTTATACTGTGGGGCGGGAATGAGCCATGATTGGATAAAGTCATAATGACAGTGTCCAATCTTGACTCTGATAGTGCTCTGTGCCCTGTTTGGCTGAAGCTTTCACTGCTTCAGCCAATCAGGGCTTGCAATGCACTGTTTACCGCCACAATGCATTGTGGTTGGTTCGGGGGGGGCGAACAAACGGTCGAATTGCCCATTTGTTCGGCTGTTCTCCGAACGTCCAAACAACGAAAGTTCGGCCCGAACTAATTCTCAGACCAAACCGTTCGCCCATCCCTACTTCTAACCTGTCACTAGCTGGCAGCCATCCAAAATCAGCTTATCTAAGAACACTTCAACTGTCCTTGTGCCACAAATGTACCCCTCTACACACAAACTCGATGTGAAAGAGAGTTCTATTTACCTACTCTCACTTTATTCACCTGACCGAGCGCACATGATTGAATGTACTTTCTCATGCACCTGAGATGGTTATTTCTCTATACCAGGGTCTGCATATGTATGATGATTATCTGGTGGGGTGGGGAATTATTTAACTTTAACATGGATAATGGGCATGCTACACATGCTACACATACAATTTGCCACACTCTTGCCACAATCATCCTCTAAATTCTTTGGCATGTGTAATATGCCCAGCTCCTTTCTTCCTCCATGGCTCTCTGGATGAATTTATCAGCATTTTGATAGTGGGACTGGTTTTATTTAAACAGGAGCTGATCTTTCTGCTTCTGTGTAAACCAACAGTTACAAAATTAGTGTCTTTAGTGTCACGAAGAGTTACAACGTAACAATGATTTCCTGACAAAAGCATGACAGCATACACATATGGGTACAGGCTCTGGCCCCTGCCAAATCACAGGAACGATTAAACAGTATAAATGAGTCACCTCCCCCAAGGCAGCATTATTTTTTTCCCTCACTGCTTAGCTGGTTATGGAACTGTTTAAAGCAGAATTGTTACCATCACCTTGCCGGATTCATCTGGCTTATCCCAATAGGTTCATCCTCTCCTGTGGCAATGCTCCTTCTGTACAGGCTGTACATCTCCTATATGAAGGAAGTCGCTCCTATGTTCAGGTGCTGGGGTTGTAAGATGCTGGTCTCTGGGTCCAGGTAACAGATTGGCAAATTGTTATCATGCTTGCGTCAAGAAATCGATAAATTGTATACTTACCTGATGTTATATTTCCTTTCCTGATACATAAGCATGACAGCATACAGATCCCTCCCTAGGCTTTGCATTGAATATAATTATGAGAATGCTGCCTTGGAAAAAGTGACTAATTTATATAGTATAACCGGTCCTGTTATTGGACAGGGGACAGAGCCTGTACCCATATGTATAAGCTGTCATGCTTATGCTTCAGGAAAGGAAAATTACTGTCAGGTAAGTATACAATTTTCTGTTATTATTGCTTTATTGTGGCTTCTCTGGTTTATTATAAGTGATCAAAGGGGTGCTCATTGATTTACTGTGCATATGATATCAGTTAAGATAACCTTGCAAGTAAAACAAAAGAATCAAGTTAGTTTATAGTTTATACCAGCCACTAAAAAAAAACAAAAACTTTTTTTACTTGTCAGGTTGCTTTAACTGTCATCATCTGCAGATCAAAGTTCATCCCTTTGATCTGCAGATGAATCAATAAAATGATACAAAAATAACAGTATGTTATTTTGTATGTTTCTATATTGGTGTCTGGAGTAGTGTTGATTATAAACACTGATTCAGACTGCTTTTTTGACAGCTGCAGTTGCTGATACCTTCTCTGAGTATACAGTGATCCTGGCTTTGATTAATCAAAGCCATCAATTGTTGTATACTGGGAGGGGGAATCCCAGCAGCAAGGCAGAGACATTGGACATGTTACACACATCCTGAGGACAATGATAAACTTTTTTTTAGGTGTGTCTAGTAAGCCCAAAATCTGCAACTAATAATGAGTAATGTATTTAATATAATTAAAGTGACATTAAAGATTCATTTAAAAAAAAAAACATGTCATACTTACCTGCTCTGTACAGTGGTTTTGCACAGAGCAGCCCCAATCCTCCTTTTTTAGGGTCCACTGCCAGCGCTCCTGGCTCCACCTCTTCAGCCAGTGCCTCCAATAGCAAGCCGCTTGCTCTGGGGGCACTGGTGCATGCTCCTTCTTGAGCCCCGCTCTATGCGTCTATAAGACACACAGAGCCAGGGCTCAGCCTTGCCCCTGCTCTCTCCTTGTTGGCTCACTAGCTGTGATTGACAGTAGCAGGAGCCAATGGCTCCCGCTGCTATCTTAGCCAATGAGGAACGAACGACCTGGGAGAAGCTCAGCTCTTGTGCCCTTATCTGGATCGAGGGGGTGCTTAGGTGAGTATTTTTTTTTCGGGGGGGGGGGTTGGGGGGAAGCGCTGAACACATTCGGTTTTTTAGCTTCATCAAGGAAAGAAAAAAACCTGAGCTTTTAAAACCACTTTTACTAATTCTTAGTATAGTATACAATTATACTATTCAAAATAGTTTTACTAGATTTTTTTCCCAAATAGGACTCAAATAGGTGTGGGATTTGACATTTATGTGTGTGATGCATGGTTGATAAACAATTTGTATGTTTTTGATCTCTTGATTGTATGACTTTTCTAGTACAATGGCTGCAATTCCCCATTTTGAGGTTCAGAATAAGAAATTAAATGTTAACAGAAAATAAAAGAAGAAGCAATGTGTAAAAGTAGTACAACAAAACCATGTGAAGGTATTATAACTGTATGTTAATCTATCTCTCTCTCTCTCTCTCTCTCTCTCTCTCTATATATATATATATATATATATATATATATATATATATATGTATATATATATATATATATATATATATATATATACATATATATACAGTGCCTTGAAAAAGTATTCACACCCCTAGAAATTTTCCACATTTTGTCATATTACAACCAAAAACGTAAATGTATTTTATTGGGATTTTATGTAATAGATTAACACAAAATGGCTCCTAATTGTAATGTGGAAGGAAACATGTATAAATGGTTTTCAAAATTTTTTACAAATAAATATGTGGAAAGTATGGCGTGCATTTGTATTCAGCCCCCCTGAGTCAATAATTTGTAGAATGACCTTTTGCAACTACAGCTGCAAGTCTTTTTGGATATGTCTCCACCAGCTTTGCACATCTAGAGAGTGAAATTTTTGGCCATTCTTCTTTGCAAAATAGCTCAAGCTCTGTCAGATAGGATGGAGAGCATCTGTGAACAGCAATTTTCAAATCTTGCCACATATTCTCCGTTAGATTTAGGTCTGGACTTTAACTGGGCCATTCTAACACATGAATAAGCTTTGATCTAAACCATTTCATTGTAGCTCTAGCTGTATGTTTAGGGGCATTGTCCTGCTGGAAGGTGAACCTTCGTCCCAGTCTCAAGTCTTTTGCAGACTCTAACAGGTTTTCTTCTAAGATTGCCCTGTATTTGGCTCCATCCATCTTCCCATCAATTCTGACCAGCTTCCCTGTCCCGGCTGAAGAAAAGCATCCCCACAACATGATGCTGCCTCCACCATGTTTCATGGTGTGTTCAGGGTGATGTGCAGTGTTAGTTTTCTGCCACACATAGCATTTTGCTTTTAGGCCAAAAAAGTTAAATTTTGGTCTCATATGACCAGAGCACCTTCTTCCACGTGTTTGCTGTGTCCTCCACATGGCTTCTTGCAAACTGCAAACGGGACTTCTTATGGCTTTCTTTCAACAATGGCTTTCTTCTTGCCACTCTTCCAGGAAGGCCAGATTTGTGGAGTTCACGACTAATAGTTATCCTTTGGACAGATTCTCTCACCTGAGCTGTGGATCTCTGCAGCTCCTCCAGAGTTACCATGGGCATCTTGGCAGCTTCTCTCATTAATTCTCTCCTTGCCTGGCCTGTCAGTTTAGGTGGATGGCCATGTCTTGGTAGGTTTGCTGTTGTGCCATACTCGTTCCATTTTCGGTTGACAGATTGAACAGTGCTCCGTGAGATGTTCAATGCTTGGGATATTTTTTTATAATCTAACCGTGCTTTAAACTTCTCAACAACTTTATCCCTGACTTGTCTGGTGTGTTTCTTGGCCTTCATGATGCTGTTTGTTCACTAATGTTCTCTAACAAACCTCAGAGGGCTTCACAGCTGTATTTATACTGAGATTAAATTACACACAGGTGGACACTATTTACTAATTATGTGACTACTGAAGGCAATTGGTTCCACTAGATTTTAGTTTGGGGTATCAGAGTAAAGTGGGCTGAATACAAATGCACGCCACACTTTTAAGATATTTATTTGTAAAAAAAAATTGAAAACCATTTATCATTTTCCTTCCACTTCACAAATATGTGCCAGTATGTGTTGATCTATCACATAAAATGCCAATAAAATACATTTACATTTTTGGTTGTAACATGACAAAAAGTGGAAAATTCCAAGGGGTATGATACCTTTTCAAAGCATTGTGTGTGTATATATATATATATATTCACATTTTTGTAAATATTTTATTATATTTTTTCATGTGACAACACTGAAAAAATGACACTTTGTTACAAAGTACTGAGTGTACAGCTTATATAACAGTGTAAATTTGCTGTGCCCTCAAAATAACTTAACACACAGCCATTAATGCCTAAACCACTGGCAACAAAAGTGAGTACACACTAAGTGAAAATGTCCAAATTGGGCCCAATTAGCCATTTAACCTCCACGGTGTCATGTGACTTTTTTTTAGGGTCTCAGGTGTGAATGCGGAGCAAGTGTGTTAAATTTAGTGTTAACACTCTCATTATCTCATACTGGTCACTGGAAGTTCACCCTGGCACCTCATGGAAAATAACTCTCTGAGGATCTGAAAAAAAGAATTGGTGCTCTGCATAAAGATGGCCTAGGCTATAGGAAGATTGTCAAGATTCTGAAACTGAACTGCAGCACAGTGGCCAAGACCATACAGCGGTTTAACAGGGCAGGTTCCACCCAGAACAGGCCTTGCCATGGTCGACCAAAGGTTGTCTTTGGGAAATAGACATATGAGTTCTGCCTGCATTGCTGCTGAGGTTGAAGGGGTAGGGGGGGTCAGCCTGTCAGTGCTCAGATCATACACCGCACACTGCATCAAATTGGTCTGCATGGCTGTCATCCCAGCAGGAAGCATCTTCTAAAGATGATGCACAAGAAAGCCTGCAAACAGTTTGCTGAAGATAAGCAGACTAAGGACATGGATTACTGGAACCATGTCCTGTGGTCTGATGAGACCAAGATAAACTTATTTGGCTGCAACCAGGTGAGGAGTACAAAGACAAGTGTGTCTTGCCTACAGTCAAGCATGGTGGTGAGAGTGTCAAGGTCTGGGGCTGCATGAGTGCTGCCGGTACTGGAGAGCTACAGTTCATTGAGGGAACCATGAATGCCAACATGTACTGTGACATACTGAAGCAAAGCATGATCCCCTCCCTTTAGAGACTGGGCCGCAGGGCAGTATTCCAACATGATAACGGCCCCAAACACACCTCCAAGACGACCACTGCCTTGCTAAAGAAGCTGAGGGTAAAGGTGATGGACTGGCCAAGCATGTCTCCAGACCTAAACCCTATTGAGCATCTGTGTAGCATCCTCAAATGGAAGGTGGAGGAGCGCAAGTTCTCTAACATCCAGCAGCTCCGCAATGTCGTCATGGAGGAGTGGAAGAGGACTCCAGTGGCAACCTGTGAAACTCTGGTGAACTCCATGCCCAAGAAGGGTAAGTTAATGCTGGAAAATAATGGTGGCCACACAAAATATTGACACTTTGGACATTTTCATGTAGGGGTGTACTCACTTTTGTTGCTAGCGGTTTAGAAATGAATGGCTGTGTGTTTAATTATTTTGAGGGGACAGCAAATTTACACTGATAAATTAAGGAGATAGCTGTGCTTAGGAAAAACTAAAAACTAAATGAGACTAAAAAATAATAATAATAAAGGATAGCTGCCTCCCCTAATAGGGATCCAATATTGGTCTGAGCATGTGCGAAATGTCACTTCCTGTTCTGTTTTGCTGTTTTCGGCCATTTTAGAGCCTTCCACATGGTGAACACGTTCTCAGTCTCCATCCTGAACACACGGCCACCGTAGGAGTTCTTCTACCTCCAACCACACAGGTGTACAACTTACTGGTCATGTCCCAGTTACCAGGAATTAAAGGAATGCAGTTGGAGATCTACAGAGCACACAACCTGTTGGAAGGGTGCTTCAGAACACAACAACCATACGCAATACCCCTGTAGGGGTGATGGGATGCGGTGAGTGGGGATCCTTGAGGGGGAGCTCTTAAGTCACCTGGATACCTCTGCAAGCACTGAAGTTACTTATGAGGATCTCTGTCATCTCCACTGCATTATTTGATTAATATATATATGTGGACTGTCTTTCACCTTATTTAGTTTTCACCTAGATATACAACCATATATACTTGGAGTCTGGACATTATTTAATTATTACTATTTTTATTTTGGTTTTGTGATTTTTATTCTTACTGGATGTAACACTTGTGGACACTTATATTTATATGGGCTACAAGCACACCATATGCACCTATATTATTTTATACTTTCTAAGTGGTCAGACATATAGGTCTTATATATATATATTTTTGGTGATTTTTATGCAATTTATGCACATAGCATTATGTGTCTTTAAAGGTACTCTTGCTATACCACAATAGGGATGATTTCTTATTCACTTATTTGGATGCACATAGCATATGCACTTTCTGAGTAGATTTTGTCTTGTTGGAAATATTAGGATTATTTTCTTAATGTACATATATATTTTTATTTCAAAATATTTTTTATTTTTATTTATATGATTCTTTAGGTTTGGTGTTTATCACTATTCATACTCACCTTTTTTTTGTTCACACTTGACACTGGGTACATAATACATAATAGGCTGGTGGTTACACTATATGTTCTGTTCCTTTTATATTGGTAGTGCCTTTAGCATATAGGCAAGCGCCACAACCCCATGTTCTTTTAAACTAGCAAATTTACACTGTTATAGATATGTGCATGACAAAAAAAAATAGTTTTGTTTTGTTTCTTTCGATTCGTTAATTTAGTTATTTCGTTAAATTCAGTTAATTTGTTCAATTTGTTTCGGAATCCGTATTCAGAATTTTCAAATTTTCTTTAAATTTACAGATTTTTTTGATTCAAAACGATCAAACCGATAAGTTTTCAAATCAGTCGAACAGAAAATGTTATATTGTTTTTGTTTCAAATGCAGCAAAGTGAACAAACAATCATTACGTTATTCGGAGCATTCGGTAAAATTTGTTTATATTGTAATTTGGGTGTTCGGATATATCCGAATCTCCAAATAACGAAAAATTTGTCCGAATATTAATTCCGAACAAAATGAACTGCACATGTCTACACTGTTATACAAGCTGTACACTCACTACTTTACATTGTAGCAAAGTGTCATTTCTTCAGTGTTGTCACATGAAAAGATATAATAAAATATTTTCAAAAATGTGAGGGATGTACCCACGTTTGTGAGATACTGTATATATATATATATATGCCATTACCTGCTTAAAATGATGTATTGTAACTCTAAGTGAAGGATTGGAACACATTTAAAAGTTTGAGCATTGTTCACAGAAAGCAAATTTGTTTTTGTAGCCTCCAATTTCTCTCTGAGCCTGGGTTTACACTGTGTGCGGACGCGGCTCACAGCAGGGGTCCGGTGCATTCCCATTCTCCATTCAGGGGCGAATCAGGCCTGAATTTTTGCCTGAATTCGGACCTAAAACGGAGCCAAACATGCACAGGACCCTTTTGCAATGCACTCTGTGGTCGCCCCCTGGAGCCGGTCACACTCTCCTTTCATGCAAATTGGATTCGAGGAAACCCGCATCCAATTTGCATCAGTGTGAACCCAGCCTCAAACAGGAGCTAGCTAAGAGTGTCAGAACACCTGGCTGTACTGCGCGGTCTTTTCACATGAGTGTAATTAGTTTTTTACAAAAACTGATAAAGAAAAGTATGAAAACAGAATCCTTTTACATCAGCATGTATGCACTATTTTTTTATTTTTTATTTAAGAATATCATTCTACTATAAAAAGAGCTTTGTTTATAATTTCGCAGTTACAGCCAAAAAAAAAAGTGATAAAATTAATTATTTTAGAAGCCTATTTCAAGTTTAGAGCACTAGATAAAACATATATTTCATGTATAAAACACTACCTCTTCATGTCTCAGCTATATTCAGTACACATTCGAGATATACATGAGAAGTCTTTGTGGAATAAGGTATGAAGAGAACGTTTGCCCTCTGGGGTTTAATACCGAATAACTAGCAATTCCTGTGCTTCAGACATATCAGTGATTTTTTTTTTAATCCTAAGTCAGAGCTAATCAATTTTCAGCATTAAAGACAACATTTTATCAGGATGCTAATATAATTTTTCAATACATTTACATTTATTCGTCAAATACAGTGACACATGGAAAAATGTACCAAGATAAGTTAATATAAGCTGAACAGCAGGTATTCAAATGTTTGCTGTTTAGAATGGACAAAGAATTTTTCCAGGGTTTTCACTCTGTAGCAACCTGAAACCGATATTGCTCTTTAATTCAGTCTCACCGTGAAGTAGCCAGCACCATACCTACTGCTAGTGTCACAAAAACACAAAAAAATGATTTTTGATCATGTTAACTCTCTATTTAAATGTGCCTGTAAAAACGGGTTTAAAGTATGCAGACTGGGAATTGGGGTTGAAATAGGAAACAGTAGCACATTTGCTGGTACAGTAAAGATAAATGAACAAATGACTAATTAAACTGTTAGTGCATAACATGCATTATTCCAGGCAGGCAAGTACTGGCCATCGGGAATACCAGGATTTTCCCGGTGGACCAATGGCTCAGTGGGCTGGTTTCTGAAATTCCAGCCAGTGAGGCTGTAGCAATGTTCCTGCATGACGTTAGCCCTCCCACTTCACGCAGTGATGCGAGAAGGAAGGAGGCTTGGTTCACACTAGTATGGGCCGTTTTGTTCTGTTTGCAGGTGCACCTGCAACCATCTGCAGCTGAATCACGCTGCTCTTGCGAATGGCATCCCCATGCATCTCAGCCCGAAGCATGCTCGGGGGGTGCGGGAACCGCATGGTCAAAAAGACCATGTGGTATCCCTGCGGCTGATTTAAAAAAAAGTGCATGCACCTTTTTTCTGTGGTTCACGCAGCACATCAGCCCATTCGAATGAATGGTCTACCGTGCCTGAGTAAACACGGGCCGCACGGCTCGCACTAGTGTGAACTGAGCCTTACTAATATGGCTGTTTAGCAGTGGACAATGCACCACTGTCACTGACATGTCTTGACTGGGTTTAGTGCATTTCAAAGCACACAGAGTACATGTATTATATTATACACCCGATGATGATTGTATGCAGTCAACACTAAGTACAAGGGCAGACTTCAATCAGAACTTCCTAAGCCATTTTTCGTTTACCTTAATCTTTACCTTTTTATCTTTGTGGGGATATGTTTTTGAATAGCCTACATAGGTGTGAATGGAGCCTTAGGCCCTTTCACACGGGCAATCCAATCAGGTCCATCTGTTTGTTTTTCAGGGAACTTGATCGGAAGGTCCATGCATTCCTATGCATAGGTGGGTGTATACAACAACCAACCTCTAGGTCTGATCCGGTCTGCTAAAAAAATAAAAAATGGAGGACGACTGTGTCCTCTTGCAGTTGGATGGACCGGATCAGAGGCAGCTGGGTGTAAGCGGATAGTGTAGTCCGTTTACTCCTCATCACTCATAGAGCAGAGTGAGCTCTTTCCATGCATAAACTGATTAGACACGGATGTGTCATCCGCTCATTCTGCTCCGATCAGTATGGGATCTATGAGCTGATTCCCTGCTGATTAAAACACAAACTGCTCAGGCTAATTCATGGTTGCGATGGACCTCTGAAAAGTGATTCACATTGGATCATTTTTCACATTATGTTGCCTCCGCACCACGTGTTTTAAACCCCTAAAATCCCGCACCACTGCACCAAAACTGCATGCATTACATGTGGTTGCAGGGCTGTCACAGGCCCTTCACTTGCATTGGTCAGTGGTCACATTGCACAGGTGGTACTGTCCATCAAACATGACATGGGATCATTTTTGCCACGCATGTGTATACCCCCAACACAGCTCAATTTCAAGTTTTTATGCCCCCACAACTACAAGTGTAAATACAAATAAGACCTTAGAGTTTGTTCACAGGGGTAGAGAGAGGGCAGTAAAAGCAAGCAACTGAGAGATGTTTTTATCACACTTCTGGACAAGGAAATGGAGCTTCTAAGGACTGTACACATGCCATGGCCCAATGCTTTGCTTCATAGCCACAAAATTAGATGGCCATGGCCACGCCAGTACTGTATCATCATGTGTGCAAAAGTGTGGGGGGCACATGGGCCCCAAGGGAAGGGGAGCCCACTGTGCCCTGTCACACACTATACACAAGAAGTAATCATCTACATTTTATCAACAGCACTGGATCAGCTACTGCCTTAATCCTCATGTTATTGCCAGTCTGCATGGGAACAGCACTGTGCTGAACAGTACAATATGCTGCATGAATACTACAGAGTAGGGATGAGCCAAACACCCCTGGTTCGGTTCGCACCAGAACCTGCGAACGGACCGAAAATTCGCATGAACGTTAGAACCCCATTGACGTCTATGGGACTCAAACGTTTGAAATCAAAAGTGCTCATTTTAAAGGCTAATTTGCATGGTATTGTCCTAAAAAGGGTTTGGGGACCCGGGTCCTGCCCCAGGGGACATGTATCAATGCAAAAAAACTTTTAAAAATGGCCGTTTTTTCGGGAGCAGTGATTTTAATGATGCTTAAAGTTAAAAAAAAAAGGAAATATTCCTTTAAATATCGTACCTGGGGGTGTCTATAGTATGCCTGTAAAGTGGCGCATGTTTCCCGTGCTTAGAACAGTCCCTGCACAAAATGTCATTTTTAAAGGAAAAATTCATTTAAAACTGCTTACGGCTTTAATGTAATGTCGGGTCCTGGCAATATGTATGAAAATCAGTGAGACAAACGGCATGGGTACCCCCAGTCCATTACCAGGCCCTTTGGGTCTTGTATGGATATTAAGGGGAACCCCGCACCTAAATTTAAAAAAAAAGGAAAGACGTGGGACCACCAGGCCCTATATACTCTGAACAGCAGTATACAGGCGGTGCAAACAAGACAGGAGAAAAGGCAAAATAGCGCAGGTTACTTGGTTTGTATTATATTAAATGTTGCTGAAGACATGTCCTTTTGAGCAGTGCGCTCTCCGTGAGATGAAAACAGTCTATGAGCAGGGCAGCCTTTAGATGGGAGGTGAAGCCGCTCCAAGTATGCAAAGGGAAAAACAACAAGAAAGGCACCTCTTAGTAAACTGTACATTTAATGACGTATTAGCATTAAAATCACTCACATTTAAAACTTAGATAGTCCGGCATGGGGAACTCAGTATAGGCATACAGGATAGCGTCCTCCTCTGTCCCACAGTCTTTTTCCTCTCTTGCTGACGGCTGGTCTGTGTGGCATAGACTTCCGGGATCAGTGATTGTCCAGAACGAGGCTTGGACACCGCCGAGCAGTCAATTGGGAGGCTGGGACGCTGGAACGCACATCCAAAGTATGTGCTGTACTGCCGAAAAGCGACGCGTTTCGGAGCATGCGCACTCGGGCGCGCTCCTTTCTCAAGCTAGGGAGAATACAAAGAACTGCAGCCTATTTAAGTGCTCTCATGGCACCGCCACCTAATGGACATAGTAACAATTACATAAAAGTTACAGGCAGAAAAAGGGCAAATGGAATGTTTTGTACTTTGTGATGAATAAAGAAGTTGAATGTTTATATGGTGTACTTACATTAACATGTATGTGGTGATTGGACAATGTGTTTTTCATGTTGTTATGCATATCATTATCGCATGGATTAAATAAATAGATAGATTTAAATAAACTAAAACAATTGGTCAACTGGTGAACTATATATTTATATAGTTACCTACATGCACTAATGAACCATATATACTTGCCTAAATGTAATATATAGGAATAAACAATGTTCTAGTGGGCATATATATGTGTACGTTGTGCAGGATGACACTATATAATACTAATAATTACAGATAAAAATAGATTTTAAAATTAAGGACTAGAATTAAAATATAATTAGAACATATATGTATATACTAAAAACTTATATATATATATGTGTTTACATGAAACTCAACTACCACTAACAAAATATATTTATCAGTAGTATATAACCAGAATATGGCAGAATTCTCCTTAACAAATGAATATTGAGCAGATGGTACACTCTGGGTCAATAATATTATTATAAAATGGTGGATATTTCTAATTCTTCGTTGATTCCACCAGGATTTAGGGCATCCAAGGAATAAATCCAGTAGGTTTCTCTTTCACATAATCTGTGAAATCTTTCAGCTATGGGTAAATTTTTTGGTATTTGTTCAATAACCCATACCTCGAGACCTTCGGTGGATTTGGCATGGTATTCACAGAAATGGCGGGGGACACTGTGTTTGTCCCTCCCACCTTCTATTTTTCTTCTATGTTCCCCGAATCTTTGCCTTAGTGGGCGTATCGTGCGCCCCACGTAGATGAGATTACACGGGCAACTCAAGCCATAAACTACAAACTCCGAGCCACAATTGTAGAAATTGTCAAGCACGTAAGTTTTTCCTTTAGTGGTAAACTGTTTTTTTCCATGCTTGACAAAAATACAAGTTTTGCACATGGTTTTTTTACATTGGAACATGCCCTTGAGGGGAATCATGTGGGCCTGTGCTGGTGCGATTTCTTTAATGGGCTTTAATTTGCTGGGTGCTATTTTGTTTTTATGTTGGGGGCTTTCCTGTAAGTTATTTTGGGATGAGGCGGTAAGACTGGTTTGAGATATGGATCCTCAAGAAGGATGGGCCAATGTTTTCTAAATATTGCTTCCATTTTCGAAAATTTTGTGTGAAACCTAGTAATAAAACGTCCTGATGGGTTGGATATGTTTTCATTTTGGTGTTGGTTAGAGGGTATAGGTTGTAAATACTGTTTTTGCGCTTGGTCTACCAATGACTCGGGATACCCTTTATCTTTGAGTTTTTTTCTGAGTAGATGGCTCTGTTCCATATAGTCAGTCATTTGTGTACAATTCCTCCGTAGTCGGCAGAATTGCCCTTTTGGTATATTGTTTTTCCATTTTTCATAGTGGCAACTTTTGTAATGTAACAGGGAATTTCCTGCTGTAGGTTTGAAGAAGTTCCTTGCGTGTATCTCGTTGCCAACATGGAAAAGGTCAAGGTCTAGGAAAGCTAGTCTCTCTTTGTCCATGACATGGGTAAAACTCAAACCATGTGGGTTATTATTGCAGTGGGCCACAAACTTGTTAACAACATCAATTGGACCATCCCAAATAATAATGATATCGTCTATAAAACGACCATAAAAAATGAGATGCCTGAGAAAAGGATTATTTTGCCATATGTATCTGTGCTCCCATAATCCCATTGCTAAATTAGCATATGTGGGCGCAAAGTTGGCCCCCATAGCTGTCCCCTGGATTTGTAGATAGTATTGCTCATTGAATGTGAAATAATTGTGAGTTAAACAATATTTAGCACAATCCAAGATAAACGAGGCCTGTTTGTTGCTCATATATGGGTCCTGGGATAAGAAATGATTGAGTGCTGATATTCCAAAGGTATGAGGAATAGACGTGTACAACGAGTTCACGTCTAGGGATATCCAAATATATTGATTCTCCCATCTATATGGTTTCAATAAATCCAACAGATGGGTTCCATCTCGGATGTATGACTGCAGTCCTTGAGCTAGGGGCTGTAGATGGTGATCAATATATTTCGATAAACCCGAAGTAATACTATCCATGGCAGCGATTATGGGTCTTCCTGGGGGATTGGTCTGGTTTTTGTGAATTTTGGGTATGTGATAAAAGTATGGGGTACGGTAGAAATCCCTCCGTAAGAAGGATGCCTCATTCTTATTAATGATGTTTGATTGAACAGCACCATTAACAAGAAGGTTTATGTCATTTTGGAATTCTGGTAGCGGATCAGACCTTAACTTTTGATAGGTGGAACTGTCTGCAAGTAAGCGTTCTGCTTCTTTTATGTAATCCAATCTGCTTTGGATTACAATTCCGCCGCCTTTGTCGGCAGTTTTTATGATTAAATCTGTATTGTCTGTTAATGCTTTTAGAGCCAATTTTTCTTTTGCGGTGAGGCTGCCAAGGGTAATGGAACTCACCTCCTCCTGACTACACATCTTTTTTAGGTCAGAAAAAACCATATTATAAAATGTGGTGAGGTGTGGGCCTTTAGATTGATATGGATAGAATGTTGATTTAGGTTTTAATCCAGAATGTTGAACAGGTGGAGAGGTATGTAGATGTTGTGTAAAAAGGTCTAATCCTGTATATGAATCGTCATGATAGAGATGCTCGAGCATTTCGATCATTTCTACATCACAATCAAATTCCTGGTTTTCTGATGGAAGATCTATAGTACTAGTTGGACAGGGGCTGTTGGTGTCATTTTTATTGTTTTTAGTATCTTTGATTTGGAAAAATCTGTGCAATGTTAAATTTCTAATGTATCTATTAAGGTCTTTGAACAAAATGAATGGGTCTGGTTTATTGGATGGGGAGAAATTTAGGCCATGGTTTAGCAGGGAGACTTCAGCTGAGGATAGGATGTGCTGGGACAGATTAAAGATCTTGACCGTTTCCGGTTGTTGTTTGCTTGTGCTACTGTTTCTATTTCTATGTCTTCCCCCTCTACAGCCTCTCCGATGAATTTTCTTTTTAGTTGGGTGGCTGGAGAGGGGTTTGTGGATAAAAAAAGATGGATTATCTAGCGTGCTACATGAGCCAAATGTGATTGGTATGTTTGTCGTAGCTTGTGAGATAGATTTGGAATGGATGGGAGGGATGTCTGATACTGCACAAATGGATGATAGAGTACTAGGGGAGAGTCTAGTACTATCTGCACTAAGTGCAGTAGTAGTATGGTTAGTATTTAGAGTTTTTTTATTATTATTACTGGGTTCGTCTATTGGGACAGAAGTATCCATTTCTGTTATCTGCATGGGATTCTGTGTTTTGGAAGGAACTTTGTGGATACTAGTGGACTTGTTTTTGGTGGGATCGGGTTGAGAACGGTTGTAAAATGAATTAAGTTTGTTCAACAATTGGGCTTTGGGTGACTTAATAGGCGGATTAGGATAATCTTGTGGTTGTGTATTACAACCTATACGAGAAGAGCATTCTGTGTTTCTAGTTGTTTTATGTTTTACAGCTGAAGCACGTGATGGTAATAGGGGATGGGATGGAGGTAATGGAGCGAGGGGCTGGTTGAATGGGTCTATTTCCATTAGAGGTGGAATGCGTGTGGATTTTTTCATCCATGTGAATACTTTTTCATTTGAATAGTCTTGGATATCCCGCCTAAACTTTCCTATTTTGCTGGAAATGAGATCATTTTCCTGTTTTTTGGTGTTGCTCTTAAGGATATCTAACCAGGGTAAGGAAACTTTTTGTCCTACACTAATAATCTCTGTGGTAAAGTTTTCTACAGTTTTTTTAAGATTTTCAAACTTTTTTTCTCTATGTTTGACCAGTATATTCATCCATTTAGTGGTGCAGAATTCTGCTAGGCTACCCCATTCCAGGTCGTCCTCTGGTTCTAAAAAAGAACAATTTTTGAGGATGCGGAGACCTCGTGGGGTAATTCTATTTTTTAGGTATTGGTTGAGGAAATATTTATCCCACCATTGGGAATTAGTGGAGTGGATAAGACGTTCAAGTTTTTTGAATTTTCCGCATAGATTATATCGTGTCTTTTTATCTAAAACAACATCTAGACTAAAAATGGACAATGGTAATAACTTATGTAATGAATCTAAAACACTATATTTAAGCAACTCTATATCTGTAATAAAATCCATAACAATATGCCCAGTGTGATGTTATTAGTAAATGATGTGTGCGTTTTGCTGGTCCAAAAAGATGGTATGTGCGTGATTGGGACTGGACCACCCTTAATTTTTCTCACAGCACAATATTAGTGGGATATTGAAATCAGACCAATATGTGCAATAATAACTAAATTTGTGTCAGAAACTGAGGAGGGTAAGGGGAAAAAGTAATAGAACGGGGGAGGGGGGGAGGGGGGGGGGCCAGGTAGGAAAAAGGGAAAGGGGTGACCAGTGTGATACTAATGATATATATAAAATATAAATGAACAATAACAACAACATAAATAAAACCACAGATGTTTGCAGCCACTTTAAACAAGCTTCAAAAATATTATGCACACAAGAAAAGGCAAAATAGCGCAGGTTACTTGGTTTGTATTATATTAAATGTTGCTGAAGACATGTCCTTTTGAGCAGTGCGCTCTCCGTGAGATGAAAACAGTCTATGAGCAGGGCAGCCTTTAGATGGGAGGTGAAGCCGCTCCAAGTATGCAAAGGGAAAAACAACAAGAAAGGCGCCTCTTAGTAAACTGTACATTTAATGACGTATTAGCATTAAAATCACTCACATTTAAAACTTAGATAGTCCGGCATGGGGAACTCAGTATAGGCATACAGGATAGCGTTCTCCTCTGTCCCACAGTCTTTTTCCTCTCTTGCTGACGGCTGGTCTGTGTGGCATAGACTTCCGGGATCAGTGATTGTCCAGAACGAGGCTTGGACACCGCCGAGCAGTCAATTGGGAGGCTGGGACGCTGGAACGCACATCCAAAGTATGTGCTGTACTGCCGAAAAGCGACGCGTTTCGGAGCATGCGCACTCGGGCGCGCTCCTTTCTCAAGCTAGGGAGAATACAAAGAACTGCAGCCTATTTAAGTGCTCTCATGGCACCGCCACCTAATGGACATAGTAACAATTACATAAAAGTTACAGGCAGAAAAAGGGCAAATGGAATGTTTTGTACTTTGTGATGAATAAAGAAGTTGAATGTTTATATGGTGTACTTACATTAATATGTATGTGGTGATTGGACAATGTGTTTTTCATGTTGTTATGCATATCATTATCGCATGGATTAAATAAATAGATAGATTTAAATAAACTAAAACAATTGGTCAACTGGTGAACTATATATTTATATAGTTACCTACGTGCACTAATGAACCATATATACTTGCCTAAATGTAATATATAGGAATAAACAATGTTCTAGTGGGCATATATATGTGTACGTTGTGCAGGATGACACTATATAATACTAATAATTACAGATAAAAATAGATTTTAAAATTAAGGACTAGAATTAAAATATAATTAGAACATATATGTATATACTAAAAACTTATATATATATATATATGTGTTTACATGAAACTCAACTACCACTAACAAAATATATTTATCAGTAGTATATAACCAGAATATGGCAGAATTCTCCTTAACAAATGAATATTGAGCAGATGGTACACTCTGGGTCAATAATATTATTATAAAATGGTGGATATTTCTAATTCTTCGTTGATTCCACCAGGATTTAGGGCATCCAAGGAATAAATCCAGTAGGTTTCTCTTTCACATAATCTGTGAAATCTTTCAGCTATGGGTAAATTTTTTGGTATTTGTTCAATAACCCATACCTCGAGACCTTCGGTGGATTTGGCATGGTATTCACAGAAATGGCGGGGGACACTGTGTTTGTCCCTCCCACCTTCTATTTTTCTTCTATGTTCCCCGAATCTTTGCCTTAGTGGGCGTATCGTGCGCCCCACGTAGATGAGATTACACGGGCAACTCAAGCCATAAACTACAAACTCCGAGCCACAATTGTAGAAATTGTCAAGCACGTAAGTTTTTCCTTTAGTGGTAAACTGTTTTTTTCCATGCTTGACAAAAATACAAGTTTTGCACATGGCTTTTTTACATTGGAACATGCCCTTGAGGGGAATCATGTGGGCCTGTGCTGGTGCGATTTCTTTAATGGGCTTTAATTTGCTGGGTGCTATTTTGTTTTTTATGTTGGGGGCTTTCCTGTAAGTTATTTTGGGATGAGGCGGTAAGACTGGTTTGAGATATGGATCCTCAAGAAGGATGGGCCAATGTTTTCTAAATATTGCTTCCATTTTCGAAAATTTTGTGTGAAACCTAGTAATAAAACGTCCTGATGGGTTGGATATGTTTTCATTTTGGTGTTGGTTAGAGGGTATAGGTTGTAAATACTGTTTTTGCGCTTGGTCTACCAATGACTCGGGATACCCTTTATCTTTGAGTTTTTTTCTGAGTAGATGGCTCTGTTCCATATAGTCAGTCATTTGTGTACAATTCCTCCGTAGTCGGCAGAATTGCCCTTTTGGTATATTGTTTTTCCATTTTTCATAGTGGCAACTTTTGTAATGTAACAGGGAATTTCCTGCTGTAGGTTTGAAGAAGTTCCTTGCGTGTATCTCGTTGCCAACATGGAAAAGGTCAAGGTCTAGGAAAGCTAGTCTCTCTTTGTCCATGACATGGGTAAAACTCAAACCATGTGGGTTATTATTGCAGTGGGCCACAAACTTGTTAACAACATCAATTGGACCATCCCAAATAATAATGATATCGTCTATAAAATGACCATAAAAAATGAGATGCCTGAGAAAAGGATTATTTTGCCATATGTATCTGTGCTCCCATAATCCCATTGCTAAATTAGCATATGTGGGCGCAAAGTTGGCCCCCATAGCTGTCCCCTGGATTTGTAGATAGTATTGCTCATTGAATGTGAAATAATTGTGAGTTAAACAATATTTAGCACAATCCAAGATAAACGAGGCCTGTTTGTTGCTCATATATGGGTCCTGGGATAAGAAATGATTGAGTGCTGATATTCCAAAGGTATGAGGAATAGACGTGTACAACGAGTTCACGTCTAGGGATATCCAAATATATTGATTCTCCCATCTATATGGTTTCAATAAATCCAACAGATGGGTTCCATCTCGGATGTATGACTGCAGTCCTTGAGCTAGGGGCTGTAGATGGTGATCAATATATTTCGATAAACCCGAAGTAATACTATCCATGGCAGCGATTATGGGTCTTCCTGGGGGATTGGTCTGGTTTTTGTGAATTTTGGGTATGTGATAAAAGTATGGGGTACGGTAGAAATCCCTCCGTAAGAAGGATGCCTCATTCTTATTAATGATGTTTGATTGAACAGCACCATTAACAAGAAGGTTTATGTCATTTTGGAATTCTGGTAGCGGATCAGACCTTAACTTTTGATAGGTGGAACTGTCTGCAAGTAAGCGTTCTGCTTCTTTTATGTAATCCAATCTGCTTTGGATTACAATTCCGCCGCCTTTGTCGGCAGTTTTTATGATTAAATCTGTATTGTCTGTTAATGCTTTTAGAGCCAATTTTTCTTTTGCGGTGAGGCTGCCAAGGGTAATGGAACTCACCTCCTCCTGACTACACATCTTTTTTAGGTCAGAAAAAACCATATTATAAAATGTGGTGAGGTGTGGGCCTTTAGATTGATATGGATAGAATGTTGATTTAGGTTTTAATCCAGAATGTTGAACAGGTGGAGAGGTATGTAGATGTTGTGTAAAAAGGTCTAATCCTGTATATGAATCGTCATGATAGAGATGCTCGAGCATTTCGATCATTTCTACATCACAATCAAATTCCTGGTTTTCTGATGGAAGATCTATAGTACTAGTTGGACAGGGGCTGTTGGTGTCATTTTTATTGTTTTTAGTATCTTTGATTTGGAAAAATCTGTGCAATGTTAAATTTCTAATGTATCTATTAAGGTCTTTGAACAAAATGAATGGGTCTGGTTTATTGGATGGGGAGAAATTTAGGCCATGGTTTAGCAGGGAGACTTCAGCTGAGGATAGGGTGTGCTGGGACAGATTAAAGATCTTGACCGTTTCCGGTTGTTGTTTGCTTGTGCTACTGTTTCTATTTCTATGTCTTCCCCCTCTACAGCCTCTCCGATGAATTTTCTTTTTAGTTGGGTGGCTGGAGAGGGGTTTGTGGATAAAAAAGATGGATTATCTAGCGTGCTACATGAGCCAAATGTGATTGGTATGTTTGTCGTAGCTTGTGAGATAGATTTGGAATGGATGGGAGGGATGTCTGATACTGCACAAATGGATGATAGAGTACTAGGGGAGAGTCTAGTACTATCTGCACTAAGTGCAGTAGTAGTATGGTTAGTATTTAGAGTTTTTTTATTATTATTACTGGGTTCGTCTATTGGGACAGAAGTATCCATTTCTGTTATCTGCATGGGATTCTGTGTTTTGGAAGAAACTTTGTGGATACTAGTGGACTTGTTTTTGGTGGGATCGGGTTGAGAACGGTTGTAAAATGAATTAAGTTTGTTCAACAATTGGGCTTTGGGTGACTTAATAGGCAGATGAGGATAATCTTGTGGTTGTGTATTACAACCTATACGAGAAGAGCATTCTGTGTTTCTAGTTGTTTTATGTTTTACAGCTGAAGCACGTGATGGTAATAGGGGATGGGATGGAGGTAATGGAGCGAGGGGCTGGTTGAATGGGTCTATTTCCATTAGAGGTGGAATGCGTGTGGATTTTTTCATCCATGTGAATACTTTTTTATTTGAATAGTCTTGGATATCCCGCCTAAACTTTCCTATTTTGCTGGAAATGAGATCATTTTCCTGTTTTTTGGTGTTGCTCTTAAGGATATCTAACCAGGGTAAGGGAACTTTTTGTCCTACACTAATAATCTCTGTGGTAAAGTTTTCTACAGTTTTTTTAAGATTTTCAAACTTTTTTTCTCTATGTTTGACCAGTATATTCATCCATTTAGTGGTGCAGAATTCTGCTAGGCTACCCCATTCCAGGGCGTCCTCTGGTTCTAAAAAAGAACAATTTTTGAGGATGCGGAGACCTCGTGGGGTAATTCTATTTTTTAGGTATTGGTTGAGGAAATATTTATCCCACCATTGGGAATTAGTGGAGTGGATAAGACGTTCAAGTTTTTTGAATTTTCCGCATAGATTATTGTCTTTTTATCTAAAACAACATCTAGACTAAAAATGGACAATGGTAATAACTTATGTAATGAATCTAAAACACTATATTTAAGCGACTCTATATCTGTAATAAAATCCATAACAATATGCCCAGTGTGATGTTATTAGTAAATGATGTGTGCGTTTTGCTGGTCCAAAAAGATGGTATGTGCGTGATTGGGACTGGACCACCCTTAATTTTTCTCACAGCACAATATTAGTGGGATATTGAAATCAGACCAATATGTGCAATAATAACTAAATTTGTGTCAGAAACTGAGGAGGGTAAGGGGAAAAAGTAATAGAACGGGGGAGGGGGGGGAGGGGGGGGCAGGTAGGAAAAAGGGAAAGGGGTGACCAGTGTGATACTAATGATATATATAAAATATAAATGAACAATAACAACAACATAAATAAAACCACAGATGTTTGCAGCCACTTTAAACAAGCTTCAAAAATATTATGCACACAAGAAAAGGCAAAATAGCGCAGGTTACTTGGTTTGTATTATATTAAATTTTGCTGAAGACATGTCCTTTTGAGCAGTGCGCTCTCCGTGAGATGAAAACAGTCTATGAGCAGGGCAGCCTTTAGATGGGAGGTGAAGCCGCTCCAAGTATGCAAAGGGAAAAACAACAAGAAAGGCGCCTCTTAGTAAACTGTACATTTAATGACGTATTAGCATTAAAATCACTCACATTTAAAACTTAGATAGTCCGGCATGGGGAACTCAGTATAGGCATACAGGATAGCATCCTCCTCTGTCCCACAGTCTTTTTCCTCTCTTGCTGACGGCTGGTTTGTGTGGCATAGACTTCCGGGATCAGTGATTGTCCAGAACGAGGCTTGGACACCGCCGAGCAGTCAATTGGGAGGCTGGGACGCTGGAACGCACATCCAAAGTATGTGCTGTACTGCCGAAAAGCGACGCGTTTCGGAGCATGCGCACTCGGGCGCGCTCCTTTCTCAAGCTAGGGAGAATACAAAGAACTGCAGCCTATTTAAGTGCTCTCATGGCACCGCCACCTAATGGACATAGTAACAATTACATAAAAGTTACAGGCAGAAAAAGGGCAAATGGAATGTTTTGTACTTTGTGATGAATAAAGAAGTTGAATGTTTATATGGTGTACTTACATTAATATGTATGTGGTGATTGGACAATGTGTTTTTCATGTTGTTATGCATATCATTATCGCATGGATTAAATAAATAGATCGATTTAAATAAACTAAAACAATTGGTCAACTGGTGAACTATATATTATATATAGTTACCTACGTGCACTAATGAACCATATATACTTGCCTAAATGTAATATATAGGAATAAACAATGTTCTAGTGGGCATATATATGTGTACGTTGTGCAGGATGACACTATATAATACTAATAATTACAGATAAAAATAGATTTTAAAATTAAGGACTAGAATTAAAATATAATTAGAACATATATGTATATACTAAAAACTTATATATATATATATATATATATGTGTTTACATGAAACTCAACTACCACTAACAAAATATATTTATCAGTAGTATATAACCAGAAGATGGCAGAATTCTCCTTAACAAATGAATATTGAGCAGATGGTACACTCTGGGCCAATAATATTAACTCACAATTTATTCACATTCAATGAGCAATACTATCTACAAATCCAGGGGACAGCTATGGGGGCCAACTTTGCGCCCCCATATGCTAATTTAGCAATGGGATTATGGGAGCACAGATACATATGGCAAAATAATCCTTTTCTCAGGCATCTAATTTTTTATGGTCGTTTTATAGACGATATCATTATTATTTGGGATGGTCCAATTGATGTTGTTAACAAGTTTGTGGCCCACTGCAATAATAACCCACATGGTTTGAGTTTTACTCATGTCATGGACAAAGAGAGACTAGCTTTCCTAGACCTTGACCTTTTCCATGTTGGCAACGAGATACACGCAAGGAACTTCTTCAAACCTACAGCAGGAAATTCCCTGTTACATTACAAAAGTTGCCACTATGAAAAATGGAAAAACAATATACCAAAAGGGCAATTCTGCCGACTACGGAGGAATTGTACACAAATGACTGACTATATGGAACAGAGCCATCTACTCAGAAAAAAACTCAAAGATAAAGGTATCCCGAGTCATTGGTAGACCAAGCGCAAAAACAGTATTTACAACCTATACCCTCTAACCAACACCAAAATGAAAACATATCCAACCCATCAGGACGTTTTATTACTAGGTTTCACACAAAATTTTCGAAAATGGAAGCAATATTTAGAAAACATTGGCCCATCCTTCTTGAGGATCCATATCTCAAACCAGTCTTACCGCCTCATCCCAAAATAACTTACAGGAAAGCCCCCAACATAAAAAACAAAATTGCACCCAGCAAATAAAGCCCATTAAAGAAATCGAACCAGCACAGGCCCACATGATTCCCCTCAAGGGCATGTTCCAATGTAAAAAAGCCATGTGCAAAACTTGTATTTTTGTCAAGCATGGAAAAAACAGTTTACCACTAAAGGAAAAACTTACGTGCTTGACAATTTCTACAATTGTGGCTCGGAGTTTGTAGTTTATGGCTTGAGTTGCCCGTGTAATCTCATCTACGTGGGGCGCACGATACGCCCACTAAGGCAAAGATTCGGGGAACATAGAAGAAAAATAGAAGGTGGGAGGGACAAACACAGTGTCCCCCGCCATTTCTGTGAATACCATGCCAAATCCACCGAAGGTCTCGAGGTATGGGTTATTGAACAAATACCAAAAAATTTACCCATAGCTGAAAGATTTCACAGATTATGTGAAAGAGAAACCTACTGGATTTATTCCTTGGATGCCCTAAATCCTGGTGGAATCAACGAAGAATTAGAAATATCCACCATTTTATAATAATATTATTGACCCAGAGTGTACCATCTGCTCAATATTCATTTGTTAAGGAGAATTCTGCCATCTTCTGGTTATATACTACTGATAAATATATTTTGTTAGTGGTAGTTGAGTTTCATGTAAACACATATATATATAAGTTTTTAGTATATACATATATGTTCTAATTATATTTTAATTCTAGTCCTTAATTTTAAAATCTATTTTTATCTGTAATTATTAGTATTATATAGTGTCATCCTGCACAACGTACACATATATATGCCCACTAGAACATTGTTTATTCCTATATATTACATTTAGGCAAGTATATATGGTTCATAGTGCACGTAGGTAAACTATATAAATATATAGTTCACCAGTTGACCAATTGTTTTAGTTTATTTAAATCTATCTATTTATTTAATCCATGCGATAATGATATGCATAACAACATGAAAAACACATTGTCCAATCACCACATACATATTAATGTAAGTAAACCATATAAACATTCAACTTCTTTATTCATCACAAAGTACAAAACATTCCATTTGCCTTTCCTGCCTGTAACTTTTATGTAATTGTTACTATGTCCATTAGGTGGCGGTGCCATGAGAGCACTTAAATAGGCTGCAGTTCTTTGTATTCTCCCTAGCTTGAGAAAGGAGCGCGCCCGAGTGCGCATGCTCCGAAACGCGTCGCTTTTTGGCAGTACAGCACATACTTTGGATGTGCGTTCCAGCGTCCCAGCCTCCCAATTGACTGCTCGGCGGTGTCCAAGCCTCGTTCTGGACAATCACTGATCCCGGAAGTCTATGCCACACAGACCAGCTGTCAGCAAGAGAGGAAAAAGACTGTGGGACAGAGGAGGACGCTATCCTGTATGCCTATACTGAGTTCCCCATGCCGGACTATCTAAGTTTTAAATGTGAGTGATTTTAATGCTAATACGTCATTAAATGTACAGTTTACTAAGAGGCGCCTTTCTTGTTCTTTTTCCCTTTGCATACTTGGAGCGGCTTCACCTCCCATCTAAAGGCTGCCCTGCTCATAGACTGTTTTCATCTCACGGAGAGCGCACTGCTCAAAAGGACATGTCTTCAGCAACATTTAATATAATACAAACCAAGTAACCTGCGCTATTTTGCCTTTTCTTGTGTGCATAATATTTTTGAAGCTTGTTTAAAGTGGCTGCAAACATCTGTGGTTTTATTTATGTTGTTGTTATTGTTCATTTATATTTTATATATATCATTAGTATCACACTGGTCACCCCTTTCCCTTTTTCCTACCTGGCCCCCCCCTCCCCCGTTCTATTACTTTTTCCCCTTACCCTCCTCAGTTTCTGACACAAATTTAGTTATTATTGCACATATTGGTCTGATTTCAATATCCCACTAATATTGTGCTGTGAGAAAAATTAAGGGTGGTCCAGTCCCAATCACGCACATACCATCTTTTTGGACCAGCAAAACGCACACATCATTTACTAATAACATCACACTGGGCATATTGTTATGGATTTTATTACAGATATAGAGTCGCTTAAATATAGTGTTTTAGATTCATTACATAAGTTATTACCATTGTCCATTTTTAGTCTAGATGTTGTTTTAGATAAAAAGACACGATATAATCTATGCGGAAAATTCAAAAAACTTGAACGTCTTATCCACTCCACTAATTCCCAATGGTGGGATAAATATTTCCTCAACCAATACCTAAAAAATAGAATTACCCCACGAGGTCTCCGCATCCTCAAAAATTGTTCTTTTTTAGAACCAGAGGACGACCTGGAATGGGGTAGCCTAGCAGAATTCTGCACCACTAAATGGATGAATATACTGGTCAAACATAGAGAAAAAAAGTTTGAAAATCTTAAAAAAACTGTAGAAAACTTTACCACAGAGATTATTAGTGTAGGACAAAAAGTTTCCTTACCCTGGTTAGATATCCTTAAGAGCAACACCAAAAAACAGGAAAATGATCTCATTTCCAGCAAAATAGGAAAGTTTAGGCGGGATATCCAAGACTATTCAAATGAAAAAGTATTCACATGGATGAAAAAATCCACACGCATTCCACCTCTAATGGAAATAGACCCATTCAACCAGCCCCTCGCTCCATTACCTCCATCCCATCCCCTATTACCATCACGTGCTTCAGCTGTAAAACATAAAACAACTAGAAACACAGAATGCTCTTCTCGTATAGGTTGTAATACACAACCACAAGATTATCCTCATCCGCCTATTAAGTCACCCAAAGCCCAATTGTTGAACAAACTTAATTCATTTTACAACCGTTCTCAACCCGATCCCACCAAAAACAAGTCCATTAGTATCCACAAAGTTCCTTCCAAAACACAGAATCCCATGCAGATAACAGAAATGGATACTTCTGTCCCAATAGACGAACCCAGTAATAATAATAAAAAAACTCTAAATACTAACCATACTACTACTGCACTTAGTGCAGATAGTACTAGACTCTCCCCTAGTACTCTATCATCCATTTGTGCAGTATCAGACATCCCTCCCATCCATTACAAATCTATCTCACAAGCTACGACAAACATACCAATCACATTTGGCTCATGTAGCACGCTAGATAATCCATCTTTTTTATCAACAAACCCCTCTCCAGCCACCCAACTAAAAAGAAAATTCATCGGAGAGGCTGTAGAGGGGGAAGACATAGAAATAGAAACAGTAGCACAAGCAAACAACAACCGGAAACGGTCAAGATCTTTAATCTGTCCCAGCACACCCTATCCTCAGCTGAAGTCTCCCTGCTAAACCATGGCCTAAATTTCTCCCCATCCAATAAACCAGACCCATTCATTTTGTTCAAAGACCTTAATAGATACATTAGAAATTTAACATTGCACAGATTTTTCCAAATCAAAGATACTAAAAACAATAAAAATGACACCAACAGCCCCTGTCCAACTAGTACTATAGATCTTCCATCAGAAAACCAGGAATTTGATTGTGATGTAGAAATGATCGAAATGCTCGAGCATCTCTATCATGACGATTCATATACAGGATTAGACCTTTTTACACAACATCTACATACCTCTCCACCTGTTCAACATTCTGGATTAAAACCTAAATCAACATTCTATCCATATCAATCTAAAGGCCCACACCTCACCACATTTTATAATATGGTTTTTTCTGACCTAAAAAAGATGTGTAGTCAGGAGGAGGTGAGTTCCATTACCCTTGGCAGCCTCACCGCAAAAGAAAAATTGGCTCTAAAAGCATTAACAGACAATACAGATTTAATCATAAAAACTGCCGACAAAGGCGGCGGAATTGTAATCCAAAGCAGATTGGATTACATAAAAGAAGCAGAACGCTTACTTGCAGACAGTTCCACCTATCAAAAGTTAAGGTCTGATCCGCTACCAGAATTCCAAAATGACATAAACCTTCTTGTTAATGGTGCTGTTCAATCAAACATCATTAATAAGAATGAGGCATCCTTCTTACGGAGGGATTTCCACCGTACCCCATACTTTTATCACATACCCAAAATTCACAAAAACCAGACCAATCCCCCAGGAAGACCCATAATCGCTGCCATGGATAGTATTACTTCGGGTTTATCGAAATATATTGATCACCATCTACAGCCCCTAGCTCAAGGACTGCAGTCATACATCCGAGATGGAACCCATCTGTTGGATTTATTGAAACCATATAGATGGGAGAATCAATATATTTGGATATCCCTAGACGTGAACTCGTTGTACATGTCTATTCCTCATACCTTTGGAATATCAGCACTCAATCATTTCTTATCCCAGGATCCATATATGAGCAACAAACAGGCCTCGTTTATCTTGGATTGTGCTAAATATTGTTTAACTCACAATTATTTCACATTCAATGAGCAATACTATCTACAAATCCAGGGGACAGCTATGGGGGCCAACTTTGCGCCCCCATATGCTAATTTAGCAATGGGATTATGGGAGCACAGATACATATGGCAAAATAATCCTTTTCTCAGGCATCTCATTTTTTATGGTCGTTTTATAGACGATATCATTATTATTTGGGATGGTCCAATTGATGTTGTTAACAAGTTTGTGGCCCACTGCAATAATAACCCACATGGTTTGAGTTTTACTCATGTCATGGACAAAGAGAGACTAGCTTTCCTAGACCTTGACCTTTTCCATGTTGGCAACGAGATACACGCAAGGAACTTCTTCAAACCTACAGCAGGAAATTCCCTGTTACTTTACAAAAGTTGCCACTATGAAAAATGGAAAAACAATATACCAAAAGGGCAATTCTGCCGACTACGGAGGAATTGTACACAAATGACTGACTATATGGAACAGAGCCATCTACTCAGAAAAAAACTCAAAGATAAAGGGTATCCCGAGTCATTGGTAGACCAAGCGCAAAAACAATATTTACAACCTATACCCTCTAACCAACACCAAAATGAAAACATATCCAACCCATCAGGACGTTTTATTACTAGGTTTCACACAAAATTTTCAAAAATGGAAGCAATATTTATAAAACATTGGCCCATCCTTCTTGAGGATCCATATCTCAAACCAGTCTTACCGCCTCATCCCAAAATAACTTACAGGAAAGCCCCCAACATAAAAAACAAAATAGCACCCAGCAAATTAAAGCCCATTAAAGAAATCGCACCAGCACAGGCCCACATGATTCCCCTCAAGGGCATGTTCCAATGTAAAAAAGCCATGTGCAAAACTTGTATTTTTGTCAAGCATGGAAAAAAACAGTTTACCACTAAAGGAAAAACTTACGTGCTTGACAATTTCTACAATTGTGGCTCGGAGTTTGTAGTTTATGGCTTGAGTTGCCCGTGTAATCTCATCTACGTGGGGCGCACGATACGCCCACTAAGGCAAAGATTCGGGGAACATAGAAGAAAAATAGAAGGTGGGAGGGACAAACACAGTGTCCCCCGCCATTTCTGTGAATACCATGCCAAATCCACCGAAGGTCTCGAGGTATGGGTTATTGAACAAATACCAAAAAATTTACCCATAGCTGAAAGATTTCACAGATTATGTGAAAGAGAAACCTACTGGATTTATTCCTTGGATGCCCTAAATCCTGGTGGAATCAACGAAGAATTAGAAATATCCACCATTTTATAATAATATTATTGGCCCAGAGTGTACCATCTGCTCAATATTCATTTGTTAAGGAGAATTCTGCCATCTTCTGGTTATATACTACTGATAAATATATTTTGTTAGTGGTAGTTGAGTTTCATGTAAACACATATATATATAAGTTTTTAGTATATACATATATGTTCTAATTATATTTTAATTCTAGTCCTTAATTTTAAAATCTATTTTTATCTGTAATTATTAGTATTATATAGTGTCATCCTGCACAACGTACACATATATATGCCCACTAGAACATTGTTTATTCCTATATATTACATTTAGGCAAGTATATATGGTTCATTAGTGCACGTAGGTAACTATATAAATATATAGTTCACCAGTTGACCAATTGTTTTAGTTTATTTAAATCTATCTATTTATTTAATCCATGCGATAATGATATGCATAACAACATGAAAAACACATTGTCCAATCACCACATACATATTAATGTAAGTACACCATATAAACATTCAACTTCTTTATTCATCACAAAGTACAAAACATTCCATTTGCCCTTTTTCTGCCTGTAACTTTTATGTAATTGTTACTATGTCCATTAGGTGGCGGTGCCATGAGAGCACTTAAATAGGCTGCAGTTCTTTGTATTCTCCCTAGCTTGAGAAAGGAGCGTGCCCGAGTGCGCATGCTCCGAAACGCGTCGCTTTTCGGCAGTACAGCACATACTTTGGATGTGCGTTCCAGCGTCCCAGCCTCCCAATTGACTGCTCGGCGGTGTCCAAGCCTCGTTCTGGACAATCACTGATCCCGGAAGTCTATGCCACACAGACCAGCCGTCAGCAAGAGAGGAAAAAGACTGTGGGACAGAGGAGGACGCTATCCTGTATGCCTATACTGAGTTCCCCATGCCGGACTATCTAAGTTTTAAATGTGAGTGATTTTAATGCTAATACGTCATTAAATGTACAGTTTACTAAGAGGCGCCTTTCTTGTTGTTTTTCCCTTTGCAAACAAGACAGGGACTGTAGGTTTGTTGTTAAGTAGAATCTGTCTGTAATTTTGAACTGGTACATTTTTAACATGTTTAGCTCCAGCCAAAAAATCTATTTTAAGCTTTTTGGAAAACATAGGGAAGGGTTATCACCCCTGTGATATTTGTTTTGCTGTCTGTGCTCCTCTTCAGAAGATTTCACCTAATTTTTTGTCCCAATGACAAATGTTTTTTGTAAATTTGGGTTTTTTTGTGAAAAAAGGATTGGTGATAAAGCATCAGTGGAAAGGAGAAACGTTTTTCCCATATTAACTCTTACAGGAGAGAATTTCCCTTCCGAGGGGTAGATTTCATATCACTTCCTATTGTCTCCTTCCGTTTGCAAGTAGGAGTCGTTTGTAAGTTGGATGTTTGAAAGTAGGGGCCTGCCCTATATACTCAGCAGAAATTTGGGCCTTAGTTGTTGTTGTGGCCACAACACTGTAAGCCCTCACAGGGCCCTGCTGTGAAATATTAGATCAAGAATTGTAATTACATGCCCCTGTTGAACAGGGTCAGAAAAATTGGGCCTTTGGTGGTGGTGGTGCTAGTACCACAACACTGTAAGTCCTCACTCGCTCTTGGTGGGCGCAGAAACTGGCCCTGCTGTGAAATATTAGATCAAGAATTGTAATTACATGCCCCTGTTGAACAGGGGCTGAAAAATTGGGCCTTAGGCACTGGTGCTGGTGCCATAACACTGCAACCCTCGCAGATACTCTAGTTGGAATGCAGAAACGAGCCCTGCTGCAAAGTATTGCATCAAAAATTGTAATTACACGCCCCTGTTAAACAGGGTAGTGGGTAGTGATGCCTATATGTTCCTCTAAGACCTTTGGAAGGCTTCGCTCATCATTATAACCACTTGCTGTTAGTTGATGCTCGAGTTTTACAGCACCTGATTTTACTACTGCTTGTGAGTAATTTCTTTTATCATTTTATTCAATAAATGTTTTACAAAAGATAATGCACATGGCTGGTGCGCCCCTCTCTCTTTTTATTTCTTTGTCTGCTAGGATTCCCCATCCTTGAGGGCAGCAAGGCTTGTGTCGTTTTTTTCATCTATCTGGTTGACCACTTGTGCGCAGGAGTCATTTTCTTTTTCTGTATCGGCTGAAAAATTGGGCCTTAGGCATTGGTGGTGGCACCCAGAACCAAAAACGTTCTTACAAGCTATCAGCGTGATCATTGAGGAGGAAGAGGATAATTAATCAGGATAGTCACTCAGCATCAGCATAGGCAGTCTTTGAAGGGATCTGAGATTTAAAAAAAAAATATTCATTTACATCAGCATCAGGTGCTTGGTAGCTTGGTAGTGCTTGGTAGCTGGTGGTGATCCAAAACTGGTTCATTTTTATGAAGGTCAGTCGATCGACCGAGTTGGTGGACAGACGCACCCTGTGATCGGTTACAAAGCCTCCAGCAGCACTGAATGTGCGTTCCGAAAGAACGCTGGATGCAGGACAGGCCAGTAGCTCAATTGCATACTGTGCAAGCTCTGGCCAGTGATCCATCCTCAAGACCCACTAACCCAGAGGATTTTCGGTGGGAAAGGTTTCCAAGGCAGATCTTGCCCCTAGGTATTCCTGCACCATGTAAAACAGACGCTGGCGATGGTTGCTGGAACCGATCATACCTTGGGGCTGCGGACCAAAAAATTGTCTGAACGCATCGGTCAGACGGCCACCTTCTCCACCGCTCCTTCTTTGACTGACCGAAGCCTCAGCAACACGTTGTCCAGAAACAGGAGTTTGTAACCTCCCAGTCTCTGGGAACGCGTTGCACAGACCTTTCGGCAAGGCCTCCTGAAGATGTTTCATCCTCTGCTCCCTCTGCGATGGCAAGATAAGGTCCTTACCCTAGTAACGTGGATCAAGGAGGTTTGCCAGCCAGTATTGGTCCTTCTCCTTGATACCACGAATATGAGGATCCTTACGCAGGCTTTGCAGGATCAGGGAGGCCATGCAGCGTAAGTTTGCTGAGGCATTCGGTCTAGAGTCCTCTGGGTCACTAAGGACTACATGGTCCGCAGCCACCTCCTCCTAGCCACGTACAAGTCCATGTGTTTCTTGGGACTGATACCTTAAAGACTGCTGCTGATGCTAAGTGCCAGGTTCCACCTCGATACTGACACAATCCTCCTCCTCCTCGTCCTCTTCCTGTGTGATCGGCAGGCACGCAGGAACACTGTCTGGATAAAGGGGGCCTTGAGAGCTAAGGAAGTCCTCCTCTTCCTGCCTCTGTTCTGCCTCAAGTGCCCTGTCCATTATTCCACGCAGCGTGATCTCCAACAGGTGGACAAGGGGGACAGTGACACTGATGCATGCACTGTCACTACTCACCATCCTCGTGGCCTCCTCAAATGGTGACAGGACAGTGCATGCATCCCTGATCATGGCCCACGGGCATGGGAAAAAAACAAGCTCCCCTGACCCTGTCCTGGTGCCATAGTCGCACAGGTACTCATTGATGGCCTCTGCTGCGTGTGCAGCCGCTGCAGCATGGCCAACCTTGAGTTCCATCTGGTGGGCATGTCACAGATTAGGCGGTTCTTGGGCAGGTTAAACTCCTTTTGAAGGTCTGCTAGCTGAGCACTGGCATTATATGACCGGCGGAAATGCACACAGACTTTCCTGGCCTGCCTCAGGACATCCTGTAAGCCTGGGTACCTGCCTAAGAACCGCTGCACCACCAAGTTAAGGACGTGAGCCAAACAGGGCACATGGGTCATTTGTCCCTGTCGGAGGGCAGAGAGGAAGTCGGTGCCATTGTCGCAAACCACTATTCCTGCCTTAAGTTGGCGTGGCATCAACCACCTGCCCCTGCCCCTGCAGAGCTGACGGATCCTCTGCCCCAGTGTGGCTCCTGTCCCCCAAGCACACCAGCTCAAGCACCGCATGGTATCTTTTGGCCTGCATACTTGCGTAGCCCCTTGAACGGTTAGGGAGCACCGCTGGTTCCGAGGACAAAGCACAGGAAGAGGCCATGGAGGAAGAAGAAGAGGAGGGGCTGGAGGAGAGAGGCGTGTCACAATCATTAGTAGTGGCATTTTGGAGGCGTGGTGGCGGAACAACCTCCAACACTACTGCACCTTGTCCTGCATTCTTCCCAGCTGCCAGCAGAGTCACCCAATGCGCGGTGAAACTTAGGCAATGTCCCTGTCCATGCCTGCTGGACCATGAGTCAGCGGTAATATGCACCTTACCGCTGATCGCACTGTCCAGCGAGGCCAAGACATTGCCTTCCACATGCCGGTAGAGAGCCGGAATCACCTTCCGTGAGAAAAAGTGGCGTTTGGGTACCTGCCACTGAGGAACCGCAACATTCTACAGACTCACGGAACGGGACAGTCTACCAACTGAAAAGGCAGCAGTTGAAGTGCTAGCAATTTTGCCAAGCTAGCATTCAACCGCTGGGCATGTGGATGGCTGGAAGCGAACTTCTTTCGGCGGTGCAGCAGCTGGGGCAGGGAAATTTGCCTGGTACAATCTGACGTTAGTGTACCGAAAGCAGATTGCCCACAAGTACTTGGCTGTGACACACCTAATTCTACACCTTCATTCCTCTCAGTGCAGGTCTCAGAGAGGACTGAAGGTATAGTGGGGTTGGAGATCTCAGCTGATGAGGAGCAAGGAGGGATCCTCTTTGTTCTTTGGTGTGGGTCTTTTAAATACGCTTGCAAACGAACTGCATGGCAGGTCAACATATGTCTGGTCAAGCATGTGGTGCCCAAGCGGGAGATGTTTTGGCCATGCGAGATACGCTTGAGACATATGTTGCAAATAGCAGCAGTGCGATCTGATGCACTCGTCTCAAAAAGGCCCACACCAAAGAACTTTTTGAATAACGCGCAGAGACTGCAGCGCCCTGCACATGCGGAGCTTTGGGGTGTGATGCAGTCAGTGTGCTGCCCTTAGGCTGGCCCCTGGGGGGCATCCTGCCTCGTTGGTGATGTGCCGCCTCCTCCTCCTCTCTCCTATCAGGCACCCACGTTGAGTCAGTGACCTCATCATCCCCTCCCTCCTCATCACTGGAGCAAACCTGGCAGTATGCTGCAGCAGGGGGAGCATGACTGCCAGATTGCTGTCCTTCTTGGGCACCCCCTCTGTCCATGCTCACGTTACTGCCTTCATCTATCTCAGTATCATCATCAGAGCCTTCCAAACGCTGGGCATCCTCCTGGAGCATGTACCCAACACTGTAGTCAAACAGTTGGAGGGACTCCTCAGGAGGACATGGTGGGGCTAGGGAAGGAGTCACTGATGACATTGAGCCGAGGTAAGAGGCCGCTGCTTTGCCAAAGTACCCTGAGCATGGGTGAGAAAGGATGAGGAGGATGAGGACGGCTTGGCCATCCACTCGACCAAGTCTTCCGCATGTTGCGGCTCAACACGGCCAGCTGCAGAAAAAAAGGCCAAGCGTGTCCCACGGCCACGTGCTGATGAGGATGCACCGTCTCCACGACCAGCACTGTTGCCTCTAGACACAGAGCCTGCTTGCCCTCTTTTATTGGCTTGTGACTGTCTGCCTCTCCTTGTTGGCCTTGCAGACATACTAATGGCCTGTAGCTGCACTAAGCTGAGATATATATATATATATATATATATGTACTGATACTGCAGCTAGCAAAATCAACTGCCTGCCTGTAGTATAAGAACACCACCAACCTTCTACAGGTAGCTTTAGGTGAACACTGTGCAGAGCTCACAAAAAACTAACTTGTAGCTTATTTAGCTGCCTGCGGTAGTGATAGGATCAGGAAAACACCACCAACCTTCTACAGGTAGCTTTAGGTGAACACTGTGCAGAGCTCGCCAAAAAATAACTTGTAGCTTATTTAGCTGCCTGCGGTAGTGATAGGATCAGGAAAACACCACCAACCTTCTATAGGTAGCTTTAGGTGAACACTGTGCAGAGCTCGCACTACACTAACTTGTAGCTTATTTAGCTGCCTGCGGTAGTGATAGGATCAGGAAAACACCACCAACCTTCTACAGGTAGCTTTAGGTGAACACTGTGCAGAGCTCGCCAAAAAATAACTTGTAGCTTATTTAGCTGCCTGCAGTAGTGATAGGATCAGGAATGCACCACCAACCTTCTACAGGTAGCTTTAGCTGAACACTATGCAGAGCTCGCAAAAAAAGTAACTTGTAGGTTTAGCTGAACACTGTGAGGAGGACGCACTACACTAACTTGTAGCTTTAGCTGAACACTGTGCAGAGGTCGCACTACACTAACTTGTAGTTTTAGCTGAACACTGTGAGGAGGACGCACTACACTAACTTGTAGCTTTAGCTGAACACTGTGCAGAGGTCTCACTACACTAACTTGTAGCTTTAGCTGAACACTATGCAGAGGTCGCACTACACTAACTTGTAGTTTTCGCTGAACACTGTGAGGAGGACACACTACACCAACTTGTAGCTTTAGCTGAACACTGTGAGGAGGACGCACTACACTAACTTGTAGCTTTAGCTGAACACTGTGCAGAGGTCGCACTACACTAACTTGTAGTTTTAGCTGAACACTGTGAGCAGGACGCACTACCCTAACTTATAGCTTTAGCTGAACACTGTGCAGAGGTCACACTAAACAAACTTGTAGCTTTAGCTGAACACTGTCAGGAGGACGCACTACACTAATTTGTAGCTTTAGCTGAACACTGTGCAGATATCTCACAACACTAACTTGTAGTTTTAGCTGAACACTGTGCAGAGGTCGCACTACACTAACTTGTAGTTTTAGCTGAACACTGTGAGCAGGACGCACTACACTAACTTGTAGCTTTAGCTGAACACTGTGCAGAGGTCTCACTACACTAACTTGTAGCTTTAGCTGAACACTGTGCAGAGGTCGCACTACACTAACTTGTAGTTTTAGCTGAACACTGTGAGCAGGACGCACTACACTAACTTGTAGCTTTAGCTGAACACTGTGCAGAGGTCTCACTACACTAACTTGTAGTTTTAGCTGAACACTGTGAGCAGGACACACTACACTAACTTGTAGCTTTAGCTGAACACTGTGCAGAGGTCTCACTACACTAACTTGTAGCTTTAGCTGAACACTGTGCAGAGGTCGCACTACACTAACTTGTAGTTTTAGCTGAACACTGTGAGCAGGACGCACTACACTAACTTGTAGCTTTAGCTGAACACTGTGCAGAGGTCACACTACACTAACTTGTAGTTTTAGCTGAACACTGTGCGCAGGACGCACTACCCTAACTTGTAGCTTTAGCTGAATACTGTGCAGAGGCCACACTAAACTAACTTGTAGCTTTAACTGAACAGTGTGAGGAGGATGCACTACCCTAACTTGTAGCTTTAGCTGAATACTGTGCAGAGGCCACACTAAACTAACTTGTAGCTTTAACTGAACAGTGTGAGGAGGACGCACTACCCTAACTTGTAGCTTTAGCTGAACACTGTGCACTACACTAACTTGTAGCTTTAGCTGAACACTGTGCAGAGGTCTCACTACACTAACTTGTAGTTTTAGCTGAACACTGTGAGGAGGACGCACTACACTAACTTGTAGCTTTAGCTGAGCACTGTGCAGAGGTCGCACTACACTAACTTGTAGTTTTAGCTGAACACTGTGAGCAGGACGCACTACACTAACTTGTAGCTTTAGCTGAACACTGTGCAGAGGTCTCACTACACTAACTTGTAGCTTTAGCTGAACACTGTGCAGAGGTCGCACTACACTAACTTGTAGTTTTATCTGAACACTGGGAGCAGGACGCACTACACTAACTTGTAGCTTTAGCTGAACACTGTGCAGAGGTCTCACTACACTAACTTGTAGCTTTAGCTGAACACTGTGCAGAGGTCGCACTACACTAACTTGTAGTTTTAGCTGAACACTGTGAGCAGGACGCACTACACTAACTTGTAGCTTTAGCTGAACACTGTGCAGAGGTCTCACTACACTAACTTGTAGCTTTAGCTGAACACTGTGCAGAGGTCGCACTACACTAACTTGTAGTTTTAGCTGAACACTGTGAGCAGGACGCACTACACTAACTTGTAGCTTTAGCTGAACACTGTGCAGAGGTCTCACTACACTAACTTGTAGTTTTAGCTGAACACTGTGAGCAGGACACACTACACTAACTTGTAGCTTTAGCTGAACACTGTGCAGAGGTCTCACTACACTAACTTGTAGCTTTAGCTGAACACTGTGCAGAGGTCGCACTACACTAACTTGTAGTTTTAGCTGAACACTGTGAGCAGGACGCACTACACTAACTTGTAGCTTTAGCTGAACACTGTGCAGAGGTCACACTACACTAACTTGTAGTTTTAGCTGAACACTGTGCGCAGGACGCACTACCCTAACTTGTAGCTTTAGCTGAATACTGTGCAGAGGCCACACTAAACTAACTTGTAGCTTTAACTGAACAGTGTGAGGAGGATGCACTACCCTAACTTGTAGCTTTAGCTGAATACTGTGCAGAGGCCACACTAAACTAACTTGTAGCTTTAACTGAACAGTGTGAGGAGGACGCACTACCCTAACTTGTAGCTTTAGCTGAACACTGTGCACTACACTAACTTGTAGCTTTAGCTGAACACTGTGCAGAGGTCTCACTACACTAACTTGTAGTTTTAGCTGAACACTGTGAGGAGGACGCACTACACTAACTTGTAGCTTTAGCTGAGCACTGTGCAGAGGTCGCACTACACTAACTTGTAGTTTTAGCTGAACACTGTGAGCAGGACGCACTACACTAACTTGTAGCTTTAGCTGAACACTGTGCAGAGGTCTCACTACACTAACTTGTAGCTTTAGCTGAACACTGTGCAGAGGTCGCACTACACTAACTTGTAGTTTTAGCTGAACACTGTGAGCAGGACACACTACACTAACTTGTAGCTTTAGCTGAACACTGTGCAGAGGTCTCACTACACTAACTTGTAGCTTTAGCTGAACGCTGTGCAGAGGTCGCACTACACTAACTTGTAGTTTTAGCTGAACACTGTGAGCAGGACGCACTACACTAACTTGTAGCTTTAGCTGAACACTGTGCAGAGGTCACACTACACTAACTTGTAGTTTTAGCTGAACACTGTGCGCAGGACGCACTACCCTAACTTGTAGCTTTAGCTGAATACTGTGCAGAGGCCACACTAAACTAACTTGTAGCTTTAACTGAACAGTGTGAGGAGAACGCACTACCCTAACTTGTAGCTTTAGCTGAACACTGTGAGGAGGACGCACTACACTAACTTGTAGCTTTAGCTGAACACTGTGCAGAGGTCGCACTACACTGACTTGTAGTTTTAGCTGAACACTGTGAGCAGGATGCACTACCCTAACTTATAGCTTTAGCTGAACACTGTGCAGAGGTCACACTAAACTAACTTGTAGCTTTAGCTGAACACTGTCAGGAGGACGCACTACACTAATTTGTAGCTTTAGCTGAACACTGTGCAGATATCTCACAACACTAACTTGTAGTTTTAGCTGAACACTGTGCAGAGGTCGCACTACAATAACTTGTAGTTTTAGCTGAACACTGTGAGCAGGACACACTACACTAACTTGTAGCTTTAGCTGAACACTGTGCAGAGGTCTCACTACACTAACTTGTAGCTTTAGCTGAACGCTGTGCAGAGGTCGCACTACACTAACTTGTAGTTTTAGCTGAACACTGTGAGCAGGACGCACTACACTAACTTGTAGCTTTAGCTGAACACTGTGCAGAGGTCACACTACACTAACTTGTAGTTTTAGCTGAACACTGTGCGCAGGACGCACTACCCTAACTTGTAGCTTTAGCTGAACACTGTGCAGAGGTCACACTAAACTAACTTGTAGCTTTAACTGAACACTGTGAGGAGGACGCACTACACTAACTTGTAGCTTTAGCTGAACACTGTGCAGAGGTCGCACTACACTAACTTGTAGTTTTATCTGAACACTGGGAGCAGGACGCACTACACTAACTTGTAGCTTTAGCTGAACACTGTGCAGAGGTCTCACTACACTAACTTGTAGCTTTAGCTGAACACTGTGCAGAGGTCGCACTACACTAACTTGTAGTTTTAGCTGAACACTGTGAGCAGGACGCACTACACTAACTTGTAGCTTTAGCTGAACACTGTGCAGAGGTCTCACTACACTAACTTGTAGTTTTAGCTGAACACTGTGAGCAGGACACACTACACTAACTTGTAGCTTTAGCTGAACACTGTGCAGAGGTCTCACTACACTAACTTGTAGCTTTAGCTGAACACTGTGCAGAGGTCACACTACACTAACTTGTAGTTTTAGCTGAACACTGTGAGCAGGACGCACTACCCTAACTTATAGCTTTAGCTGAACACTGTGCAGAGGTCACACTAAACTAACTTGTAGCTTTAGCTGAACACTGTAAGGAGGACGCACTACACCAACTTGTAGCTTTAGCTGAACACTGTGAGGAGGACGCACTACACTAACTTGTAGCTTTAGCTGAACACTGTGCAGAGGTCGCACTACACTGACTTGTAGTTTTAGCTGAACACTGTGAGCAGGATGCACTACCCTAACTTATAGCTTTAGCTGAACACTGTGCAGAGGTCACACTAAACTAACTTGTAGCTTTAGCTGAACACTGTCAGGAGGACGCACTACACTAATTTGTAGCTTTAGCTGAACACTGTGCAGATATCTCACAACACTAACTTGTAGTTTTAGCTGAACACTGTGCAGAGGTCGCACTACAATAACTTGTAGTTTTAGCTGAACACTGTGAGCAGGACACACTACACTAACTTGTTGCTTTAGCTGAACACTGTACAGAGGTCTCACTACACTAACTTGTAGCTTTAGCTGAACACTGTGCAGAGGTCGCACTACACTAACTTGTAGTTTTAGCTGAACACTGTGAGCAGGACGCACTACACTAACTTGTAGCTTTAGCTGAACACTGTGCAGAGGTCTCACTACACTAACTTGTAGTTTTAGCTGAACACTGTGAGCAGGACACACTACACTAACTTGTAGCTTTAGCTGAACACTGTGCAGAGGTCTCACTACACTAACTTGTAGCTTTAGCTGAACACTGTGCAGAGGTCACACTACACTAACTTGTAGTTTTAGCTGAACACTGTGCGCAGGACGCACTACCCTAACTTGTAGCTTTATCTGAATACTGTGCAGAGGCCACACTAAACTAACTTGTAGCTTTAACTGAACAGCGTGAGGAGGATGCACTACCCTAACTTGTAGCTTTAGCTGAATACTGTGCAGAGGCCACACTAAACTAACTTTTAGCTTTAACTGAACAGTGTGAGGAGGACGCACTACCCTAACTTGTAGCTTTAGCTGAACACTGTGCACTACACTAACTTGTAGCTTTAGCTGAACACTGTGCAGAGGTCTCACTACACTAACTTGTAGTTTTAGCTGAACACTGTGAGGAGGACGCACTACACTAACTTGTAGCTTTAGCTGAGCACTGTGCAGAGGTCGCACTACACTAACTTGTAGTTTTAGCTGAACACTGTGAGCAGGACGCACTACACTAACTTGTAGCTTTAGCTGAACACTGTGCAGAGGTCTCACTACACTAACTTGTAGTTTTAGCTGAACACTGTGGGCAGGACGCACTACACTAACTTGTAGCTTTAGCTGAACACTGTGCAGAGGTCTCACTACACTAACTTGTAGTTTTAGCTGAACACTGTGAGCAGGACACACTACACTAACTTGTAGCTTTAGCTGAACACTGTGCAGAGGTCTCACTACACTAACTTGTAGCTTTAGCTGAACACTGTGCAGAGGTCACACTACACTAACTTGTAGTTTTAGCTGAACACTGTGCGCAGGACGCACTACCCTAACTTGTAGCTTTATCTGAATACTGTGCAGAGGCCACACTAAACTAACTTGTAGCTTTAACTGAACAGTGTGAGGAGGATGCACTACCCTAACTTGTAGCTTTAGCTGAATACTGTGCAGAGGCCACACTAAACTAACTTGTAGCTTTAACTGAACAGTGTGAGGAGGACGTACTACCCTAACTTGTAGCTTTAGCTGAACACTGTGCACTACACTAACTTGTAGCTTTAGCTGAACACTGTGCAGAGGTCTCACTACACTAACTTGTAGTTTTAGCTGAACACTGTGAGGAGGACGCACTACACTAACTTGTAGCTTTAGCTGAGCACTGTGCAGAGGTCGCACTACACTAACTTGTAGTTTTAGCTGAACACTGTGAGCAGGACACACTACACTAACTTGTAGCTTTAGCTGAACACTGTGCAGAGGTCTCACTACACTAACTTGTAGTTTTAGCTGAACACTGTGGGCAGGACACACTACACTAACTTGTAGCTTTAGCTGAACACTGTGCAGAGGTCTCACTACACTAACTTGTAGTTTTAGCTGAACACTGTGGGCAGGACACACTACACTAACTTGTAGCTTTAGCTGAACACTGTGCAGAGGTCTCACTACACTAACTTGTAGTTTTAGCTGAACACTGTGAGCAGGACACACTACACTAACTTGTAGCTTTAGCTGAACACTGTGCAGAGGTCTCACTACACTAACTTGTAGTTTTAGCTGAACACTGTGGGCAGGACACACTACACTAACTTGTAGCTTTAGCTGAACACTGTGCAGAGGTCTCACTACACTAACTTGTAGCTTTAGCTGAACACTGTGCAGAGGTCGCACTACACTAACTTGTAGTTTTAGCTGAACACTGTGAGCAGGACGAACTACACTAACTTGTAGCTTTAGCTGAACACTGTGCAGAGGTCACACTACACTAACTTGTAGTTTTAGCTGAACACTGTGCGCAGGACGCACTACCCTAACTTGTAGCTTTAGCTGAATACTGTGCAGAGGCCACACTAAACTAACTTGTGGCTTTAACTGAACAGTGTGAGGAGGACGCACTACCCTAACTTGTAGCTTTAGCTGAACACTGTGCACTACACTAACTTGTAGTTTTAGCTGAACACTGTGCAGAGGTCACACTAAACTAACTTGTAGCTTTAACTGAACACTGTGATGAGGACGCACTACACTAACTTGTAGCTTTAGCTGAACACTGTGCAGAGGTCGCACTACACTAACTTGTAGTTTTATCTGAACACTGTGAGCAGGACGCACTACACTAACTTGTAGCTTTAGCTGAACACTGTGCAGAGGTCTCACTACACTAACTTGTAGCTTTAGCTGAACACTGTGCAGAGGTCGCACTACACTAACTTGTAGTTTTAGCTGAACACTGTGAGCAGGACGCACTACACTAACTTGTAGCTTTAGCTGAACACTGTGCAGAGGTCTCACTACACTAACTTGTAGTTTTAGCTGAACACTGTGAGCAGGACACACTACACTAACTTGTAGCTTTAGCTGAACACTGTGCAGAGGTCTCACTACACTAACTTGTAGCTTTAGCTGAACATTGTGCAGAGGTCGCACTACACTAACTTGTAGTTTTAGCTAAACACTGTGAGCAGGACGCACTACACTAACTTGTAGCTTTAGCTGAACACTGTGCAGAGGTCACACTACACTAACTTGTAGTTTTAGCTGAACACTGTGCGCAGGACGCACTACCCTAACTTGTAGCTTTAGCTGAATACTGTGCAGAGGCCACACTAAACTAACTTGTAGCTTTAACTGAACAGTGTGAGGAGGACGCACTACCCTAACTTGTAGCTTTAGCTGAACACTGTGCACTACACTAACTTGTAGTTTTAGCTGAACACTGTGCAGAGGTCACACTAAACTAACTTGTAGCTTTAACTGAACACTGTGAGGAGGACGCACTGCACTAACTGTAAATAGTCTAGCTGCCTGACTGTGGTACTAATAGGATCAAAAGAACACCAGCAATTTTCTTCAGGTAGCTGTAAATACTAGCCCGGATTGGAGACAGCATTCCTGACAGCTGCTGGGGAGATCTTCTCATCACACGGTCCCTACAGAGGGCAAAATCTGCATGCCTGATAGACCCTGCCAAGGAGGGGGTCCAACACGGAGGGTAAGAGTCCACCTTTACCACTTTTCTCACTTATTGGAGTCACCGCCAGTGGAATTGTACCATCCTGCACATCCCTCACCTTTGTCGATCCACTCATAGGGAGATTGGTTGCTGCTAAGCTGTATAGGGGATGGAAGTATTTTTTCACTGATGAACGTTTTATGTTTGAACTCATGGACTGAGTCTGTTTGATTATCATGTTTTCACGTTATTATTATTGTTGTACTTCACATGTACACTTTTTTCTTTTTATTTGAGTTTTTATGATTGGCGCGTATATTTTTCCATCACCCATTGAGTCATTTATTTGCTCTCAGTAGATTGTGGTTTTCACTACCACCCATATGCATTCACATTTATGTGTATATTCTCATACAGTTAGCGCACTTTATTTATTTTTATTTTCCATGGTATACACAGATATTGGTGTATTTTATGTGCAGCTTCTACCTTGACTTTTTGCTCTGTAGCGCAGTTTTTCTTTTTCTTTTTGATTCTAGCTGTAAATACTGTAACAAGACAAGCCTGCCTGTCAGTAGGAAGATAACAGGAATGGATCTAGCTAAACTGAATACAGTGTATATATATATATATATATATATATATATATATATATATATATATATATATATATATATATATATATATATATATATATATATATATATATGCAACACTTGGGATGCATATATATACACAATACACTGTAAGTACAGCTAACTCACTGACTTTCCTGCCTAATCTAGCTAACTCAAATGAAATGACACTGTCTCTCTCTCCATCTCTCAGCACGCCGGAAAACACTACACAGGGCCGCCGTGCAGGCGGCCTTATATAGTGTGGGTGTGTTCTAAACCCCTGAGCCATAATTGGCCAAAGCCACCCTGGCTTTGGCCAATTACAGCTCTCTCTACCAACGGCGCTGTGATTGGCCAAGCATGCGGGTCATAGTGCATGCTTAGCAAAGGTGTGCGCACAGGGTGTGCCAGGTGTGCCTGGGCACACCCTAATGCCCAGGCACACCCTAATGCCCAGGCACACCCTAATGCACAGGCACATCCAACACACCCCAGGGCTTTTTTGCTGCCAAAATGTGTGAGAATACTTTTTTTTTAAATGACACTGCTGCGAGTTAGACTATTTGTCATGGATGTGTACAACTCCTGTGGGAACTGCAGCCACTGGCTGCGGAGTAATTAGTCAGTCAGCCGCATTTTCCGATGGTGACTGTAGTTCCGGCTACAGCATCCCTGTCAGCTGAATATCACTCCGCCACCAGCTGTCAGAGATGAAGCATGTGAACTTCAGAGAGCATCGGATAATTCCTGACTGCTTACTTTACAGCTGTGGCTGCAGTCCTTACAGGAGTCACCCACCATCCTATGCCCTGTGTGCCAGAAGACAGCTTGCCGAACTCCTCTCTGATGCCGCATTTGGATGAAAACTGTCTCTCTCCTCCTCAGGTTCCTGTCTGGCTGAGTAGGGGCTTTCACAGCTCCAGTACAGGTGGGAGGAGCAGGAAGAGATCATCACAGAGTGCACCCCGATCACTTTCCTCCTGTCCAGCACACAGCACAGCTCTCCCCGGGGTTGATGAAAGAGCTCAGAGGACAGAGAGCAGCAGACATGTGAGACCTGTGAGTACTGACCTTCTCTGCCTTCCACTATACAATTCTATGCTGTAAACCTGCCCTGCACTTTGCAGAACAGGTTTACTGAAAGAGAAAGTAACATTCTTGAACAGGTTAGGAATTCCTGGGACTTCTGAGGTGTTACATAAATGTATTCCACATACACATTATATCCTGTTAAAATCATTTTTTTAATAACATATATTATGTGTGTGTGTATGGAATACATCTATGTATCACCTCTGAAGTCCCAGAAATTCCTAACCTATCAAAAACTCTTATCATAATAATACAGCCCAACACCAGGACAGTAAAAAAGTCTATCCTTGCAGTGTGTAGGGGGAGGGGAGGGGGGTAACCTCTTTCACTTACCTGACTCTAATGTCTCTTCCTTCACCCCAAAGCCGTGACATCATCACATACCATACAGGGACATTAACCCTGTATGGTATGATAGGGAGGCTGGAGTGTGACCACAGCCAGTAACTTAAAGCGGAGCTCCACCTTAAAAAAAATATTAAAAGCCAGCAGCTACAAATACTGCAGCTGCTGACTTTTAATAAATGGACACTTACCTGTCAAGGGTGCCCGCGATGTCGGCAGCAGATGACGAGCAATCGCTCGGTTTTCAGCTGCCCACACCGCCATCCTCGGTCAGGGAATCAGGAAGTGAAGCGTTGCGGCTTTACTGTCGCCCCGCGTGGCTTCACTGGTCCCCATTGTGTTGTGGGAGCTGTGTGTTTCCAGACCACAAGGGGGGGGGGGCAGGCATCTGCGGCTAGCTATTCCTGGAAGTGGCTGCAGATACCTGTATTATACATACTGACCCCCCTCCCATTATTGACATTTGCAGATGTCCCTCCCTCTGCTACTCCAAGGGCCCATTCACTTCTTCAGCAATGACTGCCACTCCTCTGAAAAGCAATCTACGCTCAAATCGCTTTTCAGAAGCTTGTGACAGGCAATGAAGAGGTGATATGCCACCTCCTCATTGCCTGTTTGTGCTGTAGCACAGTGGGTTAGTTGATTAAAACAGGTAGCAAGGATGGGACATATTGCCTCCTTACCACCTGTCAAATTTCCTCTTAAAAATTATCTGCCACAAATCATTTATTAGAGGGGCATCAATGATAGCTGCATGTCTGAACAAGCACTTTCAGTCCCCCTTCTCACCTCAGAGCCCCCTCTAGACCTCTTCAGTTCTATGCACCCCTCAGTGCCCACCACCTTCCCTCCTTCACCCCACCGACAGTCCTCCTCAGACTAACACCATTGATACAGAAGCATTTTCCCTACTTACACTGATGCAGCACCATTTTTCCTCTTAGTTACACCAGCAGAGTATGGAGTGAACGGGGAGTGGGGGGGGAGGAATGAGGGGGCAGAGGGTTTTTAAAGCGGTGAATTGAAGAATTCCAATCCGTGACATGCTCACAACAAGCCAAGCCCTTTCGAGTGCAGGTAGGTGTGTATAGATTTTAATTTTTGTGGACCTTTTAGAGCAAAGCCTGCTTTAAAATGGATTTATCATTACAATTCACAGTTAAAACTGGAGTTTAATCTGCTTCAATGTACTCTTTCCGGTTTTTTTTCTGTCTTCACCACATACCTTATTTTACACCCAGTGTTGTCACCTCTAGGTCTCTGTACTTCTCTATGTGATGCAGAAAGATTATGGCTAGTGGGAGGGGCTAGCAGTTTCCTGAAAGCAACACAGAACCTTGCCTTAGTACTCCTTTCAATAGCCTTCAGCCCTGATTCAATCAGTGGGCTGGCTCTTTGGAGGTGTTATGCAAACATAAAAAAAAATGTGATTGGTGAATTTCAGTCTGGAGGAGTGGGCGTTCCTATTCAGGCTGCATTAGCATGCAGACTGCCCTAGGTAATGCCCACATATGATGCTGAGCCTTTATGATTTAAAGTAGATCTATAGGCTTATAAACTTATTTTTTCATTTTGGATAGAGCAAACCCCTGTCAGATTTTGTATCTGTGTCCCATTGTAGAGATTTCCCTTTACTTCCTGTCCCATAGTCGGATGCCAGCCTGGGTGTGTAGGAGGAGCCTGGAGGGGTATAAATCCTTCCTCCTCTGTCAGGTCCTCATTGGCTGGTATTCCTGGTTCCCACCCTCCCATTTCCCCCACACATCATTATTTCATTCACATCTCACAGATTTCATATACATTTATTCAGGGTATGCCCTCTTTTTAGGCATACTGACCGGCTTGACCAGGGCACACCTCAGGTCTTGGTGGTTAGAGTTATTACATTTCCAAGTGAAGACTCTGACTACAATTTGGTCTTAAGACTTCAATTTAGATAATTGTAGGCTAATTGGATTCTATTTAATCTGAACACAGATGCACCATACAAAATCCCTAATCATTTGGAATACCAGTCACATGACTTGTGGAATTCATTTAACATACTCTACAACAGTCATGAATCAGAGATAAGTTGTGAAAGTGTATGTCAAAAGCAATAATTTGGAAAACACAACACAAGGAAGACATGCAAGAAATGTATTTAATTTAGCTAACATTCTTTGCAGCAAATGCAGTTACCCAACTCATACATCTGTTGCCACAGGCGCAATTATGTTAGCATTCACATATAATTTTAACACATTTATCATTGGTTTATTTCTCATCATTGCCCTACTGTGCATGCATACACTTTTCCGCTGCTGATTTTTCAAAACTGCATATCTATCAATCTGATAGTAAATCGGTCGCTATATGTCTACAAGAGTGTAACCTAGAGGAAAAACAAAAGCAGCTGTCTGGCCACTTGGTACCACAGCATGGTCACTTGGGAAAGGTAAAAACAAAAGGGGTTTGGATTTTATTGAAGAATAAAAATGTTAAAATTAAATAGTGCACATGGAACAGGAACATTGTAATTTGGGTTATTTTAATATGGGGATGTGGTGTTTAAAGTATTTCGGGTGTATTCTTCTACAAACAGGATAGAACTCGTTTTTTTTTAAAGGTTAAGATGATTTTTAGAGAGTTATTGTAAGAACAAACTGTGATGGTGAAAAAATGTTGCTGTATTTTTAAAGGATAAATTCACCTTTTGGAACATGTTACATGTTCAACTCATATTTAGGGTGGAGGATGTAACATGTTCCAGCAGTTGCAGCCTCCCCCCCCCCACCTCCCCAGTGACAGCGGGCAGGCATCTTTTCCAGGCACCCGCTGTCACTGTTTAAAAATAAGGTGGCCTTGTGGGGCTCAGCCCGCCCATATCATTTGTTCACAGTCCTCTGTGAATGGGAAACTACAAGTCCCAAAAGCGGGGCCGATCCTGGCCGGGGTGCACAGGGTGTAGTGCACCTAGGCCCCAAAGGTGGGGCGCTGAAGCGCCAGAGTGCTCCCCTCCCTCCTCCTCTCCTTGTCCATAGGCGGCTTTCTCCGCCGGTCACCGCCACTGCCGCCGCTGTGCCAATCCCCCCTCCCTCCTCCTGTCAGAGGAGGAGAGCGAGACAGTCGGAGACTGGAGCGGCTGTCTCTGTGTTCAGAGAGAGACCAGCCGCGGCCGCGCAGTGACGTCACGGGGGGGGGCGGTCCGAGCCCGACGTGTTCCACTTCTCCTGTGTGTAACTGCAAGTCCTGCCTGCTGCCCAAGCCTGACACTCTGTTCTCCACCTGGGCGGTGTGGCTGCACACCGTCCTCTCCTCTCCAGCTGCCACCCGGGTGTTTTTAACTACTTCCATACAGGGCATTTTCACCCCCTTCCTGCCCAAGCAAATTTTCAGCTTTCAGCGCTGTCGCACTTTGAATAACAATTGCGCGGTCATACAACATTGTACCCAAATTAAATTTTTATCATTTTTTCCCCACTAATAGAGCCTTCTTTTGGTGGTATTTGATCACCCCTGCGTTTTTTATTTCTTGTGCTATAAACAAAACAAAAGTGACAAGTTTGAAAAAACACAATATTTTTTACTTCTGCTATAATAAGTATCCAATTTTTTTTTCTTTTAAACAAATTTTTTCCTCATTTTAGGCCGATACGTATTCTTCTACATATTTTTGGTAAAAAATATCGCAATAAGCGTATATTTATTGGTTTGCGCAAAAGTTATAGCGTCTACAAAATAAGGGGATAGATTTATAGCGTTTTTATTATTATTTTTTTTACTAGTAATGGCGGCGATCTGCGATTTTTATCGTGACTGCGATATTGCGGTGGACACATTGGACAATTTTGACACATTTTTGGGACCATTCACATTTATACAGCGATCCGTGCTATAAAAATGCATTGATTACTGTATAAATGTGACTGGCAATGAAGGGGTTAACCAGGAGGGGGCGCTGTAGAGGTTAATGTGTTGCTAGGGAGTGATTCTAATGCCGCGTACACACGGTCGTACTTTTCGTCTACAAAAGTCCAACGGACGCTGACGGACTAAAGCTGGCTGGTAATCCGATCGTGTGTGGGCTTCTCCGGACTTTCAACGTACTTTTTTAGCCTCAAATCCGACGTACTTTAGATTTGAAACATGCTTTAAATCTTTACTTCGTAACTACGACGGACCCCGAAATCCGCTCGTCTGTGTGCTAGTCCGACGGACAAAAAGCCACGCTAGGGCACCTATTGGCTACTGGCTATGAACTTCCTTATTTTAGTCCGGTGTACGTCATCACGTACGAATCCGTCAGACTTTTGTGTGGTCGTGTGTAGGCAAGTCCGTTCGTTAGAAAGTCTGCCGCAAGTCCGCCGAAAGTCTGCCGGAAGTCTGTCGGACAGGCTGTCTGACTTTTGTAGACGAAAAGTCCGACCGTGTGTACGCGGCATAACTGTGGGGGGAGGGGATTCACAAGGGGAGGAGACCGATCGGTGTTCCTCTGTACAAGGAACACACCATCGGTCTCCTCCCATCTGACAGGACGTGGATCTGTGTGTTTACACACATAGATCCACGGTCCTGCTCGGTTACCAGGCAATCGCGGGTGCCCAGCAGACATCGCGGCCGCTGGGCACGCGCACCGGGACCCGAGCGATGCGGCGGCGCGCACGCACCCCCTGGGCTGCCTGGAAGGCTGCGCCATCATACGACGGCGGCCCAGAACAACAGCTGCACTGTCCCGCCGTCATATGACGGCGGGCAGCAAGTGGTTAATTAGCCTAATGGAGAGGGGGTCTGTACTAATGGAGGGGGGGTGATTTGTCAGGGGGGTCTGTACTAATGTGGGGGGGGTGGTTTGTAATGGGGGGTCTATACTAATGTAGGGGGGGTGATTTGTCCGGGGGGGTCTGTACTAATGTAGGGGGGTGGTTTGTCCTGGGGGTCTATACTAATGTAGGGGGGGTGGTTTGCCTTGGGGGGGTCTGTACTAATGTAGGGGGGGTTTGTCCTCAGGGAGTCTGTACTAATGTAGGGGGGTGGTTTGTCCTGGGGGGTCTATAGTAATGTAGGGGGGTGATTTGTCCTGATGGGTCTATACTAATGTAGGGGGGTAATTTGTCCTGGGGGTCTGTACTAATGTAGGGGGGTGGTTTGTCCTGGGGGGTCTATACTATTGTAGGGGGTGGTGGTTTGTCCTGGGGGTCTAAACTAATGTAGGGGGGTGATTTGTCCTGGGGAGTCTGTACTAATGTAGGGGGTGGTTTGTCCTGGGGTCTATACTAATGTAGGGGGGGTGGTTTGTCCTGGGGGGTCTATACTAATGTAGAGGGGGTGATTTGTTCTGGGGGGGTCTAAACTAATGGAGGGGGGTGATTTGTCCTGGGGGGTCTAAACTAATGGAGGGGGTGGTTTGTCCTGGGGGGGTCTGTACTAATGAAGGGGGGTGGTTTGTCCTGGGGGGGTCTGTACTAATGGAGGGGGGTGGTTTGTCCTGGGGGTCTGTACTAATGGAGGGGGGGTGGTTTGTCCTGGGAGGGGTCTGTACTAATGGAGGGGGGTGGTTTGTCCTGGGGGTCTGTACTAATGGAGGGGGTGGTTTGTCCTGAGGGGGGTCTGTACTAATGGAGGGGGTGGTTTGTTCTGGGGGGTTCTGTACTAATGGAGGGGGGGGTGGTTCTGTACTAATGGAGGGGGTGGTTTGTCCTGAGGGGGGTCTGTACTAATGGAGGGGGGGTGGTTCTGTACTAATGGAGGGGGTGATTTGTTCTGAGGGGGTCTATTCTGATAAAGGGGGGTGTTTTGTCCTGGGGGTCTATACTGAGGGAGATGTTTATACTTAGTGGGGGGTCTGCACTGACAGAGGGGGGTCTATACTTAGTGGAGGGAGGTCTGTACTGAGGGGCGACTATAGTTGGTGGAGGGGGTGATACCATGTTTTACCGCACAGGGTGACACCAACCCTAGTGACGCCACTGCAGCCGCAGGCTCTTGTTTCCCCTCTCCCTCTCCTCCTCGTGCGCGCTGCTGTACTAGTGAGCGGCGCACTATGTTTCTTCCCCCGCCTTCATATCGGCCAGGGAAGAAGAAAAAAAGGAGCAAAGAAGAGGATTGTGGGACATGTAGTCCGAAGGACTGGCAGCCCCACTGTAACATGGAAACTGCAGCCCACACAGCATGCTCAGCTGAATGGGAGAGAGAGAGCCAGGAGCCCGGGAAAGCTTTCAGGGAAGTGCACCCAGGACTCCAGAGGGAGAGGACAGTGCTGAGGGAACACCATCAGAGAGAGAACCCCGCTGCCCTGCGCCACCAGAGGGAAAGCCACACAGCCTGGTGCCATCCCTGGTGGAGATAGGAAGGGAGTCATTGCCAGAATACAGATCTGGGCTCTACCCAGCGGAGTCACCACGGGCAATTTAGAGTGAGCTGACTCCTGATCAGAGGAACCGTTGTTGCTGTATCGCTGGGTCAGGTGAGAGGGCCGAACGACCATTATTTACTAACGTCCATAGGAACTGCAGTCTCTGATCATCTCTTGTAACATGTCTGCGGTCTCTGATCATCTCTTGTAACATGTCTGCAGTCTCTGACAATCTCTTGTATCATGTCTGCAGTCTCTCACCATCTCTTGTATCATATCTGCAGTCTCTGACCATCTCTTGTAAAATGTCTGCAGTTTCTGACCATCTCTTGTAACATGTCTGCAGTCTCTGACCATCTCTTGTAACATGTCTGCAGCCTCTGACCATCTTCTTTAATATGTCTGCAGTCTCTGACTATCTCCTGTTGTATGTCTGCAGTCTCTGACCATCTTCTTGATTATGTCTGCAGTCTCTGACCGTCTCCTGTAGTATGTCTGCAGTCTCTGAGCGTCTCCTGTAGTAAGTCTGCAGTCTCTGACCATCTCCTGTAGTAGGTCTGCAGTCTCTGACCGTCTCCTATATTATTTCTCCAGTCTCTGACCGTCTCCTATAGTATGTCTGCAGTTTCTGATCATCTCCTGTACTATGTCTGCAGTCTCTGACCATCTCCTGTACTATGTCTGCAGTCTCTGATCATCTCCTGTATTATGTCTGCAGTCTCTGATCATCTCCTGTACTATGTCTGCAGTCTCTGATCATCTCCTGTACTATGTCTGCAGTCTCTGACCATCTCCTGTATTATATCTCCAGTCTCTGACCATCTCCTGTACTATGTCTGAAGTCTCTGATCATCTCTTGTATCATGTCTGCAGTCTCTGACCATCTCTTGTATTATGTCTGCAGTCTTTGACCATCTCTTGTATTATATTTGCAGTCTCTGACCATTTCCTGTACTATGTCTGCAGTCTCTGACAATCTCCTGTACCATGTCTGCAGTCTCTGACCATCTCCTGTACCATGTCTGCTGTCTCTGATCATCTCCTGTATTATGTCTGCAGTCTCTGACCATCTCCTGTACCATGTCTGCTGTCTCTTACCATCTTCTGTATTATGTCTGCAGTCTCTGACCATCTCCTGTACTATGTCTGCAGTCTCTGATCATCTCCTGTACTATGTCTGCAGTCTCTGATCATCTCCTGTATTATGTCTGCAGTCTCTGATCATCTCCTGTATTATGTCTGCAGTCTCTGACCATCTCCTGTATTATGTCCGCAGTCTCTGATCATCTCCTGTACTATGATTGCAGTCTGTGACCATCTCCTGTACTATGTCTGGGGGCTCTTTCTAACAGATTCCCCAACAGAAGCCCTCTCTGTGTGCATCAGAGAGACTCCCCTCCAGGTCTCATTAGTGTACACTCTTCCTGTATTTTCTTTATTGTTAAAAGATCATGGGAGGATCCCAGGGTAACGAAGAGTTCTTAGGGGAACATCTCTGTGTTTGAGTCACTGCCATAGAAACATTTGTAAAGGGGAGGAGTTGGTAAGATGACCACGCCCATGTGGGGGCGCCAGAAATATTTCTGCACCCAGGCGTCTGTGACCCTAGGATCGGCCCTGCCCAAAAGCCTTTGCGGCTGTCAGCTTGTAGTTTCAATGAACTACCAAAAAGCTGTTGAGTGCTCCAGTAGTTCTTTGTCTTTTCCTGTCAGTGTGTATATACCCGCTCGTACGAGTTACGAGCAGACAGATACACTGATGAGTCTGCAGGAGTCCTGCATGGCACCTGCAATCTGCTGATCATGGGGCAATGTTTTCCAGGCTCCTAGTAAACAAAAATGCACATTTTTTTACTTGCATTTTTTCAAAAGTTCATTGTAATTATATGCCCCTGTTGAACAGGGTCAGAAAAATTGGGCCTTTGGTGGTGCTGGTGCTAGTGCCACAACACTGTAAGTCCTCACAGTTACTCTTGGTGGGCACAGAAACGGGCCCTGCTGTAAAATATTAGATCAAGAATTGTAATTACATGCACCTGTTGAACAGGGGCAGAAAAATTGGGCCTTTGGTGGTGGTGTTGGTGTTGCCACAACACTGTAAGTCCTCACAGTTACTCTTGGTGGGAGCTGGAATGGGCCCTGCTGTGAAATATTAGATCAAGAATTGTAATTACATGCACCTGTTGAACAGGGGCAGAAAAATTGGGCCTTTGGTGGGGGTGTTGGTGTTGCCACAACACTGTAAGTCCTCACAGTTACTCTTGGTGGCAGCTGGAACGGGCCCTGCTGTGAAATATTCGATCAAGAATTGTAATTACATGCATCTGTTGAACAGGGGCAGAAAAGTTGGGCCTTTGGTGGTGGTGGTGCTGGTGCCACAGCACTGTAAGTCCTCACAGTTACTCTTGGTGGGCAGAGAAACGGGCCCTGCTGTGAAATATTAGATCAAGAATTGTAAATACATGGACCTATTGAACAGGGGCAGAAAAATTGGGCCTTTGGTGGTGGTGGTGGTGTTGCCACAACACTGTAAGTCCTCACAGTTACTCTTGGTGGGAGCTGGAACGGGCCCTGCTGTGTAATATTCAATCAAGAATTGTAATTACATGCACCTGTTGAACAGGGGCAGAAAAATTGGGCCTTAGGCACTGGTGCCACAACACTGCAACCCCTCACAGATACTCTAGTTAGAGCGCAGGAATGAGCCCTCCTGCAAAATATTGCATCAAAAAATGTAATCACATGGCCCTGATAAACAGGGGCTGAAAAATTGGGTCTTAGGCAATGGTGCTGGTGCCACAACACTGCAACCCACCACAAATACTCTAGTTGAGTGCAGCAACGAACCCTCCTTGCAAAATATTGCTTAAAAAATTGTAATTACATGCCCCTGTTAAACAGGGGCTGAAAAATTGAGCCTTAGCCACTGGTGGCGGCGCCCAGAACCAAAAATATTCTTACAAGATATCAGCATGATCATTGAGGAGGAAGAGGATAGTCACTCAGCATAACAGGATAGTCACTCAGCATCAGCATAGGCAGTCTTTGAAGGGATCTAACATTTCAAAGAAAAATTATTCGGTTACATCAGCATCAGGTGCTTGGTAGCTGGTGGTGATCCAAGACTGATTCATTTTTAAGAAGGTCAGTCGATCGACCGAGTCGGTGGACAGGCGCACCCTGTGATCAATTACAAAACCTCCAGCAGCACTGAATGTGCATTCCAAAAGAACGCTGGATGCAGGACAGGCCAGTAGCTCAATTGCATACTGTGCAAGCTCTGGCCAGTGATCCATTCTCAAGACCCAGTAACCCAGAGAATTTTCAGTGGGAAAGGTGTCCAAGTCAGATCTTGCCCTTAGGTATTCCTGCACCATGTAAAACAGACGCTGGCGATGGTTGCTGGAACCGATCATACCTTGGGGCTGCGGACTAGAAAATTGTCTGAACGCATCGGTCAGACGGCCACCTTCTCCACCGCACCTTCTTTGACTGACCGAAGCCTCAGCAACACGTTGTCCAGGAACAGGAGTTTGTAACCTCCCAGTCTCTGGGAATATGTTGCACAGACCTTTCTGCAAGGCCTCCTGAAGATGTTTCAACCTCTGCTCCCTCTGCAATGGCAAGATAAGGTCCGCAACCTTACCCTTGTAACGTGGATCAAGGAGGGTTGCCAGCCAGTATTGATCCCTCTCCTTAATACCACGAATACGTAGATCCTTCCTCAGGCTTTGCAGGATCAGGGAGGCCACGCAGCGTAGGTTTGCTGAGGCATTCGGTCCGGAGTCCTCTGGGTCACTATGGACGACATGATCCGCAGCCACCTCCTCCCAGCCACGTACAAGTCCATGGGTTTCGTGGGACTGTAAATGATCCCTTAAAGACTGATGCTGAGTGCCAGGCTCCACCTCAATTCTGACACAATCCTCCTCTTCCTCCTCCTCCTCCTCCTCCTCGTCCTCTTCCTGTGTGTCATCGGCGGCACGCAGGAACACTGTCTGGATAAAAGGGGCCTTGAGAGCTAAGGAAGTCCTCCTCTTCCTGCCTCTGTTCTGCCTCAAGTGCCCTGTCCATTATTCCACGCAGCGTGTGCTCCAACAGGTGGACAAGGGGGACAGTGTCACTGATGCATGCACTGTCACTGCTCACCATCCTCGTGGCCTACTCAAATGGTGACAGGACAGTGCATGCATCCCTGATCATGGCCCACTGGTGTGGGGAAAAAAAACAAGCTCCCCTGACCCCGTCCTGGTACCATAGTCGCACAAGTACTCATTGATGGCTCTCTGCTGCATATGCAGCTGCTGCAGCAATGTCAACGTTGAGTTCCACCTGGTGGGCATGTCACAGATTAGGCAGTTCTTGGGCAGGTTAAATTCCTTTTGGAGGTCAGCCAGCCGAGCACTGGCATTATATGACCTGCGGAAATGCACACAGACTTTCCTGGCCTGCATCAGGACATCCTGTAAGCCCGGGTACCTGCCCAAGAACCACTGCACCACCAAGTTAAGGACGTGAGCCAAACAGGGCACAGGGCACAGGGCGGAGAGGAGGTTGGTGCCATTGTCGCAAACCACCATACCTGCCTTAAGCTGGCGTAGCGTCAACCCCCTCTGAACCTGCCCCTGCAGAGCTGACAGAATCTCTGCCCCAATGTGACTCCTGTCCCCCAAGCACACCAGCTCAAGCACCGCATGACATCTTTTGGCCTGCGTGCTTGCGTAGCCCGCTGGTTCTCGAAGCAAATCAGCACAGGAAGAGGCACTGGAAGAGGCCATGGAGGAAGAAGAAGAGGAGGGGGTGGAGGAGAGAGGTGTGGCAGAATCACCACTAGTAGTATTTTGGAGGGGTGGTGGCAGAACAACCTCCAACACTACTGCACCCTGTCCTGCATCCTTCCCAGCTGCCAGAAGAGTCACCCAGTGCGCGGTGAAAGATAGGTAACGTCCCTTCCATGCCTGCTGGACCATGAGTCAGCGGTAATATGCACCTTACCGCTGACCGCCCTGTCTAGCGAGGCCAAGACATTGCCTTCCACATGCCGGTAGAGAGCTGGAATCACCTTCCGTGGCATATATATATATATATATATATATATATATATATATATATATATATATATATATATATATATATATATATATATATATATATATATATGTGTGTGTGTGTGTGTGTGTGTGTATATATATATATATATATATATATATATATATATATATATATATATATATATATATGTATGCACTGTATTCAGTTTAGCTAGATGCGTTCCTGTTATCTTCCTACTGACAGGCAGGCTTGTCTTGTTACAGTATTTACAGCTACCTGAAGAAAATAGCTGGTGTTCTTTTGATCCTATTAGTACCACAGTCAGGCAGCTAAACAAGCTAAACTATCACTACCGCAGGCAGCTAAACAAGCTACAAGTTATTTTTTGCGAGCTCTGCACAGTGTTCACCTAAAGCTACCTTTAGAAGGTTGGTGGTGTTTTCCTGATCCTATCACTACCGCAGGCAGCTAAATAAGCTACAAGTTATTTTTTTCCGAGCTCTGCACAGTGTACACCTAAAGCTACCTATAGAAGGTTGGTGGTGTTTTCCTGATCCTGTCACTACCGCAGGCAGCTAAATAAGCTACAAGTTAGTTTTTTGCGAGCTCTGCACAGTGTTCACCTAAAGCTACTTGTAGAAGGTTGGTGGTATTTTCCTGATCCTATCACTACCACAGGCAGCTAAATAAGCTACAAGTTAGTTTTTTGCGAGCTCTGCACAGTGTTCACCTAAAGCTACCTGTAGAAGGTTGGTGGTGTTTTCCTGATTCTATCACTATCGCAGGCAGCTAAATAAGCTACAAGTTATTTTTTTGCGAGCTCTGCACAGTGTTCAACTAAAGCTACCTGTAGAAGGTTGGTGGTGTTTTCCTGATCCTATCACTACTGCAGGCAGCTAAATAAGCTACACGTTATTTTTTTGCGAGCTCTGCTCAGTGTTCACCTAAAGCTACCTGTAGAAGGTTGGTGGTGTTTTCCTGATCCTATCACTAACACAGGCAGCTAAAAAAGCTACAAGTTCGTTTTTTGCAAGCTCTGCACAGTGTTCACCTAAAGCTACCTGTAGAAGGTTGGTGGTGTTTTCCTGATCCTATCACTACTGCAGGCAGCTAAATAAGCTACAAGTTATTTTTTTGCGAGCTCTGCACAGTGTTCACCTAAAGCTACCTGTAGAAGGTTGGTGGTGTTTTCCTGATCCTATCACTAAAGCAGGCAGCTAAATAAGCTACACGTTCGTTTTTGCGAGCTCTGCACAGTGTTCACCTAAAGCTACCTGTAGAAGGTTGGTGGTGTTTTCCTGATCCTATCTCTACCGCAGGCAGCTAAATAAGCTACAAGTTAGTTTTTTGCAAGCTCTGCACAGTGTTCACCTAAAGCTACCTGTAGAAGGTTGGTGGTGTTTTCCTGATCCTATCACTACCGCAGGCAGCTAAAAAAAGCTACACCTTATTTTTTTGCGAGCTCTGCGCAGTGTTCACCTAAAGCTACCTGTAGAGGATTGGTGGTGTTTTCCTGATCCTATCACTATCGCAGGCAGCTAAAAAAGCTACAAGTTATTTTTTTTGCGAGCTCTACACAGTGTTCACCTAAAGCTACACGTAGAATGTTGGTGGTGTTTTCCTGATCCTATCACTACCGCAGGCAGCTAAATAAGCTACAAGTTCGTTTTTTGCGAGCTTTTCACAGTGTTCACCTAAAGCTACCTGTAGAAGGTTGGTGGTGTTTTCCTGATCCTATCACTACCGCAGGCAGCTAAAAAGGCTACAAGCTTTTTTTTGCGAGCTCTGCACAGTGTTCACCTAAAGCTACCTGTAGAAGGTTGGTGGTGTTTTCCTGATCCTATCACTAAAGCAGGCAGCTAAATAAGCTACAAGTTCGTTTTTTGCGAGCTCTGCACAGTGTTGGTTGTGTTTTCCTAAACCTATCACTACCGCAGGCAGCTAAATAAGCTACAAGTTAGTTTTTTGCGAGCTCTGCACAGTGTTCACCTAAAGCTACGTGTAGAAGGTTGGTGGTGTTTTCCTGATCCTATCACTACCGCAGGCAGCTAAATAAGCTACAAGTTAGTATTTTGCAAGCTCTGCACAGTGTTCACCTAAAGCTACCTGTAGAAGGTTGGTGGTGTTTTCCTGATCCTATCACTACCGCAGGCAGCTAAATAAGCTACACGTTATTTTTTTGTGAGCTCTGCACAGTGTTCACCTAAAGCTACCTGTAGAAGGTTGGTGGTGTTTTCCTGATCCTATCACTACCGCAGGCAGCTAAATAAGATACAAGTTTGTTTTTTGCGACTTCTGCCCAGTGTTCACCTAAAGCTACCTTTTAGAAGGTTGGTGATGTTTTCCTGATCCTGTCACTACCGCAGGCAGCTAAATAAGCTACGAGTTATTTTTTTGCGAGCTCTGCACAGTGTTCACCTAAAGCTACCTGTAGAAGGTTGGTGGTGTTTTCCTGATTCTATCACTATCGCAGGCAGCTAAATAAGCTACAAGTTATTTTTTTGCGAGCTCTGCACAGTGTTCAACTAAAGCTACCTGTAGAAGGTTGGTGGTGTTTTCCTGATCCTATCACTACCGCAGGCAGCTAAATAAGCTACACGTTATTTTTTTGCGAGCACTGCTCAGTGTTCACCTAAAGCTACCTGTAGAAGGTTGGTGGTGTTTTCCTGATCCTATCACTAACGCAGGCAGCTAAAAAAGCTACAAGTTCGTTTTTTGCAAGCTCTGCACAGTATTCACCTAAAGCTACCTGTAGAAGGTTGGTGGTGTTTTCCTGATCCTGTCACTACTGCAGGCAGCTAAATAAGCTACAAGTTATTTTTTTGCGAGCTCTGCACAGTGTTCACCTAAAGCTACCTGTAGAAGGTTGGTGGTGTTTTCCTGATCCTATCACTAAAGCAGGCAGCTAAATAAGCTACACGTTCGTTTTTGCGAGCTCTGCACAGTGTTCACCTAAAGCTACCTGTAGAAGGTTGGTGGTGTTTTCCTGATCCTATCTCTACCGCAGGCAGCTAAATAAGCTACAAGTTATTTTTTGCGAGCTCTGCACAGTGTTCACCTAAAGCTACCTGTAGAAGGTTGGTGGTGTTTTCCTGATCCTATCACTACCACAGGCAGCTAAAAAAGCTACACCTTATTTTTTTGCGAGCTCTGCGCAGTGTTCACCTAAAGCTACCTGTAGAGGATTGGTGGTGTTTTCCTGATCCTATCACTATCGCAGGCAGCTAAAAAAGCTACAAGTTATTTTTTTGCGAGCTCTGCACAGTGTTCACCTAAAGCTACACGTAGAATGTTGGTGGTGTTTTCCTGATCCTATCACTACTGCAGGCAGCTAAATAAGCTACAAGTTAGTTTTTTGCGAGCTCTGCACAGTGTTCACCTAAAGCTACCTGTAGAAGGTTGGTATTTTCCTGATCCTATCACTACCGCAGGCAGCTAAATAAGCTACAAGTTCGTTTTTTGCGAGCTTTGCACAGTGTTCACCTAAAGCTACCTGTAGAAGGTTGGTGGTGTTTTCCTGATCCTATCACTACCGCAGGCAGCTAAAAAGGCTACAAGTTTTTTTTTGCGAGCTCTGCACAGTGTTCACCTAAAGCTACCTGTAGAAGGTTGGTATTTTCCTGATCCTATCACTACCGCAGGCAGCTAAATAAGCTACAAGTTAGTTTTTTGCAAGCTCTGCACAGTGTTGGTTGTGTTTTCCTAAACCTATCACTACCGCAGGCAGCTAAATAAGCTACAAGTTAGTTTTTTGCGAGCTCTGCACAGTGTTCACCTAAAGCTACGTGTAGAAGGTTGGTGGTGTTTTCCTGATCCTATCACTACCGCAGGCAGCTAAATAAGCTACAAGTTAGTATTTTGCGAGCTCTGCACAGTGTTCACCTAAAGCTACCTGTAGAAGGTTGGTGGTGTTTTCCTGATCCTATCACTACCGCAGGCAGCTAAATAAGCTACACGTTATTTTTTTGTGAGCTCTGCACAGTGTTCACCTAAAGCTACCTGTAGAAGGTTGGTGGTGTTTTCCTGATCCTATCACTACCGCAGGCAGCTAAATAAGATACAAGTTATTTTTTTGCGAGCTCTGCACAGTGTTCACCTAAAGCTACACGTAGAATGTTGGTGGTGTTTTCCTGATCCTATCACTACTGCAGGCAGCTAAATAAGCTACAAGTTAGTTTTTTGCGAGCTCTGCACAGTGTTCACCTAAAGCTACCTGTAGAAGGTTGGTATTTTCCTGATCCTATCACTACCGCAGGCAGCTAAATAAGCTACAAGTTCGTTTTTTGCGAGCTTTGCACAGTGTTCACCTAAAGCTACCTGTAGAAGGTTGGTGGTGTTTTCCTGATCCTATCACTACCGCAGGCAGCTAAAAAAGCTACAAGTTTTTTTTTGCGAGCTCTGCACAGTGTTCACCTAAAGCTACCTGTAGAAGGTTGGTATTTTCCTGATCCTATCACTACCGCAGGCAGCTAAATAAGCTACAAGTTAGTTTTTTGCAAGCTCTGCACAGTGTTGGTTGTGTTTTCCTAAACCTATCACTACCGCAGGCAGCTAAATAAGCTACAAGTTAGTTTTTTGCGAGCTCTGCACAGTGTTCACCTAAAGCTACGTGTAGAAGGTTGGTGGTGTTTTCCTGATCCTATCACTACCGCAGGCAGCTAAATAAGCTACAAGTTAGTATTTTGCGAGCTCTGCACAGTGTTCACCTAAAGCTACCTGTAGAAGGTTGGTGGTGTTTTCCTGATCCTATCACTACCGCAGGCAGCTAAATAAGCTACACGTTATTTTTTGTGAGCTCTGCACATTGTTCACCTAAAGCTACCTGTAGAAGGTTGGTGGTGTTTTCCTGATCCTATCACTACCGCAGGCAGCTAAATAAGATACAAGTTTGTTTTTTGCGACTTCTGCCCAGTGTTCACCTAAAGCTACCTTTTAGAAGGTTGGTGGTGTTCTCCTGATCCTGTCACTACCGCAGGCGGCTAAATAAGCTACGAGTTATTTTTTTGCGAGCTCTGCACAGTGTTCACCTAAAGCTACCTGTAGAAGGTTGGTGGTGTTTTCCTGATTCTATCACTATCGCAGGCAGCTAACTAAGCTACAAGTTATTTTTTTGCGAGCTCTGCACAGTGTTCAACTAAAGCTACCTGTAGAAGGTTGGTGGTGTTTTCCTGATCCTATCACTACCACAGGCAGCTAAATAAGCTACACGTTATTTTTTTGCGAGCTCTGCACAGTGTTGACCTAAAGCTACCTGTAGAAGTTTGGTGGTGTTTTACTGATCCTATCACTACCGAAGGCAGCTAAATAAGCTACACGTTATTTTTTTGCGAGCTCTGCTCAGTGTTCACCTAAAGCTATCTGTAGAAGGTTGGTGGTGTTTTCCTGATCCTATCACTAACGCAGGCAGCTAAAAAAGCTACAAGTTCGTTTTTTGCTAGCTCTGCACAGTGTTCACCTAAAGCTACCTGTAGAAGGTTGGTGGTGTTTTCCTGATCCTATCACTACTGCAGGCAGCTAAAAAAGCTACAAGTTATTTTTTTGCGAGCTCTGCACAGTTTTCACCTAAAGCTACCTGTAGAAGGTTGGTGGTGTTTTCCTGATCCTATCACTAAAGCAGGCAGCTAAATAAGCTACAAGTTATTATTTTGCAAGCTCTGTGCAGTGTTCACCTAAAGCTACCTGTAGAAGGTTGGTGGTGTTTTCCTGATCCTATCACTATCGCAGGCAGCTAAATAAGCTACAAGTTATTTTTTTGCGAGCTCTGCACAGTGTTCACCTAAAGCTACCTGTAGAAGGTTGGTGGTGTTTTCCTGATCCTATCACTAAAGCAGGCAGCTAAATAAGCTACAAGTTCGTTTTTTGCGAGCTCTGCACAGTGTTCACCTAAAGCTACCTGTAGAAGGTTGGTGGTGTTTTCCTGATCCTATCTCTACCGCAGGCAGATAAAAAAGCTACAAGTTATTTTTTTGCGAGCTCTGCACAGTGTTCACCTAAAGCTACCTGTAGAAGGTTGGTGGTGTTTTCCTGATCCTATCACTATCGCAGGCAGCTAAATAAGCTACAAGTTATTTTTTTGTGAGCTCTGCACAGTGTTCACCTAAAGCTACCCGGAGAAAGTTGGTGGTGTTTTCCTGATCCTATCACTACTGCAGGCAGCTAAATAAGCTACAAGTTAGTTTTTTGCAAGCTCTGCTCAGTGTTCACCTAAAGCTACCTGTAGAAGGTTAGTAATTTCCTGATCCTATCACTACCGAAGGCAGCTAAATAAGCTACAAGTTCGTTTTTTGCGAGCTTTGCACAGTGTTCACCTAAAGCTACCTGCAGAAGGTTGGTGGTGTTTTACTGATCCTATCACTACCGCAGACAGCTAAATAAGCTACACGTTATTTTTTTGCGAACTCTGCTCAGTGTTCACCTAAAGCTATCTGTAGAAGGTTGGTGGTGTTTTCCTGATCCTATCACTAACGCAGGCAGCTAAAAAAGCTACAAGTTCGTTTTTTGCAAGCTCTGCACAGTGTTCACCTAAAGCTACCTGTAGAAGGTTGGTGGTGTTTTCCTGATCCTATCACTACTGCAGGCAGCTAAATAAGCTACAAGTTATTTTTTTGCGAGCTCTGCACAGTGTTCACCTAAAGCTACCTGTAGAAGGTTGGTGGTGTTTTCCTGATCCTATCACTAAAGCAGGCAGCTAATTAAGCTACAAGTTCGTTTTTTGCGAGCTCTGCACATTGTTCACCTAAAGCTACCTGTAGAAGGTTGGTGGTGTTTTCCTGATCCTATCTCTACCGCAGGCAGCTAAATAAGCTACAAGTTATTTTTTGCGAGCTCTGCACAGTGTTCACCTAAAGCTACCTGTAGAAGGTTGGTGGTGTTTTCCTGATCCTATCACTACCGCAGGCAGCTAAATAATCTACAAGTTAGTTTTTTGCGAGCTCTGCACAGTGTTCACCTAAAGCTACCTGTAGAAGGTTGGTGGTTTTTTCCTGATCCTATCACTACCGCAGGCAGCTAAAAAAGCTACACGTTATTTTTTTGCGAGCTCTGCACAGTGTTCACCTAAAGCTACCTGTAGAGGATTGGTGGTGTTTTCCTGATCCTATCACTACCGCAGGCAGCTAAATAAGCTACAAGTTCGTTTTTTGCGAGCTCTGCACAGTGTTCACCTAAAGCTACCTGTAGAAGGTTGGTGGTGTTTTCCTGATCCTATCACTATCGCAGGCAGCTAAATAAGCTACAAGTTATTTTTTTGTGAGCTCTGCACAGTGTTCACCTAAAGTTACCCGTAGAATGTTGGTGGTGTTTTCCTGATCCTATCACTACTGCAGGCAGCTAAATAAGCTACAAGTTCGTTTTTTGCAAGCTCTGCACAGTGTTCACCTAAAGCTACCTGTAGAAGGTTAGTAATTTCCTGATCCTATCACTACCGCAGGCAGCTAAATAAGCTACAAGTTCGTTTTTTGCGAGCTTTGCACAGTGTTCACCTAAAGCTACCTGTAGAAGGTTGGTGGTGTTTTCCTGATCCTATCACTACCGCAGGCAGCTAAATAAGCTACAAGTTATTTTTTGCGAACTCTGCACAGTGTTCACCTAAAGCTACCTGTAGAAGGTTGGTGTTTTCCTGATCCTATCACTACCGCAGGCAGCTAAATAAGATACAAGTTAGTTTTTTGCGAGCTCTGCACAGTGTTGGTTGTGTTTTCCTAATCCTATCACTACCGCAGGCAGTTAAATAAGCTACAAGTTTGTTTTTTGCGAGCTCTGCACAGTGTTCACCTAAAGCTACCTGTAGAAGGTTGGTGGTGTTTTCCTGATCCTATCTCTACCGCAGGCAGCTAAATAAGCTACAAGTTAGTATTTTGCGAGCTCTGCACAGTGTTCACCTAAAGCCACCTGTAGAAGGTTGGTGGTGTTTTCCTGATCCTATCTCTACCGCAGGCAGCTAAATAAGCTACACGTTATTTTTTTGTGAGCTCTGCACAGTGTTCACCTAAAGCTACCTGTAGAAGGTTGGTGGTGTTTTCCTGATCCTATCACTATCGCAGGCAGCTAAATAAGCTACAAGTTATTTTTTTGTGAGCTCTGCACAGTGTTCACCTAAAGCTACCCGTAGAATGTTGGTGGTGTTTTCCTGATCCTATCACTACTGCAGGCAGCTAAATAAGCTACAAGTTCGTTTTTTGCAAGCTCTGCACAGTGTTCACCTAAAGCTACCTGTAGAAGGTTAGTAATTTCCTGATCCTATCACTACCGCAGGCAGCTAAATAAGCTACAAGTTCGTTTTTTGTGAGCTTTGCACAGTGTTCACCTAAAGCTACCTGTAAAAGGTTGGTGGTGTTTTCCTGATCCTATCACTACCGCAGGCAGCTAAATAAGCTACAAGTTATTTTTTTGCGAACTCTGCACAGTGTTCACCTAAAGCTACCTGTAGAAGGTTGGTGTTTTCCTGATCATATCACTACCGCAGGCAGCTAAATAAGCTACAAGTTCGTTTTTTGCGAGCTCTGCACAGTGTTGGTTGTGTTTTCCTAATCCTATCACTACCGCAGGCAGCTAAATAAGCTACAAGTTTGTTTTTTGCGAGCTCTGCAAAGTGTTCACCTAAAGCTACCTGTAGAAGGTTGGTGGTGTTTTCCTGATCCTATCTCTACCGCAGGCAGCTAAATAAGCTACAAGTTAGTATTTTGCGAGCTCTGCACAGTGTTCACCTAAAGCCACCTGTAGAAGGTTGGTGGTGTTTTCCTGATCCTATCTCTACCGCAGGCAGCTAAATAAGCTACACGTTATTTTTTTGTGAGCTCTGCACAGTGTTCACCTAAAGCTACCTGTAGAAGGTTGGTGGTGTTTTCCTGATCCTATCACTACCGCAGGCAGCTAAATATTCTACACGTTATTTTTTTGCAAGCTCTGCACAGTGTTCGCCTAAAGCTACCTGTAGAAGGTTGGTGGTGTTTTCCTGATCCTATCACTACCGCAGGCAGATAAATAAGCTACAAGTTAGTTTTTTGCGAGCTCTGCACAGTGTTGGTTGTGTTTTCCTGATCCTATCACTAACGCAGGCAGCTAAAAAAGCTACAAGTTCGTTTTTTGCTAGCTCTGCACAGTGTTCACCTAAAGCTACCTGTAGAAGGTTGGTGGTGTTTTCCTGATCCTATCACTACTGCAGGCAGCTAAAAAAGCTACAAGTTATTTTTTTGCGAGCTCTGCACAGTTTTCACCTAAAGCTACCTGTAGAAGGTTGGTGGTGTTTTCCTGATCCTATCACTAAAGCAGGCAGCTAAATAAGCTACAAGTTATTATTTTGCAAGCTCTGTGCAGTGTTCACCTAAAGCTACCTGTAGAAGGTTGGTGGTGTTTTCCTGATCCTTGCACTACCGAGGGCAGCTGAATAAGTTACAAGTTCGTTTTTTGCGATCTCTGCACAGTGTTCACCTAAAGCTACCTGTAAAAGGTTGGTGGTGTTTTCCTGATCCTATCACTACCGCAGGCAGCTAAATAAGCTACAAGTTATTTTTTTGCGAACTCTGCACAGTGTTCACCTAAAGCTACCTGTAGAAGGTTGGTGTTTTCCTGATCCTATCACTACCGCAGGCAGCTAAATAAGCTACAAGTTCGTTTTTTGCGAGCTCTGCACAGTGTTGGTTGTGTTTTCCTAATCCTATCACTACCGCAGGCAGCTAAATAAGCTACAAGTTTGTTTTTTGCGAGCTCTGCACAGTGTTCACCTAAAGCTACCTGTAGAAGGTTGGTGGTGTTTTCCTGATCCTATCTCTACCGCAGGCAGCTAAATAAGCTACAAGTTAGTATTTTGCGAGCTCTGCACAGTGTTCACCTAAAGCCACCTGTAGAAGGTTGGTGGTGTTTTCCTGATCCTATCTCTACCGCAGGCAGCTAAATAAGCTACACGTTATTTTTTTGTGAGCTCTGCACAGTGTTCACCTAAAGCTACCTGTAGAAGGTTGGTGGTGTTTTCCTGATCCTATCACTACCGCAGGCAGCTAAATATTCTACACGTTATTTTTTTGCAAGCTCTGCACAGTGTTCGCCTAAAGCTACCTGTAGAAGGTTGGTGGTGTTTTCCTGATCCTATCACTACCGCAGGCAGATAAATAAGCTACAAGTTAGTTTTTTGCGAGTTCTGCACAGTGTTGGTTGTGTTTTCCTGATCCTATCACTAACGCAGGCAGCTAAAAAAGCTACAAGTTCGTTTTTTGCTAGCTCTGCACAGTGTTCACCTAAAGCTACCTGTAGAAGGTTGGTGGTTTTTTCCTGATCCTATCACTACCGCAGGCAGCTAAAAAAGCTACACGTTATTTTTTTGCGAGCTCTGCACAGTGTTCACCTAAAGCTACCTGTAGAGGATTGGTGGTGTTTTCCTGATCCTATCACTACCGCAGGCAGCTAAATAAGCTACAAGTTCGTTTTTTGCGAGCTCTGCACAGTGTTCACCTAAAGCTACCTGTAGAAGGTTGGTGGTGTTTTCCTGATCCTATCACTATCGCAGGCAGCTAAATAAGCTACAAGTTATTTTTTTGTGAGCTCTGCACAGTGTTCACCTAAAGTTACCCGTAGAATGTTGGTGGTGTTTTCCTGATCCTATCACTACTGCAGGCAGCTAAATAAGCTACAAGTTCGTTTTTTGCAAGCTCTGCACAGTGTTCACCTAAAGCTACCTGTAGAAGGTTAGTAATTTCCTGATCCTATCACTACCGCAGGCAGCTAAATAAGCTACAAGTTCGTTTTTTGCGAGCTTTGCACAGTGTTCACCTAAAGCTACCTGTAGAAGGTTGGTGGTGTTTTCCTGATCCTATCACTACCGCAGGCAGCTAAATAAGCTACAAGTTATTTTTTGCGAACTCTGCACAGTGTTCACCTAAAGCTACCTGTAGAAGGTTGGTGTTTTCCTGATCCTATCACTACCGCAGGCAGCTAAATAAGATACAAGTTAGTTTTTTGCGAGCTCTGCACAGTGTTGGTTGTGTTTTCCTAATCCTATCACTACCGCAGGCAGTTAAATAAGCTACAAGTTTGTTTTTTGCGAGCTCTGCACAGTGTTCACCTAAAGCTACCTGTAGAAGGTTGGTGGTGTTTTCCTGATCCTATCTCTACCGCAGGCAGCTAAATAAGCTACAAGTTAGTATTTTGCGAGCTCTGCACAGTGTTCACCTAAAGCCACCTGTAGAAGGTTGGTGGTGTTTTCCTGATCCTATCTCTACCGCAGGCAGCTAAATAAGCTACACGTTATTTTTTTGTGAGCTCTGCACAGTGTTCACCTAAAGCTACCTGTAGAAGGTTGGTGGTGTTTTCCTGATCCTATCACTATCGCAGGCAGCTAAATAAGCTACAAGTTATTTTTTTGTGAGCTCTGCACAGTGTTCACCTAAAGCTACCCGTAGAATGTTGGTGGTGTTTTCCTGATCCTATCACTACTGCAGGCAGCTAAATAAGCTACAAGTTCGTTTTTTGCAAGCTCTGCACAGTGTTCACCTAAAGCTACCTGTAGAAGGTTAGTAATTTCCTGATCCTATCACTACCGCAGGCAGCTAAATAAGCTACAAGTTCGTTTTTTGCGAGCTTTGCACAGTGTTCACCTAAAGCTACCTGTAAAAGGTTGGTGGTGTTTTCCTGATCCTATCACTACCGCAGGCAGCTAAATAAGCTACAAGTTATTTTTTTGCGAACTCTGCACAGTGTTCACCTAAAGCTACCTGTAGAAGGTTGGTGTTTTCCTGATCCTATCACTACCGCAGGCAGCTAAATAAGCTACAAGTTCGTTTTTTGCGAGCTCTGCACAGTGTTGGTTGTGTTTTCCTAATCCTATCACTACCGCAGGCAGCTAAATAAGCTACAAGTTTGTTTTTTGCGAGCTCTGCACAGTGTTCACCTAAAGCTACCTGTAGAAGGTTGGTGGTGTTTTCCTGATCCTATCTCTACCGCAGGCAGCTAAATAAGCTACAAGTTAGTATTTTGCGAGCTCTGCACAGTGTTCACCTAAAGCCACCTGTAGAAGGTTGGTGGTGTTTTCCTGATCCTATCTCTACCGCAGGCAGCTAAATAAGCTACACGTTATTTTTTTGTGAGCTCTGCACAGTGTTCACCTAAAGCTACCTGTAGAAGGTTGGTGGTGTTTTCCTGATCCTATCACTACCGCAGGCAGCTAAATATTCTACACGTTATTTTTTTGCAAGCTCTGCACAGTGTTCGCCTAAAGCTACCTGTAGAAGGTTGGTGGTGTTTTCCTGATCCTATCACTACCGCAGGCAGATAAATAAGCTACAAGTTAGTTTTTTGCGAGCTCTGCACAGTGTTGGTTGTGTTTTCCTGATCCTATCACTAACGCAGGCAGCTAAAAAAGCTACAAGTTCGTTTTTTGCTAGCTCTGCACAGTGTTCACCTAAAGCTACCTGTAGAAGGTTGGTGGTGTTTTCCTGATCCTATCACTACTGCAGGCAGCTAAAAAAGCTACAAGTTATTTTTTTGCGAGCTCTGCACAGTTTTCACCTAAAGCTACCTGTAGAAGGTTGGTGGTGTTTTCCTGATCCTATCACTAAAGCAGGCAGCTAAATAAGCTACAAGTTATTATTTTGCAAGCTCTGTGCAGTGTTCACCTAAAGCTACCTGTAGAAGGTTGGTGGTGTTTTCCTGATCCTATCACTACCGAGGGCAGCTGAATAAGTTACAAGTTCGTTTTTTGCGATCTCTGCACAGTGTTCACCTAAAGCTACCTGTAGAAGGTTGGTGGTGTTTTCCTGATTCTATCACTATCGCAGGCAGCTAAATAAGCTACAAGTTATTTTTTTGCGAGCTCTGCACAGTGTTCACCTAAAGCTACCTGTAGAAGGTTGGTGGTGTTTTCCTGATCCTATCACTAAAGCAGGCAGCTAAATAAGCTACAAGTTCGTTTTTTGCGAGCTCTGCACAGTGTTCACCTAAAGCTACCTGTAGAAGGTTGGTGGTGTTTTCCTGATCCTATCTCTACCGCAGGCAGATAAAAAAGCTACAAGTTATTTTTTTGCGAGCTCTGCACAGTGTTCACCTAAAGCTACCTGTAGAAGGTTGGTGGTGTTTTCCTGATCCTATCACTATCGCAGGCAGCTAAATAAGCTACAAGTTATTTTTTTGTGAGCTCTGCACAGTGTTCACCTAAAGCTACCCGGAGAAAGTTGGTGGTGTTTTCCTGATCCTATCACTACTGCAGGCAGCTAAATAAGCTACAAGTTAGTTTTTTGCAAGCTCTGCTCAGTGTTCACCTAAAGCTACCTGTAGAAGGTTAGTAATTTCCTGATCCTATCACTACCGAAGGCAGCTAAATAAGCTACAAGTTCGTTTTTTGCGAGCTTTGCACAGTGTTCACCTAAAGCTACCTGCAGAAGGTTGGTGGTGTTTTACTGATCCTATCACTACCGCAGACAGCTAAATAAGCTACACGTTATTTTTTTGCGAACTCTGCTCAGTGTTCACCTAAAGTTATCTGTAGAAGGTTGGTGGTGTTTTCCTGATCCTATCACTAACGCAGGCAGCTAAAAAAGCTACAAGTTCGTTTTTTGCAAGCTCTGCACAGTGTTCACCTAAAGCTACCTGTAGAAGGTTGGTGGTGTTTTCCTGATCCTATCACTACTGCAGGCAGCTAAATAAGCTACAAGTTATTTTTTTGCGAGCTCTGCACAGTGTTCACCTAAAGCTACCTGTAGAAGGTTGGTGGTGTTTTCCTGATCCTATCACTAAAGCAGGCAGCTAATTAAGCTACAAGTTCGTTTTTTGCGAGCTCTGCACATTGTTCACCTAAAGCTACCTGTAGAAGGTTGGTGGTGTTTTCCTGATCCTATCTCTACCGCAGGCAGCTAAATAAGCTACAAGTTATTTTTTGCGAGCTCTGCACAGTGTTCACCTAAAGCTACCTGTAGAAGGTTGGTGGTGTTTTCCTGATCCTATCACTACCGCAGGCAGCTAAATAATCTACAAGTTAGTTTTTTGCGAGCTCTGCACAGTGTTCACCTAAAGCTACCTGTAGAAGGTTGGTGGTTTTTTCCTGATCCTATCACTACCGCAGGCAGCTAAAAAAGCTACACGTTATTTTTTTGCGAGCTCTGCACAGTGTTCACCTAAAGCTACCTGTAGAGGATTGGTGGTGTTTTCCTGATCCTATCACTACCGCAGGCAGCTAAATAAGCTACAAGTTCGTTTTTTGCGAGCTCTGCACAGTGTTCACCTAAAGCTACCTGTAGAAGGTTGGTGGTGTTTTCCTGATCCTATCACTATCGCAGGCAGCTAAATAAGCTACAAGTTATTTTTTTGTGAGCTCTGCACAGTGTTCACCTAAAGTTACCCGTAGAATGTTGGTGGTGTTTTCCTGATCCTATCACTACTGCAGGCAGCTAAATAAGCTACAAGTTCGTTTTTTGCAAGCTCTGCACAGTGTTCACCTAAAGCTACCTGTAGAAGGTTAGTAATTTCCTGATCCTATCACTACCGCAGGCAGCTAAATAAGCTACAAGTTCGTTTTTTGCGAGCTTTGCACAGTGTTCACCTAAAGCTACCTGTAGAAGGTTGGTGGTGTTTTCCTGATCCTATCACTACCGCAGGCAGCTAAATAAGCTACAAGTTATTTTTTGCGAACTCTGCACAGTGTTCACCTAAAGCTACCTGTAGAAGGTTGGTGTTTTCCTGATCCTATCACTACCGCAGGCAGCTAAATAAGATACAAGTTAGTTTTTTGCGAGCTCTGCACAGTGTTGGTTGTGTTTTCCTAATCCTATCACTACCGCAGGCAGTTAAATAAGCTACAAGTTTGTTTTTTGCGAGCTCTGCACAGTGTTCACCTAAAGCTACCTGTAGAAGGTTGGTGGTGTTTTCCTGATCCTATCTCTACCGCAGGCAGCTAAATAAGCTACAAGTTAGTATTTTGCGAGCTCTGCACAGTGTTCACCTAAAGCCACCTGTAGAAGGTTGGTGGTGTTTTCCTGATCCTATCTCTACCGCAGGCAGCTAAATAAGCTACACGTTATTTTTTTGTGAGCTCTGCACAGTGTTCACCTAAAGCTACCTGTAGAAGGTTGGTGGTGTTTTCCTGATCCTATCACTATCGCAGGCAGCTAAATAAGCTACAAGTTATTTTTTTGTGAGCTCTGCACAGTGTTCACCTAAAGCTACCCGTAGAATGTTGGTGGTGTTTTCCTGATCCTATCACTACTGCAGGCAGCTAAATAAGCTACAAGTTCGTTTTTTGCAAGCTCTGCACAGTGTTCACCTAAAGCTACCTGTAGAAGGTTAGTAATTTCCTGATCCTATCACTACCGCAGGCAGCTAAATAAGCTACAAGTTCGTTTTTTGCGAGCTTTGCACAGTGTTCACCTAAAGCTACCTGTAAAAGGTTGGTGGTGTTTTCCTGATCCTATCACTACCGCAGGCAGCTAAATAAGCTACAAGTTATTTTTTTGCGAACTCTGCACAGTGTTCACCTAAAGCTACCTGTAGAAGGTTGGTGTTTTCCTGATCCTATCACTACCGCAGGCAGCTAAATAAGCTACAAGTTAGTTTTTTGCGAGCTCTGCACAGTGTTGGTTGTGTTTTCCTAATCCTATCACTACCGCAGGCAGCTAAATAAGCTACAAGTTTGTTTTTTGCGAGCTCTGCACAGTGTTCACCTAAAGCTACCTGTAGAAGGTTGGTGGTGTTTTCCTGATCCTATCTCTACCGCAGGCAGCTAAATAAGCTACAAGTTATTTTTTGCGAGCTCTGCACAGTGTTCACCTAAAGCTACCTGTAGAAGGTTGGTGGTGTTTTCCTGATCCTATCACTACCACAGGCAGCTAAAAAAGCTACACCTTATTTTTTTGCGAGCTCTGCGCAGTGTTCACCTAAAGCTACCTGTAGAGGATTGGTGGTGTTTTCCTGATCCTATCACTATCGCAGGCAGCTAAAAAAGCTACAAGTTATTTTTTTGCGAGCTCTGCACAGTGTTCACCTAAAGCTACACGTAGAATGTTGGTGGTGTTTTCCTGATCCTATCACTACTGCAGGCAGCTAAATAAGCTACAAGTTAGGTTTTTGCGAGCTCTGCACAGTGTTCACCTAAAGCTACCTGTAGAAGGTTGGTATTTTCCTGATCCTATCACTACCGCAGGCAGCTAAATAAGCTACAAGTTCGTTTTTTGCGAGCTTTGCACAGTGTTCACCTAAAGCTACCTGTAGAAGGTTGGTGGTGTTTTCCTGATCCTATCACTACCGCAGGCAGCTAAAAAGGCTACAAGTTTTTTTTTGCGAGCTCTGCACAGTGTTCACCTAAAGCTACCTGTAGAAGGTTGGTATTTTCCTGATCCTATCACTACCGCAGGCAGCTAAATAAGCTACAAGTTAGTTTTTTGCAAGCTCTGCACAGTGTTGGTTGTGTTTTCCTAAACCTATCACTACCGCAGGCAGCTAAATAAGCTACAAGTTAGTTTTTTGCGAGCTCTGCACAGTGTTCACCTAAAGCTACGTGTAGAAGGTTGGTGGTGTTTTCCTGATCCTATCACTACCGCAGGCAGCTAAATAAGCTACAAGTTAGTATTTTGCGAGCTCTGCACAGTGTTCACCTAAAGCTACCTGTAGAAGGTTGGTGGTGTTTTCCTGATCCTATCACTACCGCAGGCAGCTAAATAAGCTACACGTTATTTTTTTGTGAGCTCTGCACAGTGTTCACCTAAAGCTACCTGTAGAAGGTTGGTGGTGTTTTCCTGATCCTATCACTACCGCAGGCAGCTAAATAAGATACAAGTTATTTTTTTGCGAGCTCTGCACAGTGTTCACCTAAAGCTACACGTAGAATGTTGGTGGTGTTTTCCTGATCCTATCACTACTGCAGGCAGCTAAATAAGCTACAAGTTAGTTTTTTGCGAGCTCTGCACAGTGTTCACCTAAAGCTACCTGTAGAAGGTTGGTATTTTCCTGATCCTATCACTACCGCAGGCAGCTAAATAAGCTACAAGTTCGTTTTTTGCGAGCTTTGCACAGTGTTCACCTAAAGCTACCTGTAGAAGGTTGGTGGTGTTTTCCTGATCCTATCACTACCGCAGGCAGCTAAAAAAGCTACAAGTTTTTTTTTGCGAGCTCTGCACAGTGTTCACCTAAAGCTACCTGTAGAAGGTTGGTATTTTCCTGATCCTATCACTACCGCAGGCAGCTAAATAAGCTACAAGTTAGTTTTTTGCAAGCTCTGCACAGTGTTGGTTGTGTTTTCCTAAACCTATCACTACCGCAGGCAGCTAAATAAGCTACAAGTTAGTTTTTTGCGAGCTCTGCACAGTGTTCACCTAAAGCTACGTGTAGAAGGTTGGTGGTGTTTTCCTGATCCTATCACTACCGCAGGCAGCTAAATAAGCTACAAGTTAGTATTTTGCGAGCTCTGCACAGTGTTCACCTAAAGCTACCTGTAGAAGGTTGGTGGTGTTTTCCTGATCCTATCACTACCGCAGGCAGCTAAATAAGCTACACGTTATTTTTTGTGAGCTCTGCACATTGTTCACCTAAAGCTACCTGTAGAAGGTTGGTGGTGTTTTCCTGATCCTATCACTACCGCAGGCAGCTAAATAAGATACAAGTTTGTTTTTTGCGACTTCTGCCCAGTGTTCACCTAAAGCTACCTTTTAGAAGGTTGGTGGTGTTTTCCTGATCCTGTCACTACCGCAGGCGGCTAAATAAGCTACGAGTTATTTTTTTGCGAGCTCTGCACAGTGTTCACCTAAAGCTACCTGTAGAAGGTTGGTGGTGTTTTCCTGATTCTATCACTATCGCAGGCAGCTAACTAAGCTACAAGTTATTTTTTTGCGAGCTCTGCACAGTGTTCAACTAAAGCTACCTGTAGAAGGTTGGTGGTGTTTTCCTGATCCTATCACTACCACAGGCAGCTAAATAAGCTACACGTTATTTTTTTGCGAGCTCTGCACAGTGTTGACCTAAAGCTACCTGTAGAAGTTTGGTGGTGTTTTACTGATCCTATCACTACCGAAGGCAGCTAAATAAGCTACACGTTATTTTTTTGCGAGCTCTGCTCAGTGTTCACCTAAAGCTATCTGTAGAAGGTTGGTGGTGTTTTCCTGATCCTATCACTAACGCAGGCAGCTAAAAAAGCTACAAGTTCGTTTTTTGCTAGCTCTGCACAGTGTTCACCTAAAGCTACCTGTAGAAGGTTGGTGGTGTTTTCCTGATCCTATCACTACTGCAGGCAGCTAAAAAAGCTACAAGTTATTTTTTTGCGAGCTCTGCACAGTTTTCACCTAAAGCTACCTGTAGAAGGTTGGTGGTGTTTTCCTGATCCTATCACTAAAGCAGGCAGCTAAATAAGCTACAAGTTATTATTTTGCAAGCTCTGTGCAGTGTTCACCTAAAGCTACCTGTAGAAGGTTGGTGGTGTTTTCCTGATCCTATCACTATCGCAGGCAGCTAAATAAGCTACAAGTTATTTTTTTGCGAGCTCTGCACAGTGTTCACCTAAAGCTACCTGTAGAAGGTTGGTGGTGTTTTCCTGATCCTATCACTAAAGCAGGCAGCTAAATAAGCTACAAGTTCGTTTTTTGCGAGCTCTGCACAGTGTTCACCTAAAGCTACCTGTAGAAGGTTGGTGGTGTTTTCCTGATCCTATCTCTACCGCAGGCAGATAAAAAAGCTACAAGTTATTTTTTTGCGAGCTCTGCACAGTGTTCACCTAAAGCTACCTGTAGAAGGTTGGTGGTGTTTTCCTGATCCTATCACTATCGCAGGCAGCTAAATAAGCTACAAGTTATTTTTTTGTGAGCTCTGCACAGTGTTCACCTAAAGCTACCCGGAGAAAGTTGGTGGTGTTTTCCTGATCCTATCACTACTGCAGGCAGCTAAATAAGCTACAAGTTAGTTTTTTGCAAGCTCTGCTCAGTGTTCACCTAAAGCTACCTGTAGAAGGTTAGTAATTTCCTGATCCTATCACTACCGAAGGCAGCTAAATAAGCTACAAGTTCGTTTTTTGCGAGCTTTGCACAGTGTTCACCTAAAGCTACCTGCAGAAGGTTGGTGGTGTTTTACTGATCCTATCACTACCGCAGACAGCTAAATAAGCTACACGTTATTTTTTTGCGAACTCTGCTCAGTGTTCACCTAAAGCTATCTGTAGAAGGTTGGTGGTGTTTTCCTGATCCTATCACTAACGCAGGCAGCTAAAAAAGCTACAAGTTCGTTTTTTGCAAGCTCTGCACAGTGTTCACCTAAAGCTACCTGTAGAAGGTTGGTGGTGTTTTCCTGATCCTATCACTACTGCAGGCAGCTAAATAAGCTACAAGTTATTTTTTTGCGAGCTCTGCACAGTGTTCACCTAAAGCTACCTGTAGAAGGTTGGTGGTGTTTTCCTGATCCTATCACTAAAGCAGGCAGCTAATTAAGCTACAAGTTCGTTTTTTGCGAGCTCTGCACATTGTTCACCTAAAGCTACCTGTAGAAGGTTGGTGGTGTTTTCCTGATCCTATCTCTACCGCAGGCAGCTAAATAAGCTACAAGTTATTTTTTGCGAGCTCTGCACAGTGTTCACCTAAAGCTACCTGTAGAAGGTTGGTGGTGTTTTCCTGATCCTATCACTACCGCAGGCAGCTAAATAATCTACAAGTTAGTTTTTTGCGAGCTCTGCACAGTGTTCACCTAAAGCTACCTGTAGAAGGTTGGTGGTTTTTTCCTGATCCTATCACTACCGCAGGCAGCTAAAAAAGCTACACGTTATTTTTTTGCGAGCTCTGCACAGTGTTCACCTAAAGCTACCTGTAGAGGATTGGTGGTGTTTTCCTGATCCTATCACTACCGCAGGCAGCTAAATAAGCTACAAGTTCGTTTTTTGCGAGCTCTGCACAGTGTTCACCTAAAGCTACCTGTAGAAGGTTGGTGGTGTTTTCCTGATCCTATCACTATCGCAGGCAGCTAAATAAGCTACAAGTTATTTTTTTGTGAGCTCTGCACAGTGTTCACCTAAAGTTACCCGTAGAATGTTGGTGGTGTTTTCCTGATCCTATCACTACTGCAGGCAGCTAAATAAGCTACAAGTTCGTTTTTTGCAAGCTCTGCACAGTGTTCACCTAAAGCTACCTGTAGAAGGTTAGTAATTTCCTGATCCTATCACTACCGCAGGCAGCTAAATAAGCTACAAGTTCGTTTTTTGCGAGCTTTGCACAGTGTTCACCTAAAGCTACCTGTAGAAGGTTGGTGGTGTTTTCCTGATCCTATCACTACCGCAGGCAGCTAAATAAGCTACAAGTTATTTTTTGCGAACTCTGCACAGTGTTCACCTAAAGCTACCTGTAGAAGGTTGGTGTTTTCCTGATCCTATCACTACCGCAGGCAGCTAAATAAGATACAAGTTAGTTTTTTGCGAGCTCTGCACAGTGTTGGTTGTGTTTTCCTAATCCTATCACTACCGCAGGCAGTTAAATAAGCTACAAGTTTGTTTTTTGCGAGCTCTGCACAGTGTTCACCTAAAGCTACCTGTAGAAGGTTGGTGGTGTTTTCCTGATCCTATCTCTACCGCAGGCAGCTAAATAAGCTACAAGTTAGTATTTTGCGAGCTCTGCACAGTGTTCACCTAAAGCCACCTGTAGAAGGTTGGTGGTGTTTTCCTGATCCTATCTCTACCGCAGGCAGCTAAATAAGCTACACGTTATTTTTTTGTGAGCTCTGCACAGTGTTCACCTAAAGCTACCTGTAGAAGGTTGGTGGTGTTTTCCTGATCCTATCACTATCGCAGGCAGCTAAATAAGCTACAAGTTATTTTTTTGTGAGCTCTGCACAGTGTTCACCTAAAGCTACCCGTAGAATGTTGGTGGTGTTTTCCTGATCCTATCACTACTGCAGGCAGCTAAATAAGCTACAAGTTCGTTTTTTGCAAGCTCTGCACAGTGTTCACCTAAAGCTACCTGTAGAAGGTTAGTAATTTCCTGATCCTATCACTACCGCAGGCAGCTAAATAAGCTACAAGTTCGTTTTTTGTGAGCTTTGCACAGTGTTCACCTAAAGCTACCTGTAAAAGGTTGGTGGTGTTTTCCTGATCCTATCACTACCGCAGGCAGCTAAATAAGCTACAAGTTATTTTTTTGCGAACTCTGCACAGTGTTCACCTAAAGCTACCTGTAGAAGGTTGGTGTTTTCCTGATCATATCACTACCGCAGGCAGCTAAATAAGCTACAAGTTCGTTTTTTGCGAGCTCTGCACAGTGTTGGTTGTGTTTTCCTAATCCTATCACTACCGCAGGCAGCTAAATAAGCTACAAGTTTGTTTTTTGCGAGCTCTGCAAAGTGTTCACCTAAAGCTACCTGTAGAAGGTTGGTGGTGTTTTCCTGATCCTATCTCTACCGCAGGCAGCTAAATAAGCTACAAGTTAGTATTTTGCGAGCTCTGCACAGTGTTCACCTAAAGCCACCTGTAGAAGGTTGGTGGTGTTTTCCTGATCCTATCTCTACCGCAGGCAGCTAAATAAGCTACACGTTATTTTTTTGTGAGCTCTGCACAGTGTTCACCTAAAGCTACCTGTAGAAGGTTGGTGGTGTTTTCCTGATCCTATCACTACCGCAGGCAGCTAAATATTCTACACGTTATTTTTTTGCAAGCTCTGCACAGTGTTCGCCTAAAGCTACCTGTAGAAGGTTGGTGGTGTTTTCCTGATCCTATCACTACCGCAGGCAGATAAATAAGCTACAAGTTAGTTTTTTGCGAGCTCTGCACAGTGTTGGTTGTGTTTTCCTGATCCTATCACTAACGCAGGCAGCTAAAAAAGCTACAAGTTCGTTTTTTGCTAGCTCTGCACAGTGTTCACCTAAAGCTACCTGTAGAAGGTTGGTGGTGTTTTCCTGATCCTATCACTACTGCAGGCAGCTAAAAAAGCTACAAGTTATTTTTTTGCGAGCTCTGCACAGTTTTCACCTAAAGCTACCTGTAGAAGGTTGGTGGTGTTTTCCTGATCCTATCACTAAAGCAGGCAGCTAAATAAGCTACAAGTTATTATTTTGCAAGCTCTGTGCAGTGTTCACCTAAAGCTACCTGTAGAAGATTGGTGGTGTTTTCCTGATCCTTGCACTACCGAGGGCAGCTGAATAAGTTACAAGTTCGTTTTTTGCGATCTCTGCACAGTGTTCACCTAAAGCTACCTGTAAAAGGTTGGTGGTGTTTTCCTGATCCTATCACTACCGCAGGCAGCTAAATAAGCTACAAGTTATTTTTTTGCGAACTCTGCACAGTGTTCACCTAAAGCTACCTGTAGAAGGTTGGTGTTTTCCTGATCCTATCACTACCGCAGGCAGCTAAATAAGCTACAAGTTCGTTTTTTGCGAGCTCTGCACAGTGTTGGTTGTGTTTTCCTAATCCTATCACTACCGCAGGCAGCTAAATAAGCTACAAGTTTGTTTTTTGCGAGCTCTGCACAGTGTTCACCTAAAGCTACCTGTAGAAGGTTGGTGGTGTTTTCCTGATCCTATCTCTACCGCAGGCAGCTAAATAAGCTACAAGTTAGTATTTTGCGAGCTCTGCACAGTGTTCACCTAAAGCCACCTGTAGAAGGTTGGTGGTGTTTTCCTGATCCTATCTCTACCGCAGGCAGCTAAATAAGCTACACGTTATTTTTTTGTGAGCTCTGCACAGTGTTCACCTAAAGCTACCTGTAGAAGGTTGGTGGTGTTTTCCTGATCCTATCACTACCGCAGGCAGCTAAATATTCTACACGTTATTTTTTTGCAAGCTCTGCACAGTGTTCGCCTAAAGCTACCTGTAGAAGGTTGGTGGTGTTTTCCTGATCCTATCACTACCGCAGGCAGATAAATAAGCTACAAGTTAGTTTTTTGCGAGTTCTGCACAGTGTTGGTTGTGTTTTCCTGATCCTATCACTAACGCAGGCAGCTAAAAAAGCTACAAGTTCGTTTTTTGCTAGCTCTGCACAGTGTTCACCTAAAGCTACCTGTAGAAGGTTGGTGGTTTTTTCCTGATCCTATCACTACCGCAGGCAGCTAAAAAAGCTACACGTTATTTTTTTGCGAGCTCTGCACAGTGTTCACCTAAAGCTACCTGTAGAGGATTGGTGGTGTTTTCCTGATCCTATCACTACCGCAGGCAGCTAAATAAGCTACAAGTTCGTTTTTTGCGAGCTCTGCACAGTGTTCACCTAAAGCTACCTGTAGAAGGTTGGTGGTGTTTTCCTGATCCTATCACTATCGCAGGCAGCTAAATAAGCTACAAGTTATTTTTTTGTGAGCTCTGCACAGTGTTCACCTAAAGTTACCCGTAGAATGTTGGTGGTGTTTTCCTGATCCTATCACTACTGCAGGCAGCTAAATAAGCTACAAGTTCGTTTTTTGCAAGCTCTGCACAGTGTTCACCTAAAGCTACCTGTAGAAGGTTAGTAATTTCCTGATCCTATCACTACCGCAGGCAGCTAAATAAGCTACAAGTTCGTTTTTTGCGAGCTTTGCACAGTGTTCACCTAAAGCTACCTGTAGAAGGTTGGTGGTGTTTTCCTGATCCTATCACTACCGCAGGCAGCTAAATAAGCTACAAGTTATTTTTTGCGAACTCTGCACAGTGTTCACCTAAAGCTACCTGTAGAAGGTTGGTGTTTTCCTGATCCTATCACTACCGCAGGCAGCTAAATAAGATACAAGTTAGTTTTTTGCGAGCTCTGCACAGTGTTGGTTGTGTTTTCCTAATCCTATCACTACCGCAGGCAGTTAAATAAGCTACAAGTTTGTTTTTTGCGAGCTCTGCACAGTGTTCACCTAAAGCTACCTGTAGAAGGTTGGTGGTGTTTTCCTGATCCTATCTCTACCGCAGGCAGCTAAATAAGCTACAAGTTAGTATTTTGCGAGCTCTGCACAGTGTTCACCTAAAGCCACCTGTAGAAGGTTGGTGGTGTTTTCCTGATCCTATCTCTACCGCAGGCAGCTAAATAAGCTACACGTTATTTTTTTGTGAGCTCTGCACAGTGTTCACCTAAAGCTACCTGTAGAAGGTTGGTGGTGTTTTCCTGATCCTATCACTATCGCAGGCAGCTAAATAAGCTACAAGTTATTTTTTTGTGAGCTCTGCACAGTGTTCACCTAAAGCTACCCGTAGAATGTTGGTGGTGTTTTCCTGATCCTATCACTACTGCAGGCAGCTAAATAAGCTACAAGTTCGTTTTTTGCAAGCTCTGCACAGTGTTCACCTAAAGCTACCTGTAGAAGGTTAGTAATTTCCTGATCCTATCACTACCGCAGGCAGCTAAATAAGCTACAAGTTCGTTTTTTGCGAGCTTTGCACAGTGTTCACCTAAAGCTACCTGTAAAAGGTTGGTGGTGTTTTCCTGATCCTATCACTACCGCAGGCAGCTAAATAAGCTACAAGTTATTTTTTTGCGAACTCTGCACAGTGTTCACCTAAAGCTACCTGTAGAAGGTTGGTGTTTTCCTGATCCTATCACTACCGCAGGCAGCTAAATAAGCTACAAGTTCGTTTTTTGCGAGCTCTGCACAGTGTTGGTTGTGTTTTCCTAATCCTATCACTACCGCAGGCAGCTAAATAAGCTACAAGTTTGTTTTTTGCGAGCTCTGCACAGTGTTCACCTAAAGCTACCTGTAGAAGGTTGGTGGTGTTTTCCTGATCCTATCTCTACCGCAGGCAGCTAAATAAGCTACAAGTTAGTATTTTGCGAGCTCTGCACAGTGTTCACCTAAAGCCACCTGTAGAAGGTTGGTGGTGTTTTCCTGATCCTATCTCTACCGCAGGCAGCTAAATAAGCTACACGTTATTTTTTTGTGAGCTCTGCACAGTGTTCACCTAAAGCTACCTGTAGAAGGTTGGTGGTGTTTTCCTGATCCTATCACTACCGCAGGCAGCTAAATATTCTACACGTTATTTTTTTGCAAGCTCTGCACAGTGTTCGCCTAAAGCTACCTGTAGAAGGTTGGTGGTGTTTTCCTGATCCTATCACTACCGCAGGCAGATAAATAAGCTACAAGTTAGTTTTTTGCGAGCTCTGCACAGTGTTGGTTGTGTTTTCCTGATCCTATCACTAACGCAGGCAGCTAAAAAAGCTACAAGTTCGTTTTTTGCTAGCTCTGCACAGTGTTCACCTAAAGCTACCTGTAGAAGGTTGGTGGTGTTTTCCTGATCCTATCACTACTGCAGGCAGCTAAAAAAGCTACAAGTTATTTTTTTGCGAGCTCTGCACAGTTTTCACCTAAAGCTACCTGTAGAAGGTTGGTGGTGTTTTCCTGATCCTATCACTAAAGCAGGCAGCTAAATAAGCTACAAGTTATTATTTTGCAAGCTCTGTGCAGTGTTCACCTAAAGCTACCTGTAGAAGGTTGGTGGTGTTTTCCTGATCCTATCACTACCGAGGGCAGCTGAATAAGTTACAAGTTCGTTTTTTGCGATCTCTGCACAGTGTTCACCTAAAGCTACCTGTAGAAGGTTGGTGGTGTTTTCCTGATTCTATCACTATCGCAGGCAGCTAAATAAGCTACAAGTTATTTTTTTGCGAGCTCTGCACAGTGTTCACCTAAAGCTACCTGTAGAAGGTTGGTGGTGTTTTCCTGATCCTATCACTAAAGCAGGCAGCTAAATAAGCTACAAGTTCGTTTTTTGCGAGCTCTGCACAGTGTTCACCTAAAGCTACCTGTAGAAGGTTGGTGGTGTTTTCCTGATCCTATCTCTACCGCAGGCAGATAAAAAAGCTACAAGTTATTTTTTTGCGAGCTCTGCACAGTGTTCACCTAAAGCTACCTGTAGAAGGTTGGTGGTGTTTTCCTGATCCTATCACTATCGCAGGCAGCTAAATAAGCTACAAGTTATTTTTTTGTGAGCTCTGCACAGTGTTCACCTAAAGCTACCCGGAGAAAGTTGGTGGTGTTTTCCTGATCCTATCACTACTGCAGGCAGCTAAATAAGCTACAAGTTAGTTTTTTGCAAGCTCTGCTCAGTGTTCACCTAAAGCTACCTGTAGAAGGTTAGTAATTTCCTGATCCTATCACTACCGAAGGCAGCTAAATAAGCTACAAGTTCGTTTTTTGCGAGCTTTGCACAGTGTTCACCTAAAGCTACCTGCAGAAGGTTGGTGGTGTTTTACTGATCCTATCACTACCGCAGACAGCTAAATAAGCTACACGTTATTTTTTTGCGAACTCTGCTCAGTGTTCACCTAAAGTTATCTGTAGAAGGTTGGTGGTGTTTTCCTGATCCTATCACTAACGCAGGCAGCTAAAAAAGCTACAAGTTCGTTTTTTGCAAGCTCTGCACAGTGTTCACCTAAAGCTACCTGTAGAAGGTTGGTGGTGTTTTCCTGATCCTATCACTACTGCAGGCAGCTAAATAAGCTACAAGTTATTTTTTTGCGAGCTCTGCACAGTGTTCACCTAAAGCTACCTGTAGAAGGTTGGTGGTGTTTTCCTGATCCTATCACTAAAGCAGGCAGCTAATTAAGCTACAAGTTCGTTTTTTGCGAGCTCTGCACATTGTTCACCTAAAGCTACCTGTAGAAGGTTGGTGGTGTTTTCCTGATCCTATCTCTACCGCAGGCAGCTAAATAAGCTACAAGTTATTTTTTGCGAGCTCTGCACAGTGTTCACCTAAAGCTACCTGTAGAAGGTTGGTGGTGTTTTCCTGATCCTATCACTACCGCAGGCAGCTAAATAATCTACAAGTTAGTTTTTTGCGAGCTCTGCACAGTGTTCACCTAAAGCTACCTGTAGAAGGTTGGTGGTTTTTTCCTGATCCTATCACTACCGCAGGCAGCTAAAAAAGCTACACGTTATTTTTTTGCGAGCTCTGCACAGTGTTCACCTAAAGCTACCTGTAGAGGATTGGTGGTGTTTTCCTGATCCTATCACTACCGCAGGCAGCTAAATAAGCTACAAGTTCGTTTTTTGCGAGCTCTGCACAGTGTTCACCTAAAGCTACCTGTAGAAGGTTGGTGGTGTTTTCCTGATCCTATCACTATCGCAGGCAGCTAAATAAGCTACAAGTTATTTTTTTGTGAGCTCTGCACAGTGTTCACCTAAAGTTACCCGTAGAATGTTGGTGGTGTTTTCCTGATCCTATCACTACTGCAGGCAGCTAAATAAGCTACAAGTTCGTTTTTTGCAAGCTCTGCACAGTGTTCACCTAAAGCTACCTGTAGAAGGTTAGTAATTTCCTGATCCTATCACTACCGCAGGCAGCTAAATAAGCTACAAGTTCGTTTTTTGCGAGCTTTGCACAGTGTTCACCTAAAGCTACCTGTAGAAGGTTGGTGGTGTTTTCCTGATCCTATCACTACCGCAGGCAGCTAAATAAGCTACAAGTTATTTTTTGCGAACTCTGCACAGTGTTCACCTAAAGCTACCTGTAGAAGGTTGGTGTTTTCCTGATCCTATCACTACCGCAGGCAGCTAAATAAGATACAAGTTAGTTTTTTGCGAGCTCTGCACAGTGTTGGTTGTGTTTTCCTAATCCTATCACTACCGCAGGCAGTTAAATAAGCTACAAGTTTGTTTTTTGCGAGCTCTGCACAGTGTTCACCTAAAGCTACCTGTAGAAGGTTGGTGGTGTTTTCCTGATCCTATCTCTACCGCAGGCAGCTAAATAAGCTACAAGTTAGTATTTTGCGAGCTCTGCACAGTGTTCACCTAAAGCCACCTGTAGAAGGTTGGTGGTGTTTTCCTGATCCTATCTCTACCGCAGGCAGCTAAATAAGCTACACGTTATTTTTTTGTGAGCTCTGCACAGTGTTCACCTAAAGCTACCTGTAGAAGGTTGGTGGTGTTTTCCTGATCCTATCACTATCGCAGGCAGCTAAATAAGCTACAAGTTATTTTTTTGTGAGCTCTGCACAGTGTTCACCTAAAGCTACCCGTAGAATGTTGGTGGTGTTTTCCTGATCCTATCACTACTGCAGGCAGCTAAATAAGCTACAAGTTCGTTTTTTGCAAGCTCTGCACAGTGTTCACCTAAAGCTACCTGTAGAAGGTTAGTAATTTCCTGATCCTATCACTACCGCAGGCAGCTAAATAAGCTACAAGTTCGTTTTTTGCGAGCTTTGCACAGTGTTCACCTAAAGCTACCTGTAAAAGGTTGGTGGTGTTTTCCTGATCCTATCACTACCGCAGGCAGCTAAATAAGCTACAAGTTATTTTTTTGCGAACTCTGCACAGTGTTCACCTAAAGCTACCTGTAGAAGGTTGGTGTTTTCCTGATCCTATCACTACCGCAGGCAGCTAAATAAGCTACAAGTTAGTTTTTTGCGAGCTCTGCACAGTGTTGGTTGTGTTTTCCTAATCCTATCACTACCGCAGGCAGCTAAATAAGCTACAAGTTTGTTTTTTGCGAGCTCTGCACAGTGTTCACCTAAAGCTACCTGTAGAAGGTTGGTGGTGTTTTCCTGATCCTATCTCTACCGCAGGCAGCTAAATAAGCTACAAGTTAGTATTTTGCGAGCTCTGCACAGTGTTCACCTAAAGCCACCTGTAGAAGGTTGGTGGTGTTTTCCTGATCCTATCTCTACCGCAGGCAGCTAAATAAGCTACACGTTATTTTTTTGTGAGCTCTGCACAGTGTTCACCTAAAGCTACCTGTAGAAGGTTGGTGGTGTTTTCCTGATCCTATCACTACCGCAGGCAGCTAAATATTCTACACGTTATTTTTTTGCAAGCTCTGCACAGTGTTCGCCTAAAGCTACCTGTAGAAGGTTGGTGGTGTTTTCCTGATCCTATCACTACCGCAGGCAGATAAATAAGCTACAAGTTAGTTTTTTGCGAGCTCTGCACAGTGTTGGTTGTGTTTTCCTAATCCTATCACTACCGCAGGCAGCTAAATAAGCTACAAGTTTGTTTTTTGCGAGCTCTGCACAGTGTTCACCTAAAGCTACCTGTAGAAGGTTGGTGGGGTTTTCCTGATCCTATCTCTACCGCAGGCAGCTAAATAAGCTACAAGTTAGTATTTTGCGAGCTCTGCACAGTGTTCACCTAAAGCCACCTGTAGAAGGTTGGTGGTGTTTTCCTGATCCTATCACTACCGCAGGCAGATAAATAAGCTACAAGTTAGTTTTTTGCGAGCTCTGCACAGTGTTCACCTAAAGCTACCTGTAGAAGGTTGGTGGTGTTTTCCTGATCCTATCTCTACCGCAGGCAGCTAAATAAGCTACAAGTTATTTTTTGCGAGCTCTGCACAGTGTTCACCTAAAGCTACCTGTAGAAGGTTGGTGGTGTTTTCCTGATCCTATCACTACCACAGGCAGCTAAAAAAGCTACACCTTATTTTTTTGCGAGCTCTGCGCAGTGTTCACCTAAAGCTACCTGTAGAGGATTGGTGGTGTTTTCCTGATCCTATCACTATCGCAGGCAGCTAAAAAAGCTACAAGTTATTTTTTTGCGAGCTCTGCACAGTGTTTACCTAAAGCTACACGTAGAATGTTGGTGGTGTTTTCCTGATCCTATCACTACTGCAGGCAGCTAAATAAGCTACAAGTTAGTTTTTTGCGAGCTCTGCACAGTGTTCACCTAAAGCTACCTGTAGAAGGTTGGTATTTTCCTGATCCTATCACTACCGCAGGCAGCTAAATAAGCTACAAGTTCGTTTTTTGCGAGCTTTGCACAGTGTTCACCTAAAGCTACCTGTAGAAGGTTGGTGGTGTTTTCCTGATCCTATCACTACCGCAGGCAGCTAAAAAGGCTACAAGTTTTTTTTTGCGAGCTCTGCACAGTGTTCACCTAAAGCTACCTGTAGAAGGTTGGTATTTTCCTGATCCTATCACTACCGCAGGCAGCTAAATAAGCTACAAGTTAGTTTTTTGCAAGCTCTGCACAGTGTTGGTTGTGTTTTCCTAAACCTATCACTACCGCAGGCAGCTAAATAAGCTACAAGTTAGTTTTTTGCGAGCTCTGCACAGTGTTCACCTAAAGCTACGTGTAGAAGGTTGGTGGTGTTTTCCTGATCCTATCACTACCGCAGGCAGCTAAATAAGCTACAAGTTAGTATTTTGCGAGCTCTGCACAGTGTTCACCTAAAGCTACCTGTAGAAGGTTGGTGGTGTTTTCCTGATCCTATCACTACCGCAGGCAGCTAAATAAGCTACACGTTATTTTTTTGCGAGCTCTGCACAGTGTTCACCTAAAGCTACCTGTAGAAGGTTGGTGGTGTTTTCCTGATCCTATCACTACCGCAGGCAGCTAAATAAGATACAAGTTATTTTTTTGCGAGCTCTGCACAGTGTTCACCTAAAGCTACACGTAGAATGTTGGTGGTGTTTTCCTGATCCTATCACTACTGCAGGCAGCTAAATAAGCTACAAGTTAGTTTTTTGCGAGCTCTGCACAGTGTTCACCTAAAGCTACCTGTAGAAGGTTGGTATTTTCCTGATCCTATCACTATCGCAGGCAGCTAAATAAGCTACAAGTTATTTTTTTGTGAGCTCTGCACAGTGTTCACCTAAAGCTACCCGTAGAATGTTGGTGGTGTTTTCCTGATCCTATCACTACTGCAGGCAGCTAAATAAGCTACAAGTTCGTTTTTTGCAAGCTCTGCACAGTGTTCACCTAAAGCTACCTGTAGAAGGTTAGTAATTTCCTGATCCTATCACTACCGCAGGCAGCTAAATAAGCTACAAGTTCGTTTTTTGCGAGCTTTGCACAGTGTTCACCTAAAGCTACCTGTAAAAGGTTGGTGGTGTTTTCCTGATCCTATCACTACCGCAGGCAGCTAAATAAGCTACAAGTTATTTTTTTGCGAACTCTGCACAGTGTTCACCTAAAGCTACCTGTAGAAGGTTGGTGTTTTCCTGATCCTATCACTACCGCAGGCAGCTAAATAAGCTACAAGTTAGTTTTTTGCGAGCTCTGCACAGTGTTGGTTGTGTTTTCCTAATCCTATCACTACCGCAGGCAGCTAAATAAGCTACAAGTTTGTTTTTTGCGAGCTCTGCACAGTGTTCACCTAAAGCTACCTGTAGAAGGTTGGTGGTGTTTTCCTGATCCTATCTCTACCGCAGGCAGCTAAATAAGCTACAAGTTAGTATTTTGCGAGCTCTGCACAGTGTTCACCTAAAGCCACCTGTAGAAGGTTGGTGGTGTTTTCCTGATCCTATCTCTACCGCAGGCAGCTAAATAAGCTACACGTTATTTTTTTGTGAGCTCTGCACAGTGTTCACCTAAAGCTACCTGTAGAAGGTTGGTGGTGTTTTCCTGATCCTATCACTACCGCAGGCAGCTAAATATTCTACACGTTATTTTTTTGCAAGCTCTGCACAGTGTTCGCCTAAAGCTACCTGTAGAAGGTTGGTGGTGTTTTCCTGATCCTATCACTACCGCAGGCAGATAAATAAGCTACAAGTTAGTTTTTTGCGAGCTCTGCACAGTGTTGGTTGTGTTTTCCTAATCCTATCACTACCGCAGGCAGCTAAATAAGCTACAAGTTTGTTTTTTGCGAGCTCTGCACAGTGTTCACCTAAAGCTACCTGTAGAAGGTTGGTGGGGTTTTCCTGATCCTATCTCTACCGCAGGCAGCTAAATAAGCTACAAGTTAGTATTTTGCGAGCTCTGCACAGTGTTCACCTAAAGCCACCTGTAGAAGGTTGGTGGTGTTTTCCTGATCCTATCACTACCGCAGGCAGATAAATAAGCTACAAGTTAGTTTTTTGCGAGCTCTGCACAGTGTTCACCTAAAGCTACCTGTAGAAGGTTGGTGGTGTTTTCCTGATCCTATCTCTACCGCAGGCAGCTAAATAAGCTACAAGTTATTTTTTGCGAGCTCTGCACAGTGTTCACCTAAAGCTACCTGTAGAAGGTTGGTGGTGTTTTCCTGATCCTATCACTACCACAGGCAGCTAAAAAAGCTACACCTTATTTTTTTGCGAGCTCTGCGCAGTGTTCACCTAAAGCTACCTGTAGAGGATTGGTGGTGTTTTCCTGATCCTATCACTATCGCAGGCAGCTAAAAAAGCTACAAGTTATTTTTTTGCGAGCTCTGCACAGTGTTCACCTAAAGCTACACGTAGAATGTTGGTGGTGTTTTCCTGATCCTATCACTACTGCAGGCAGCTAAATAAGCTACAAGTTAGTTTTTTGCGAGCTCTGCACAGTGTTCACCTAAAGCTACCTGTAGAAGGTTGGTATTTTCCTGATCCTATCACTACCGCAGGCAGCTAAATAAGCTACAAGTTCGTTTTTTGCGAGCTTTGCACAGTGTTCACCTAAAGCTACCTGTAGAAGGTTGGTGGTGTTTTCCTGATCCTATCACTACCGCAGGCAGCTAAAAAGGCTACAAGTTTTTTTTTGCGAGCTCTGCACAGTGTTCACCTAAAGCTACCTGTAGAAGGTTGGTATTTTCCTGATCCTATCACTACCGCAGGCAGCTAAATAAGCTACAAGTTAGTTTTTTGCAAGCTCTGCACAGTGTTGGTTGTGTTTTCCTAAACCTATCACTACCGCAGGCAGCTAAATAAGCTACAAGTTAGTTTTTTGCGAGCTCTGCACAGTGTTCACCTAAAGCTACGTGTAGAAGGTTGGTGGTGTTTTCCTGATCCTATCACTACCGCAGGCAGCTAAATAAGCTACAAGTTAGTATTTTGCGAGCTCTGCACAGTGTTCACCTAAAGCTACCTGTAGAAGGTTGGTGGTGTTTTCCTGATCCTATCACTACCGCAGGCAGCTAAATAAGCTACACGTTATTTTTTTGCGAGCTCTGCACAGTGTTCACCTAAAGCTACCTGTAGAAGGTTGGTGGTGTTTTCCTGATCCTATCACTACCGCAGGCAGCTAAATAAGATACAAGTTATTTTTTTGCGAGCTCTGCACAGTGTTCACCTAAAGCTACACGTAGAATGTTGGTGGTGTTTTCCTGATCCTATCACTACTGCAGGCAGCTAAATAAGCTACAAGTTAGTTTTTTGCGAGCTCTGCACAGTGTTCACCTAAAGCTACCTGTAGAAGGTTGGTATTTTCCTGATCCTATCACTACCGCAGGCAGCTAAATAAGCTACAAGTTCGTTTTTTGCGAGCTTTGCACAGTGTTCACCTAAAGCTACCTGTAGAAGGTTGGTGGTGTTTTCCTGATCCTATCACTACCGCAGGCAGCTAAAAAAGCTACAAGTTTTTTTTTGCGAGCTCTGCACAGTGTTCACCTAAAGCTACCTGTAGAAGGTTGGTATTTTCCTGATCCTATCACTACCGCAGGCAGCTAAATAAGCTACAAGTTAGTTTTTTGCAAGCTCTGCACAGTGTTGGTTGTGTTTTCCTAAACCTATCACTACCGCAGGCAGCTAAATAAGCTACAAGTTAGTTTTTTGCGAGCTCTGCACAGTGTTCACCTAAAGCTACGTGTAGAAGGTTGGTGGTGTTTTCCTGATCCTATCACTACCGCAGGCAGCTAAATAAGCTACAAGTTAGTATTTTGCGAGCTCTGCACAGTGTTCACCTAAAGCTACCTGTAGAAGGTTGGTGGTGTTTTCCTGATCCTATCACTACCGCAGGCAGCTAAATAAGCTACACGTTATTTTTTGTGAGCTCTGCACAGTGTTCACCTAAAGCTACCTGTAGAAGGTTGGTGGTGTTTTCCTGATCCTATCACTACCGCAGGCAGCTAAATAAGATACAAGTTTGTTTTTTGCGACTTCTGCCCAGTGTTCACCTAAAGCTACCTTTTAGAAGGTTGGTGGTGTTTTCCTGATCCTGTCACTACCGCAGGCGGCTAAATAAGCTACGAGTTATTTTTTTGCGAGCTCTGCACAGTGTTCACCTAAAGCTACCTGTAGAAGGTTGGTGGTGTTTTCCTGATTCTATCACTATCGCAGGCAGCTAACTAAGCTACAAGTTATTTTTTTGCGAGCTCTGCACAGTGTTCAACTAAAGCTACCTGTAGAAGGTTGGTGGTGTTTTCCTGATCCTATCACTACCACAGGCAGCTAAATAAGCTACACGTTATTTTTTTGCGAGCTCTGCACAGTGTTGACCTAAAGCTACCTGTAGAAGTTTGGTGGTGTTTTACTGATCCTATCACTACCGAAGGCAGCTAAATAAGCTACACGTTATTTTTTTGCGAGCTCTGCTCAGTGTTCACCTAAAGCTATCTGTAGAAGGTTGGTGGTGTTTTCCTGATCCTATCACTAACGCAGGCAGCTAAAAAAGCTACAAGTTCGTTTTTTGCTAGCTCTGCACAGTGTTCACCTAAAGCTACCTGTAGAAGGTTGGTGGTGTTTTCCTGATCCTATCACTACTGCAGGCAGCTAAAAAAGCTACAAGTTATTTTTTTGCGAGCTCTGCACAGTTTTCACCTAAAGCTACCTGTAGAAGGTTGGTGGTGTTTTCCTGATCCTATCACTAAAGCAGGCAGCTAAATAAGCTACAAGTTATTATTTTGCAAGCTCTGTGCAGTGTTCACCTAAAGCTACCTGTAGAAGGTTGGTGGTGTTTTCCTGATCCTATCACTACCGAGGGCAGCTAAATAAGTTACAAGTTCGTTTTTTGCGATCTCTGCACAGTGTTCACCTAAAGCTACCTGTAGAAGGTTGGTGGTGTTTTCCTGATTCTATCACTATCGCAGGCAGCTAAATAAGCTACAAGTTATTTTTTTGCGAGCTCTGCACAGTGTTCACCTAAAGCTACCTGTAGAAGGTTGGTGGTGTTTTCCTGATCCTATCACTAAAGCAGGCAGCTAAATAAGCTACAAGTTCGTTTTTTGCGAGCTCTGCACAGTGTTCACCTAAAGCTACCTGTAGAAGGTTGGTGGTGTTTTCCTGATCCTATCTCTACCGCAGGCAGATAAAAAAGCTACAAGTTATTTTTTTGCGAGCTCTGCACAGTGTTCACCTAAAGCTACCTGTAGAAGGTTGGTGGTGTTTTCCTGATCCTATCACTATCGCAGGCAGCTAAATAAGCTACAAGTTATTTTTTTGTGAGCTCTGCACAGTGTTCACCTAAAGCTACCCGGAGAAAGTTGGTGGTGTTTTCCTGATCCTATCACTACTGCAGGCAGCTAAATAAGCTACAAGTTAGTTTTTTGCAAGCTCTGCTCAGTGTTCACCTAAAGCTACCTGTAGAAGGTTAGTAATTTCCTGATCCTATCACTACCGAAGGCAGCTAAATAAGCTACAAGTTCGTTTTTTGCGAGCTTTGCACAGTGTTCACCTAAAGCTACCTGCAGAAGGTTGGTGGTGTTTTACTGATCCTATCACTACCGCAGACAGCTAAATAAGCTACACGTTATTTTTTTGCGAACTCTGCTCAGTGTTCACCTAAAGCTATCTGTAGAAGGTTGGTGGTGTTTTCCTGATCCTATCACTAACGCAGGCAGCTAAAAAAGCTACAAGTTCGTTTTTTGCAAGCTCTGCACAGTGTTCACCTAAAGCTACCTGTAGAAGGTTGGTGGTGTTTTCCTGATCCTATCACTACTGCAGGCAGCTAAATAAGCTACAAGTTATTTTTTTGCGAGCTCTGCACAGTGTTCACCTAAAGCTACCTGTAGAAGGTTGGTGGTGTTTTCCTGATCCTATCACTAAAGCAGGCAGCTAATTAAGCTACAAGTTCGTTTTTTGCGAGCTCTGCACATTGTTCACCTAAAGCTACCTATAGAAGGTTGGTGGTGTTTTCCTGATCCTATCTCTACCGCAGGCAGCTAAATAAGCTACAAGTTATTTTTTGCGAGCTCTGCACAGTGTTCACCTAAAGCTACCTGTAGAAGGTTGGTGGTGTTTTCCTGATCCTATCACTACCGCAGGCAGCTAAATAATCTACAAGTTAGTTTTTTGCGAGCTCTGCACAGTGTTCACCTAAAGCTACCTGTAGAAGGTTGGTGGTTTTTTCCTGATCCTATCACTACCGCAGGCAGCTAAAAAAGCTACACGTTATTTTTTTGCGAGCTCTGCACAGTGTTCACCTAAAGCTACCTGTAGAGGATTGGTGGTGTTTTCCTGATCCTATCACTACCGCAGGCAGCTAAATAAGCTACAAGTTCGTTTTTTGCGAGCTCTGCACAGTGTTCACCTAAAGCTACCTGTAGAAGGTTGGTGGTGTTTTCCTGATCCTATCACTATCGCAGGCAGCTAAATAAGCTACAAGTTATTTTTTTGTGAGCTCTGCACAGTGTTCACCTAAAGTTACCCGTAGAATGTTGGTGGTGTTTTCCTGATCCTATCACTACTGCAGGCAGCTAAATAAGCTACAAGTTCGTTTTTTGCAAGCTCTGCACAGTGTTCACCTAAAGCTACCTGTAGAAGGTTAGTAATTTCCTGATCCTATCACTACCGCAGGCAGCTAAATAAGCTACAAGTTCGTTTTTTGCGAGCTTTGCACAGTGTTCACCTAAAGCTACCTGTAGAAGGTTGGTGGTGTTTTCCTGATCCTATCACTACCGCAGGCAGCTAAATAAGCTACAAGTTATTTTTTGCGAACTCTGCACAGTGTTCACCTAAAGCTACCTGTAGAAGGTTGGTGTTTTCCTGATCCTATCACTACCGCAGGCAGCTAAATAAGATACAAGTTAGTTTTTTGCGAGCTCTGCACAGTGTTGGTTGTGTTTTCCTAATCCTATCACTACCGCAGGCAGTTAAATAAGCTACAAGTTTGTTTTTTGCGAGCTCTGCACAGTGTTCACCTAAAGCTACCTGTAGAAGGTTGGTGGTGTTTTCCTGATCCTATCTCTACCGCAGGCAGCTAAATAAGCTACAAGTTAGTATTTTGCGAGCTCTGCACAGTGTTCACCTAAAGCCACCTGTAGAAGGTTGGTGGTGTTTTCCTGATCCTATCTCTACCGCAGGCAGCTAAATAAGCTACACGTTATTTTTTTGTGAGCTCTGCACAGTGTTCACCTAAAGCTACCTGTAGAAGGTTGGTGGTGTTTTCCTGATCCTATCACTATCGCAGGCAGCTAAATAAGCTACAAGTTATTTTTTTGTGAGCTCTGCACAGTGTTCACCTAAAGCTACCCGTAGAATGTTGGTGGTGTTTTCCTGATCCTATCACTACTGCAGGCAGCTAAATAAGCTACAAGTTCGTTTTTTGCAAGCTCTGCACAGTGTTCACCTAAAGCTACCTGTAGAAGGTTAGTAATTTCCTGATCCTATCACTACCGCAGGCAGCTAAATAAGCTACAAGTTCGTTTTTTGCGAGCTTTGCACAGTGTTCACCTAAAGCTACCTGTAAAAGGTTGGTGGTGTTTTCCTGATCCTATCACTACCGCAGGCAGCTAAATAAGCTACAAGTTATTTTTTTGCGAACTCTGCACAGTGTTCACCTAAAGCTACCTGTAGAAGGTTGGTGTTTTCCTGATCCTATCACTACCGCAGGCAGCTAAATAAGCTACAAGTTAGTTTTTTGCGAGCTCTGCACAGTGTTGGTTGTGTTTTCCTAATCCTATCACTACCGCAGGCAGCTAAATAAGCTACAAGTTTGTTTTTTGCGAGCTCTGCACAGTGTTCACCTAAAGCTACCTGTAGAAGGTTGGTGGTGTTTTCCTGATCCTATCTCTACCGCAGGCAGCTAAATAAGCTACAAGTTAGTATTTTGCGAGCTCTGCACAGTGTTCACCTAAAGCCACCTGTAGAAGGTTGGTGGTGTTTTCCTGATCCTATCTCTACCGCAGGCAGCTAAATAAGCTACACGTTATTTTTTTGTGAGCTCTGCACAGTGTTCACCTAAAGCTACCTGTAGAAGGTTGGTGGTGTTTTCCTGATCCTATCACTACCGCAGGCAGCTAAATATTCTACACGTTATTTTTTTGCAAGCTCTGCACAGTGTTCGCCTAAAGCTACCTGTAGAAGGTTGGTGGTGTTTTCCTGATCCTATCACTACCGCAGGCAGATAAATAAGCTACAAGTTAGTTTTTTGCGAGCTCTGCACAGTGTTGGTTGTGTTTTCCTAATCCTATCACTACCGCAGGCAGCTAAATAAGCTACAAGTTTGTTTTTTGCGAGCTCTGCACAGTGTTCACCTAAAGCTACCTGTAGAAGGTTGGTGGGGTTTTCCTGATCCTATCTCTACCGCAGGCAGCTAAATAAGCTACAAGTTAGTATTTTGCGAGCTCTGCACAGTGTTCACCTAAAGCCACCTGTAGAAGGTTGGTGGTGTTTTCCTGATCCTATCACTACCGCAGGCAGATAAATAAGCTACAAGTTAGTTTTTTGCGAGCTCTGCACAGTGTTCACCTAAAGCTACCTGTAGAAGGTTGGTGGTGTTTTCCTGATCCTATCACTAACGCAGGCAGCTAAATAAGCTACACGTTTTTTTTGCGAGCTCTGCACAGTGTTCACCTAAAGCTACTTGTAGAAGGTTGGTGGTGTTTTCCTGATCCTATCACTACTGCAGGCAGCTAAAAAAGCTACAAGTTTGTTTTTTGCGACCTCTGCACAGTGTTCACCTAAAGCTACCTGTAGAAGGTTGGTGGTGTTTTCCTGATCCTATCACTACCGCAGGCAGCTAAATAAGCTACAAGTTATTTTTTTGCGAGATCTGCACAGTTTTCACCTAAAGCTACCTGTAGAAGGTTGGTGGTGTTCTCCTGATCCTTTCACTACCGCAGGCAGCTAAATATGCTACAAGTTTTTTTTTTGCGAGCTCTGCACAGTGTTCACCTAAAGCTACCTGTAGAAGGTTGGTGGTGTTTTCCTGATCCTATCACTACCGCAGGCAGCTAAATAAGCTACAAGTTCATTTTTTGTGAGCTCTGCATAGTGTTCATCTAAAGTTACCTTTAGAAGGTTGGTGGTGTTTTCCTGAGCCTATCACTACCGCAGGCAGCTAAATAAGCTACACGTTATTTTTTTGTGAGCTCTGCGCAGTGTTCACCTAAAGCTACCTGTAGAAGTTTGGTGGTGTTTTCCTGATCCTATCACTACCACAGGCAGCTAAATAATCTACAAGTTAGTTTTTTGTGAGCTCTGCACAGTGTTCACCTAAAGCTACCTGTAGAAGGTTGGTGGTGTTTTCCTGATCCTATCACTACCGCAGGCAGCTAAATAAGATACAAGTTATTTTTTTGCGAGCTCTGCACAGTGTTCACCTAAAGCTACACGTAGAATGTTGGTGGTGTTTTCCTGATCCTATCACTACTGCAGGCAGCTAAATAAGCTACAAGTTAGTTTTTTGCGAGCTCTGCACAGTGTTCACCTAAAGCTACCTGTAGAAGGTTGGTATTTTCCTGATCCTATCACTACCGCAGGCAGCTAAATAAGCTACAAGTTTGTTTTTTGCGAGCTTTGCACAGTGTTCACCTAAAGCTACCTGTAGAAGGTTGGTGGTGTTTTCCTGATCCTATCACTACCGCAGGCAGCTAAAAAAGCTACAAGTTTTTTTTTGCGAGCTCTGCACAGTGTTCACCTAAAGCTACCTGTAGAAGGTTGGTATTTTCCTGATCCTATCACTACCGCAGGCAGCTAAATAAGCTACAAGTTAGTTTTTTGCAAGCTCTGCACAGTGTTGGTTGTGTTTTCCTAAACCTATCACTACCGCAGGCAGCTAAATAAGCTACAAGTTAGTTTTTTGCGAGCTCTGCACAGTGTTCACCTAAAGCTACGTGTAGAAGGTTGGTGGTGTTTTCCTGATCCTATCACTACCGCAGGCAGCTAAATAAGCTACAAGTTAGTATTTTGCGAGCTCTGCACAGTGTTCACCTAAAGCTACCTGTAGAAGGTTGGTGGTGTTTTCCTGATCCTATCACTACCGCAGGCAGCTAAATAAGCTACACGTTATTTTTTGTGAGCTCTGCACAGTGTTCACCTAAAGCTACCTGTAGAAGGTTGGTGGTGTTTTCCTGATCCTATCACTACCGCAGGCAGCTAAATAAGATACAAGTTTGTTTTTTGCGACTTCTGCCCAGTGTTCACCTAAAGCTACCTTTTAGAAGGTTGGTGGTGTTTTCCTGATCCTGTCACTACCGCAGGCGGCTAAATAAGCTACGAGTTATTTTTTTGCGAGCTCTGCACAGTGTTCACCTAAAGCTACCTGTAGAAGGTTGGTGGTGTTTTCCTGATTCTATCACTATCGCAGGCAGCTAACTAAGCTACAAGTTATTTTTTTGCGAGCTCTGCACAGTGTTCAACTAAAGCTACCTGTAGAAGGTTGGTGGTGTTTTCCTGATCCTATCACTACCACAGGCAGCTAAATAAGCTACACGTTATTTTTTTGCGAGCTCTGCACAGTGTTGACCTAAAGCTACCTGTAGAAGTTTGGTGGTGTTTTACTGATCCTATCACTACCGAAGGCAGCTAAATAAGCTACACGTTATTTTTTTGCGAGCTCTGCTCAGTGTTCACCTAAAGCTATCTGTAGAAGGTTGGTGGTGTTTTCCTGATCCTATCACTAACGCAGGCAGCTAAAAAAGCTACAAGTTCGTTTTTTGCTAGCTCTGCACAGTGTTCACCTAAAGCTACCTGTAGAAGGTTGGTGGTGTTTTCCTGATCCTATCACTACTGCAGGCAGCTAAAAAAGCTACAAGTTATTTTTTTGCGAGCTCTGCACAGTTTTCACCTAAAGCTACCTGTAGAAGGTTGGTGGTGTTTTCCTGATCCTATCACTAAAGCAGGCAGCTAAATAAGCTACAAGTTATTATTTTGCAAGCTCTGTGCAGTGTTCACCTAAAGCTACCTGTAGAAGGTTGGTGGTGTTTTCCTGATCCTATCACTACCGAGGGCAGCTAAATAAGTTACAAGTTCGTTTTTTGCGATCTCTGCACAGTGTTCACCTAAAGCTACCTGTAGAAGGTTGGTGGTGTTTTCCTGATTCTATCACTATCGCAGGCAGCTAAATAAGCTACAAGTTATTTTTTTGCGAGCTCTGCACAGTGTTCACCTAAAGCTACCTGTAGAAGGTTGGTGGTGTTTTCCTGATCCTATCACTAAAGCAGGCAGCTAAATAAGCTACAAGTTCGTTTTTTGCGAGCTCTGCACAGTGTTCACCTAAAGCTACCTGTAGAAGGTTGGTGGTGTTTTCCTGATCCTATCTCTACCGCAGGCAGATAAAAAAGCTACAAGTTATTTTTTTGCGAGCTCTGCACAGTGTTCACCTAAAGCTACCTGTAGAAGGTTGGTGGTGTTTTCCTGATCCTATCACTATCGCAGGCAGCTAAATAAGCTACAAGTTATTTTTTTGTGAGCTCTGCACAGTGTTCACCTAAAGCTACCCGGAGAAAGTTGGTGGTGTTTTCCTGATCCTATCACTACTGCAGGCAGCTGAATAAGTTACAAGTTCGTTTTTTGCGATCTCTGCACAGTGTTCACCTAAAGCTACCTGTAGAAGGTTGGTGGTGTTTTCCTGATCCTATCTCTACCGCAGGCAGATAAAAAAGCTACAAGTTCGTTTTTTGCGAGCTTTGCACAGTGTTCACCTAAAGCTACCTGCAGAAGGTTGGTGGTGTTTTACTGATCCTATCACTACCGCAGACAGCTAAATAAGCTACACGTTATTTTTTTGCGAACTCTGCTCAGTGTTCACCTAAAGCTATCTGTAGAAGGTTGGTGGTGTTTTCCTGATCCTATCACTAACGCAGGCAGCTAAAAAAGCTACAAGTTCGTTTTTTGCAAGCTCTGCACAGTGTTCACCTAAAGCTACCTGTAGAAGGTTGGTGGTGTTTTCCTGATCCTATCACTACTGCAGGCAGCTAAATAAGCTACAAGTTATTTTTTTGCGAGCTCTGCACAGTGTTCACCTAAAGCTACCTGTAGAAGGTTGGTGGTGTTTTCCTGATCCTATCACTAAATCAGGCAGCTAATTAAGCTACAAGTTCGTTTTTTGCGAGCTCTGCACATTGTTCACCTAAAGCTACCTGTAGAAGGTTGGTGGTGTTTTCCTGATCCTATCTCTACCGCAGGCAGCTAAATAAGCTACAAGTTATTTTTTGCGAGCTCTGCACAGTGTTCACCTAAAGCTACCTGTAGAAGGTTGGTGGTGTTTTCCTGATCCTATCACTACCGCAGGCAGCTAAATAATCTACAAGTTAGTTTTTTGCGAGCTCTGCACAGTGTTCACCTAAAGCTACCTGTAGAAGGTTGGTGGTTTTTTCCTGATCCTATCACTACCGCAGGCAGCTAAAAAAGCTACACGTTATTTTTTTGCGAGCTCTGCACAGTGTTCACCTAAAGCTACCTGTAGAGGATTGGTGGTGTTTTCCTGATCCTATCACTACCGCAGGCAGCTAAATAAGCTACAAGTTCGTTTTTTGCGAGCTCTGCACAGTGTTCACCTAAAGCTACCTGTAGAAGGTTGGTGGTGTTTTCCTGATCCTATCACTATTGCAGGCAGCTAAATAAGCTACAAGTTATTTTTTTGTGAGCTCTGCACAGTGTTCACCTAAAGTTACCCGTAGAATGTTGGTGGTGTTTTCCTGATCCTATCACTACTGCAGGCAGCTAAATAAGCTACAAGTTCGTTTTTTGCAAGCTCTGCACAGTGTTCACCTAAAGCTACCTGTAGAAGGTTAGTAATTTCCTGATCCTATCACTACCGCAGGCAGCTAAATAAGCTACAAGTTCGTTTTTTGCGAGCTTTGCACAGTGTTCACCTAAAGCTACCTGTAGAAGGTTGGTGGTGTTTTCCTGATCCTATCACTACCGCAGGCAGCTAAATAAGCTACAAGTTATTTTTTGCGAACTCTGCACAGTGTTCACCTAAAGCTACCTGTAGAAGGTTGGTGTTTTCCTGATCCTATCACTACCGCAGGCAGCTAAATAAGATACAAGTTAGTTTTTTGCGAGCTCTGCACAGTGTTGGTTGTGTTTTCCTAATCCTATCACTACCGCAGGCAGTTAAATAAGCTACAAGTTTGTTTTTTGCGAGCTCTGCACAGTGTTCACCTAAAGCTACCTGTAGAAGGTTGGTGGTGTTTTCCTGATCCTATCTCTACCGCAGGCAACTAAATAAGCTACAAGTTAGTATTTTGCGAGCTCTGCACAGTGTTCACCTAAAGCCACCTGTAGAAGGTTGGTGGTGTTTTCCTGATCCTATCTCTACCGCAGGCAGCTAAATAAGCTACACGTTATTTTTTTGTGAGCTCTGCACAGTGTTCACCTAAAGCTACCTGTAGAAGGTTGGTGGTGTTTTCCTGATCCTATCACTATCGCAGGCAGCTAAATAAGCTACAAGTTATTTTTTTGTGAGCTCTGCACAGTGTTCACCTAAAGCTACCCGTAGAATGTTGGTGGTGTTTTCCTGATCCTATCACTACTGCAGGCAGCTAAATAAGCTACAAGTTCGTTTTTTGCAAGCTCTGCACAGTGTTCACCTAAAGCTACCTGTAGAAGGTTAGTAATTTCCTGATCCTATCACTACCGCAGGCAGCTAAATAAGCTACAAGTTCGTTTTTTGCGAGCTTTGCACAGTGTTCACCTAAAGCTACCTGTAAAAGGTTGGTGGTGTTTTCCTGATCCTATCACTACCGCAGGCAGCTAAATAAGCTACAAGTTATTTTTTTGCGAACTCTGCACAGTGTTCACCTAAAGCTACCTGTAGAAGGTTGGTGTTTTCCTGATCCTATCACTACCGCAGGCAGCTAAATAAGCTACAAGTTAGTTTTTTGCGAGCTCTGCACAGTGTTGGTTGTGTTTTCCTAATCCTATCACTACCGCAGGCAGCTAAATAAGCTACAAGTTTGTTTTTTGCGAGCTCTGCACAGTGTTCACCTAAAGCTACCTGTAGAAGGTTGGTGGTGTTTTCCTGATCCTATCTCTACCGCAGGCAGCTAAATAAGCTACAAGTTAGTATTTTGCGAGCTCTGCACAGTGTTCACCTAAAGCCACCTGTAGAAGGTTGGTGGTGTTTTCCTGATCCTATCTCTACCGCAGGCAGCTAAATAAGCTACACGTTATTTTTTTGTGAGCTCTGCACAGTGTTCACCTAAAGCTACCTGTAGAAGGTTGGTGGTGTTTTCCTGATCCTATCACTACCGCAGGCAGCTAAATATTCTACACGTTATTTTTTTGCAAGCTCTGCACAGTGGTCGCCTAAAGCTACCTGTAGAAGGTTGGTGGTGTTTTCCTGATCCTATCACTACCGCAGGCAGATAAATAAGCTACAAGTTAGTTTTTTGCGAGCTCTGCACAGTGTTGGTTGTGTTTTCCTAATCCTATCACTACCGCAGGCAGCTAAATAAGCTACAAGTTAGTATTTTGCGAGCTCTGCACAGTGTTCACCTAAAGCCACCTGTAGAAGGTTGGTGGTGTTTTCCTGATCCTATCACTACCGCAGGCAGATAAATAAGCTACAAGTTAGTTTTTTGCGAGCTCTGCACAGTGTTCACCTAAAGCTACCTGTAGAAGATTGGTGGTGTTTTCCTGATCCTATCACTAACGCAGGCAGCTAAATAAGCTACACGTTTTTTTTGCGAGCTCTGCACAGTGTTCACCTAAAGCTACTTGTAGAAGGTTGGTGGTGTTTTCCTGATCCTATCACTACTGCAGGCAGCTAAAAAAGCTACAAGTTTGTTTTTTGCGACCTCTGCACAGTGTTCACCTAAAGCTACCTGTAGAAGGTTGGTGGTGTTTTCCTGATCCTATCACTACCGCAGGCAGCTAAATAAGCTACAAGTTATTTTTTTGCGAGATCTGCACAGTTTTCACCTAAAGCTACCTGTAGAAGGTTGGTGGTGTTCTCCTGATCCTATCACTACCGCAGGCAGCTAAATATGCTACAAGTTTTTTTTTTGCGAGCTCTGCACAGTGTTCACCTAAAGCTACCTGTAGAAGGTTGGTGGTGTTTTCCTGATCCTATCACTACCGCAGGCAGCTAAATAAGCTACAAGTTCATTTTTTGTGAGCTCTGCATAGTGTTCATCTAAAGCTACCTTTAGAAGGTTGGTGGTGTTTTCCTGAGCCTATCACTACCGCAGGCAGCTAAATAAGCTGCAAGTTAATTTTTTGCGAGCCCTGCACAGTGTTCACCTAAAGCTACCTGTAGAAGGTTGGTGGTGTTTTCCTGATTCTATCACTACCGCAGGCAGCTAAATAAGCTACACGTTATTTTTTTGTGAGCTCTGCGCAGTGTTCACCTAAAGCTACCTGTAGAAGTTTGGTGGTGTTTTCCTGATCCTATCACTACCACAGGCAGCTAAATAATCTACAAGTTAGTTTTTTGTGAGCTCTGCACAGTGTTCACCTAAAGCTACCTGTAGAAGGTTGGTGGTGTTTTCCTAAACTTATCACTATCGCAGGTAGCTAAATAAGCTACAAGTTATTTTTTTGCGAGCTCTGCACAGTGTTCACCTAAAGCTACCTGTAGAAGGTTGGTGGTGTTCTCCTGATCCTATCACTACCGCAGGCAGCTAAATAAGCTACAGGTTTGTTTTTTGCGAGCTCTGCACAGTGTTCATCTAAAGCTACCTGTAGAAGGTTGGTGGTGTTTTCCTGAGCCTATCACTACTGCAGGCAGCTAAATAAGCTGCAAGTTAGTTTTTTGCGAGCTCTGCACAGTGTTCACCCAAAGCTACCTGTAGAAGATTGGTGGTGTTTTCCTGATCCTATCACTACTGCAGGCAGCTAAATAAGCTACAAGTTAGTTTTTTGCGAGCTCTGCACAGTTTTTACCTTAAGCTACCTGTAAAAGGTTGGTGGTGTTTTCCTGATCCTATCACTACCGCAGGCAGCTAAATAAGCTACACGTTATTTTGTTTGCGAGCTCTGCACAGTGTTCACCTAAAGCTACCTGTAGAAGGTTGGTGGTGTTCTCATACTACAGGCAGGCAGTTGAGTTTGCTAACTGGAGTATCAGTATATATATATATATATATATATATATATATATATATATATATGTATATGTATATATATATATATATATATATATATATATATATATATATATATATATATATATATATATATATATATATATATATATATATATATATATATATAAATCCCAGCTTAGTGCAGCTACAGGCCATTAGTATGTCTGGAAGGCCAACAAGGAGAGGCAGACAGTAACAAGACAATAAAATAGGGCAAGCAGGCTCTGTGTCTAGAGGCAACAGTGCTGGTCGTGGAGGCAGTGCATCTTCATCAGCACGTGGCCGTGGGACACGCTTGGCCTTTTTTTTGGCAGCTGGCCGTGTTGAGCTGCAACATGCGGAAGACTTGGTCGAGTGGATGACCAAGCCATCCTCATCCTCCTCATCCTCTCTCACCAATGCTCAGGGTAGTTTGTTTGGCAAACCAGCTGCCAACGCGGCCTCTTCCCTCTGCTCAGTGGCATCAGTGACTCCTTCCCTAGCCCCATCATGTCTTCCTGAGGAGTCCCTCGAACTGTTTGACCACAGTGTTGGGTAAATGCTCCAGGAGGATGCCCAGCGTTTAGAAGGCTCTGATGATGATACTGAGCTAGATGAAGGCAGTAACGTGAGCACGGACAGAGGGGGTGCCCAAGAAGGACAGCAATCTGGCAGTCATGCTCCCCCTGCTGCAGCATACTGCCAGGTTTGCTCCAGTGATGAGGAGGGAGGGGATGATGAGGTCATTGACTCAACGTGGGTGCCTGATAGGAGAGAGGAGGAGGAGGAGGCACATCACCAACGAGGCAGGATGACTGCATCACACCCAAAGCTCCGCATGTACAGGGCGCTGCTGTCTCTGCGCGTTATTCCAAAAGTTCTTTGGTGTGGGCCTTTTTTCGAGACGAGTGCATCAGATCGCACCGCTTGCAACATGTGTCTCAAGCATATCTCGCGTGGCCAAAACATCTCCCGCTTGGGCACCACATGCTTGACCAGACATATGTTGATCTGCCATGCAGTTCGTTGGCAAGCGTATTTAAAAGACCCACACCAAAGAACGAAGAGGACCTCTCCTTGCTCCTCATCAGCTGAGATCTCCAACCCCACTATACCTTCAGTCCTCTCTGAGACCTGCACTGAGAGGAATGAAGGTGTAGAATTAGGTGTGTCACAACCAAGTACTTGTGGGCAATCTGCTTTCGGTACACCAACGTCAGATTGTACCAGGCTAATTTCCCTGCCCCAGCTGCTGCACCGCCAAAAGAAGTACGCTCCCAGCCATCCACATGCCCAGCGGTTGAATGCTAGCTTAGCAAAATTGCTAGCACTTCAACTGCTGCCTTTTCAGTTGGTAGACTCTGCCCCCTTCCGTGAGTTTGTGGATTGTGTTCATTCCTCAATGGCAGGTACCCAAACGCCACTTTTTCTCACGGAAGGCGATTCCGGCTCTCTACCGGCATGGGGAAGGCAATGTCCATGCCTCGCTGGACAGGGCGGTCAGTGTTAAGGTGCATATTACCGCTGACTCATGGTCCAGCAGGCATGGACAGGGATGTTACCTAAGTTTCACCACGCATTGGGTGACTCTTCTGGCAGCTGGGAAGGATGCAGGACAAGGTGCAGTAGTGTTGGAGGTTGTTCCGCCACCACGCCTCCAAAATGCCATAACTAATGATTGTGACACACCTCTCTCTTCCACCCCCTCCTCTTCTTCTTCCTCCATGGCCTCTTCCTGTGCTTTGTCCTCGGAACCAGCGGTGCTCCGTAGGCGTTCAAGGGGCTAAGCAAGTATGCAGCCCAAAAGATGCCATGCGGTGCTTGAGCTGGTGTGCTTGGGGGACAGGTGCCACACTGGGGCAGAGGTTCTGTCAGCTCTGCAGGGGCAGGTTCAGAGGTGGTTGACGCCACGCCAACTTAAGGTAGGAATAGTGGTTTGCGACAATGGCACCAACTTCCTCTCTGCCCTCCGACAGGGACAAATGACCCATGTGCCCTGTTTGGCTCACGTCCTTAACTTGGTGGTGCAGCGGTTCTTGGGCAGGTACCTGGGCTTACAGGATGTCCTGAGGCAGGCCAGGAAAGTCTGTGTGCCTTTCCGCCGGTCATATAATGCCAGTGCTCACTGGCAGACCTCCAAAAGGAGTTTAACCTGCCCAAGAACAGCCTAATCTGCAACAAGCCCACCAGGTGGAACTCAACGTTGGCCATGCTGCAGCGGCTGCACACACAGCAGAGGGCCATCAATGAGTACCTGTGCGACTATGGCACCAGGACAGGGTCAGGGGAGCTTGTCTTTTTTTCCCCACGCCAGTGGGCCAAGATCAGGGATGCATGCACTGTCCTGTCACCATTTGAGGAGGCCACAAGGATGCTGAGCAGTGACAGTGCATGCATCAGTGACACTGCCCCCCCTTGTCCACCTGTTGGAGCACACGCTGCGTGGAATAATGGACAGGGCACTTGAGGCAGAACAGAGGCAGGAAGAGGAGGACTTCCTTAGCTCTCAAGGCCCCCTTTATCCAAACAGTGTTCCTGCGTGCCTGCCGATCACACAGGAAGAGGAGGAGGATTGTGTCAGTATGGAGGTGGAGCCTGGCACTCAGTATCAGCAGCAGTCTTTAAGTGATCAGTCCCAAGAAACACATGGACTTGTACGTGGCTGGGAGGAGGTGGCTGTGGACCATGTCGTCCTTAGTGACCCAGAGGACTCTGGACCGAATGCCTCAGCAAACCTACGCTGCATGGCCTCCCTGATCCTGAAAAGCCTGCGTAAGGATCCTCGTATTCGTGGTATCAAGGAGAAGGACCAATACTGGCTGGCAACCCTCCCTGATCCACATTACAAGGGTAAGGTTGCGGACTTTATCTTGCTGTCGCAGAGGGAGCAGAGGATAAAACATCTTCGGGAGGCCTTGCAGAAAGGTCTGTGCAACGCATTCCCAGAGACTGGGAGGTTACAAACTCTTGTTTCTGGACAACATGTTGCTGAGGCTTCGGTCAGTCAAAGAAGGAGCGGTGGAGAAGGTGGCCATCTGACCGATGCGTTCAGACAATTTTTTAGTCCGCAGCCCCAAGGTATGATCGGTTCCAGCAACCATCGCCAGCGTCTGTTTTACATGGTGCAGGAATACCTAGAGGCAAGATCTGACTTGGACACCTTTCCCACTGAAAATCCTTTGGGTTACTGGGTCTTGAGGATGGATCACTGGCCAGAGCTTGCACAGTATGCAATTGAGCTACTGGCCTGTCCTGCAACCAGCGTTCTTTCGGAACGCACATTCAGTGCTGCTGGAGGCTTTGTAACCAATCACAGGGTGCATCTGTCCACCGACTCGGTCGATCGACTGACCTTCATAAAAGTGAATCAGTCTTGGATCACCACCAGCTACCAAGCACCTGATGCTGATGTAACCGAATATTTTTTTTTAAAATCTCAGATCCCTTCAAAGACTGCCTATGCTGATGCTGAGTGACCATCCTGAGTAATTATCCTCTTCCCCCTCAATGATCACGCTGATAGCTTGTAAGAACATTTTTGGTTCTGGGCGCCGCCACCAGTGCCTAAGGCCCAATTTTTTAGCCCCTGTTTAACAGGGGCATGTAATTATAATTTTTGATGCAATACTTTGCAGCAGGGCTCGTTCCTGCGTTCCAACTAGAGTATCTGTGAGGGGTTGCAGTGTTGTGGCACCAGCACCAGTGCCTAAGGCCCAATTTTTCAGCCCCTGTTTAACAGGGGCGTGTAATTACAATTTTTGATGCAACACTTTGCAGCAGGGCTCGTTCCTGCGTTCCAACTAGAGTATCTGTGAGGGGTTGCAGTGTTGTGGCACCAGCACCAGTGCATAAGGCCCAATTTTTCAGCTCCTGTTTAACAGGGGCGTGTGATTACAATTTTTGGTGCAATACTTTGCAGCAGGGCTCGTTCCTGCGTTCCAACTAGAGTATCTGTGTGGGGTTGCAGTGTTGTGGCACCAGCACCAGTGCCTAAGGCCCAATTTTTCAGCCCCTGTTTAACAGGGGCGTGTAATTACAATTTTTGATGCAATACTTTGCAGCTGGGCTCGTTCCTGCGTTCCAACTAGAGTATCTGTGAGGGGTTGCAGTGTTGTGGCACCAGCACCAGTGCCTAAGGCCCAATTTTTAAGCCCCTGTTCAACAGGGGCATGTAATTACAATTCTTAATCGAATATTTCACAGCAGGGCCCGTTTCTGCGCCCACCAAGAGCGAGTGAGGACTTACAGTGTTGTGGCACCATCACCACCACCACCACCAAAGGCCCAATTTTTCTGCCCCTGTTCAACAGGGGCATGTAATTATAATTCTTGATCTAATATTTCACAGCAGGGCCCTGTGAGGGCTTACCGTGTTGTGGCCACAACAACACCTAAGACCCAAATTTCTGCTGAGTATTTAGGGCAGGCCCCTACTTTCAAACATCCAACTTACAAACGACTCCTACTTGCAAAAGGAAGGGGACAACAGGAAGTGAGATGAAATCTACCCCTAGGAAGGGAAATTCTCTCCTGTAAGAGTTAATATGGGAAAAACATTTCTCCTTTCCACAGATGCTTTATCACCAATCATTGTTTCACAAAAAACCCCAAATTTTCAAAAAACATTTGTCATTGGGACAAAAAGTGAGGTGAAATCTTCTGAAGAGGAGCACAGACAGCAAAACAAATGTCACAGGGTTGATAACCCTTCCCTATGTTTTCCAAAAAGCTTAAAATAGATTTTTTGGCTGGAGCTAAAAACGTTAAAAATTTACCAGTTCAAAATTACAAACAGATTCTACTTAACAACAAACCTACAGTCCCTGTCTTGCTGGCACCGCCTGTATACTGCTGTTCAGAGTACAGAGCCTGTAGACTGCTGTTTCCTTTTTTAATTTGGGTGCGGGGTCCCCCTTAATATCCAAAGGGCCTGGTAATGGACTGGGGGGTACCCATGCCGTTTGTCACACTGATTTTCATCCATATTGCCAGGACCCGACATTACATTAAAGCCGCCATCAGTTTTAAATGACTTTTTTTCCTTTAAAAATGACATTTTGTGCAGGGACTGTTCTAAGCACGGGAAACATGCGCCACTTTACAGGCATACTATAGACACCCCCCCCCCCCGGTACGATATTTAAAGGAATATTTCACTTTTTTTTTACTTTAAGCATCATTAAAATCAATGCTCCCGAAAAAAACGTTAGTTTTTAAAAGTTTTTTTTGCATTGATACATGTCCCCTGGGGCAGGACCCGGGTCCCCAAACCCTTTTTAGGACAATACCATGCAAATTAGCCTTTAAAATTAGCAATTCTGATTTTGAACGTTCAAGTCCCATAGACGTCAATGGGGTTCTAACGTCGTGCGAATTTTCGGTCCGTTCGCCGGTTCTGGTGCGAACCGAACCGGGGGGTGTTCGGCTCATCCCTAATTATTAGTATGAGAACACCAGCAATTGTCTTCAGGTGGCTTTAGGTGCACACTGTGCAGAGGGTGCACTACACTAACTGTAAATACTGTAGCTGCCTGCCTCTGGTATTAATAGGAGCAGAACAAGAGCAATTATCTCCAGGTAGCTTTAGGTGCACACTGTGCAGAGGACGCACTGCACTAACTGTAAATACTGTAGCTGCCTTCCTGTGGTATTAATAGGATCAGAAGAACACCAATAATTTTCTTCAGGTAGCTTTAGGTGCACACTGTGCAGAAGACGCACTACACTAACCTGTAAATACTACAGCTGCCTGTGGTACTGTACTAATAGGGTCAGAAGAACACCACTAATTTTCTTCAGGTACCTTTAGGTGCACACTGTGCAGAGGACGCACTACACTAACTTGTAAATACTACAGCTGCCTGTGGTACTGTACTTATAGGATCAGAAGAACATCACTAATTTTCTTCAGGTAGCTTTAGGTGCACGCTGTGCAGAGGATGCACTACACTAACTGTAAATACTGTAGCTGCCTGCCTGTGGTATTAATAGGATCAGAAGAACACCACTAATTTTCTTCAGGTAGCTTTAGGTGCACACTGTGCAGAGGACACAGTGCACTAACTGTAAATACTGTAGCTGCCTGCCTGTGGTATTAATAGGAGTAGAACAACAGCAATTGTCTGCAGGTAGCTTTAGGTGCACACTGTGCAGAGGATGCACTACACTAACTGTAAATACTGTAGCTGCCTGCCTGTGGTATTAATAGGATCAGAAGAACACCACTAATTTTCTTCAGGTAGCTTTAGGTGCACACTGTGCAGAGGACGCACTACACTAACTTTTAAATACTACAGCTGCCTGTGGTACTGTACAAATAGGATCAGAAGAACACCACTAATTTTCTTCAGGTAGCTTTAGGTGCACACTGTGCAGAGGACACAGTGCACTAACTGTAAATACTGTAGCTGCCTGCCTGTGGTATTAATAGGAGTAGAACAACAGCAATTGTCTGCAGGTAGCTTTAGGTGCACACTGTGCAGAGGATGCACTACACTAACTGTAAATACTGTAGCTGCCTGCCTGTGGTATTAATAGGATCAGAAGAACACCACTAATTTTCTTCAGGTAGCTTTAGGTGCACACTGTGCAGAGGACGCACTACACTAACTTTTAAATACTACAGCTGCCTGTGGTACTGTACAAATAGGATCAGAAGAACACCACTAATTTTCTTCAGGTAGCTTTAGGTGCACACTGTGCAGAGAACGCACTACACTAATTTGTAAATACTGCAGCTGCCTGCGGTACTGTACTAATAGGATCAGAAGAACACCACACATTTTGTTTTGGTAGCTTTAGGTACACACTGTGCAGAGGACGCACTAAACTAACTTGTAAATACTGCAGCTGCCTGCGGTACTGTACTAATAGGATCAGAAGAACACTGCTAATTTTCTTCAGGTAGCTTTAGGTGCACACTGTGCAGAGGACGCACTACACTAACTTGTAAAAACTGCAGCTGCCTGTGGTACTGTAATAATAGGATCAGAAGAACACCACTAATTTTCTTCAGGTAGCTTTAGGTGCACACTGGGCAGAGGACGCACTACACTAACTTGTAAATACTACAGCTTCCTGTGGTACTGTACTAATAGAATCAGAAGAACACCACTAATTTTCTTCAGGTAGCTTTAGGTGCACACTGTGCAGAGGACGCACTAAACTAACTTGTAAATATTACAGCTGCCTGCAGTACTGTACTAAAAGGATCAGAAGAACACCACAAATTTTGTTTTGGCTAGGTTTAGGTGCACACTGTGCAGAGGATGCACTGAACTAACTTGTAAATACTGCAGCTGCCTGCGGTACTGTACTAATAGGATCAGAAGAACACTGCTAATTTTCTTCAGGTAGCTTTAGGTGCACACTGTGCAGAGGACGCACTACACTAACTTGTAAATACTGCAGCTGCCTGTGGTACTGTACTAATAGGATCAGAAGAACACCACTAATTTTCTTCAGGTAGCTTTAGGTGCACACTGTGCAGAGGATGCACTAAACTAACTTGTAAATACTACAGCTGCCTGCGGTACTGTACTAAAAGGATCAGAACAACACCACTAATTTTCTTCAGGTAGCTTTAGGTGCACACTGTGCAGAGGACGCACTACACTAACTGTAAATAATGTCACTAATAGGACTAATAGGATCAGAAGAACACCAGCAATTTTCTTCAGGTAGCTGTAAATACCGTAAAAACACCTGCCTGCCTGTCAGTAGTAGGAAGAGAATAACAGGAACGGATCTAGCTAAACTGAATACAGTGTATATATTTATATATATATATATATATACACAATACACTGTAAGTGCAGCTAACTGACTCGCCTGCGTACTCTATCTAACTTAAATCAAATGACACTGTTTCTCTGTCTATCTCTCTCTCTCTCAACGCCGGAACACACTACACAGGGCCGCCATGTAGGCGGCCTTATATAGTGTGGGGAGTGTACTAAACCCCCTGAGCCATAATTGGCCAAAGCCACCCTGGCTTTGGCCAATTACGGCTCTCTGTACAGACAGCGCTGTGATTGGCCAAGCATGCTGGTCATAGTGCATGCTTGGCCAATCATCAGCCAGCAATGCACTGCGATGCCGCAGTGAATTATGGGCCGTGAGGCACCACTCGAATTTGGCACGATTCGAACACGAAGCTCATCCCTAATTGTGAATTATGTAAGCATGGTGTGAGGATTAATAGAAACAAGAGATGTATAGAAGTATGTTGAGGTATGTGTCTTGAAGTGTACTAGGGAAATATACATTATATGAGCCTGATTTGTGGAAGCCTTTGTTCTTGTGTGCCATGGTTCTATTTGAGAATTGAGGGTTGTAAAAAGATGTATGAGCTACGGGAGGTGACTAGGGAAGTGTGATCAGGGACTAAGAAATTTATGGGTGTTTTAGAGGGGAGTAAAGAATCAAAAGTGGTAAGTGAATTGAATGAAGTGTACAGTGAATAATATGGGACAATGTGCGTTAAAAAGAACTGGTGAATTTGCAGAAAGATGTAGCATGTTGTATAATGATACCGCACGGACACCGGCACGCACACCAGCACCCCCAGGCACATGCAGACCAGCGGCCACAGGCGGACGCGCGCCAACGCAAACACATGAGCGCGTCCCAATACCACCGCGCACACCAGGGCTAGCCGGACCATGCACACCAGTGCCCACAGATGCACGTGCACCAGCGCGCACAGGAACACGCGTACCAACACGCACCAGCGCCCAACCAGGTAACCTCTCTGACAGTTCCCCTCCTCAAGGGCAGACTCCGGATGCCCAGTTGGGCTAACTTGGAGGCATGTGAATCCTTGAATGCTTGCAAGAGTTCTCTGGCATGTAGGTTTCTTTCGGGCTCCCACGAGTTGTCTTCAGGACCATACCCTTTCCGCTTAATGATGAATTGGGTTTGATTGCGTCTCCTCCTGCAATCTAGAATTGCTTCCACTTCGAATTCCTCCTCGTTGTTAACTAGAATAGGCTTGGGTGGGCCGATACTACGGTCGACAAAAGAATTGGGAGTAACTGGTTTCCGGAGAGACATGTGAATGCACCTTCAGAGAGTTAGGCAGGTCAAGTTCGTAGGTGACGTTGTTAATTTTTCTTTTCACCAGGAAAGGACCCAAAAACTTATGCCGCGTACACACGGTCGGACTTTCCGGCATACTTGGTCCGGCGGACCAGAGTGTGCCGGACAATCCGCCCGTGTGTAGGCTCCGGCGGACTTTTCCGGCGGACTTTTTTCCCAAAAGCCCGCCGGACCTAGATTTGAAACAAACTTTAAATCTTTCCGTCGGACTCAGTTTCGGGCGGAAAGTCCGCTCGTGTGTGTGCTGGTCCGACGGAAAGCCCGCTCGTGTGTATGCTGGTCCGACGGACCAGATACGACACGAGGACAGGGTATTGCATCTCGCGCTCGCTGCAATAGGAAAAACAAATTTTCCTATTGCGGCGAGCGCGGAGCATACCAGGCCCTTAGGTCTGGTATGGATTATAAAGGGAAGCCCCTACGCCGAAAAACGGCGTGGGGTCCCCCCTAAAATCCATACCAGACCCCGATCCGAGCACTCAGCCTGGCCGGTCAGGAAAGGGGGTGGGGACGAGCGAGCGCCCCCCCCCCTCCTGAACTGTACCAGGCCGCATGCCCTCAACATGGGGGGGTGGGTGCTTTGGGGGAGGGGGCGCCCTGCGCCCCCCCCCCAAAGCACCTTGTCCCCATGTTGATGAGGACAAGGGCCTCTTCCCGACAACCCTGGCCGTTGGTTGTCGGGGTCTGCGGGCGGGGGCTTATCGGAATCTGGGAGCCCCCTTTAATAAGGGGGCCCCCAGATCCCGGCCCCCCACCCTATGTAAATGAGTATGGGGTACATGGTACCCCTACCCATTTACCTAGGAAAAAAGTGTAAGTAATAAAACACACTACACAGGTTTTTAAAATATTTTATTAAACAGCTCCGGGGGGGGGATCTTCCTCCGGCTTCGGGGGTCTTCTTCCGGCTTCGGGGTTCCCTCCGCTTCATCTTCTCCCGGCGTCCGGTTGGTTCTTCTCCGCTCTCCGGCCTCTTCTCCCGGTGTCCCAGGTCTTCGGCCGGCCCCTCCGCTGTCTTCATGTAGCTCTATTGCCAGCGGAGGTCCGGACTTCTGGGCTTCTGGGCTTCTTGTCTTCTTGTCCCGCCCCCCTCCCCCAAAACACCCACCCCCCATGTTGAGGGCATGCGGCCTGGTACGGTTCAGGAGGGGGGGCGCTCACTCGTCCCCACCCCCTTTCCTGACCGGCCAGGCTGCGTGCTCGGATTGGGGTCTGGTATGGATTTTAGGGGGGGCCCCACGCCGTTTTTTCGGCGTAGGGGTTCCCCTTTATAATCCATACCAGACCTAAGGGCCTGGTATGCCCCGCGACGGGGCTCGCAAGGTGTCAATCTCGACGATAAAAGCGGCAAGATTGACATCCTTTTCTAGTCCCGTCGCACCTGAGTCACGTTCAAAATGAACGGACTTGTCCGTGTGTGGGCAAGTCCGTTCATTCTGAAAGTCCGCCGGAACTCCGGCGAAAGTCCGTTGGAAAGACGGGCGGACTTAGCCCGCCGGAAAGTCCCGGCGTGTGTGGGCAAGTCCGTCCGTTTTAAAGTCCGGCGCACCTGGCGGACAAAGTCCGTCGGAAAGTGTGCCGGACCAAGTAGGATAGAAAGTCCGACCGTGTGTACGCGGCATTAGGGCTTAGTTTTCTAGAAGGACAGGCCAATTTCAGATTGGCGGTAGATAACCATACTGGGTTACCAGGTTCCAAAACAAGTTCCCCTCTTCCTATCGAACTTTTTATAGTATTCCTGAGCCTTGGCCATGGTGTCCCGCAGTAATTTATTGTTAACTGAAAAGAAATCCAAGGTTTCGGAGACTGCAGGAACGGTGCATTCGGGTATTGATCCAGGCAGAAAGGAAGCCATAGTTGGCGTAGAATGGTGTCTGATTGGTAGCTGAATGTAAAGAATTGTTATAAGAAAACTCCACAACAGGGAGTAGGGAGGCCCAATCATCCTGAGAAAAAGCAGAAAAACAGCAGAGATATTGCTCCAGAGTTTGATTTGTCCTCTCAGTTTGCCCATTCAACTGGGGATGATAAGCTGAGGAAAATGCCAATTCGATTTCCAGGGAGCCACAGAGGGCTTTCCAGAACCTAGAGGTGAACAGGACACCTCGGTCAGATACTATATTCGTTGGAACTCCGTGCAATCTTATGATTTCTTTAATGAAGATACTAGCTATTTCCATAGCCGAGGGAGTGCCCTTCATGGGAAGAAAATGGGCCATCTTAGACAGCCTATCTACCACAACAAAAATGGAGGAAAAAGCCTTCTGATGGGGGGAGTTCAACGATAAAGTCCATTGAAATCATACTCCACGGTCTCCCTGGGACCGGTAGGGGTTTTAATAGGCCCCAAGCTCTTGCCCGGCTGTTCTTGCCTCTGGCGCAATTATTACATGAGTCAACATACTCCTTACAGTCCTTACTGAGGTGAGGCCACCAGAAGGTACGTTGTACCAGGTCAGTTGTTTTCCGTGCACCAAAATGTCCGGCCAACCTATAGTCATGGCAAAGTTCCAGCACATGCACCCTTAGGTCCTCAGGGACCACGATCTTGCCTTCGTGCCAGAACAGGCCGTCCTTAGCACAAAAAAACAAGGATTTTAGCCCGGATCAACCCGTAATATTTTAGCAATAATGGCTAGTTTCCGCGGGTAGGTATAGACCTATCATGCAGACAGAAAAGCCTGGATGCAGTTCAGGTAGGCCTTTTAAACATGTAGCAAAAAAAGAGGGGGGAGAAACAGATTGTTTCTCTAAAGAAGGTCAACAGAGAACACTAGGGTCAAATACAATACCAGCTTTATTAATTACCAAAAAATATTTACCCAATTATAGTAACAAAAGTGAAGTTAGAGACAGTATGGACAGACGGTTATAACAAACATGTTAAAATTGGACAACGTTGTCACAGGGAATATAAAATCAAAAGGGAGCCGCGGCCATGCACCCACACATTCTCATCATACACACTGGATGTAAAGTATTTTCAGGATAGTCATGCACATTAGGTTGCAATTGCCGGAATTAATTCCTAGTATTGAGTGTCCAATTGGGCAGGAACAGTCCTATATCACTAGTATGGAGGTAATGTGAGTGGGTGGATGATCTGACAAATCAAACAATCATAAAATTGGACCATAGATGGAGCGATCTCTCAAGGGATCATTGTATTCAATAATTGCATAGACCACAGCTGATGGATAAATAGTAAACGCTTTCCAGGTTGCAGTAGAACTGATTGTACAGATATCTACAAAGGCAGCAGAGTAGATGTCCTTAGAGACAACATTAATGGAAACATAGAAAAACCGACATACGTTTTGTTGCAAGTGCTAGGTAAAGTGAAGGAATCTCACTGATCGCACTATGTCCGTCGTCAGACTATGATAGTCCTGAGTGTTGAAGTCTCCCTGTGGACAGATGCCTCTGTGTGGTTCATCTAGGGTGTAGATCAGCAAGGGGTCGTCTCTCACTGCTTCTCACCATAGAACCGCTGAAGCGCCAATGCCGCCATGTGATACGTGACTGTAGGGGAAAGCCAGCATCAGCTGTTGGATCAGCTGTTGGGTCCGTGTGGAGATGAGTCAGATCAAATTGCGCGCGGCTCCCAGGGACGTGCTGACGTCACACGGCTGACGCGTTTCACCAGCCAATGAACGCTGGTTTCCTCAGAGCTTGTCCTTAGCACAAGCCTCAGCAGGTGGGGTCATCCCCACCTATTCGAGAGACAAGACCCTCTTGAAGAAGCAGGAAGTTCCCAGAAGGAAGAATGGTGTCTGGAGGTAGGGTCTTCTCCGAGTCATGGAACATACGGGAGAGCGCGTTAGGCTTGACATTCTTTGATCCGGGTCTGTAGGTGATGTGGAATTGGAATCGGGAGAAAAAAAGTGCCCACCTGGCCTGCTGAGGTCTTAGTCTCTTAGCTGTTCTCAGGTACTCTAAGTTCTTATGGTCCGTATAGACCAGAATGGGATGTGCAGCACCCTCCAGTAGATAACGCCATTCTTCCAAAGCCACTTTAATGGCCAGAAGTTCCCGATCCCCCACATCATAATTCCTTTCTGATGACGAAAGTTTGCGTGAAAAACACCCCACAGGGTACAAGAGGGCTTTGGCGCCTTGCTGTTGTGAGAGCACTGCTCCTACCGCAATTTCAGATGCGTCAACCTCTAACATGAAAGGTAAAGCTGGATTGGGATGTTTAAGGATAGTGGCTAAGGTGAACAGTGCTTTGAGTTCTTCGAAGGCCAACTGCACCTTAGGAGTTCAGCAGAATCGGGTCCCTTATCTGGTAAGCTCGGTAATAGGAACGATTATCGCAGAGAACCCTCTGATGAACTTCCTGTAGAAATTGACAAAACCAATAAAGGGCTGTACCCCTTTCCTATCTGCAGGTGAAGGCCAGTCCAGGATAGCAGATACTTTTTGAGGGTCCATCTTAATGCCCTCGGCAGAGATGGCCAGGCCCAAAAACACATTGAAGCTCAAACTCGCATTTCTCGAGTTTGGCGTAGAGCCCATGTTGCCTAAGTTGAGAGAGTACATTCCAGACGTGCCTGCGGTGGTCAATCAGAGAAGCAGAGAAAATCAGGATGTCGTCCAAATAGACTATGACATACAAGTCCAGGTAATCACGGAAGACGTCATTAACGAAGTGCTGAAAGGTCGCTGGAGCATTGCACAGATCAAAGGGCATGACGAGGTACTAGAAGTGCCCGAATTGAGTACGAAAGGCCGTCTTCCACTCATCCCCTTTTCTTATGCGAATTAAGTTGTAAGCTTCAAGGAGGTCCAACTTGGTGAAGACTGTTGCGGTTCCTAGTCTTTGAAACAATTCGGGTACTAGAGGTAGCGGGTATCTGTTTTTAATAGTAATTTTATTCAACTCCCGGTAGTCGATACAGGGACGTAGGGAGTGATCCTTATTCTCGATGAAGAAGATGCCTGCTCCCGTTGGAGACATGGAGGAGCGAATGAACCCCTTCTCCAAGTTTTCATCTATATAGACTTTCAAGGTGCCCAGCTCCTGCTCAGTTAACGGGAAGATCCTCCCGAAGGGAACTTCGGTCCCGGGTAAGAGTTCTATTGGACAGTCGTAAGGCCTGTGTACTGGGAGAGTTTCTGCTCCCTTCTTGCTAAATACATCCAGGAAATCCTGGTAGGGTTCGGGAAGGGACTGGCGTAACTCGGTGTCAGAGTCCAAGCAAAGAAACTGGGAAGATGTTGCGGGTGTTCTAGGTAAGCAGTGCTGTCGGCAGTATTCGGAGAGGAATTGAATCTTTCCTGTAGACCAGTTAAAGCGGTAGTAAACCCGCTGACTTTTTTTTCCCTACACCTGTAAGGTTAAAGGCATAATGAGCTAGTATGCACCGCATACTAGCTCATTATGAGATACTTACCTTAGAACGAGGCGCCGGCATCTCACCCGGTCCATGCCGAGGGAGCTGACATTTCCCCTCGGTGTGCCTTCCGGGTATCGCGGCTCCGGCGATGTGAGTGGCTGGAGCCGCGATGTCATCACTCACGCGCATGCGCGCGGGAGACTTTTTTTCCGGCAAAGGCCGGCGGCTGCCAGGCCTTTAGCCGAGAATCCCCTGTGCGCATGCACCGCTGCAGTCAGCAGCTCATTGCGAGGGGAATATCTGCTAAACCGTACAGTTTTAGGAGATATTTTTTTTTACCTACAGGTAAGCCTTATTATAGGCTTACCTGTAGGTGAAAGTTTAAAAAATGGGTATACAACCACTTTAATGCTGGGGTTGTGTGCCTGCAGCCAGGGCATTCCTAGAATGATTCTAAAGAGAGGAGAGGAGATGACGTCCAAGCATAAGAGCTCCTGGTGCTCTGGGCCTATGGTGGCCAGTAAAGGAACGGTCTCCTGGGTGACTGGACTGGAACTGAGGGTGGAGCCATCTGATAGAAATACTGCAAGCCCCTGTGCCTTGGGCTGGAGAGGAATGCCATGGTTGTTAGCGAAGGTTTGGTCAATGAAGCCACTGCATGCCCCAGAATCAATGATGGCTGGTACTGGGATATTCCTTCCGGGAAGCTGCAACGTAACAGAGAGAGTCAGATGATTACCAGATTTAGGCAAGACAGGTGCACATACAGAAGAGGACGGCAGGCACTTAGGTATCTTGTTGGGGCAGGCCCTCACAAAATGTCCATGTTCTCCGCAGTACAGACATAGATTGTGGGTACGTCTGTGCAACTTTTGTTCCGGGGTATGGGATGGACGGAGCAGACCGAGTTGCATGGGTTCTGGAGCTTCTGTGGCCGGAGCAGAGGAGGCAGGAGGAAATTGGCTGGGGGAACTGGGAACTTTAGGAAGCATCCAGATAGGACGAGGGTGACTAGTAACCCTCTCAGAACGTCTCTCTCTCAGGCGGCGGTCCATTTGGATTGACAAGTTGATGAGTTTATCCAGGGTCTGAGGTATTCCGACGCGTGCCATCTAATCTTTAAGAGGGTCAGGTAACCCCATCTGAAATTGATGACGCAGGGCAGCATCGTTCCACTCTGTATCAGAGCTCCAGTGTCTGAACTCCACTGCGTAATCTTCGGCCGCTCTGTGACCTTGTTGCAGGTAATGCAAGGCGGCTTCAGCGTTAGCCGTTAGTTGAGGGTCCCCATATAATTGTGACATGGCTAGGAAGAAGGCATCCAGGGAATCCAGGGACCTGGATTTCTGCTCCAGCAGGCGGTGAGCCCAGGTTTGAGGCTCGCCGGCCAGTAGTGAGATGACGAAACCCATCCAGGGAGAATGTGCGAGGTTGTAAAGCAAAATAGAGCTTGCAGGCATTGCAAAAGGCCCGGTACTTGCAACATTCTCCAGTGAGCCTTTCGGGCGTGGGCACCCTGGGCTCAGGAGGGAGCATCACTACAGAGGGTGCTTGGGAAAGTCTGGCAGACGATGCTACCTGAGGAGATGCAGAGAGGGCTTGGACTTGTCCCTCTAATCTAGTGTAGCCTTCTTGTAAACTCTTTACCACTTGGGTAAGGCCCGCTAGGTGCCTACAAAGTTCATCAATGGGGGAGGCCCCCTGCCCAGACTCGGTCATGGCTGCCTGATACTGTCAAACTTCTCACTTACCAGACCGGTGAGTCCGCTTGGGCAGAGGGTAGGCTCCCTTACGTATCCGACTCCTTGCCCCTGGTAGAGCAGACAGAAAGCATGCAAGTGCGGAGTGGTATGAGAGCCTAGTGCAGTAGTCCAGGTGCTGGAAGGAAGGTGATCCTCAAGCAGCAGGTAGTAATCAGGGCACAGGCAACAGATGCTGAGCAGGAGCAAGGTAGACAGGTCACAACACAGGCAGGGTTCGGGAACAGGTGGGCAGCAGCGGTACAAGAGGAGCAGACAGAAGCGGGGTCAAACAAGCCGGGGTCAGATGCAGGCAGAAGTCAGGAAAGTCCAATAGGCAAGCTGGGTCGTCAGGAGATCAGCACACAGGAACACAGGAACACGGAAAAGGCAACGGGAACTTTGGAACAGGAGCTGTTGATCAGGCAGCACCGGGCAGAGTGAGCAGCAGGCTTAAGTAGGCTGATTGGCGCCAAACACCACGCTCGCGCGCACGCCGATACGCACTGGCGCATGCACACCCGCGTGCGCACAAGCGCGTCTTCCGACACCGGCGCGCACACCAGCACCCCCAGGCACATGCAGACCAGCGCCCACAGGTGGACGCGCGCCAACGCGAACACGCGCGCGTGTCCCGGCACCACCACGCACACCAGGGTTAGCCGGACCATGCACACCAGTGCCCACAGAGGCACGCGCACTAGCGCACAGGAACACGTGCACCAGCACGCACCAGCGCGCACCGGCACCCAACCAGGTAACCTCTCTGACACTCCCTCTTGTCAGGCTTCCACTAATTCTGCTGCCCAGGCCCTCCTGTGTGCTCCCATGGCGCAGCTGTCATCCTTGTGCCACTCTGCATATGTCAGAGGAGCAGGCCGGGAGGTCAGCAAGGAAGGGGTGTGAGTGGAATGGTTAAGGGTTTGATTAGGGGTGAGAGGTTGATGCTGAAAATGATGATGTTTGAGTTGTGTAAGATTGAAAAGAATGAGGGAGGATGTTATCCATTTTAGTATATTGTGTAAAAGAGAATTTGTGGGATGTTAGGAACATCTTTTTAGAAAAGAATTATCTGGGTGTGAGAGAGGGTGTGTTCCATGGAAGGCTCTAATTATACACATATTGCAAATGTAAAATGTTTGGTTATGGTGAAAAACTTAGTAGGTGGAGGGAGTGGAGTAAATATTTTTATGGTTTCATGTGGGTTTTTGCCCAAATGTAGATTGAATTTGTGTTATTTAAGCATAGATATGGTTATCGGGGTATTTATGGGGGTGGGTTTGTGAGTTACATTTATTTACCTATGCACACTGGCGGAGCTTGAAGGGTAGGGTCATAGGGGTTGCAATGGTGACCCCGCCCATGCTTCTGGGGGCCCGTGCAGCCTCCCTGTCACATTAGGCTTTACAACGGGGGTCGGCAACCCATCTACCAGTCAATCATGGGCAAGTGAAGGGTAGGTTTGATTTCTTCCTTGCCGACCCCTGGAACCTGGGCAGGAGGGGAAAAGTGGCATTTACTGGAACTGATCCCCCCTATTTTCCTCCTGCAGCAGCTGAAAGCCGGCTTCCCCTCTTCTGCCTTCTACCGCCATTCAGCTGCTGTAGGAGGAAAATACAGAGGATCGGTTCCAGCAAATGCAGTCTCTCCTGTCAGGTTCCTCTTCCTTCTTCTGCCCAGAACCCCCTGTGTGTGCTCCCCGGACCCCCCCCCCCCCCCCCGCAGCGTTGCTGGCCTGCCCTCCTCTCCTCTCTTCTCCCGCTGGCTTCTGTAGGACGGGACATCCTTTCAGGAAGGAGAGTGAGAGAAAGGGCCAGTAAATATGTCATTTACTGACCCCTTCTTTTTCAGAATGAATACGGTGGGTGATCTGTACTGAAACACAGTAAACTGTGTTTACTATGCTTTAGTTTGTGAATGAACAGGGAGATTGTGCAGAGCTCCTCCTGTTTATTCATTCTGTACAGCTGCAGCTAAGGAGATGGAGATTAAGAGGCGTGTCCTCATTTTCTTTTCTCTGTCTCAAAAGTAATTAATGAGAGTGACAGACCCCTGATACTTCACCAAAGCCCCCCAATAGGGCTGCTAACATTTTTTTTTTTATCAAATATCTTTTTATTAAAGGTTTTCCCAAAAAAATAATTCACAATATTATACCATACAAAGTATTTTCATAAATGACATAACAGTTCTACAGGGTCATTGATACATCCCCATATGTTTTTTTACATTCAAACCGCAGCTTATGTTTAAATAATCGTAGATTGATTATAATCAAACATCTATATTGTCAAACAATATAATGAATTGGAGAGCATTTATTTTAAACTAAAAGAATTAAAAAGAAAAGAAGACTTTATTGATAAAGAAGGTAGGGACTCTGGCTCCCTATTGCATATTCAAAAAAAAAAAAGGGAAAAAGGAAGAAGAGAGTATACAGATACAGTTTTTATGCAATTTTTCTGAAACTAATCCAAGGATCCCATTGTTTATACAAACGGAGTGAGTTACCATGTATATTTGCCATCATCTGTTCATATTTAACAGCTTCATCAACTTTTCTGATGACGTCACTAATATTTGGTGAGCTGCTAGATTTCCAATTGCTAATGATTGTCAATCTGGCTGCCATCAGAATTTGTACCACCATTGGTCTAAGAGCAGGAGGGTATTGGTCTATGTTTATGCTTAAAATGGCTAGTTCTGCTTCACCTTCCCTAATGAAACCTGTAATTTTTGATATTAATCTAAATATTGCTCTCCAGAAACTCCAAAGATTTGGGCATTCCCATATCATGTGAAGAAGAGTACCTACTTTACCGCAACCTCGCCAACATTCATTAGAGCTGCTGTTGGAGAATTTTGCAGTTAGGTAGGGGGTGTAGTACCATCGAAGTAGTAGTTTTTGGGCTGTCTCCCAATGTGCTGTAGATCTCGTGTAGCAGTTGTTAGATTTAATAGCTTCCTGCCATTGTTTTTCTGAAAAGGACGTGGAGAGTTCTAACTCCCATTTTTGGTGTGCTGGCAATTTATTGTATGAATCTTTTTGTTGTATTAAGGTGTAGAATAAGGAAATTGCTTTCTTTGAGGTAGATTTGTCATTCCAGTATGCCCATGCCTTATGTGGAATTCTAATAGGTTGCAGCTGGTGAGATTTCAAGAATGTTGAGATTCTTATGTACATGTAGTAATCAGAGGTAGGGAGAGAATAGTTTTGGGCTAGTGTGTTGAAGGGAATTATTTTTCCTCGGTCAAACATATCCGAGATTAGGGTTATTCCTTTATGTTCCCACTGAGTTGTTTGTAGATCTTTAATATGTGTGCAAATCGCATGTAGTGGAATGGGGATTTCCTTAAGGTCTGTGTTGTGTCTTATTTCGGAACAGAATTTCTTCCATGTGTCTAGTACTAATTGTATGGTGGGGTAATTAGATTTGAGGTGAGTATTTGAGAAAGAGTTTGCTAGCAATGTGGATTTCAGGGAATTAGGGTTCGACCAGGCTTGTTCTATAGTGGCCCAGTGTTTAGAGGAATGGTTTTGGATAATATTTTGTTTGATCCAGTATACTAGCAGCGAAATAGTCTCTTAAAATTGGGAGTCCCATTCCCCCTGCCTTTCTATGTCTCGAAAGAGAAGACTGAGAGCATCTCGGTTTTTTATCTGCCCATACAAATTTATGTAGCTGCGACTGAGCTGTTGTAAAAAATTTTGCTGGTATAGAGATCGGAAGAGCTCTAAAGTAGTACAGTATTTTTGGTAGAATAAGCATTTTGTATGCCGCCAGCCTTCCCATCCAAGACAAACAAAAGGACTTTAATCTAGTTAGTTCTGGTTGGATAGAGGAAATTAATGGAGCCAAGTTCACTTTAAAAAGATTTCTGCTGGGTGTCGTTAATTTTATCCCTAAGTATTGGATAGGTTTGTCAGCCCATGGGTACCGAAAGCGTAAGTGTAGGGAATTGCAGAGTTTTTCTTCTATGTTTATGGCAAGTAGATTGGATTTTGATGCCTTAACTTTGTAGTATGAAATTTGATTAAAATGGTTCAAAATATTGTGTACCGTTTGTAAGGAGGTGTTGGGATTGGATAGGGATAAAATCACATCGTCTGCGAAGAGGGAGATAGTGTGTGCTTGTTTGGAGATTGTGATACCAGAAATTTCTGGGTGTGATCTAATTTTTTCGGCTAGGGGTTCCATTAATAAAGCAAAAATGAGGGGGGATAGGGGGCAGCCCTGCCTTGTCCCGTTAGTAATATTGAAGCTGTCCGAGAACATTCCTTCTGTGTATACCATTGCAGAGGGGTTAGTATATAGTGCTAAAATGGCTGAGTTTATATTTCCCGAGATGCCAAATTTGTCCAAAACGAGTTTCAGATATCCCCAGTGGATCCTATCAAAGGCCTTCTCCGCATCTAATGATAGAAGCAGAGAAGGAGTGCCCGAGGATTCCGCTGCGTGAATTAAGTTAATAATTCTTCGTGTTGCGTCTGGTGCTTGGCGGCCTGGGATAAAGCCAACTTGGTCATGTTTAATCAAGGTGGGTAAAAATTGTGAAAAGTCTGTTGGCTAGAATCTTTGCGTAAATCTTCAGGTCTACATTTAGCAACGATGTAGGCCTGAAGTTTTGTGGAGTGTCAGGTGATTTCCCAGGTTTGGGTAAAGTCACAATTGTGGCTGTTAACATTTCTGAAGGGAATGAAGATGTAGATATGGCTGAAGCGTATACATTTAATAAGTGTGGGCCTAGTATGGATTGAAATGTCCGATAGTATTCTGACGAAAAACCGTCTGGGCCTGGGGATTTGTTATTAGGGAGAGATAGTATTGTTTTATTTAGTTCAGACATAGAGATTGGTGCATTGATAGTTTGCAATTGGCCTAAATTCAGTTTGGGCATTGAGATAGAGTCCAGGAATGTCTGAATTAACTCAGGTGATGGTTGGTAGGTTGTAGTGTCGTCTTTAAGGTTATAGAGATTATTGTAGTAGTCCCTGAAAGCATTAGCAATATCTTTTGGATTGGATAGTCTAATGCCTGTATTCGGGTGTGAAATAAATGGAATTTTTTGTTTGATGGTTTTTTCCTTTACTTGATTTGCTAGTAATTTGCCTGCTTTGTTACCATGGCTATAGTATTGTGCTTTCCATTTTTGAACCGTGTGTTTATGTTGGGAGATAAGTAGCAGTCTAAGATCATGTCTGGTTTTATCTAGTTGTGAGCTAGTGGTGGGGTCTGGGGCTTTTTTATGTACCGATTCTAGGTTTTTTATCTGAAGGAGTAGATCATTTAATTGTTTGTTTCTTTGCTTTTTAGCTACACTGCTCATTTTCATGAGGATACCTCTTATGTAAGCTTTATGACAGTTCCAAATTGTGAAGGGATCTGGCACAGAGCCGGCATTAGTATTGAAGAATTCGTGCAGTTCTTTAGTAATTTTATGCTTATGGTCTGGATGTGTATAAAGAAAGATATCGTTTTTCCATCTGTTTGCCCTTGTCTCAGTGCGAGATCCCTCCACTGTAATAGAGACCGGAGCGTGGTCTGACCACGTAATATTGTGTACGGTGGACAAACTAATGTTCTGCAACAGAAACCTATCCACCAAGAAGAAATCAATTCTTGAATATGTGTGATGCACACTCGAGAAGTAGGAATAATCCCGCTCAGTCGAGTGTTGACATCTCCACACGTCGTGTAGACTTTCTGAGGCCATGAAGCGCGAAAGGGTCACTCTTTCCCGACTTTTCGGGGTCTCGGCCGAGACATCTAGAATTTTGTTTGGTATAGCGTTAAAATCTCCACAAATTATGGTGTACCCCTTTTGCACTGCACGTACTCGTTTCCAAATTTTGTTCAAAAAAGAGATTTGTTTCACATAAGGTAAATATACATTTACTATAGTGTATACTGTGTTGTTTACCTCACCAACCAGTATAATAAAACTACCCACGTCATCTACATCCTTGTAGATTTGACGAAAAGAAATGGTGTCTTTGATGAGAATAGCTACTCCCCCCTTCTTCTTTGGAGCATTGGAACAAATAATTGTTGGAAAGTTCTGATGGGAGAATTTCGGAGGCTTGGATACGGAGAAATGAGTCTCTTGAAGACAAAGAATGTCACTTTGCAGGAGTTGAGCTTCTTTCCAAAGCATTGACCTTTTTTGTGGGCTGTTCAGTCCGCAAACATTAAACGAGGAAATTTTAAACCCCATGTTGTTGATCTTGAAGAATGGATAAAGTAAAGTTCCTAGGATTAGTAGCCTTGTTAAACTGAAAACTGAGGTAAGATTCCTTGTAGAAGAGGTATTTTAATAGTGAACCAGAGTCCAGATGTTGTTAAGCTGTTTAGGTAATGTCTCAGAGATTAATACAACAAAAACAAAAAATCTCCAAGTAAAATTATAGAAAAAGAAAGATAGTAAAAAATTTTAACGATTCAACTGAATCTGTTGGGATATTATCCCGTAACTTCTTAGGAGCGAAAAGAGAACCAAATAAAGTTCCATGGGTGCACTGGAGCACAACTTTGTGTAGTAGTGGTTATGTATAGCTTGAGCCTCAGTCAATTGCATCTTGTGGCCAGGTGGGAGAATGTGGACGGGGTGATGAGGCACTTGAAGGTAGATCCTCTGTCTTGTCTAGGATGTCCCATTCCTTTAGTAACCATATACCATCTTCCACTGACTGGATAGGGAACGTTTTCCCATCTTTTGTAATCAGTAGTTTTGCAGGATAGGCCCATCTATAGGTAATATGGTGGTTTCTCAGTGGTTTGGTAATGGTGGCCAAGTTCTTCCGTCTTTGCATTGTATATGCAGACAAATCAGTAAAGAAGGAAAGGCCTTGGATGCATGGTAATGCGTTGTCAGGATTTCTCATGCATTGAAGGAATTTCTCTTTAGTTTGGTAGAAGTGAATCCTTGCAATTGTATCTCTTGGCAGATGATCAGGAATATGCTTAGGTTTCGGCAGTCTATGGATCCTGTCGATTTGAGAGATCTGTCACCGAAGCATCAGGAAGCATTTCTTGTAGTATGTTTTGAAAGTAAGCGTTCAAATCTGGTGGTTTTACCAACTCGGGTATCCCCCTGATTTTGATGTTATTTCTTCTCGAACGATCTTCAAGGTCGGCCATCTTGGACTTTAATTGGTGTATTTCGTCATCTTTTTCATTATGAGCATCAATCACTTCATTGATGGCACCAGCAAATTCTCCCATTTTGTGTTCAATATGGGTAACCCTGTTGTTGACAGCCTTGAATTCTGCTTTAAAATGACTGGTGAGGGTTAATATGTCCGCATGTAGGGTGCTAAGTAGGGACACTAGCATGTCCTTCAATGTTGTGTCAATTACCGGCTGGTTTTTAGTAGGAAATTCCAAGATGGAGTCCTGGAGCTCCCTGGTGTCATTAAGAGATGTGTGTGTTTCTTCCTCAGCCATGTTATTTCCCTGCATGTGTTGTTGTTTAGCCTTGACTGGGCTAGATGATGCGGAGGATGACTGGGAATTAGTATACTTCCCCTTGTGCCCCTTGTGAGGATGAGTCATGGATCGGTGTGTGTTATTATTGTAGCTAGAGAGCCTGCCACGCTCTCCGCCGTTGTGCTTACCGGCGCCATCTTGGGCCTGTGTGCTGCGGGGAAGCGTGTAAAAGTCCGTCATTCTGCTAATCTTCCCGGTGTCTTTTCTTTTCCTGGACATGATCCCAGGGTGTGCCCGACCTGCTGTGGGTGAAAATCGCCGCTTTTTGAGGCTCAGGAGTCGCTCTATGAGCTCCGGTATGCCCGTGGATGACAGAGCTCTCTCACACTGCGGCCATTCACCTCGGCTGCTGGCCACGCCCCCCCTGCTAACATTTTTTTTAAATAAAAGAAAGAAAAACAATTGTAAAAATATTGTAAGAATTGTATAATAAAAAATAATACTAAAAATAAAAAAAACTACTCACATCATCTACTGACATCATTGACTGCCCTACTGACACCAACCTCTGCCCTATTGTAACCATTCCCTGCTCTACTGACACCATCCTCTGTCCTACAGACAAAGTCCACTGCCCTACTGACACTGTCCACTGCCCTACTGACACCAACTTCTGCCCTACTGACACCTTCACTGTTTTACTGACGCCATCCACTGACTACTGACACCATCCACTGCACTACTGACACCATACACTGCTCTATTGACACCACTCTCTGCCCTACTAACACCGTCCACACATCGTGCACTACTCTAGTGACTGACACTTTTAAGGTAGGCTAAGTTTACATCTTTACAGTTATTTGTTTTATTATACTTTATTAAGTACGTTTTCCGTACTATTTAGTTAGGTCTAGCTAGTAAATTTCCTAAAAAAAAAAAAGTGTCTGCCGAACCCCAGTGATCTTTTTCATGTTGTTCAGGTAAATCTCTGCATCTCAAAGGTTGCCTACCCATGTTTTACGCTGTGTGTCACCGGGGGAAAAGTGCTTGCCCTGTTACCCTGCGTGGGTGATTCAATAAACTTAGAGGGCCCTGGCTGACTGGGCACCTTTGCAGTTCATTGAGAACTACAAGCTGTCTGCCGTGAAGGCCGACAGTACTTGTAGTTCATTAATTCACAGGAAACTGTGTGGCTGTGGCTGTGTGGGCAGAGTTCTGCACAGCTGCTCTGTTTCCAGATTGTGACAACAGGTGCAGGGAGAAGATCCTACGCCCCTTTTCACAGAGCAGGGGGTGCTGACAACAGGATATGGGTGTAACAGGAAACATGCTTCTAAAGGTGAACATATCCTTTAAGTTTTTTAAAGACATTTTAAACAAAAAAAATAAAAATCAGGAAATATACAGAATGCAAAATGCCCTTGAAACAGCACAAAGGTGTGTAACTGTGTCACATGGATATGTTTCTCATCAATTTCTAACAAGAAAGTAGAAAGCAATAGTAGAGAAGCATTGATAGAAGAAAGTTGGCAGAGGTCAACAGTTCTTTTTTTTGTTTCTTCATTACAATTAGTATAGGATACACAAAAAGCAAAGGCATATTTAACTTTCAACAAAGAACAGTCATGAAAAACAACATCTCTCATTTCTTCTCTATTCTAGCATTTGCTGTTACTGCTCTAGAGGGATTTCACTTCTTTATTTGCTTGTGCATTGATGGTCTATTTAAGATGTACTGAAGATAAAAAGCCAAGTTTATCCATTATAATATTGTAGCCTGAGTCAGCACATGCAGCTTTTCTTTTTCACTTTTTATGTTTGTATAGTTCAGCACAAGAAAGCATTCTCAGGACAGAAAAGTTCTAAAAGTTGTAATCTGAAAAAAAACACATATTTATAAAAATATTTCTTAGAAAAATAAAATAAATAATGTGAATAATGAAAAACCACATCCAATTCGCAATAGTTGTGAACCCAGCCTTAAAGCGTATCTAAACCCAAGAAGAAAAATGTCCTTAGATGTGGGGGCTGCATTTGTTTTCTCTTTTCAGGTTTGTTTTACTTTTTCACCTAGTGATTCTGCCTATAACGTAGTTCCTGTTTCAGGATGTCAGCATACTCTCACTGTATCATAGCTATGCAGGAGCAGCAAACTCACCCTAGGATAGGACTACAAAACACCTCCCCTTCTCTTCTTTGTCATAACATGGAGGAAGGTGTTAGTTAGCCCACAGAGATAGCTGGGAACAATGCTGATAGAACTGCAGCACAGTTGTTATCAGCTGCACAGAATGTTTTCAGCTCAAGATTTATGGGAGGATCAACAGGTTTCTTTTGCACTTATTGAACAAATATACGGTAACAAAATGCTATTTATGGTATATTTGACAGACCAACTGAGTAAATAGGAGAAGTTTATTGTTAGGTTTATATACACCCAGGACATCCATGGCAGATGCCAGTGGGGAGAGCAGAGGATGATCAGCGAATGTGCATTAATTGACTACTCCTGCAATGAATGAAGCAGAAGCAACAATAATTTTGTCACTTAGGCCCCCTCCACACTGGGGCAGGGGCGCCGCTATTTTTAGCGGTGCTTTACCGTCGTATTTGCGGAGGTATTTGGCCGCTAGCCCCCGCTAGTGGCCAAGAAAGGGTTAAAACCACCCGCAAATCGCTGCTGCAGCAGCGCTTTGGTGGCAGTATAGCCGAGCTGCCCATTCATTTCAACGGGCAGGAGCGGTGGAGGAGCGGTATACACACCGAAGGAGCGGTGGAGGAGCAGTATACACTCCAAAGATGCTGCTAGCAGGACTTTTTTTACCGTCCTGCCAGCGCACTGCTCAAGTGTGAAAGCCCTCGGGCTTTCACACTGAAGAGACAGGAGTGCCTCTTTTAGGGCGCTTTGCAGGCGCTATTTTTAGCGCTGTAGTGCCTGACAAGCGCCCCAGTGTGAAAGGGGTCTTATGGTTCCAGAGCTGACATTCCCCAGCTGCTGTGGCTGGGAAATAAGCTAATTATGCACAATATGTGCTTTATTAGCTTGCGTGGAGTGCAGGGGAGACATTACAAAGAACTTTTATTTTTGCTATCACATAGAGGGCTTGTCATCTTAGGCAGGTAAGTATAACATGTTTGTTATTTTTAAAGAAAAAAAACGAGACTTTAGTATCACTTTTAGAAATCAAAGTTAAATAAAATTCATTAAAAAAACAACCAAACATTTTTTGGTAAAGCCCCTACTCCCATGTATAAGCACATTTGAACATAAATACATGTACAGGGTACTCCTTACATACGAAAATGATTATTATTATACAGGATTTGTACAGCACCAACAGTTTGTGCAGCGCTTTATAATATAAAGGGAGACAATACAGCAACAATACAATAGAATACAAGAGGGTTAGGAAGGCCCTGCTTCTGGGAGCTTACAATCTAATAGGGAGGGGCTAATGGAACAAAAGGTAATAACTATGAAGGGTGAACTGATGGGAGAAATAAAAGATTCAGTGTTTAGCTGGGGGCAGGATAGGTCTCCCTGAAGAGATGAGTTTTCAGGGATTGCCAAAAAGTGCACAGATTGGGGTAGGGATCTGGAGATGAGTCCTAGAGATGAGCATGGGAGGAGGAGACCAGGGAGCTAGAGAGCAGGCGATCTTGAGAGGAGTGTAAAGGACAGTTTGGGTAATATGAAGATTTGTGATGTAGTTTGGGGCAGCATTGTAAATGGATTTGTATGTTATTGTTAATGTATTGAATTTTATTCATTGGGCAATGGGAAGTCAGTGGAGGGATTGGCAGAGAGGGGCCGTGGACACTGAATGGTCAGTAGGGTGGATGAGTCTGGCAGCAGCATGCATGATAGCCGGAAGTGGGGATAGCCTGTGAAGAGGTAGGCCTATGAGGAGGGAGTTACAATAGCAAAGTGAGAGATAACGAGGGAGTGAATAAGTTGCTTAGTGGTATCAAGGGTTAAAAAGGGGCATATTTTGGAGATGTTACAGAGGTGAAGTCTGGACAGTGATTGGATTTGGGGCTGAAAGAACAGGTCAGAGTCCAGGATTACACCTAGTACCCTGGCATGAGGGGAAGTTTGTAAGTATTATTGATTAGAGTTGGGTCGAACATCACAAAAGTTTGGACCCAAACCCCGAGCCCTATTAAAGTATATGGGACCTGAACTTGAAAAATCAAAAGTCTCCATTTTAAAGGCTTATATGCAAGTTATTGGCCATAAAAAGGGTATGGGGCCCAGTTAATGCCTTGGGGGACATGTATCAATGCAAATTTTTTTTTTAAAAGATTGTTTTTATAAGAGCAGTGATTTTAGTGATGCTTAAAGTGAAACAATAAAAATGGGGGCCCACTTAGTCTGCCTGTAATGTGATGCATCTGTATCATGTATAGAACCTGCTTCAGCAATATTGACATTTATAAAGAAAAAAATGCGAGCAATACAATACCATTGCCAGCAATATAAAAATGTAAAAAAAAAAAAAAAGCCATGTAGTCTGGTCTGGTATATATTTTAAGGGGAACCCCATGCCAAAATAAAAAGAAGAAACACAGTGGGATCCCCCCCAAAATCCATACCAGACCCTTATCGAGCATGCTAGGCAGGTCAGGAAAGGGTGGGATGAGTGAGCGCCCCCCCTCCTGAACCTTACCAGATTTGCCCAGGGCTTAAAATGCACTGTAAAGCACGCAGTGCATTGTGGGGTGATAGGTGGGTGAACATCCCCCCACGCCCTGCAAGTTCGAGTGTTTGCCAAATGGGCAATGTTCGGACCAAACTTTTGCTCGGCTCAAACTGTGTGCACAACTCTATTATTGATCTTGTTTGAGAAGTCAGGGAAGGGGGCACGGGCAGGAGGGAATATTATAAATGCTCAGTTTTAGAAAGATTGTGTTTTGAGGAAGTGGTGTGACATTCATGCTGATATGGGTGTCATCAGCATAGAGATGGTACTGGAATCCGTGGAAGTTTATAAAGTGACCAAGGGAAGAGCTGTAGATGGAGAAGAGGTGGTGTCCGAGGACAGAACCTTGGGGACCCCTACAGAAAGAGAAAGTGGAGAGGAAGAGACAGAGTTATAGGTAACACTGAAGGAGGGCTGTAATAGGTGGGAGGAGAACCAGGAGAGAGAAGAGTCTTGAAGGCTAAGAGAGTGGAGATTTTTTGGGGATAATCAACAGTATCAAATGCCACAGAGAGGTCTAGTAGTATGAGTATGGTGTAGTGGCCATTGGCTTTAGCAGTTAGTAAATCATTAATGAGTTTTAGTAGGGCAGTTTTAGTGGAGTGTAGTAAGCGAAATTCAAACTATAAAGTGTCAAAAATGTTATTGTCAGTGAGGCAGAATCTCAGATGGTTGTAGACTGTGTGTTCTAAAAGTTTAGAGGTAAATGGGAGCAAGGGACTTAAGTTGTTCAGACTGGTGGGGTCCAGAGAGGGGTTTTTAGGAATGGGGGTGATCAGCGCATGTTTTAGAGGGGAAAGGAAAGTGCCAGTAGAGATGGAGAGATTGAAAATGTGAGTGAGGGTGTATAGGATAGAAGAAGAGGGTGAACCGTAGTAGTTGGGAGGGAACGGGGTCCAGCGGACAGGTGGTAAGGCGGACAGGTGGTAAGGCGGGCATCTGAGAAGACATTAGTGACCTCTTTGGTAGTAGCAAGGTCAAAAGAAGAAAGTGTTGAGAGTGGTTTTGTTCAAGTTATGTTAAATTGGGTAGATATATGTGCAGTGGTGGTGCCCCCGTGAATTGCATCAATCTTGTTTTTGAAGTGATTGGCAATCTTGTGAGCAGTAAGGGAGTTACTGGGTGGAGGTGGTGGTGGACAAAGTAGAGGGTTAAAAGTAGAGAAAAGACAATGAGGACTGGATGACAGAGTATTAATGAAAGTGACAAAGTAGGCTTGTTTAGCAGCATGGAGGGAGGAATTGTATTTTAAGAACGCAGATTTATATAGGGTGAATGCTTGCTGGAATTTGGTTTTAAACCACAATCACTCCAGTGCACAGCTTAAGATTTCTGGTGTCGTCAGTCTGCCAAGATTGTAATGGTCAGGGGCTGATACTTCATGTAGTGACGGGAGCTAGTGGGTCCAGTGTGGATGAGAGTGAACTGTTGTAGACAGAAGTGGCCAGGTCTGACCAGGACAAGAGTGTGATTTTTGTCATACAAAGGGTCAGTTGTAGAAGTAGAAAAGCGAAGAATTTAAGTGGTGAAAGTTTCTATGGGTAATTGTTTGCTGCTTGGAGACATGGTTGAAGGAAAGGATACTGTGAAAGTGATGATGTTGGGATCAGAGAGAGGAAAGGGGGTGTTGGTGAGGTTGCCAGGAGTGCAAAGATGGAAAAAAACAAGGTCAAGGGTATTATTATTATTATTATTATTAATAAAATGATGATTATGCTACACATATTAGGTATCTTTGCACACTCCAAGCTGAGAACAATAATTCTAGGGCCATCATTCATAGCAGACTCTAAATTTATGACCTGTAGATGCTTTAAATCCTTTTACAAGCTCTGTATGTCACATGTGGGTAACCAGCGAACATCTATTCACTGATTTCCCCGACTTAGTAAGAACCTGGAAGTGATGGGGATTTTGTCATTTCCTGTTTCTGCTTTTACTTTCCCTGGCCATTGTGGCCAGGAAAAAACTAATGGAGTACTATGTGTGTTTTTTTTTATATTCCAGGGTCTCTGCTTTTAGAAAATATGAACTGTTTGGGTTTTTTTTTTTTTTACTAGACTTCAAGTCTTAGATATTTTTTTACCTTTTGTGTGCAAAAAAATCCCCTGCAAAAACAATGTAGGTATTAAAAGGGTTAATGTGTCATCTATAGGACATTTTTGCCACCACATTTCATTGCATATTTACTTGACTTAACTTCATTTTTTACAATATATTTTACCAAAAAAAGTTGTGTGTAATATATTTTGTTTGTGTGTGCTACAATAATTTTAGTGTATGTTTTACTGACAATATTGGTTGATAAACAGTTGTGCTTAATACATAGGCAATTGAAACTACCACTATTTTATTTTCCAGGGTCCCTGCTGTCAGAAAATAATGATATTTTGGAGGTTTTAACTAATCAACAGGCCTAAAACATGCATTTAACATATGTTTAACCACTTCCCTACCACTCTATTGTCAAATGACGCCCGCAGGAACCCTTTGTCCCTCTGGGCGGGCATCTTATGACGTCCTGGGATTCCCTGCATTGTGGAGAGCACGTGCACGCCGGCGGTGCGTGCTCCGGCCGCATCACTCGGGGCCCGATGCGCGTGCCTGGCGGCCACGATGTCCGCCGTGCACCCGCAATTGCCCATTAACCGAGCAGGACTGTGGATTTGTGTGTGTAAACACTCAGATCCACGTCCTGTCAGGTGAGGAGACTGATCCGTGTGTTCCCATTTCAGAGGAAAACCGATCGGTCTCCTCTCCTAGTGAGTCCCCTCCCCCTACAGTTAGAATCACCTCCCTAGGACACACAGTTAACCCTTTCATCACCCCCTAGTGTTAACCCCTTTCCTGCCAGTGACATTTATACAGTAATCAATGCATTTTATAGCACGGATCGCTGTATAAATGTCAATGGTCCCAAAATAGTGTCAAAAGTGTCCGATGTGTCCACTGCAATATCACAGTCACGATAAAAGTCGCAGATCTCCACCATTACTAGTGAAAAAAAAAAAAATGCCATAAATCTATCCCCTATTTTGTAGACGCTATAACTTTTGCGTGATCCAATCAATACACGCCTATTGCGATTTTTTTTTTTTACCAAAAATATGTAGAAGAATACATATCTGCCTAAACTGAGGAAAAAATGTTTTTTTAAAAAAAAATTGGGATATTTATTATAGCAAAAAGTAATAAATATTGTGTTTTTTTTTTCAAAATTGTCTCTCTTTTTTGTTTATAGCGCAAAAAAATAAAAACCGCAGAGGTGATCAAATACCACCAAAAGAAAGCTCTATTTGTGGGGAAAAAAATGATTAAAATTAATTTGGGTACAACGTCGCATGACCGCACAATTCTCATTCAAAGTGTGACAGCGCTGAAAGCTGCAAATTGGCCTGGGCAGGAAGGGGGTCAAAATGCCTGGTATGGAAGTGGTTAAAAAAATCAAGACTAAAGTCAAACAGCTGCAAACAGCTAAATGCATACAGGGAGTTGTCTTACCTGCAAAAGTATTTGTATTATTGTCCATCCAGTCCTGAGATTAACACAGCCCTATTTCACAGCACAGCCAGCCTAGTAATCTGACTTTTCTCTGTTGCAGTTTAGCAACAGAGCTTGGTCACCTCACACCCTATGACTGAACATTGAGGGGTTGATTGACTAAAGGCAAATAGGCTGCTCACTTTGAAAGGGAATTTGCATTTTGCAAGGGAATATGCCCCAAAGCTTAGTAAATGTGGTAAAGTTTTTACTTCTTACAGAATACCCAATCACGTGGAATATAAAAATTAAAATTTTTTTGCTTGCACGTAATTGGATGATGGAAGTCAGCAGAGCTTCCCCTCATTCGCTAATTTCTGGGGCTAATTCCCTTGCCCTGTGAACAGCCTATTTGACTTTGGTAAACCAGCCCTAGAGGGTGAAGCAACAGACTTATGAGGTCTGCTCTCTGCTCCAATGTCACAGTCAGGCCTCCCATACTGGACCCTGAATTATTTTGACAACAAGCTGATAAAAACCTCTGGTTGTTTAACCACTTGCCAACCAGCCGCCACAGTAGTACTGTGGCAGAATAGGACGGCTGGACGAAACAACGTTATGCAACGTTGCTTCGCCCTGTGGCCACTAGAGACGCGCGCCCCCCGCTTGCCCCCCCGAGCTGATGCAAGTGCCCGGCGGTCACGATCACCGTTGACACATGGAGAACCAGGATCTGTGTGTGTAAACACACAGTTTCTGGTTCTCTGAGGGGAGAACAGACAGATCGTCTGTTCATACAGAGTATGAACAGCGATCTGTCATCTCCCCTGCACAGTCCCCTCCCCCCTTCAGTTAGAACACACACTAGGGAACACATTAACCCCTTGATCGCCCCTAATGTTAACCCCTTCACTGCCAGTGACATTTTTACAGTAATCAATGCATTTTTATAACATTGATCGCTGTATTAATGCCAATGGTCCCAAAAATGTGTCAAAATTGTCCGATGTGTCTGCCATAATGTAGCAGTCCTGATAAAAATCGCAGATCGCCGCCATTACTAGTAAAAAAAAAGTTAATACTAAAAATGCCATAAAACTATCCCTATTTTGTAGACGCTATAACTTTTTTTTTGGGAAAAAAGGATGTCAATTTTGTTTAGGTGCAGTGCCGCACAACTACGCAATTGTCAGTTAAAGCGATGCAGTGCCGAATCGCAAAAAGTGCTCTGGTCAGGAAGGGGGTAAAATCTTCCAGGGCTGAAGTGGTTAATAAGTATTTTTCAGATTACACCAGTTTGCTGGATATTTTTATTTTTTTGTGGAAGAGAGCTGGGGTTGTTTGGGCTGGCTGAATAGGCATCATGCCCAGCTGAAGCAAGCCTGGTAGATTTAAGCTCTGTATAAATTCCCAGCCTTCTCAGGTATTTGTCGTTACTCTGAAACCAGTTTCAATGTATGTTAAACTGAGGATCTCTGGAGTACCTGTGTGGACAAGGACTTTATTTGCAGAGAGTTAGGCACATGGGCAGCAGTAGGTTGCCCCAGGTCTGTCAGCCAGGGACACTGAAAATCGGTAAATAAGCTGCATGTGTGTTTCACCAAGAACTGTTTGCTGTACTTATTTTGAAGCATCTCCATCCAGGGAGTCACACATACCCTGCTGCCAAGATAATCCCTCACACATAGTGGAGGATGTGGGCATCTTTATAAGTAGGTGATGATAAGGTCAGCATGGAGGAGTTGCTGAGACAGCTTGGCAAATGTCAATCAACAGCATGTATATGCTGAGCAAAAGTGGGCAAATTAACAAAGCAGGGACCTATCAGCAGGAGTTGCAGAAGCAGTTGAACAGAGCTTTGCATCCTAGAACAAACTGAAGCCCACCACAGGGATTTGCAGTTGAAGCAAGAGCAGAGATCACGGCAAGCTGCTCAGTTGTATATAAATAAGTGCACTCTGATTTTCTAAAAAACTGTCAGTCACTATTCACAACTGTTTCATGCACTCCAATACCTGGAAATTAAAAACATTTATGCAAAATGTGTAATAATGGTAAAAGGGTTGTTATATTTCTGGATTCAGGTACTGTAGACTGGTAACATTGGTAAAAGCCGATTTAGTGTCTACAGAAGTTAAATATCAAAGAATAGTGGTAATAATTTGCATACAAAGTGCCTCTGAACAGTATTCTGTGGCAATGGTGTCCTTTGAGGCCTAACTAGATAACAAGGTAATCTCAACATTAGTATAGTTTTCAAACTGGCACATGGATCATTTATGAGAAAGGATCGTGAGAAAAGATTTTCCAAAATTCTTGGATCTCTAGGATCAAAGAGACCACCAATCAATTGCTTCTTCAGGGTATAAAGGTGATTCCAGAATTAACAAAACTGTATTTGAAATGAAAGTGTATTTACCCTAATTTCAAAAGTGGCGCTGTGAAGGTATTCACACCGCTAAATGATCAAAGTGCATCCAATAATTAAAGTCCACCAAAAGGCCATAAAAATTTGAGCAAGAAAAAAATGCTAAGTCTCCTCCGTGGCTACACGGCGACCAGAAGTAATGTCAGAACTCGAACCAGAAGTGACGGGGCAGAGGCGCCCAATCATTCCAGCGGTGGTAAGGATGATCCAAACACCCCCCGGTTTGGTTCACAGCAGAACATGCGGACAGGCAAAAAATTTGTGTGAACACCATTAAAGTCTATGGGACGTGAATATGGAAAATCAAAAGTACTCACTTTAACGTCTTATATGCAAGTTATTGCAATAAAAAAGTGTTTGGGGACCCGGGTCCTGCCCCAGGGGACATGTATCAATGCAAAAAAAAGTTTTAAGAACGGACGTTTTTACGGGAGCAGTGATTTTAATAATGCTTAAAGTGAAACAATAAAAAATAAATATTCCTTTTTATATCATGCCTGGGGGGGTGTCCTTAGTATGCCTGTAAAGTAGCACATCTTTCCTATGTTAATAACAGTACCACAGCAAAATGTAATTTCTAAAGGAAAAAATGTAATTTAAAACTGCTTGCAGCTGTATGTCATGTATTGACGGATCCCGGCAATATAGATAAAAATACCAGAAATACCCCAAAAAATGGTGTGGATGCCCCCCCCCCAAAAAAAAACCCCATACCAGGCCCTTCAGGTCTGGTATGGATTTTAAGGGGAACCCTGCACCAATTTTTTTTTAAAAATGGAGTGGGGTCCCCCAGGCCCCCAGGCACTATACTCTGAACAGAAGTATATATACTACACGGCCTGCTCTATATACATTGCAGAAAAACTGGGCCTTAGGTGTTGGTGGTACCAGAACACTGTAACCCCTCACAGTTACTCTTGTTTGAGGTCAGGAATGGGCCCTGCTGTGAAATATTATATCAAAAATTGAAATTACATGGCCCTGTTAAACAGGGGCAGAAAAATTGGGCCTTTGGTTTTGGTGGCACCAACACACTGTAACCTCTCACAGTTACACTTGTTGGGCGCAAGAATGGGCCCCGCTTAACTATTATTTCAAAAAATAGTAATTAGATGCCCCTGTTAGCTGCTTCAGCCCCGGACCATTCGGCTGGCCAAAGACCAGAGCACTTTTTGCGATTCGGCACTGCGTCGCTTTAACTGACAATTGCGCAGTCGTGCGACGTGGCTCCCAAACAAAATTGACGTCCTTTTTTCCCCACAAATAGAGCTTACTTTTGGTGGTATTTGATCACCTCTGTGGTTTTTATTTTTTGGGCTATAAACAAAAAAAGAGCAACAATTTTTAAAACAATGCATTATTTTTTACTTTTTGCTATAATAAATATCCCCCAAAAATATATATAAATAAATATATATATATATATATATATATATATATATATATAAAAACATTTTTCCCTCAGTTTAATAAGCATATATTGATTGGTTTGCACAAAAGTTATAGCATCTACAAAATAGGGGATGTTTTATGGCATTTGTATTAATATTTTTTTTTTTACTAGTAATGGCGGTGATCAGAGATTTTTATCTTGAATGCGACATTATGGCGGACACGTCGGACAATTGTGACACATTTTTGGGACCATTGGTATTAATACAGCGATCAGTGCGATTAAAAATGCACTGATTACTGTAAAAATGTCACTGGCAGTGAAGGGGTTAAAACTAGGGGGCAGTGAAGGGGTTAATGTGTGTCCTAGTTTGTGTTCTAACTGAAGGGGGATGGGGACTGTGCAGGGAAACTAACAGATCGCTGTTCATACTCTGTATGAACAGACGATCTGTCAGTTCTCTGCTCAGAGAACCGGAAACTGTGTGTTTACACACACAGTTTTGGGTACTCCGTGTGCCCCGAGCGATCGCGGGAGTCCGGCGGTGATCGAGACCGTCGGGCACTCGTATCGGCTCGGGGATCGAGCTGGGGAGCGCGCCTTCAGCAGCGCGCACACGCCCACTAGTGGCCGTCTATGTTACCGACGTAACATAATGGCGATTCGTGCAAAAAATTGTAATTACATGCCCCTGTTAAATAGGGGCAGAAAAAATGGGCCTTTAGTGGTGGTGGTGGTACCACAACACTGTAACCCCTCAGAGATACTCTTGTTGGGCGCAGGAACGAGCCCTGCTGTGAAATATTGGATCAAAAATTGTAATTACATGCCCCTGTTAAACAGGGGCAGAAAAATTGAGCCTGTCAGAGAACCATCACAAACGCTCGTTCCCGTGTGCCAGCCAGACGTACGGTAAGAACGAGCGAGCCCCGGACTAGGCACGCACGTAATGCGATCGTAAGAATGAGGGCACGTCAGCGCGTGCACGTTCGCACGCCAACGAATCACGGCGCGAGGCGCCCTATTTAAATGATCAGCATACTAGCATCAGTGTTGGATTGTCTCAGCTCGTTCCTGAACCCTTGCTGTTGCCTTGTTTACTTGACCGTGATCTTGAACCTCTGCCTTCCTCGACCACCCTCTCGGATCATCCCTACATCTCTGCCTGCCTTGCTTCCTGTACTGAACCCGGCTTGGACTCCTGACTACGGCTCTGTCTCCCGATTCTGTACCTCGCTGCCAGTTTGTTGCCAACCTTCGCCAGTCCCTGACTACGAATCTGCCTGCCGATTGTGTACCTCGCTGCCAGCACGTTACCAACTCCTGCCTGCCTTTGACCCTGCAAGTTCCTCTGCTGGACCTCTCCTGAATCCATCCAGTGATCAGCATCCCAGCTTCCTTCCGAAGACTTCCGTGTTCCTGATCCTGCCAGCAGGCACCTGCACCCTTCCGCTGCCCTAGCAACCCTGTCTCAACCTCCAGGGGTGCTAGGACCGGGACCGTGCAAGAGGCCGCCCTCGTCATTTCAGACTCCGCTGTGAGGTACGTGACAGTACAATCCAGCCACATGGAGTCTGAAAGGGGGGCCTCAGCTATGGATGCTCTGTGTCAACAGATTGCAAATCTCACTCAAGCAGTCCAGGGCCTGCAAGATGGCTACCAGCGACTCGAACAACGAGTGGAGTCTCTCTCTTCAAGCACCTCAGCACCTCGGACCGCAGCACCTGCATCATCAGTTCCAGTTTCTACACCCACAGTAGTGGTGCCACCCCCAGAACCACGAGTTCCTAGTCCAGAGAAATTTATGGGTGACCGTAGCAAATTCCATGCTTTCAGGAATGCCTGCCATTTGTACTTCTTGCTTCAGCCCTGCACCTTTTCTTTGGAAATTACCAAGGTGGGGTTCATCATTTCGTTACTGCAGGGAGAACCTCAGACCTGGGCTCATCATTTACTGGAACAAGTCAGTCCCTTGCTGGGTACCATGGACTCTTTTTTTGGATGAGATGGCCAAACTTTATGATGATCCCCAGCGTACCACCACAGCCGAGGCCAGCCTCCACACCCTACAGCAGGGTCGTAGGCCCGTGGAGGATTATGTTACAGACTTTAAACGGTGGAGTTCCGACACACATTGGAATGACGCTGCTCTCCGTTTTCAGTTCCGTTTAGGGCTTTTGGAGGCACTCAAGGATGAACTAGCTTGTGTGGGGATCCCCGATTCCCTCGAAGAACTGATTCAACTGTCCATTCAGATCGATCACCGGCTGAGAGCGAAGATCTGAAAGGACCAGCCAGTACCGGCCCATGTGGATGCTACCCAGGGTACCCAGTGGCCTACTTACCTCCGCACCCCCACTATCTGCTCCTACCACTGAAACTCCAGAACCAATGCAGTTGGGCTTGCTTCGTGCACCCTTGACACCGGAAGAAAAACAACGCCATTGTATGAATAGTCTCTGCCTCTACTGTGGGGGAGCCGGTCATTACGCCAATATGTGTCTCAACAAGACCTGTAAGTGTGACTCTCCTCCTTTTGATCATTATGCATTAACTCTAGCAAGAACGACTCACATTGCTGTTCCTGTCTCTCTACAGCTTCCAGAAGGGGTGCTTCAGATCAAGGCCATAATTGACTCCGGTGCCTGCAGCTGCTTCATTGATCGTGCCTTTGCCCTGCAACACAACATTCCGCTACGATCGAAGCAACATAAACTGTTCATCCGATTAGCTGATGGGTCCAACATCAAATCTGGGCCCATCATCCAAGAAACCCAACCTTTGCCTGCCGATATCTCACCCAACCACCAAGAACTGTTGTGCCTGGATGTTATATCTTCACCACTTTTTCCGATCATTCTAGGAATGCCATGGTTGCAAGCACACAACCCACAGATAGACTGGACAACCGGCAAGGTAGTCTTTCAGTCCTCCTACTGTCTCCACAACTGTCTCCAGATCCTCCACCACACAGCTCCAGTTATTGGGTGTCTAAAACCAGTATCCGAATCCCAAGACCTTGTCCCATCCATGTACCATGATTTCCTGGATGTCTTCGACAAGCAAAAAGCAGATACTCTTCCCCCCCACCGGGCCTACGGTTGCCCGATTGAACTTTTACCAGGGGCAGAAATCCCATTTGGGAGGATCTTTCCTCTGTCAGAACCTGAACTCGCAGTCCTAAAAGACTATGTGGATGAGAACCTCAAGAAGGGGTTCATTCGACACTCAACTTCACCAGCCGGGGCAGGAATATTCTTCGTTGAAAAAAAAAGATCATTCGCTCCGTCCATGTGTGGATTACAGAGAGTTAAACCAGATTACCGTTAAAAATCGCTACCCCTTGCCTCTGATTCCAGAATTGCTCCAGAGTCTCCGTTCCGCAAGAGTATTTACCAAGTTGGATTTACAAGGTGCTTACAATCTGATCAGAATCAGGGAGGGAGACGAGTGGAAAACGGCCTTCCGGACTAGTTTTGGCCACTTTGAATACCTCGTTATGCCCTTCGGATTATGCAATGCTCCAGCAACCTTCCAGCATTTTGTGAATAATATTTTCAGAGACTTTCTAGACCTATTCATGATCGTCTACCTAGACAATATTCTAATTTTCTCAGCCTCCTTAGATCTACATCGTGCCCATGTGAAACAAGTCCTTCTGAGGTTAAGACAAAATGGACTCTATGCCAAGGCCGAGAAATGCGAATTTGAACGGCAGACCATCCACTTCCTCGGACTGGTGATTTCTACAGGAGGTATGGCAATGGATCCTCAAAAAGTCGCAGCTATAATGTCCTGGCCACCTCCCATTGATAAGAAAGGGGTACAACGGTTCATCGGCTTCTCTAATTTCTACAGGAAATTCATTAAAAACTTCTCCGGTATCATCATGCCCATCACTCAGCTCACCAAGAAACAGATCAGTTTTCAATGAACAGAGGCAGCCCAAGCTGCTTTTGATAAGTTAAAGGGACTTTTTACCTCGGCCCCGTTACTAAAGCACCCTGACCCTGCTCTTCCATACATCCTGGAGGTGGACGCCTCAGAGAGCGCCGTAGGGGCCATCCTGTGACAGCGCCAAGGACCCAAGGCTCTAATGCACCCTGTTGCCTTCTTCTCAAAGAAGTTGGGGCCTTCAGAAAGGAACTATGATGTGGGGGACTGAGAACTGTTGGCAATTAAATTGGCTTTAGAGGAGTGGTGGTACCTCTTGGAAGGAGCAACACACCCAATACTGAAAATTTGGAATACCTCAGGACCGCCAAACGCTTCAGGCCCAGACAAGCAAGGTGGGCTCTTTTCTTTTCACGCTTTAATTTCCACATAACCTACCGGCCCGGCTCCAAGAATGTGAAACCTGACGCGTTATCGCGTATGTTTACAGAAGTTGAAGTTCCACCTCAAACAGATACTATCCTACAGGCTGGAAATTTTCTACTTACTCAAACCGACTTAATGTCACAGATCCGTCAAGCATCCAGGGAATTCTCTTTGTCCCCAGACACGGACCTTCAGGAAAACGATGGGCTCTATCGGCGGGGTAATAAAATTTTCATACCGCAGAATTTACGTGCTACCATCCTACATTTGTGTCATGACTACCTGCTGGCCGGCCATTTTGGGGGATACAAAACCATGGATTTGATCCAGAGACATTTTTGGTGGCCTAGTTTAGCAAAGGGCTGCAGGAAATATGTTGGCTCATGTTCAATCTGTCTCAGGAACAAGAATAGCAAAAACAAAGCATGGGGACTATTAAGACCTCTGCCCATTCCTAAGAGACCCTGGGATAAAATCGCAATGGACTTTACCGTAGAGCTCCCTCCATCGGAGGGGTTTTCATCTACCTAAGTAGTGGTAGACCGCCTCTCCAGGATGTCACATTTCATCCCTATGAAAGGGACCCCATCAGCAACTGAAACTGCTAAAGTCTTCGTTAAAGAGGTTGTTAGACTGCACAGAATCCCTAGTGACATTGTTTAGGATCGAGGAGTACAGTTTACTTCAAGATTTTGGAAAGCACTGTGCGAAGCACTGGGCATCAAACTCAACTTCTTTTCAGATTATCATCCCCAGTCCAACGGACAGACTGAGCATACCAACCAAACGCTGGAGCAATACCTGTGTTGCTTCACCTCCTTTTCCCAAGAAGATTGGGCCTCACTTCTGCCATTGGCAGAATTTGCATTTAATAACTCTGCTCATACCGCCACCAACCAATCGCCTTTCTTCTCCAATTACGGGTTTCATCCCTCCTTTTTGCCAACATTGATTCCGGACTCTCCTTTGCCAGCAGTTCAGGACAGATTGAATTTCCTTGCTACCAATAACCAGGTGCTGAAGGATACCATTGCCAAAGCACAAGAGGTTAATAAGAGGTTCTTTGACAGGAAGAGGAGAGGAGAACTGGATTTGAAGGTTGGTGATCGTGTGTGGCTGTCAACCTTGAATCTGAAACTTACCTGTCCATCCAGGAAATTGGGACCTAAATATCTAGGACCTTTTCCGGTCAAGAGAAAAATGAATCCAGTGGCTTATGAGCTTAAACTTCCCGACTCATTTAAGATTCACCCTGTGTTTCATACCTCCTTGTTGAAGCCTGATGTGGGTAATCCCTTTCCAGGTCGTGAAAGAGGGCCCCCAGAGGCCATAATGGTGGATGGAGAAGAAGAGTTCGAAATCAACACCATTGTAGGTTGCAGGAGAAGGCGGGGACAGAATCAATATTTAATTAAATGGAAGGGTTTTGGTCCAGAAGAAAATTCCTGGGAACCAGAAGCAAACCTCCATGTCCCAAAACTTATACAAGCCTTTCATCATTCTCATCCGGAAAGGAGGTCTCAGGTGGGCATCCGGAGGCTGCCCTTAAGGAGGGGGCAATGTCAGAGAACCATCACAAACGCTCGTTCCCGTTTGCCAGCCAGACATACGGTAAGAACGAGCGAGCCCCAGACTAGGCACGCACGTAATGCGATCGCACGAAAGAGGGCACGTCAGCGCGTGCACGTTCGCACGCCAACGAATCACGGCGCGAGGCGCCCTATTTAAATGATCAGCATACTAGCATCAGTGTTGGATTGTCTCAGCTCGTTCCTGAACCCTTGCTGTTGCCTTGTTTACTTGACCCTGATCTTGAACCTCTGCCTTCCTCGACCACCCTCTCGGATCATCCCTACATCTCTGCCTGCCTTGCTTCCTCTACTGAACCCGGCTTGGACTCCTGACTATGGCTCTGTCTCCCGATTCTGTACCTCACTGCCAGTTTGTTGCCAACCTCCGCCAGTCCCTGACTACGAATCTGCCTGCCGATTGTGTACCTCGCTGCCAGCACATTGCCAACTCCTGCCTGCCTTTGACCCTGCAAGTTCCTCTGCTGGACCTCTCCTGAATCTATCCAGTGATCAGCATTTCAGCTTCCTTCCGAAGACTTCCGTGTTCCTGATCCTGCCAGCAGGCATCTGCACCCTTCCGCTGCCCTAGCAACCCTGTCTCAACCTCCAGGGGTGCTAGGACCGGGACCGTGCAAGAGGCCGCCCTCGTCATTTCAGACTTCGCTGTAAGGTACGTGACAGGGCCTTGAAATTACATGCCCCTGCTAAATAGGGGCAGAAAAATTGGGCCTTGGGTGGTGGTGGTGGTACCACAACACTGTAACCCCTCAGAGATACTCTTGTTGGGTGCAGGAACGAGCCCTGCTGTGAAATATTAGATCAAAAATTGTAATTACATGCCCCTGTTAAACAGGGGCAGAAAACTGGGCCTTGGGTGGTGGTGCCAGAACACTATAACCTCAAAAATTGTATTTACATGCCCCTGTTAAACAGGGGCAGAAAAATTGGGCCTTGGGTGGTGGTAGTGACAAAACACTGTAACCCCTCACAGATACTCTTGTTGGGCGCAGGAATGGGCCCTGCTGTGAAAAATTAGATCAAAAATTGTATTACAGGAAAATTGGGCCTTGGGTGGTGGTGGTGCCCTAAACCAAAAATATTGTTGCAAGCTAGCATCATCAAGATTGAGGAGGAATAGGATAGTCAGCATAAGCAGTCTTCAAGGGATCCCACATCCATATCAAATTCAATCAGTTACATCAGCTTTAGGTGCTTGATAGCTGCTTATCCAAGACTGATTCATTTTTATGAATGTGAGCCTATCAACAGAGTCTGTGCACAGGCACACTCTGATTTGTTACAAACCCTCCAGCAGCACTGAATGTGCGTTCAGAAAGCAGACTGGATGCAGGACAGGCCAGTAGCTGAATTGCATATTGAGCAAGTTCTGGCCAGTGGTCCATCCTCAAGACCCAGTAACCTGTATTAGATACTGTGTACACCACCAGAAAAGTAGTAGAAACTGTACACAATGTATGAGATACTGTGTACACCACCTGCACTGTACTAAAAACTGTACTACAGCTGCACTGTATTGTATACTGTGCACACCAAAAGAAGTGTAGTAGAAGTAGTAGAATATATATATATATATATATATATATATATATATATATATATATAAATAAATATATATATATATATATAAATAAATATATATATATATATATATATATATATATATATATATATATATATATATATATATATATATATATATATATATATTCTACCATATATATATATCTATATATATATATAGAAAAAGAGTCCAAGAGGTTGCTGCACTTAAAAATTTCTTTGCTTTATTTCACAATATTTTGTGATTTTTAAAGTACAAAAAAAGGATAAAAACAACTTTAACTAAGGCAGTTAAACAAAAAATCATTGATGATGAAACTATGGAGTTTTTGATATGTGAATATCCGGTTACACCGGTACTGTATATGTTACCAAAAATCCATAAAGACCCTAAAAATCCCCCGGGACGTCCCATTGTATCAGGGATGGAATCTGTGACAACACATCTAGCACAATACCTGGATAAGTGTTTGACACCATTGTTATTAAACACTAAATCATTTATAAGAGATACTACTGACTTTTTGTCAAAAATTCAAGATATAAACTTGTCATCAGATTCCATCCTGATATCATGGGACGTCTCTAGTTTATTTACTATCATTCCACATGATTTAGGAATAGAGGCATGTCAGCGATTGTTAACCCAATCAGGCATCTATAAAACCGAACAGATTTCATTTCTGCTAGACCTTTTGAAAATTACTCTTGAAGAGAACTATTTTCTTTTCAGGGATACTCATTTCTTGCAACTGAACGGAGCAGCGATGGGTTCAAATGTTGCACCCCCATATGCAAACGCATTTATGAATATGATAGAGACGTCCTTTATTTATGTCAATGATTTATTTTTAAAACATTGCCAATGTTGGTACAGATTTGTGGACGATATTTTCGCTATATGGGATGGCAACATGGAAAGCCTATACTTATTTGATAAATACATTAACTATTTAGTACCTGGATTAAAGTTTAACATCGAAATTGGTAAAAATGAGATCTCCTTTCTTGATACTCTTCTTAAATTGAACAATGGGCAGATTACTATCGACTTATATGTGAAACCCACAGACCGTAACCAATTGCTACATTTTAATAGCTTTCATCCCCCAAACGTTTTTCATCCATCCCAAAAAGTCAGATGATGAGGGTACAGCGGATCGTGAGTGACCCGCTGTGCCGTGATCAGAGACTTAATGAAATAAAAAACAAACTTATTAGTAGAAGATACCCGCAAGCTTTAGTTAATATCGATTATTCCAATACGGATTGTAATCGATCACCCCGAAAAGAAAACAAGAGAATCCCCTTTATTATGCAGTATCATCCCTTCTCCAACAAAATCAACCAAATTATCAAAAGACATTGGAATCTTTTAAGATCCAGTTACCCCATGGTACAGGAATTCTGGAATCCACCCATGTCCTCCTATAGAAAAGGTAGAACGATGCGAGATCGATTGATTAAATCTGATCAACCTGTGGCTGCAGCAGCCAAACTAACCTTTCTGGGACCTAAAAATCTGGGATTGTATCCCTGCTTGTCATGCATACAATGTAACTCTATGATTAAAGGTAAATACTTTACACATCCACATAGGGGTTTCAACATCCCCATACGGGGTTACTACACATGCCAATCTTCATATGTAATTTATGCCATAAAGTGCCCGTGCGGTTTAGTTTATGTAGGGGAGACTACACAAAAAATTAAAGATAGGATTGCGAGACACAAATACTCAATACGAGATAAATTAACCCAATTACCGATGGCGAGACACTTTTTGGAATTTGGCCACAATGTATCACAACTAAAGTATATGGTCCTAGAAGGTATTGAAAAAAATAGGAGAGGGGGCAACCGTGAATTGATTCTAAGAAAAAGAGAAGTATACTGGATACATTTTTTGAATACAATTGCTCCATATGGCTTAAATGTTGATTTGGATCTTTATTTATTTGTTTAACTGTTGGAATAAGCATTTAAAAGTAGCCAGATAAAATAACTTCATGATGGGAATATCTCTTTTGTTTTTATTCATGCATGCAACATTTCCCTGCGTTTTTATAGGTATTCCAAATATTCTATAATGCGAGTGAAGAGAATGAGAGATTTGACACCTGTTGCTTATCCTTGCTCTAATGGCATGTTATAGATAAATATATGCATATATAGATGTTAAATGGTATGCGATTTGAACTAATTAGCCATATTGATTCCATATGTGAAGTACTTCACTAAACCTGTATTTAAATGAATGATTGGATTGAAACCCTCAGATGTGCTTCAATGGATCTTAGGAAGGGCGTAAGCTGACTAGCCCGAGACGTAATCCATCCATCCATCCATATCTGAACCTACTTGTGTTTGAAACTGTGTAGGCATTTTGTGCCTGTGATTTTGGATTATACTTGCTTTGTAAATCCCTACTGAAGATATTGTGAAATAAAGCAAAGAAATTTTTAAGTGCAGCAACCTCTTGGACTCTTTTTCTATATACAAGGTCAGTGGGAAGACCTGATTGCTGGCACTAAATTGTAAGCAGAGTGCGGTTCTCCTCTACAAGTGAATATATATATATATATATATATATATATTCTACTATTAGCTCTCCCATTAAAATAGCATAGGCTGCCTATATCACATCTATCTCAGTGTGGCCACATATGTAGTTAACTTTAACATCCACTAGGAGGTGACTTAGGATCTGAATATAGTGTATCCTTGTGTATATACTGTAGAATTATTTATTGTTTAAACATTGTTGTGTCTTCGGGAGGAGTCTGTTTGCTGAGTTGGCACTGTTATCACAGCTCAGTGGATTTACTCCTTACTCTGTAAAATAACCTTTCCTATTTGGTTCAAGTAAAACATTTCAAAACCTTATACTACGGAGTTGCTTGATTCTTGCTGTATAGTATTAACAGGATGTCTGAACCCAGAGTGTCAGGTGGGTTGGAAGGTTCACTTGGTCATGACCGTGCAGATGAGCAGGTAATTCTCAGCAGTCCCCAAGGGGACTGTGCTACAAAAGTAATGTGAGAGAGAAAGGGTGTCAGGCAGACAGTCAGTATGTGGATCCCTAGAGAGGAATGCCCAGATCTGAGACCACGCTTGTAAAGAAGACCTTAGGGGCTCATTCACACAGCTGGGTTGGGCAGTACAAGCAGGCAGTTGAGCTGTTTTACCACCCCCGACCACCCCACTTGAAAAAGGAGATGTAGCCACTCAATGCTGTTCACTGGCAAAAATTAAATGACATGTCACCATGAACGGGGTCCACCACAACTACCCTGCAAGTGCGTGCAATAAACATGGCTGGGACATTGTGGGTCTGCATTTTCAGAGTTAAAACAGGCATTGAGTAAATTATATATTGTCCACTCACTGCTTTTCAAATACCACAATAGCCACCCATCCAAATCACCCTTAAAATCCTTTTAGCCCTACTTTCTCCCTTCGAGTTCCCCTAGAGCCCTTTAGTTTCAGGCATTTCAACAGAGCCAAGTTCCGCTCCTTCATCCCACTGACATACAGTAGATGCCAAATTAGTCCTCCTGAGATTGACACAAGTGATGCAGTATGATTATCGTGATGATGATCATTGAAGGACAGTAAAATGTACCCTTAGGCCCTTATCACACAAGGGGGACTCCATTTTGCTCAGCGGGGGACCTGTCCACTGATTCTCCACTGATCGGAGCGGACAGATGACAGGTCCGTGTCCACTCAGTTTATGCGGAGCGGGCACCAATCGAGCCAACTCTGCTCTATGGGCAGTTGGGTGTAAATGGACTCCGCTGTCTGTTTACACCAACTACCCTCCGATCCGCCTAGACATGGCTTGCAGCAGCTTTTGGAATTCTCAGATGGACATAGAACAATAAAGAGAAGGAAGAGAAGAAACCACTGTCTAAGCGTAGTAAGTAGTAAAGGAACTCATAGAAAGTGGTGAAAGAGTATGTATTGCACTCGCTTAAACAGTAGGAGTATATGGCATCTCAATAGATCTACTGTGATGACCCCCTCAGGTGCAAACTCATACTTAGGTATTCCACCACAGTATCAGTGGACATAATATCTTGGGTTCTCATATGGATTTAAAATTATAAAAGCAAAAAAAGGACAACCAACCCTCAGTGTAGTATTAATGAAACTGTAGTGTGAAGGAGAGAATATAAATGGCAGTAATGCTATTGCTTCAACTCCTAAATGTGTTTTGCACAGTCACTGTACAGCCTGTACAACCTGCCCCCCTCCCCATACTGAATGGGGAGAAAGATATAGTTTAACTTTTTTCTCCTTGCCAGAGAAGCAAAATGTAAACAAACAAAAGTGTGTAAAAATATACTGTAATAATAAAAAGATAAAATACCGGTAGCTAGATCAGGGTTTGACTTGGTCAGTGTCAGGGTTGGGGTCCAGGTCAGGTTCAAAGGTCAAGGTCAGAAGCAAAGGTCAGGATCAAAGGTCAGAGTCAAAAGTCAGGGTCAGTGTATCTAAGGTAGGATTTAAAAAACAAATTTTGAAAATGTGTATTACTGTCAGTTAATGTTAGTGTGTTTTAGGTAGGATAAAAAAAATGTACACTATTGTTTGTGAGCCTTATTATAAGTACAAACAACAAATAAAAAAAATACATATATAGAATCACTGCAATTGCTAGGAGCAGAAAAAATTATTTTGGGTTGTTCTTTAGTGGTATGTTATGGTATTAGCAAGAAATATACAGCTACATTTAAAAAAATTATATTTTTTACTTTTCTGGGCCAGTTTTCCCTTGATACTAAAAACAAAATCAGGGGCTATCCATTTACATTTACCACCAACTGAAAGCCCAATTTGTCCTGAAAAAAAGGTATAATCTACCTGGATGCACTAAGTATTTATGATAATATGTACAGTTGTACTAACAAATGTCAAAGCTGTAAAACTGAGTTCAGGCAGAAGGATTTGTTTTACTTCAGAGCCCTGTGCTGTAAACAGTGGCTCTGGTAGCTCCCCAGCAGTTTACTACCGCTTTAAAGTGTTGGGAACACATCTAGAAAGTCACACACATACTGCTGCTAAGTTATCATTCAAAATAGGTGATATCCGAGATTCTGGCGTGTTGCTGTACCTTTAAGACGAAAGGTGGGCCAGCCCAGCTCCGAGTACAATAATGTACAAATGTTTTGGTCAGACGTGAAAAAAATGCTGTAAAGTAAGCATGCTTTAAAAAGTATATGTTTTAATTGTTTATTTTGTATTAAAATACAAAGTGAGCCAACAGAAAGAAAATAGAAAAAAAAAAGCAAATCAATATTTGGTGTGACTACCCTTTGGCTTCAAACCAGCATCAATTCTTACACTTGGACTTTGTATACTTGCACAAAGCCAGGGATTTCATAGAAATAGAGTCAGGTGTATGATTAACCATATAATACCAAGCAAGTGCTAACGATCATCAATTTTATATGTAGGTTGAAACATAGTCATTAACTGAAAAAGAAACAGCTATGTAGGAGGCCTAAAACTGGGTGAGGAACAGCCAAACTGTTAGTAAGATCAGGTTGCAGAAGACACAACCTCACCTCCCACCCCTCAAAACATAGAGACACTGCGCCCAGGACAGGTGCCCCTCATGCCAAATCCCCCCCCCCCCCCATTGCCTTTACTCTAAAATATCCTCTTTCTCTTTTATTAGTTTATTTTTCTCAATTTACAAAATATAAAGTGCAAACAGAATCAAAAATCAAAATCAGATCTATATGTGGTGTGACTACCCTTTGGCTTCAAACCTTCAAACCAGCATCGGTTCCTACACTTGCACACTTTGGACACTTGCACATGCGGGTCAGGTAAACGATTATGCTATTATACTGAGCAGGTGCCAATATTCATCAATGTCATATATGGGTTTAAACACAGTCATTAACTAAAACAGAAACCGCTGTGTAGGCCACTTTGCCTGGGAGAGACCTTGCTGATGCAGTATAACAACCTTGTGTCTTGTTGCCATGCTAAGTCTTGCTATGGCTTATGACCTGTGACATGGGTTTCCTTTTTCTGGACACCAGGTTCTCTCTCCTTAATCAAGTACAAAAATACTTGTTATTCGATACAAAATAAATGTTCCTCTGAACTTTGAAAGCACACCACTCCCTCCCAATTAAACCGGGACAATGTTGCCCAATTCCAAAAAGACACCCTGCAGCTCTTTGTCTTTCCTAACAACATATTGGAGAACTGCATACTAACTGTTGCTAACAGAACTAGTTAGCTTGCTACTAGGGATGAGCCAAACACCCCCCTGTTCGGTCCGCACCAGAACATGCGAACAGGAAAAAAGTTCGCTCGAACGCGCGAACACCGTTAAAGTCTATGGGACACGAACATGAATAATCAAAAGTGCTAATTTTTGTTTACAAACGTTTTTATTGCAGAAAAATAGTATCAGGGTGAACAAGTGTTGAGGGTACAAGAGGTATAATAGTAACACATCCAGTGACAGCTCTACAATATGGTACCAGCAAATATATCTCATTGTACAATTCAATCAAAGAGCACCCAATAAATTATATCAATAAGAAACATAATGAGAGAAATCATACAAAAAAAAGAAAAAGAAAAGGGAAAAGAAATAGAAACATAATATCGTGATAAATGTGCATCCCATATATATCATCATAGCCTAAACTCCATAATGAAATTGTAAGATCCTACACCTGAGATCAGGAGGCTATATTGCCATCAAAGATACATTCTCATCCTGAGTCTATCTTTATTAAAACGTAGACGCTTTTATTATGAGTTAGTTATTGGGGCGGAAGGATCATTTAGTCTGTCACTTAGCAGGTGAGCTGTCCAAATGTTCCATTTACTATCAAATGTATGTATGGAGTCCAGGAGAGTATGGTGCACCAATTCCATAGTCCTGATGGACTCCATACGCGAGATCACCTGTGACCAGGGTACCTGGGGACTTTTCCAGTTCAAGGCTATTGCCCATTGAATAGCACTAAAAAGAGTGTGGAATAATTTCTGTAAAGGGATGGGAACCTCCGGGAGTTCTGCGAAAAGCAGACACATTGGAGGGGTTAGTGTAATCGAGATACCTGAGATAAGTAATATGAGAGACGTAGTCTTTTGCTATATATTGTCTAGGGCTTTGCAACTCCAGAAAGTGTGCAACATTGTTCCCCTGTCCTGGCATCCTCTAAAACATGTGCCAGGCACCAGGGGATAGAATCTGTGAAGACGATCTGGAGTGTAATACCACCTGGTGTGAATTTTAAGAGTTGTCTCTTTAATAGATATAGATTTCGTGCATTTGTGCATATTAGTTATCATATCTCGCCAGTCCTCCGCAGAGAACTCTTGGGCCAGCTCTGTTTCCCACTCCTCCATTGCCTTAGATTTTTGTGGAGAGTTAAAGTCATTAAGGTGTCTATATAGAATGGAAATAGTCCCTCTATCTCTTGATGCCTCTCCACACATCGACTCAAACGTGGTCTTAGACAAGTCCACTCCACCCGAGATTAGTGCTGAGTAATAGTGTCTAATTTGTAGGTATTGGTGAAACTCAAATCGTCCCATATCTTGGGTTTGCTGCAGGTGAGTATATGAGCAAAAGGAGGCATTCTGCAGCAAGGATTCGAGGTTCACCAAGCCCCTAGTGATCCAACCATCAAATGATAATTTGGACGAGAAGGCTGGGGGGAAGGACGGCTCTCCTAGAAAAGAAGACAATAGGGGTCTATCTGATTGTAACTTAAATTTCTTGGAATAAAGGGACCAAAGGAACAGTGACTGACCTACAATAGAGTTGAGTGGGGTGATATCCTTTGGGGTTATAGAGCGAGACCATAATATACCTGAAAGATGGTACGGTGCAATCGAGATCCGCTCAAACTGCAGCCATGGTATGGATGTGGGGGGGGTATGCCATTGTGCCAGTTGAGTGAGGCGAGATGCCAGATAATACTTCCAAAGGTCTGGGCAACCCAGTCCTCCACTCTTCTGTGTTCTATACATCATTAGTCTTCCTGTTCGGGGTTTTTTGTTTTGCCATATAAACTTGAGCAGAGTCGACTGCACCATCAACAGGGAGGAGCGGGAAACATATAGAGGTAGTGATCTAAATAGGAATAATAGCTTTGGAAGGATATTCATTTTAATTGCTTGAATCCTACCTAGAAATGATATACGGTATGAGGACCACTGATTTAAGAGAATTTTAACTTTAGTGAAAGCCGGGGGATAATTTAAGGAGTATATTTGTTTAAGAGAGAGGGCCAGTTTAATACCTAGATATTGTAAGGAGGTGTGGTTCCATGTGAATTTGAATTTGTCTTGGAGTGTAGATAATAAATGTTGTGGAAGGTGAATAGGCATCGCAGTACATTTGCTGGGATTGATTCCCAGGCCTGTTAAGTTTTGGAAGGAATTCAGAGCGGACATAAGGTTGGGGAGGGAGATCAATGGGTCTGAGATAAATAAAAGTACATCGTCCGCATAGAGACTAAGTTTAAATTCTTGGTTCCCTTTTATGTACCCTTTAATGTTTTGGTTAGTGGAGATGGACCTAGACAGGGGCTCCATGGCTAGTGCAAATAATAAAGGGGAGAGGGTACACCCCTGTCTAGTACCACACTTCAGCGAAAAGTAGTCTGAATTGCATCCCGGCAGCTTTATACGGGTCTTAGGATGATGGTATAGTGCTTTAAAACCTTTTAGAAATGCCCCCCTAAATCCAAATTTTAGCAATACTGTGTCTAGATATGACCACATAACGCTGTCAAATGCTTTGTTTATATCTAAACTTAGGAGTAGTACCTGATTTGAGCGCACATGGGCGTCTTGCACGATGTTGGTAGCCAAGCGAATATTATCTGTGATCTGTCTCGATGGGATGAAACCAGTTTGGTCGGGAGAGATCAGAGACTGTATCACTTTAGCTAGTCTATCCGCCAGGAGCTTTCCAAATATTTTAAGGTCGTTATTTATAACCGAAATGGGGCGAAAGTTTTGGGGGAGAGTGTGATCTTTGTTCGGTTTGGGTATGAGGGACATGTTGGCCAGCAGCATTTCCTCAGGGAATTGCTTGCCTTCAAGGATCTGATTGTACATTTTAGTTAGTGTGGGTAGTAAAGAGTCCGCAAATTTTTTATAATAGACTACTGAAAACCCGTCTGGGCCTGGGGCCTTAGATAGCTTAAGGGAGGATATGATTGAAGCCACTTCCTCTGAAGAACAAGGAGCATTGAGAATATCCAGTTGCTCCTCAGTCAACTGGGGAAGCAAGAGAGTATCTAACCATGATTGTACTGGTGGGGAACGGGAGGGATCTGGGCCTGAAAATAGTTTCTGATAGAATGATGAAAAGATATTCAAAACCTGTTTTGGGTGGGAGGTAATATTGCCATTTTTATCTTTCAACTTATAGAGGTGGGTCGGTTGGGAAGATTGTTTTAGCTTACGTGCAAACATCGTGGAGGCGGAGTTACTGTGGAGGAGAAAACGAGCTTTGGACCACCGAAGGGATTTCTCTATGTGTCCAGAAAGAATATCATCAAGGGCCCTTCTCTTTTCAGTAATCTGCTGTAGCAACTTTGTGGAAGGTGTCTGAGTGTGACTGTGATATAAACGTTCTAGTTCTAATGTAAGTTTATGTGTGTCTTGTTGTCTTTGGCGTTTTTGTGTTATAGAGATTTCTATTAGGTGGCCTCTCATAACAGCCTTGTGAGCGGCCCAAAGGGTGATTGGGGAGATATCCTCCACATTGTTGGTTCTAAAATACTCTTTCAGGCGATCTACCAGTTGGGCCAAAATCACCGGATCTGTAAGAAGTGACTCGTTTAAACGCCAAGACCTAGATGTGTGGGGGAGGCCTAAACATGAAATATTTGTGGAAACCATGTGATGGTCCGACCAAGGGCATATATGTATATTGGCTGTGGTGGAATTAACTGCCAGAGAGGGAGTACAAAAAACATAATCCAGACGAGAGTAACTATCGTGGGGGTGGGAATAAAAGGTGTATTCTTTCGAACCTACATTATGGGCTCTCCATATATCTATCAATTGAGAGGAGCGCAAGGAATACTGAAGAGATTTGGGGAACGCTTTAGAGGTTGGGCATGTTCTACTTCTGTCCAGTCCTGAGTGGGCTACTAGGTTAAAGTCCCCTCCAATTAACAGATGGGGGGAATGAAACCTTTCCAGGATCTGGAAAAATTCTTTAAAAAATGTGGCCTGTGAGGCATTAGGGGCATATATTGAAGCTAGGGTCAATTGTTTGTGTTGGATGGTGCCCTGAATAATCACAAACCGACTATCTGGATCTTTATATAACTGTTGGACCTGAAATAATACTGAGTTCCTGATAAAGATAGCAGCCCCTCTAGACCTGGACCCATAGGTTGTAAAAAAGCATTGTTTGAATGTTTTATCAAAGTATGATGGGTGGTTATCCCTGGAAAAATGTGTCTCTTGGAGCAGTATAATGTCCGCGCCAAGTGACTTATAGGCTTTAAATGCTTTCCTTCGTTTATGAGGGGTGTTAAACCCTTTCACATTATGAGATATAACCTTGATACCCATAGCGGGTCTAAAGGGGTAGCTTTAAGCTTAGAATCAGGTCCAGGTCCAGAGTGGGCTCCCCAACAGCATGTAAATCCCCAAGGTGAGATCCAGCCAGGAAGTACAACCCCCGCATAATATATATTTGCATTATCTGAGATAGCAATGTATGCATCAAAATGATAGTACCTTCAGTAATGGGTAGCACAGAATAAGCAAAAAAAGAAAAAAAAAACAAGATAGTAATCAATTTAGAAAGCTTGAAAACTAGGCCGAAAAATGGCCAACAATAGTCCTGGGGGGCAATGGGGAAAGACATCCCATGTACCCAAAAGATGGTGTCCATTCGGACCCAAAGGTCCAACACTCTAAACCGTAGTGTCCGTGTGATCTGCACGTATGCAGATAAATCTGGAGGGTTTACCTGTGATGGGTCCGTCAGCTCCAACATCACCAAACAGATGAAGAGCTGACCAGTCCCCAATAATGGTGAGTGTGGGGTCTTACAAGCGGGCGCGACCTGAAATCCACGTGGAGCCTGGAGATTCTAGATGCATTCAAAGCATAGCAGGGGAGGATCAAAGTTCTCAACCTTCTGTGAGAAAAACCAAACGAAGCCGCAAGAGTAGATCTTAAAAGTAAGAAGGGTAAAAAAAGGATGAAAAGCAAAACCAAAAATTAGGTGCCGCTGCTTCCGTCAGTCCCGACGTTGATCCCGGCGGTCTCTTCTGGGTGGAGGGGTTGCCCAAATTGCTGAGTGCCTTGGTGTGGATGGTAGCCTAGGCAGAGAGGCAGCATCCAGGAGGCCTAGTTTTACGAGTACTTCCTTGCCTTCAGCCAGCGTGGTAACTGTGTAAGTCGTGCCATTATGAGGCACCTGTAGCTTGAAAGGGAAGCCCCATCGGTAACGAATACTTGCCGACTGCAGCACTGATGTAACCTCCTTCATCTTCCTGCGTTTGTCCAGGGTGGTGGGGGAGATGTCCGGGTAAATTTGGACCGGGGTCCCATCCAACCGAATGTTTGGAGTGTTTCTTGAGGCTCTGAGGATATCTTCTTTAATCAGAAAGTCTTTGAGGCATAGCACAATGTCCCTAGGTGGCTTCTCCGGGGGTGGAGGAGGGCGTAAGGCCCTGTGGATCCTGTCACAGGAAAAGGCAGTCAATGGGGAGTCCGGCAGGAGAGTTTGAAATAACCTTTGAATGGTTGGCAGCAACTCTGTCACTGATTCGGGGACCCCCCGCACCCGAAGATTGTTACGCCTATTTCTGTTGTCGAGGTCCTCTATGTGTGCTTGCAATTGCAGGACCGTTTCTGATAAAGATTCATGCTCCTTCCTAAGATCGGAGTACCCCAGGGACAACTCATCATGTTTAGTCTCGAGCAAGTCCGTTCTGTTGCCCAGAGCTGCAATCTCTAGAGACAGGGTATTAGTGGACTTGTGCAGCTCCGATTGAAACTTCTGGGCAATTTTATCATACATCAGGGTTAGACTGGCATCTAAATCTGCCTTGGTTAATTGTAGTGAGTACTCACAGTCTCCCTGGGAGTGTGCCGGTGAAGTAGCTGCAGCATGAGGGCTTGCCTGTGACTGCGTCCTCCGGGCGCCATCTTGGGCCTGCATGTTCTGCTCTCTCACTCTCAGTAGATATGTAGTTAGGGATCTCTGGGCCGGTTTGGAGCGGCGATTTCTGGGTCCCGGCATGCGCTGAGTGTTCCACCGGGGGTGCTGGGAAGAATTGGGTCAGAATCCTGCGTGTAAGGCCCCGGGGAAGTGCCGTTCTCCTTCGTGGCTCACGGAGCTCTCAGCTCTTGCTTCCTTCTCGGTTCGCGCCGCGCATGCGCCCCCCCAAAAGTGCTAATTTTAAAGGCTTATATGCAAGTTGTTGTCATAAAAAGTGTTTGGGGACCCGGGTCCTGCCCCAGGGGACATGGATCAATGCAAAAAAAAGTTTTAAAAACGGCCGTTTTTTCAGGAGCAGTGATTTTAATAATGCTTTAAGTCAAACAATAAAAGTGTAATATCCCTTTAAATTTCATACCTGGGGGGTGTCTATAGTATGCCTGTAAAGGGGCGCATGTTTCCCGTGCTTAGAACAGTCTGACAGCAAAATGACATTTCGAAGGAAAAAACCCATTTAAAACTACCCGCGGCTATTGCATTGCCGACAATACACATAGAAGTTCATTGATAAAAACGGCATGGGAATTCCCCACAGGGAAACCCCGAACCAAAATTAAAAAAAAAAAAAGACGTGGGAGTCCCCCTAAATTCCATACCAGGCTCTTCAGGTCTGGTATGGATATTAAGGGGAACCCTAGCCAAAATTTTTTAAAAAAATGACGTGGGGTTCCCCTTAAATTCCATACCAGACCCTTCAGGTCTGGTATGGATTTTAAGGGGAACCCCGCGCCAAAAAAAACGGAAAACGGCCTTATCCGAGCACGCAACCGAGCACGCAACCTGGCAGGCCACAGGAAAAGAGGGGGGACGAGAGTGCGGCCCCCCCTCCTGAACCGTACCAGGCCACATGCCCTCAACATTGGGAGGGTGCTTTGGGGTAGCCCCCCAAAACACCTTGTCCCCATGTTGATGAGGACAAGGGCCTCATCCGCCAAAAAAAACCAAAAAACGGCCTTATCCGAGCACGCAACCGAGCACGCAACCTGGCAGGCCGCAGGAAAAGAGGGGGGACGAGAGTGCGGCCCCCCCTCCTGAACCGTACCAGGCCACATGCCCTCAACATTGGGAGGGTGCTTTGGGGTAGCCCCCCAAAACACCTTGTCCCCATGTTGATGAGGACAAGGGCCTCATCCCCACAACCCTGGCCGGTGGTTGTGGGGGTCTGCGGGCGGGGGGCTTATCGGAATCTGGAAGCCCCCTTTAACAAGGTGACCCCCAGATCCTGGCCCCCCCGTGTGAAATGGTAAGGGGGTACTTACCCCTACCATTTCACTAAAAGACTGTCAAAATGTTAAAAATGACAAGAGACAGTTTTTGACAATTCCTTTATTTAAATGCTTCTTCTTTCTTCTATCTTCCTTCATCTTCTTCTTCTTCTGGTTCTTCTGGCTCTTCTTGTTCTTCCTCCGGCGTTCTCGTCCAGCATCTCCTCCGCGGCGTCTTCTATCTTCTTCTCCTCGGGCCGCTCCGCACCCATGGCATGGGGGGAGGCTCCCGCTCTTCTCTTCATCTTCTTCTTCATCCTCTTCTCTTCTTCCTTCTTCTCTTCTTCTCTTCTTCATTTTCTTCTCCGGGCCGCTTCGCACCCATGCTGGCATGGAGGGAGGCTCCCGCTGTGTGACGGCGTCTCCTCGTCTGACGGTTCTTAAATAACGGGGGCGGGGCCACCCAGTGACACCGCCCCCTCTGACGCACAGTGACTTGATGGGACTTCCCTGTAATGTCACGGGGAATGCCACAGGGAAGTCCCGTCATGTCCCGTGCGTCAGAGGGGGCGGGGTCACCGGGTGGCCCCGCCCCCGAAGATGAAGGAAGATAATAGAAAGAAGAAGCATTTAAATAAAGGAATTGTCAAAAACTGTCTCTTGTCATTTTTAACATTTTTGACAGTTTTTTAGTGAAATGGTAGGGGTAAGTACCCCCTTACCATTTCACACAGGGGGGTGCCGGGATCTGGGGGTCCCCTTGTTAAAGGGGGCTTTCAGATTCCGATAAGCCCCCCGCCCGCAGACCCCCACAACCACCGGCCAGGGTTGTGGGGATGAGGCCCTTGTCCTCATCAACATGGGGACAAGGTGTTTTGGGGGGCTACCACAAAGCACCCTCCCAATATTGAGGGCATGTGGCCTGGTACGGTTCAGGAGGGGGGGCCGCACTCTCGTCCCCCCCTCTTTTCCTGCGGCCTGCCAGGTTGCGTGCTCGGATAAGGGTCTGGTATGGATTTTTGGGGGGACCCCACGCCGTTTTTTTTTTTTTTTTTTGGCGCGGGGTTCCCCTTAAAATCCATACCAGACCTGAAGAGACTGGTATGGAATTTAGGGGGAACCCCACGTAATTTTTAAAAAAAAATTTGGCCGGGGTTCCCCTTAATATCCATACCAGACCTGAAGGGCCTGGTGTGGAATTTAGGGGGACTCCCACGTCATTTTTTTTTAAAATTTTGGTTCGGGATTTCCCTGTGGGGAATTTCCATGCCGTTTTTATCAATGAACTTCTATGTGTATTGTCGGCAATGCAATAGCCGCGGGTAGTTTTAAATGGGTTTTTTCCTTCAAAATGTCATTTTGCTGTCAGACTGTTCTAAACACGGGAAACATGCACCCCTTTACAGGCATACTATAGACACCCCCCAGGTACGAAATTTAAAGGGATATTACTTTTTTATTGTTTGACTTTAAGCATTATTAAAATTACTGCTCCTGAAAAAACGGCCGTTTTTAAAACTTTTTTTTGCATTGATCCATGTCCCCTGGGGCAGGACCCGGGTCCCCAAACACTTTTTATGACAATAACTTGCATATAAGCCTTTAAAATTAGCACTTTTGATTTCTCCCATAGACTTTTAAAGGGTGTTCTGCGGCATTCGAATTTGCAGCGAACACCCCAAATTGTTCGGCGAACTTGCGAACAGCCAATGTTCGAGTCGAACATGAGTTCGACTCGAACTCGAAGCTCATCCCTACTTGCTACTAATAAAGCAAAAGTCCAGGCTTATATTTCACCATGTCAAGTGCAGAGAATTCCAAATAGATACTGAACACCCTGTATTGTGCCTCCCCTAATGTGTCCTGAAACATAGCAATACAATTTTTTCAACCCAATTTTGTTAGTCAGCACATGAATGGGGAGGCACAGGTGGTTACATAAATGTATGCACTTGAAACTTATTAATAAGGTCATGAGGTGACTTTGAATTAATGGTATAACACCAATGTGCCTCTTTCTGTAGGAGGATCTCTGTCACACCTACGTGTTTGCAACTGGACACTGTATATGCCAAATAATTTGAGTCCTTCAACAGATGAGTGATGCCATCACTTGAAACTTTCTGTTAGTGCGATTTTTTTCTTTTTGTCCCCAAAATATAAAAGATGAATGTTAATGTTTGTAAATGTCTGAAAGTTTATACTGAGTGTTACTGTTCACATACAGCCTACCCAATGATCTTCAACAATGTGCTTTATGTTTCAGGGCACATTGTCCAGTATGTGGATTTTTGACTAATTTAAAGTTCACTCCAAGCATGTCATGTAACATGCCAACCTGTCTATTCCTTAGGCAATGTCCCTTTAAATGCCAGAAGGTGATAAGTACTACATACTGGGATACAGTTATAAGGGAGATGACTATGGTGGACTACATCCTAACCAAGTTGTGATTGGCAAAATGCGTCAACATTTTCTGTGATATGGACTTATGACTAACCTAGTCTAAGACCTGGCATGCAGCATTTCACTCCTGGGGCATGAAAGGATGGTGCAGTGCACTGGTAGCCACACTGGACAAATGTCATAAAATTCAAACTTATTTTTTTTTACAAATGGAATGTTTATTGAACATCTGTTTTAGAGGAATATCAAAAAACAGCTGAATTAAACAAAAAGATGAAAAGTGGAAGAGGACTTTAGTTAGGGATCTGCTTCCAGGCTAGGAGGAGAGACATCAAGTGGCATGGAGTCCCAGGAGTTTATCCAGTCAGACCAGATCTTGTGAAATTTTTTTGAACAATTTCTATTAGTATACGTGAGTTTGTACAGAGACAATAAAGAGTTAAGAGTAGCCCGCCATGCCGAGATAGTGGGTGGTGTCGTAGCCTTAAACCTGAGCAAAATTTGTCTGTGTGCATAGTAAGCGGCATAGGAAAGTAACAATTTAGTGTACCGTCAAAGATCGGGATCAACAAAAATATTCAACAATAAATGCTTGTGGTCCAATTCGAGGGTTGAGCCTATAACTTGGTTAAGATAGTGGACCACTTTTTGCAGTAAGATCACCCAGCACCTGCTCCCAGAACATTTATAACATAAGGATAAGGACCAGACCATATGTAAAAACATCCCACAAAGTGGACAAGACAAGGGGACTTCAAGGTAAAAAGTCTCTAGCCTCTGTGGCATATAGTAGGCCCTATGTAGGAATTTTAGCTGTACAAAATGATTCCTAGCTGAGATCAAAGTTGTAACGTAGGAGGACAAACAGTCCTCCCAGTCTTCCTTGTTCAGAGTAGGAACATCTTGCTGCCATTTAAGGAAGCTCTTGGTCAGTTTAGATGAGTAAGCTAATGAGAGATGTAAATATAATGAGGATAAAGGTGCAGTTAAAACGTTGGCAATCAACAAGCACTGCACTGGGTCTAATTCCAGGGTGAGAGAGGTCAGAAACTGCTGGCGTGACGTATCTGCAGGTATCTAAAAAGCATACCATTTGGGAGGTGAAAGGTGGCCTTGAGAACTAAAAATGTACGCAATCTACCATACTATATGTTTCAAACCCACAATCCTTTAGTTGCCCATACTTGGGAAACAGGGACACTATACATATGTAGGAGGGTCGGATTACCCCACAAAGGAATGTGCGGGGAGAAGGTTGTTGGAGAATGGTACACAGCTCTAGCCCTGTGCCAAACAGCTATGGTTGTATGCATCAGCCCTGTGATTCCAGGATGGGATTTCGCCCCATGGAACACCAGATTACTTAAGGCGGCATAAGATCCCATTATGGCCGCCCCAAGGTCACCGTCGGGCTAGGCTGAAAGAAACACCACCTCACCATGGGAAAAGTTTTTTCTCCTTGATGAAGTCACGTGACACGTGATGTAATGCGTAGGGAAGATTCTGTATGAGTGATGTTATACAAGGAAGAACGGTATCCCTGATATGCCTGTGTAATATTTTTTATTGATGTAAGCAGCATTTTAAGCATAAATAAAGTGATTTTTAACCACTTCAATACCAGGCACTTATGCACCTTCCCGCTCAGACCAATTTTCAGCTTTCAGCGCTCTCACACTTTGAATGACAATTACTCAGTCATGCTACACTGTATCCAAACAAAATGTTTATCATTTTCTTCTCACAAATAGAGCTTTCTTTTGGTGGTATTTAATCACCACTGGGTTTTTCATTTTTTGCGATATAAGCAAAAAAACTGCGAAAATTTTGAAAAAAACTTACTTTTTTTAGTTTCTATTGTAAAATTTTGAAAACAAGTCATTTTTCTTCATAAATTTGTGCCAAAATTTATACTGCTACATATCTTTGGTAAAAATAACCCAAATTAATGTATATTATTTGGTCTTTGTGAAAGTTATAGGGTCTACAAACTATGGTGCCAATCACTGAAAATTGATCACACCTGATGTACTATCTCACCTAAAGGCCTATTTCATTTCTTGAGACACTAACAAGCCAGGAAAGTACAAATACCCCCCAAAAGTAGACAGTCCAATGTATTTACTAAGAGGCATGGTGAGTTTTTTGAAGCTGTAATTTTTTCCCACAATTCTTGGGAAAATTAAGATTTTTTTTTTACACAAACTGGTCATATTAACAGGTTATTTCTCTCACACAGCATATGCAAAATTGCAACTACACCCCAAAATACATTCTGCTACTCCTCCTGAGTATAGCGATACCACATGTGTGAGACGTTTACACAGCCTGGCCACATACAAAGGGCCAACACTGAAGTAGCACTTTCAGGCGTTCTACAAGCATAAATTGCACATATCCTTTCTCAACCACCTATTACACTTTTGAAGGCGCTGGAGCACCAGGACAATTGAATTGTCCACAAAATGACCCCATTTTGGAAAGCACAGACCCCAACGTATAATCTATGAGGCATAATGAGTCTTTTGAACGGTTTAGTTTTTTCCAGAAGTTTTTGGAAAATGTGGAAAAAAAATGAAAATGCATTTTTTTTACACAAAGTTGTCCATTTATAAGATATTTCTAACACATAGCATGTACATAGCAAAAATGACAACCCAAAATGCATTCCTCTACTCCTCCTGAGTATGGCGATACCACATGTGTGAGGCTTTTACACAGCCTGGCCACATACAAAGGCCCAACATTGAAGTAGCACTTTCATGCGTTTTACAAGCATAAATTGCACATCTCATTTCTCAACCACCTATTACATTTTTGAAGGCCCTGGAGCACCAGGACAATGGAATTGTCCACAAAGTGACCCCATTTTGGAAAGAAAACACCCCAACATATAATCTATGAGGCATAATGAGTCTTTTGAATGGTTCATTATTTCCCAGAAGTTTTTGGAAAATGTGGAAAAAAATGAAAATGCATTTTTTTTTACACAAAGTTGTCCCTTTATAAGATATTTATAACGCATAGCATGTACATAGCAAAAATGACACCCCAAAATACATGCTGCTACTTCTTCTGAGTATGGCGATACCACATGTTTTAGACTTTTACACAGCCTGGCCACATACAGAGGCCCCAAATCCAAGTAGCACCTCCAGGCATTCTGGCAGCATTAATTACACATATCATTTTCTGACTACCGATCACATTTTTGAAGGCCCTTCATATTTCTAACACATAGCAGGTACATACCAAATAACAAAAGATTACCTGTGGTTTTAGAAGTGCAATGGTCCACAGAGGAGAGCATCGGTCCAGGCAGCCTTCAGGAATGAGGTCAGTGACAGCAATAGCAATCATCCAGGCAGCAGGCAGGAATACTGTCCATAGTTTGTACAGGCAGAGATACTGTCAGCACAGCCAGAGCACAGCCAAAGCACAGCCAGAGCACAGCCAAAGCACAGGTCCAGGTAGCAGGCAGAGGTGTCCCTGCAGAAATACTGTCCAAAGTCAGTAGAGGCAGCAGGCAGATATATGGTCAACACAGCCAAAGTATTGGTCCAAACAGCAGGAAGAAACATGGTCCATAATGTCATGGGTCTTTACAGGCAGCAATATGGTCAGCACAGCCAAAGTATTGGTCCAGGCAGCAGGAAGGACCATCAAGCTTAGGGCCAGGGGGACAGAGGTAGAGGCTTCTCCCACCCAAATCGCTTTGAAGCCTCCGGGCAACCAGACCCTGTTCTGGGAGCACAGAAAACGAAAAACTGTTTTTCTCTACTCAGAATGCTATTCTGAAGCCCCTCACATATGTGAGACCCCTGTGTATTAAAGTAGATGGCCAAAAGATCAGTCCAAGTGGCAGGCAAAAACATGGTCGATTAACAGGCCAAGATCGGTGCACGTGGAAGTCAGAAACGTTGTTTAAACCGGCAGGCAGAGGCATCATCGGTAAACAGGCTGAGGTTGGTGCACGTGGAAGTCAGAAACGTCGTTTAAATCGGCAAGCAAAGACATCGTCGGTAAACAGGCCAGGGTCAGTTAATTAACATGGTAGCAGGCAAATGGGGAAATGGCAATCTGGTAATAATACAGGGAACTAATATTGGATGGATGTATGATAATTTTTGAAGCAATCTCCGATGCACAGGCCAGGTTGGGAGGGACATTGGGAACAATAATAGCTGGAATCTCTTCTTACTCCTCCTCTGCTGCATACACTGCATTTCAATTGGCATCTTCTTCCAGATTCTGTGGGGGCAATGCTATAGGGAAAGTGTTGCTCGTGAAGTCGACTCACATTATCCGAGCGAATGCTTCCTGGGGCGGGACCTTGTTGGTAAATGAGGGCAGTGACGATATCTTCAATATACTTGAGGTAGGTGACTTGTTGGTTTTGAGTTGCTTTTTGGTAGCAGACAAACAAATTAAAAAGGGCCATGTGAAACAGGTGAAAGGCAACTTTCTTGTACCAGTAACGGGACTTTCTATTTGATAAATAGGGCTGTAGCATCTGATCATTTAAATCCACCCCCCCATATACATATTGTAGTCGTGGACACATTCGGGCTTTACAATGGGGCCCCGTCTTCTTTGGATCTCCACCACGGTGTCATTGTGGATGGTAGAGAGGATGTGGACATCTTTCTTGTTCCTCCACTTCATGGCCAACACCTCCTCGTTCCTCATGAATGCCGATTCTCCGTTTTGTAATTTTTTTGTCAACAGATTTTGTGGGAATCCCTTACGTTTTTTTTGAAGGTACCAAAGGCCGGGGTTTTTTTACTGTAAAGATGACGAAAAAGGGGCAGGCTGGTATAATAGTTGTCGACATATAAATGGTATCCTTTGTCGAACAGGGGGTAGGCCAGCTCCCAGACAGTTTTCCCACTGGTTCCAATATATGTGGGGCAGTCACGGGGCTAGAGCTGGGAGTCTTTGCCTTCGTAGATCTGGAATGTGAAGACATATCCAGTGGCTCGATCGCATAATTTATTTAACTTCAGCCCATACCTGGCTCTCTTGCTTGGTATATACTGCTTGAAGTGCAGTCGGCCAGTGAAATGTATGAGGGACTCATCCACACAAATTTTTTGGTCTGGGATGAAAACTTCTCTAAATCGCTGGGAAAAGGAATTGATTAGGGGGCGTATCTTGTACAATTTGTCATGGTTGGGATGATCTCGGGGAGGGCACTGTGAATTGTCATTGAAGTGGAGAAAACGCATAATCATGTCGTATCTTGTCCTGGACATGACAGCGGAATATATGGGCATGTGTTGGATGGGGTTGGTGGACCAATATGCATGGACTTCGTTCTTTTTTGTAAGCCCCATATTGAAACTTGGGCCCAAAAACAATTTAAATTCATCCAGTGTGACACATCACCACTGGAACATGCGGGCGTAGGAAGAATTGGGGTTGGCAGCAATAAATTGGGATGCATACAAATTAGTTTGATCCACCATATTCTGCAGAAAATTTTGTGGGAAAAATAAAGAAAAATAATCGAATTGAAAAAAATTTGTAGTGTCGGGCTGCACACCTGGCTGTGCGGTGAAAGGGGGGGTGATAGCAGATCCTGAGTTGGCAGGCAACCATAAGGGGTTTGCCAGGGCATCGCAAAGGTAGGACTGGGGGTTGGGTTCTTCGGGTTGGGCGGGTAATTCCAGTACTTGTACTGGGCTCCTCTTCCTGGGGTCTGGCGCTGCTGGTGGTGGGCAAATCTCTTGATCTTGGTCCTGATCTCATTCTTTTGGGAGGGACAGTTTCCTCCACGGACTCGGACTCTGATCCACTATCCTCCACTGGCTCGTATACCGAACCAGATGATGTGAGCTCCCCGCTGCTCTCATCATCCGACATGGCAAGAATCTCATATGCCTCCTCAGGTGTGTAAACCCTTTGGAACATTATGGCAATGCTTATTGGCGGGCCTGTGTAATGGTACTGCTGGTGGTAGTGGTACCGATTGAGGTATTAGTGGCGGGCCTGTGTGGTGGTACAGATGGCGGTATGAATGGTGGTGGTACCAATGGTGGTATTGGTGGTGGTGGTACCGATGGTGGTCCGGGTGGTGGTGGCGGTACCGGAGGCAGTACGGGTGGTGGTGGTACCGATGGCGGTACAGGTAGTGGTGGCGGTACAGGTGGTGATTGCGGTACCGGTGGTGGTACAGGTGGTGGTGGTACCGATGGCATTACAGGTGGCAGTATGGGTGGTGGTGGTACCGATGGCGGTACAGGTGGTGGTACCAATGGAGGTACGGGTGGTGGTGGCGGTACAGGTGGTGATGGCTGTACAGGTGGCGGTATGGGTGGTGGTGGTACCGATGGCGGTACTGACGGTGGTACGTGTGGTGGTGGTACCGATGACGGCACTAGTGGCGATACTGGTAGCGGCCTGTGTGGCAGTATAGATGGTGGGCCTGATGGAGGTACTAGTGACGTTACTGGTGGTGGTACCGATGGCGGTACTGGTAGCCTGTGTGGCGGTACCGATGGAGGTGGGCCTGTGACAGATGGGCTGATTGACAGATGGGCTGGTTGACAGATGGGCTGATTGACAGATGGGCTGATTGACAGATGGGCTGTGTGACAAGTCCTCTTTATTGGGGGGGCCGTGTTGTGCACAGTACAATGCAATAATGTCAGACAGACACTGATTTCACTCACTGATCCCTGCTCTCTCCTCACACGATCATTGTGTGAGGAGAGAGCAGGGATCAGATGGTAACCGCTACTCAATGTTTACATTTGTGACCGGCTGTGATTGGACACAGCCGGTCACATGATAAACAGCCAATTTCATTGGCTCTTTACCCTGATCGGGGAAGCGCTGTGTCCAAGGGACACTCGCCTTCCTCGATCCCTGCTCTGCATGCCTTCGGCAGCGCGCACGGAGCGCACCGCCAAGTTTGTTGTGACAGGTGATCAGCTGTGACTTTGACACAGCCGATTACGGGGTAAACAGCCAATGAAATTGGCTGTTTACCGTGATCGGGGAAGCGCAGTGTCCGATGGACATACACTGCCCCCGATCGCCACGCTGCGCGCCCCCGCGGGCGCGCCGGCTTGTTATCCTGCTGGACGTCATATGACGCCCAGTTAGGATATCGCAACCACTTCCCGGACGTCAATATGCTATTGACCGGGCGGGAAGTGGTTAAGCATATTACACTATTGGGCTATCCTCTATGTCCTCACATGGTATATGAGTGCACCCCAGTATATGGACCACATGTTCTTAAAGGGACCAAAACCCTTACATTATTTAGGAGGAAGATCTAGGTGAATAAGAGCACTTTGGTGAGTGGGAGACCTTACTACAAAGTTGGCATAACAATCTGACCAGAGAGAAGTGAGCTGGATATTATTGCACATACGTGTATACTACATTATTGAGATGAGGGCACTGAAAACACTAAGGTGATCGTGGAAGAGGCTTGAAGATTTTCGTAAAGAAGAAGTCAAGTTATTAATGTAGGACTCAGCAGAAGTGAAGTTGGAGGTGGTAGCCCATTGAAAAGCAAAGGTAGTCTATTTCCTCTAGAAAAGTACCTAGCAGTCTTATATATGCAAAATATATACATCAATTGAAATAAAAAATAAAAAGCCCATTATTTTTTTACATACAGTATATAATATATGCATTTTTGGTCGCAATATTTATAGTTGTATAGGTCATTTAGTTGCACAGGCCATTTATTTGACTAATTTCTTGTCTTCCCTTTTCTTTTATTTTCTTCTATTTTCTTTTTTTTTGTTTTTGCAATGTTTACTAGTAACCATTCCTTATTAATTTAATGTTTTTCATCCATTGTGTAAGTTTAGAGAAGCCCACTTTTGTAGTTGTATAAGGATAAATCCTACAAAAAAAAAAAAGATAAAACTTGTTATTTTTCATTTGGTACAGGTGAAACAATAATACACAAATGTGGCTATGTAAGAAACATTGCATTAGCTAAATGAGCATTGCACATGATAACGCAAGCCTCTTACTGAGAGATTCATACAAAAATGATGTCTGCATATAAAAGACAAGCCAAAGATATCTTTGAAGGTTTTCTTCAAAAGCAGCTCTACTTCCTTGATTGTCTGGGGATTTCTGTTATTAATTGAAGTTAATTTTCTAGGATATCAGTTTGCTGTACACGTTGGTAAGATTGATAGCCTCTATGATTCTCAAGAGTTTTGAAAATGACACTGTTCCATCATCAGGAGCCTTCACTTTTATCATCACAAATCAAATTATAAACATAGGGGCAACCTTGCTGGAATCTGGCTTCGGGAGATTTCCATAAGATTAATTAGACGGCCAAAGCAAAGATGGTAAAATAGAAAAAGGGGGAGGGGGTTAAGAAGGAGCCATTCATTGCTTGTGAAATGGGAAGTCAATTCAACAATGGGTAATTAGCGTGGGCCATAGATTCTCAAAGGCACTGAGGACACTGGACTCTTTCTGTCACTCTGATGTTTAGTGCTGCATTGTGGACCCCTCATTTAATTAGTGCGCTTTGATACCCACAGGACTAGCTTAAAGCTCCAGGGCATGCTAAACACGGACTGACACCAGCAAGCTTCTGCCTCTTTCCACTCTAATTAGAGACACAATGTGCTGAAAAGACAATGTTTTATTTCAATGTGTGTTTTTTACAGATACCCCTGGCGGAAAGCAATTGTTTATTTTATGACTATGTTGGTATTCAGATTAAATTGTTAACATGTAGAGCATGAGCTAGGGGCAGATATATTTTAAACAATGCATCTCAGGACAGTAATATCTTAATGCAACAATATTGGAGTTACAATATTACCACAAATTCCTCTTTAGTTTACTTCTTACTCACACATTCATACTTTCCCTGTAAGTACCAAGTGTATGTGATGATGTCAAATGTGCAGTCAAAAACACAACAACCAAACAATTTTTTTATATATTATTTATTTTATGCAAAATATAAAAAAGTAGTTCCCTCCAAAACAATACCAGCTTGACAATCAACCTCCTATGATTAAGGCCCTAAGTGGAAAAATCTGTCACAGTGGAGGAGCATGGCAGGGTGTTTATTTCCATAGACATGCAATAAAGTTGCTTAAAGTGGTTGTAAACCTAGTTACACCATTTGCACCTACAGGTAAGCCTATAATAGGTTTACCTGTAGGTACTGAAAATATCTACTAAACCTGCACAGCTTAAGAGATATTTGCCATATACACTTGCACCAACATCATCGGCGCATGCACACTGAAGAAACGGCTCGCTCGTGCCATTTCTTCAGCAGCCGTGTCATGACCGGTGGCTCCCACGCGCATGCGCGGGAGTGATGTCATCGCGGCTTTGGCCAATCACAGCACTGGAGCCCACGAACCCGCAAATAACTCTGGGAGACATGTCGCTGGTCACAGCAGTGTATGGGGACCACTGCAACAGGGTTCGATCTAAGGTAAGTATTTCATAATGAGCTAGTATGCGATGCATACTAGCTCATTATGCCATTGTCTTGCAGGGTTCGTTTTTTGTTTTGCTTTTCTTCTGGTTTACAACCACTTAGAAATGCCTGATTTACATGGTTGGTGCTGCTGTATTGTGTTTCAGAGGGAGTTGTATTGAAGGAGGATACGACAGGTCCTAGTTCAGCTGGCATACATAGTTGGTGAAAGCAGCCTGCAAGAAACTAGAATGTTATCATATTTTGAACATCTTGGCAATGCTGATTCCAGCAGAGGGATGCCCTAAAACATTGGACTTTCTTTTAAAATATACACTCACCGGCCAATTTATTAGGTATACCTGTTTATTTGCTTGCTAACACAAATTGCTAATCAGCCAATCACATGGCAGCAACACAATGCATTTAGACATCTAGATGTGGTGAGGATGATTTAATGAAGTTCAAACCAAGCATAAAAATGGGGAAGAAAGGGGATTTAAGTGACTTTGAACGTGGCATGGTTGTTGGTGCCAGATGGGCTGGTCTGAGTATTTCAAAAACTGCTGATCTACTGGAATTTTCACGCACATCCATCTATAGGGTTTACAGAGAATGCTCCGAAAAAGAGAAAATATTCAGTGAGCAGCAATTGTGTGGAAGAAAATGCCTTGTTGATGTCACAGGTCAGAGGAGAATTGGCAGATTGGTTCGAGATCATAGAATGGTAACAGTAACTCTAATAACCACTCGGTACAACCAAGTTATGCAGAATACTATCTCTGAATGCACAGCACATCAAACCTTGAAGTAGATGGGCTACAACAGCAGAAGACCACTCTGGGTGCCACTCATGTCAGCTAAGAACACGAAACGGAAGCTACAATTCGCACAGGCTTACGAAAATTGGACAATAGAAGATTGGAGAAACGTTGCCTGGTCTGATGAGTGTCGATTTCAGCTGCGGCGTTCAGATGGAGGGTCAAAATTTGGCATAAACAACATGAAAGTATGAATCCATCCTGCCTTGTATCAATGGTTCAGGCTGGTGGTGGTGGTGTTATGGTGTGGGGGAAATTTTCTTGGCACACTTTGGGCCCCTTAGTACCAATTGAGCATCGTTTAAACATCATAGCCTACCTGAGTATAGTTGCTGACCATGCCCATCCCTTTATGACTACAGTGTACTATCTTCTGATGGCAACATCCAGCAGCATAATGCACCATGTCACAAAGCTCAAATCACCTCAAACTGGTTTCTTGAACATGACAATGAGTTCACTGTCCTCCAATGGCCTCCACATTCACCAGATCTCAATCCAATAGAGCACCTTCGGGATGTGGTGGAATTGGAGATTTGCATCATGGATGTCATGGAGCCAACAAATCTGAAGCAACTGCGTGGTGCTATCTTGTCAATATGGACCAAAATCTCTGGGGAATGTTTCCAACACCTTGTTGAATCTTTGCCGCAAAGAATTCAGGCAGTACTGAAGGCAAAGGGAGGGTCCAACCAATTACTAGCAAGGTGTACCTAATAAAGTGGCTGGTGAGTGTAGGTCTGTGGTGACAATCCCCCCGCTAGTTTTATTATAGCTCAGCAATACAATTTATTAAAACTATCTAATTTGTTGAACAGGTTGTGCAGAAGAAATGTGTCCACTAGCACAACCTTGTATCAGTTTCTTTTGGCACCAGAATCTTGGTAATGTGGGGTTTTGACACAGTTTAATAGATGAAGAACAGAGATTAATATGTGTCAGGTTACATCAATGTTAACTTTATTTTTTTAGTTTTTAATTGTTAAGGGGTAGGGAGGTTAAGTGTTAAGGGCTCACTTTTTAGGGGTCTATTTATCCAAATATCTCAGCTTTCATGCACAAGTCAGAATAACACCTATAATATGTGTAATTTGTGTGAAATGTCATTTTCTATGTGTTGCCTGTTATAAGGTTAATGTAACGCTTCATGGTTGAAGAACATTCATCCATGAGGGTTAAAGTGATTGTAAACGCAAAAGGTTGTTTCCCCTTCATGCATTCTATGCATGAAAGGGAAAACAAAAATCTGTGTGCAGCAGCAATCCCAAGCCCCCCCCCCCAATACTTACCTGAGCCCCCTCTCGACTCAGTGATGTCCACGAGAGCCTTGGCTCTCGGGAGACTCACCCCCCTGATTGGCTTTTGGCAGCAGCGGGAGCCATTGGCTCCCACTGCTGTCAATAGCAGCCAGTGAGCCAATCAGGTGTTGGAGGGGGGGCTGACCCGTTGCTCTGAGTATGAATGGACACACAGAACCGCAGCTCAGGAGCGTGCCTGCTTGTGTGCCACCACAGCAAGCTGCTTGCTGTGGGGGCACCCAGCAGGAGGGAGGGGCCAGGAGGGAAAGCATGGGACCCGAGAAGAGAAGGATCCAGGTTGCTCTGTGCAAAACCTTTGCACAGAGCAGGTAAGTATAACATGTTTGATATTTTAGAAAAAAAAAAACAAGACTTAAATATTGGTTCAACCACTAGAAAATACAGCTTAACAATATTGACTGAAAACGTTAAAAAAAAAAGAAAAATGGATAACAAAACCTCTGTGCTGTGAACTAAGTATATGAAGATTGCTGTGTTCACCACCAACAGTGTAAGGATTGGTTTACACCAGTATTAGTCTTTGAAGAGCATTAATAAATTGTGGATTATGCTTCAGAGGGCATTTGACAGTTGGCAAGGAGACATATCCTCGCTACCTCTTTTAACCCCTAAAAGCTCACACCACCACGTTTTAACCATGGTTGTGGTGCGGTTGCAGTGCAGGCCTATTTAGGGCTGAGCATGTCAGGGAGCATATTTTTTGCATGCAAATGTAGGGGAGGACACACTTCTGTTAGAAGACCCCTCTGTGAAGTGTGGTCTCTAACGTCAGTCTAACAGAGCTCCCAATGCGGGACATGTATAGAAATAAACAAACTAAGGACAGGTATTCCTGTAGGTAGCTCATTTATCCTTAAAGGTGCAGCGACACACCAGAAGCCCAGAAAATTTAACAACAGCTGAAGATCTCCAGTGTTTATCTGTACCAAATTAAGCAGGCAATCTAAAATGGCAACCACTGTGATGAATTTCTAACTAGCTTTTAAAAGTGAGCTGCACATAGACAGGGCAGTTCACAGAACCCACGCAAAACAAAAACATTCAAAAATGTTGTATTGTTTTGTTTTGTGTTGTATCTAATTTTAAGGTATGGTTTAAGTAATGTGTCAAACAATACACCCCCTCCAATAGACTGATTATGCAAATCAAATATATAGGAATGAATTGTAGCTGCTGTTTCAACCCTCAAGTAAATGCTAATAAAACTGCGCACAAACAACACTATGTGCAAACAGCTCTTGCTAACATCAAAATAACAAAAGTAATATTGTGATAATGTGTATAACTTCATAGCCAAATACAAAGCAAATATAGTGCAAACAATATTAAATAAATAAATAATCAAATGTTGCGATTGAGCAGGGGGGCTATCTTGACAAACAGAACAAAGTATTACAGGGTACACATACAAAAATTACATTTAACTCCTGCAAGGCTATTTAAAACATCTGAACATTTTCAAAAAAATATGTGGATTTGGTTACACCATATGGCTATATGGTGCTTAAGCCCACTTACTGCGTTAAAGTACCCTATTATCAGTGGGTCCTACGCTATTCATAGGATGAAAGATTCTGCTTCTCTGAACCATGGGAGAAATACACTCCTCCATATGGGAGAAATAAAGGACTCCTCCTATAACACAGGTGGACACTAATAAGAGGTAATGGCGGGGGGGGGGGGGGGTGCTCCATCCTAAGGGATCTGGTCAGGATCCGTGTAATAGACAAAAAATACTTGGGGGGAACACCCTAAAAAATGCATCAAAGATGGTGCAGTAATAAGACCATAAAAACAGAACAAAATATTACAGTGCACACATACAAAAATGACATTTAACTCCTGCAAGGCTACTTTAAACATCTAAACATTTAAAAAAAAAAATATGGGGATTTGTCACACCATATTGCTATATGGTGCTTAAGCTCACTTACTGCGCCAAAGAGCCTGATTATCAGTGGGTCCTATGCTATTCATAGAATGAAAGATCTTGCTTCTCTGAACCATGGGGGAAATACACTCCTCTATATGGGAGAAATAAAGGACTCCCATATAGAGGAGTTTAAGCCATAAGTGTTTTTTAAGTACTAAATCAGAATCCCAGTTTTCAGAGATATGTAAATGAAATTAGGCATCTGGACAGAGCACAAATCCAACTAAATTTATATGGGCTAGGACTGTATATTGGCCAATGAAATATTGTATGTGCCTAACATAAAAGATAATGCGGTAAACCAGATGTTTTATCAAGCAATCCAAATTTTTATCACTAAAAAATGTAAGTAACCAAAAATCAGTTCTTCAATTGATATGGAGGTTGGGTTGGTAAAGGAATGCTTAGTCAACACACAAAAACTGTGTTAACTTCAAGCATCCAATCATGCAGAGAGCAAAATCCTGATTTCCCCTCCACTTGTCACACATGATTGGGAAATCAAACTGCTTCACACTGTTCACTATGTCAATTTATGTTAAAGTGGGGTTCCACCCAAAAATGGAACTTCCACTTTTTGGATTCCCCCCCCCCTCCGGTGTCACATTTGGCACCTTTCAGGGGGAAGGAGGGAGCAGATGCCTGTCTAATACAGGTATTTGCTCCCACTTCCTGGCATAGATCACCGCGGCGCTTGCGGTGACCTATGCCACTTCCGGCGCCTACCCTGTCCTCCCCCGCTGTATTCTGTGAGACACAGAACACAGCAGAGACCTGAGAGGACGCGCAGCGCGACTTGCGCATGTGCAGTAGGGAACCAGGAAGTGAAGCCGCACGGCTTCACTTCCTTATTCCCTTACTGAGCATGGCGGGGGCAGGAGCCGAGAGCCAAAGGACGGATCGGCTTTGGTTGCCAAAATCGCGGGCTCCCTGGACAGGTAAGTGTCCACATATTAAAAGTCAGCAGCTGCAGTATTTGTAGCTGCTGGCTTTTAATACTTTTTTTTCAGCGGACCTCCACTTTAAGTTAACAGTTTCTACTCCTTTAGTTAACTACCTCCCATAGAAAGCATAGACTTGGGTGTGAGGGGTAGAAATGCCAGACAAAGACTAAAAATGAGGATATGTGGTACGGTTGTTATGGTCAGCTAAATGTAAATGTGTCTCCCGCACTCTGAGTGACAGGTGAATATTTGCCAAGAGGTAAAACTTTATAAAGAGATTACTGAAGACACATAACTCCAACCCTCAACAAACTAAAATGTCCCTTTATGGCCTTTGCTGAAGCCAGTTTTGGCTTTAACTTTGCCACAAACAGCTTTTGAAAGGGAGCTCATAAAGGAAATGCACTTTTCTGATAGTTCTTCAATAATCTTTATTTATTATATTCAGTACTAATAATATGTTTATTTTTTCTTTTCTTCAAATATTTTCTTTAGTTTGAGAATCTGAAACGTGAGTGTGTGAAGCCTGCCTTAAAGTAATACTTAAGTAATTACAAAATTATAACTAGGCCCATAACTAACTTGTAAAATTTCTCTGGTCCATACATGGTTAAATCTGCCATCTAGTAGAGCCTACAGTAGCTTTGGACCCATAAAGAAAAATGTTTAAAGTGACTTTGTCATGAGAGAATTAGGCCCATTATTGCCCCCTTTAGTAAACACAAAATGACTAGCTATGACTGACTTGTTTTAGTCAAAGTCCTAGAACAAGCATGTTGTAAATGAAAGTAGAAAGTGGTACATTATTACTATTATTAGTAGTAGTATTATTACTATCGCTGATAAATGTGAGAGCTTCCTTTTCAGATTTGTTGTTAGGGAGCCAGCCATTCAGCTGTCAGATGGGGACTTCGCAGCTAACAGAGGAATGTAAAAAAAGTTAGGAATAGTGACTAATAACTGATAAAGGTCCAATGCTATACTTGGTCAATAAGGGTCATACATTGTCATCAACCACCATTCAGGCATTTTTCATCATGGCTGAAGAAGATCTGCATTGCTATCTGATGTAATTGATAATGGATTTACATTGTGGAACTTTTTTTTTTTTTAAATAAAGGAGTTGTCCCTGTGTAAAGGTACTATGGATACTATATAACCCTTAACCATTAACATGAGGGGGCAGTATCTGGGGTCCTCTTATGCCCTGTACACATGGTCAGACATTGATCGGACATTCCGACAACGAAATCCATGGATTTTTTCCAACGGATGTTGGCTCAAACTTGTCTTGCATACACAAAGTTGTCGGAAAATCCGATCGTTCTAAATGCGGTGACGTAAAACACATATGTCGGGCCTATAAACGGGGCAGTAGCAATAGCTTTCGTCTCTTACTTTCTTCTCAGCATGCGTGGCACTTTGTGCGTCGGATTTGTGTACACACGATCGGAATTTCCGACAATGGATTTTGTTGTCGGAAAATTTTATAGCAAGCTCTCAAACTTTGTGTGTCGGAAATTCCGATGGAAAATGTGTGATGGAGCCTACACACGGTCGGAATTTCCGACAACAAGGTCCTATCACACATTTTCTGTTGGAAAATCCGACTGTGTGTACAGGGCATTACACCTAAAGGGGGCTTTTAGTTTCCAATAAGCCACCAACCTGCAGACTCTCATAACCATCAGTCCATGAGTGTGGGGAAGAGGGCCTTGTCCTCATTAACATGGAGACAAGGTGCTTTGCTAGGAGGGGGTCCCTTATGTGGGTATCTGGCCCGGTGTTGTTCTGGAGGGGGAAAACACTGTTTCCTGGCTTATTGGGCTTCATGCTTGAATAAGGGTCTTGTACAGATTTCTGGGGGGGGGGGGGGACTTCATGCTTTTTCCTTTTTTTTTGTGGGATATCCCTCCAAAATCCACAGGAGAACACTATGACCATGACCAAGGCCTTATTTGGTCAATGACATCAGCCCCACCACTATACCTTTTTTTACAATTCAGCTGTCAACCCCTAACCTGCCACTCTGTGCAAGACTCTGTGTGAGTAGATTGTGTTGGTGACATTTTTAGTTTGGTGGGTCTATGAGCATTGTTCATGATTGATGAAGATCTGCATTGCTGATGTCATTGATGATGTATTTACATCGTGATTCTTTTTTTGAGGATGTCATTTTACACCTTAGGGCTTCTTTTCTCACGTTTATGACCTCTTAAAATCATTGAGGTCGATCTAAATAGGTGAGGGCACACTTGAAGAGCACAAGGGTGCAGAAGGACTTTGCACTGGGAAGTGTTTTTGCTTTGATACTGAAGGAAGATTGATGTATTGGCACACTGCACATATAGTGTGGGTTGAAAAAGACTGATATTGTGAACTGGGTACTGTTGTTTGTTGTGTTGTACTGTATATGCACACTTTATATTGGTCACTGTATATTGTTTGGAATTATACACAAATATGTTTATTGAAACACTTCTTTTTTTGTTATTATACAAATTCTAGTTTATTCATGTGTATGGGAATTTATGACACTTGTGTATGTATTGATTTATTTTCACATAAGATGGAATTTACGTTTTTTTGTCACATTTATTAATAATATGGAAAGTAGACAATAGAAGACATTTAGAAGAGTACTCAGGGGTTCCCATCCATACAGGCTGAAGGGTTTTGAGGTAGTCCAATTGGAAAGGAGAAGACTGATTGGCAGGTCTCTCAGGATTGTTAAGTCCACATTTGGGACCTGGAATTTGGAGGCTTGTAGAGACTTTGTGTAGGAAGGAGCCTTCAAATCCTGATTAGAAGGACCTTGGTCCTAAAAGGGTTAACCTGTTCGCAAGATAAGCTTGAAAAAGAGGAGGAAGGAGTCACCACCTGTCTGGGAGGGGGAGTGTCTCACAGCTGCAATGGTAAAATGGTGGGGTATCTGGAGACTGAGACACCATTTACTGCACTGCTTTGAACTTGGCAGCACCTTGGCAGCACCCCAAAAGCAAATGGGAAACCTAAACCCTGATGTGGGACTTACCGTATATATTGTCGATAAGCCACTGTGCTGTTTAAATACACCAGAATTGTGGACTGTTGCATTTTCTTTTGCCTAAAGAAAACTGTTTTGTTTGTTCTACTTTTACAAGATCTACAGATATATGGGCCAATTTTAAAATTGCAAAACTGATTACAAATTTCCCACTGTGGGTTGCACATATTTATAGAGTAGAGACAGCAGTACAAAATATTTAACTGGGTTTTTGGTTGTATTGGTTAGTTATATTGGGTCAGATATAGAGAAAATGTATTATTTCCCCGGACTATTATGCATTTGTTGCTATATCAAAAGTTATATAGTATAGTGGAGTTTTTTTTTTTTCAGTTCCTTAGAACTAATTGAGATGTCAGCTGTGAAAAACATGTAATCCTGATTAAAAAGCATCTTTCTGAACACATATAAATAAACAACTAATGCAATAAAATGGAAATTCAAACTTTCTGTTGCCTTTAAAAAAAACATTTTTGTCTAAAGCCAAATGCATGATGCATGTTTTATCCTACTTTAACAAAATTTCTTTGTGAAAACGTTTGATGTTTTCCACTTTTATTTTTTTTTACAACAGAAGAATGTTAAACCTGCAACATGTTCTTTAGGTTGATACAAAAGAATGGGTTTAAACTGTCAAATCATATAAATAAATATGTAAATTGTTTGGAAAAATAAAAGAACAAATTAAATGTTGTAAGTATTTTCTGAAACATTCCACATGTTATAAATCCCACAATTTCTTTTGACTCTAAACTGCTCTAAAACACATACATCTAAATCTATAAAAATAATCTCTCTTTAGCACATATTTGTTGTGGCATAATATTAAAGTAATAATTTAAACATTCCAATTCTAAATGAGAAACATGTTGTACGGTATTTTGACAATACTCAGTATATGGCCATGAATTTAGTTTTATTTGCTAGATAATACTATAATCCATAATTTACTGGTGTTGCAGTTTTATATACCCACATCACCACAGGGCCTATTTATAAAAGGTCAGAATTGATATTTCACAATCTTTCTATGTAAGCCATTAATTAGGTCAAGTCACCTATTTGTAAAGCTGTGCTGAGCAAACCCTCTGCTTTATTTTACCATATTTAGATGGATATGGAAATTCTATACCAAAATATGTTTTGTGGACAGATTTTGCTCTTTGATGTAGATTTTGGGCCTGCTTTAGTAAAACTAGTAAAAAGAAAATGACAAGGTTGTTGTCAATAGCTGATTAAGTTTTACCATCCGATGTATGTTTAACTACCACTATTTAAAGTGGAACTTTAGTTAGAAAATTAAAGTGGTTGTTAAGCCAACACAATAAAAACATCCCATCCCCTCTGTAACATAATGTTATGTGCCCCTGTGTCTGTGTTATATTAAAAAGCTGCCGATCTGTACCTATATCAGGCCGTCTACCAGCAGTCATGTGACTCCTCGGCTCTCTCCTCTGCCCGGCTGACAGCTATAGTGGGTGGGGCCAAGCACTCCCAATTATGTCAGCCCTGGAGGAAGGGAGGAGAGAGAGCCAAGGAATCACGTGAGTACTGGGAGACGCTCTGATATAAGATACAGATCGGCATCTTTTTCATATAACACAGACACAGGGGCACATAACGTTATGTTACAGAGGGGATGGGATGTTTTTATTGTAGTTATAATAACAGCAGGAGGGGAGGGGTGGGCACTGACACCGAGTAGACAGGCAGGGAGGAGGGGGAGAGGAGGGAAGAGAAGGACAGAGTAAGGCTGCGGATTCTGGAGGCACATAAACTGACCACGGTGTCAGGCTCAGCACCCATGATAAACGGTGGTCAGTTTACAGGTGGAGGGGTAAAGCCAGGCAGGATCAGCCAGGTTTTTAAGGTGATAAAAGGGGCCAAGTTTTCCAGTACAAGCACTGTGCTGTTATTCATGCTTTATGGGAACAGGATCTGTTTTTTTGGGGGGGGGCGGTAACAAATACTTTAAGTCCTGTTAAATCACTTCAGGCTGGCCCCTTTTGCAGATATAGCTATGCAAAACATTAAAAATAAGTGTCTATACTGTTTAAAATTCAGTATTACACTGTCTCTCGCCGCTCTGCACATGCTCAGTTGCTCTTCATGTGTGGCATTGTGCTGAAAATCAGAGCCTCTAGAGGCTGCTCTGCTGACAGCATAAAGATTTACTGTTTGCTCAGGGGCTCCTGGGCTTCAGCAAAATAGCAGCCTCTGGTGGGAAGAGACAGGAGCAATGCTGGAGGCAATTTACAGTGCACACTAATTTTAGTAGTATATTTAATAATGTTAAATATATGTTCCTTGCTAAATAACATTGTTTTGTATCAAGTTGTATGGGTAATGTTCTGCTTTAACCACCTGCTGCTTCCCAATTATTATTAGTTTTTTTTAAACAAGGGTTTTTATTGAACAAAAAATGCATACATGTAGTGCAAGATATTCATATGTTTACATTTTCACAGTACGTGGTGAAAACGTATGTGGTGAAATAGCGTATAATTATAATAACTCATTGTGAATCTATCTCAGGTTGTTTTTAACATCAAAATCAGTACACAGAAATAAAAACCTAATACAGGGGGTTAATGCAGTTGTAGTAAAGATATACATCAGTTATGAGCAAGTTTCCGAGTCCTGTACCCAGCGATCCCATATCCTATTAAACTTATCTGGGCAACCTCTGTTGATGTATATGAACCTCTTGTAGGGGAGAGTTGCATTTATGTCCGCCCTCCACTCTTTGATCTCCGGGGGGTGTCGATCGCATCCATTTCCTAGCTATAATTTTCCTCCCAGAAAAAAGAGTTTCCTGGAGGAATATTTTGGTGAATTTGTCAGGGGGGTCAGGAAATATTCCTAGCAAACACTGTTTCGGGTCCACCACTACAGGAGAACCCATGTTGTCGTGTAGGAAATTTACAATTTGTTTCCATAGGCCCTGGATTTGTGGACAAGACCAAATAAGGTGGAAGAATGTACTATTTGCGGAGCCGCACATTGGGCATGTAGCAGGTTGGTTCCTCTTCTATCTGGCCACCCTAAGCGGGGTTAGGTATGCTCGGTGTAATATATATATTTGGGATAACCTGTCTGAGAGTTTGGGCAATACTTCTTTACAGGACTCCATCGCTTCCTCCCATTCCTCATTTTCCATTGGTCCCACATCTCGTTCCCAACGTGGTTTAAGATTTTACGCAACTTTGGCAGACACTGGTATGTTGAGCATGTTGTAAAAACAAGATATTAATTTTTTGGCGTCTGTGTCTTTGATGATTGCTATAATGGGATTAGGTGTGGGTTGTGGGGGAGATTGTAAAAACTGTGACTGAGTTGCATGCCTCAATTGGAGAAATCTAAACAGCATACGGTTATGCAGTGCAAATTCTCCTTTAAGGGTGCAAAAGTCTTTGAGGGTCCCGTTGGATATTATGTGGTGTAGATTACATATACCCTGCCTGATCCAGAGCCCCGGATCTTGAATGTGTTGAAACTCTTAGGTCCTTGTTATACCACAGGGGAGTATGATCATTGTGTGAAGGGATGTCTAGTTTGCCAGTGGCAAGTTCCCAAATTCGTCTGTAGTGGTACAGTAAAGACTTCTTGTCCCCGCTTCCCTCCGATGTCTTTGTGCCCATGGTGATAGCATAGATTGGATCCATGGTTTGTTGTGCCCATTGTGGACACAACAGGAGTAAGAATCTTTCACTGTCTGTTTTGTCTATGTGGAAAAGCTTGGACAATTGGGAAGCGATGTAGTAATGGTTGAAGTCCGGAAGTGCCGTGCCCCCCATGTCTGTCGGGTTTTTAAGGGCCTGCCATGTTAACTTGTGCCTATTATTCCCCCAAACAAAGGGTTTAAGAAGGGCCTCGAGTGACTTGAAGTATTTTAAGGGTATGTATGTCGGGGTGTGCCAAAGAATATAAAGTATTTTGGGGAGTAATACCATCTTAATAAGATTAATACGACCCCATATTCCCAAAGGTAAACGGGACCATACTTGGATTTTGGCTTTAATGAAGGAGAATATTGGCTTAATATTTAATGTTATGTAGTCTGTTGGAGTTCTGGAGATATACACCCCTAGGTATTTAATCATGACTACTCTTTGTAATGGCAAGTTGGCTTGGGATTCTGTAGGCGGAAAATTGTCAATTGGCAAGATTTGGGATTTCTCCCAATTGATCTTGAGTCCGGAAAATTTCCCGAATTGTTCGATAGTTCGATAAGGGCATTATGAAGTGAATGGCCAGGATCAGCTAGGTATAGTAGTGTATCATCAGCGTACATGCTAATTTTTTCAGTAAGTGGTCCGAATTTTAGTCCTACAATCTCTGGGTTAGCTCGGACAGATACGGCAAGTGGCTCCGCAGCCAAAGCGTAGAGTAGTGGGGAGAGTGGGTAGCCCTGTCTCGTGCCTCTACCGAGGTCAAACTGCTGAGACGGCCAACCATTCGCCACCACCTTGGCTGTAGGGTTTTGGTACAATAATCAAACCCATTTGCTGCTTCCCAATTTTACATTGTGACGTTATCTCTGTTCTCTTGGTTTTTGTGGTAAAGCTGCTGATTAAACTTTCCTGCTGCTTGCCAGTTTTACATTTCTGTATCCTCTACTGTATCTTAATTCTTGTAATAATGACTCAACCTCTTATCTTTTTTGTTAGTTATTTGGGCCTTACATTCCCATTTAAAATTGTCCTGCTGCTTGCCAGTTTTACATTGTTTTAGCCTCTGAAATCCAGTATCTTTTTTCTTGTAATAAATCTCCAGCATCACCAATTGGGAATCCGCTCCCACTAGAGGCTGAATGGCTGACCAGAACTTGGTTAAAGCAGCTGGGCAGACAGTGGAGAAAAACACAGAGTAAGCCCAGAAAGTTAAGTGTGATTCTCAGTCAGTGGGATGGTAGCAGCAGAAGGGCTGAGGCGCAGAGTCTAAAGACTGCCTTATTTTTACCAAAGTAGCTAGAGATGGAGATGTCATGCTGCAGGAAATTCCCAAGTTTCAGTCCTCTAACTCAGTGGAAGTAAAATACATAGGCAAGTATTTGTGAAAAAAAATAGACATATTTTAGCGGTCATAACAAAATAAAGAGGAAGGCAATGCTGGATAAACTGGGGAAATTGGCGAAGCCTTTGTACCCCAGGGCACACATCCACTATTTTACAGGCAAAATTGGTAGCCTGAGGAGTCCATATAATAGTGAGCACAATCCGGTCCAGGACTCCACAGGATCAGGAACAGCAGCAGATGACATATATGTCCCCAGGCTGTGGTTATACTACAGCCTGCGTCTTTTGTCAGACCAGACTGAACCCAGACCATCACTCTCTTGTCTTCCTTCCATGCTTGCTTCCACGCTTGCTTCCAGACTGTGGCTCTGGTGTTGGAGTTGTGGCAGGAGGTGGAGGAGGAGGAGGAGGATGGTCCAACTCACAAAGGTGGGTTTTGCTTGTAAGTTTGCCCCTCATCCCCTTATTTAGGGCCAGATAGATCACTTCCTCACAGAAGAGGCGTTGGCCCTCCTCCATTTCCAGCATTTTGCAGGCTGTCATGCAGGCATAGCCCTCTTTAAGATTGGGGGGGGGTTCTGAGGGCTGCATTAGCCTGCCTAATTAGTCCTGCCAAGTCCTGCCTTCTCCACATTACTCCCCTTCCTGGGCCTTTTGTTTTGAAGGCGGAGGGGAGGGACCTGGGATTCGGTCAGGCTACTGGGCCCGGCCACCTTCTGGCTGTCACTTACCCCGCCACCTCCTGGCTGCCACTTACCCCTGTCACCTCCTGGCTGCCACTTTCCACAGCCTCCTCCTGGCTGCCACTTTCCACAGCCTCCTCCTGGCTGAAGCTTTCCTGTGTATGAAAAAGGGACATAGTTTTATTTTTTGTTCATCAATCACACACAATTTTTAGCTCATGACTGTTGCAAATTGAATGTTAATAAATAGAAAAGACTATCATTGTGAGCCCAGCATTTTTCATTCTTGTCCCAATCATTTTTGGTTACTACTGTCTATTGATATGTAAACCACTTTGTTAAATCAGAAATTAGTGATCAATAATATCTAGTTAACATCATTAATTTTACGACAAGAAATATGTTGAACAATGCTATACCTGGCTCAAGCTGGGCTCCTCCACTTCTTCCTGACTGGAAGGAAGGTTGAATGTCATAAGCCTCATCTGGGGTGGAAGGAAGCATTGAAGGAAGAGTGGAGAGTGATGGCCTGATTTCACTCTGTTCTGACAGAAAACGCAGTCTGTCGTAGTACCACAGCCTAGGGACATAAATGTCATCTGCTGCAGCTCCTGATGCTCCTCAAGCCACCAATTTTTGCCTTTAAATAGGGGATGGTTGCCATGGGGATCTGCGGCTTCACTAATTCCAGCAATTGATCCAGCGTTGCCTTCTTCATTCTTTTATTAGTATAAAAGGGGTGTTTCACCTGCCACAGACAGGGCAGCTCCCTGTACTTATCAATGAATAGGGAGAGAAAGTCATGATCATTGAAGCAATCCATTTTCTCTGCAAGACACAACACAAAACAAACCCTAATGTCAGGCTAAACTCTCCTAATCTTGTCCCAATATAGGCCTCAATCTATAAGCAGTATAGGCCACTGATGCCCCAAGTTAAAATTGTACCTTCTTTTTCACGATCAACACTTCCGCTACTCCTTCCCCCACTCACAGATTGTACGTACGACGCATGTGTGTTACGCTTTATATACACTGCGCATGCGTGAAACTCTGCCCGCTCCTGACCTTCGTTCTAGTATATTCCCTGCTCCTTCTCTTTAGGCACAGTGGGAGAGCACATGGCAGAGAGACAACAGGTGCGTGATAATAGCAGCAATGACTAGGAAAGCCCGGAGCCACAAACGTCCTAATCCTGGAGTTGATATAAGGCCTCAAATATGTCCTTTGTAGAGATAGTGGAGATGGTGGACATCTTGAAGAGGGCCGACTATGATGGGAAGTATGGACCGTACCCAAACCCAAATGTGAGAAAGGCCAAGATCATGACTAAAATTGTGAAAAGTGTGCACAGGAATTTTGGGGTACGACTATCCAAGGAGCAATTGAGGAAACGCTGGTCAGATCTGAAATTGAGGGAGAAGGATCAGTACAGAAGGATCAGGAAAGGGCTTCTAAAAAGTAAGTATTTGTCCTGTGTTCCTATTATTATTATTACTTGCATGCTGCTCCATGTGCTTTTCTTTACTGTTGTACAGTTTAAAATGGCAACTTTCAGGTTCGTGAGCACAGTAATCGGTCATAGTAAACATTGTTCGTTTGCCCACAATACAATGTTTTTTGCAGATGCAGGTTAACTACATTTGGTCATGCCTATTTGTATTAAAAGAAGTTTATTACATTGTTGTCTAGATGGGTTTGTAACTAGAATTAAATGCAAACTTAAATCAGTGTAAGGAGAGGACACTCAGCAGCTGTTTACACATCTGGACGCAGGAGCACTAGTGTGGGACACCATAACAACCTTTTTACTTTGGCCAGCCCCTCCTTACTTACACTATTGGCAGACCACTGGATGGGTAATGCCGCGTACACACGAGCGGACTTTACGGCGGACTTTGCCCGGCGGACTGGATTTCGTCGGACAATTCGATATGTGTGGGCTCCAGCGGACTTTGTTTTCTCAAAAGTTGGACGGACTTAGATTTGAAACTTGTTTAAAATTTATCCGTTGAAATCGAGTCCGGTCGAAAAGTCTGCCGTCTGTATGCTAGTTCGACGGACAAAAAGCCACGCTAGGGCAGCTATTGGCTACTGGCTATGAACTTCCTTGTTTTAGTCCGGTCGTACGTCATCACGTACGAATTCGACGGACTTTGGTGGATTGTGTGTAGGTAAGTCCGTTCATTCAGAAAGTCCGTCGGAAAGTACGTCGAAAAGTCCGCCGGGCAAAGTCCGCCGTAAAGTCCGCTCGTGTGTACGCGGCATAAGAAGTGTCATAATAAAAAAAACACTGTACAAATAGAAGCACATTTTTACATTTTGCAATTACCGTATTTATCGGCGTATAACACGCGCCGGCGTATAACACGCACCCCAAGTTTAGGAGGGAATTTTAAGGAAAAAAAACATACAAAAACTTACATTAAAATGCCCATCAATGCAGCCTTATCTCTCCATCTGCAGCCTTTTCAGTGTCAGTGCAGCCTTGCCCCAGTGCAGTCTTGTCAGCGCAGTCTTGTCAGTGCAGCTTTGTCAGTGCAGCTTTGTCAGTGCAGCCTTGTCAGTGCAGCCTTGTCAGTGCAGCCTTGTCAGTGCAGCTTTGCCCCAGTACAGATGAAGCCTTGTCAGTGCAGCTTTGCCCCAGTGCAGGTGCAGCCTTGCACCAGTGCAGCATTGTTAGTGCAGGTTTGCCCCAGTCCAGCCATGTCAGTGCAGCTTTGTGCACTCGGTGTAGATTTAAATATGGCGCAGAGACTGCAGGGAGCCGAGATACACATACCCGAGTGTTCTCGGCTTTTTTCGGTGCCGCCGTCACGCCCAGTCCCGCCCCTGGACCTGTGTTATGTCCATCATGTGTTATGTCCGAGAACACTCAGGTATGTGTATCTCGGCTCTTGTCGGAGCTGAGATACACATACCCGAGTGTTCTCGGCTTTTTTCGGCGCCGCTCACAGTCACGCCTAGTCCCGCCCTATGATGGACATAACACAGGTCCAGGGGCGGAACTGGGCGTGACGGCGGCGCCGAAAAAAGCAGAGAACACTCGGATATGTGTATCTCGGCTCCCTGCAGTCTCGGCGCCATATTTAAATCTACCCACGGCTGTGTATGTCGGCGGCGACCGCGGCAATTGCCGCGATCGATCCGATGACACAGAAATCGGCGGGGATCGGCCTATAACACGCACCCACGATTTTCTCCTTTTTTTAGGGGAAAAAAGTGCGTGTTATATGCCGATAAATACAGTACCTATCAAGATAATAGGAGAACAAAACTTTACACAGTACCATTTGAAAGTATTCAGGCAGGCCCTTTCACTGCATGCTTTGGTGAATTCATCCATAAATATGACCACAAAAGAGGTAGGTATAGTGTGTATGGGTTTGGCAAAGTCAGCAGATAGAGTATTGGTATCAGTTGACTTAGCGGTTGCAAATTTAAGGACAGAAATAACATTTGTACATATTTTAGGGGGTGTTTAGGGTAAAGTACTACAATGAAGATGACAAAATACATTGTTAAGTGACTAGGCTAGGTGTATATGGGCCCAGGATAGCATGCTGGGGAGGTTAGTGAAGGCAAATATGCACAAAGGACAAAAAAGGAGCATTAAAAACTTCCAGCATGCATGAGGACAAAGAGGACATTGACAGCATATTACAATCATGGTAATTAGGGAATGATGAAATAAATACAATACATTCGCAAACATTAAGTACATAGAATGTGATGTTAAAGGAGAAAACTTACGTTAATATAGTCCTTCTGCAGGACCTGAATTATGGCAGAACAGGTCTCTGGAATAATGATCCCCAGAGCCTGGGGGGAGATGCCTGTCAAGAATTGATGTCCTGGAGACTTCTTCCCTTCACCAAGTACCGCAACATGGCAACGAGCCTTTGTTCAGGAGTGATGGCTTGCCACATGCAGGTGTCCTGCCTTGTAATATAAGGGGACAGCAAAGCCAGCAATCCGTCATCCTGAGATAATTCCTGAAATCATCAGGATTATTCTCATGGATCTCACGCAACAAAGGCATATCAGAGAATTGGTCACTCTGGAGTAACGAATTCTTTGTCCATGAACTCCTCCCCACCCTGTTCATGAACTGGGCTTGGGTCAAAGTAAGGACCCCAACACCAAACCCCTGCACAGCACAAACTCTACGACGAGGATGTACCCACAACATGGCTAGAAAATGGTCAGCTGGTCAGAATGAACTAACAGAACGCACTGAAAAACAGAAAGGCCTGAGAAGAGCGAGCTGAAAATCAGAAATGAGCGGACAAGAACGTACTGAAAATCACAAGGCTGAAAAGCGCGAATCGTCTCTCACCAAACTTCTACTAACACAAGATAAACATGAGATTAGCAGAAGGAGCCCAAAGGGTGGCGCACTTGGTATTGAACTTCCCTTTTATAATGCCCTCGTACGTGTTGTATGTCAGCACTAGGGATGAGCCGAACACCCCCCGGTTCGGTTCGCACCAGAACTTGCGAACAGACCAAAACTTTGCACGAACGTTAGAACCCCATTGAAGTCTATGGAACTCGAACATTCGAAATCAAAAGTGCTCATTTTAAAGGCTAATTTGCATTGTATAGTCCTAAAAAGGGTTTGGGGACCCAGTTCCTGCCCCAGGGGACATATATCAATGAAAAAAAAGTTTTAAAAACTCCCGTTTTTTCGGGAGCAGTGATTTTAATAATGCTTAAAGTGAAACAATAAAAGTGTAATATTCCTTTAAACTTCATACCTGGGGGGGTGTCTATAGTATGCCTGTAAAGGGGCGCATGTTTCCCGTGTTTAGAACAGTCTGACAGCAAAGTGACATTTCACAGGAAAAAAGTCATTTAAAACTACTCGCGGCTATTAATGAATTGCCGGTCCGACAATACACATAAAAGTTCATTGATAAAAACGGCATGGGAATTCCCCACAGGGGAACCCCGAACCAAAATTAAACAAAAAAACTGGTGTGAGGGTCCCCCTAAATTTCATACCAGGCTCTTCAGGTCTGGTATGGATATTAAGGGGAACCCCGTGCCAAAATGTAAAAAAAAATGACGTAGGGGTCCCCCTCAAAAATCCATACCAGACCCTTATCCGAGCACGCAACCTGGCAGGCCGCAGGAAAAGAGGGGGGACGAGAGAGCACCCCCCCTCCTGAGCCATACCAGGCCACATGCCCTCAACATTGGGAGGGTGCTTTAGGGTAGCCCACCAAAGCACCTTGTCCCCATATTGATGAGGACAAGGGCCTCATCCCCACAACCCTTGGCCGGTGGTTGTGGGGTCTGCAGGCAGGGGGCTTAGCGGAATCTGGAAGCCCCCTTTAACAAGGGGACCCCCAGATCCCTGCCCCCCCTGTGTGAAATGGTAAGGGGGTACAAAATACCCCTACCATTTCACAAAAAAACTGTCAAAAATGTTAAAAATGACAAGAGACAGTTTTTGACAATTCCTTTATTTAAAGTCTTCTTTTTTCCATCTTCTATCTTCTTTCTTCTATCTTCCTTCAGTTTCTTCCTCCTCTTCTTCTTCCTCTGATCCTCTGCTTCTTTCTCCAGTCTTCTCGTCCGGCATCTCCCTCCACGGCATCTTCTTCTCTTCAGCTTCTTATCTTCATCTTCTTTTCAGGCCGCTCCGCATCCATGATGGCATGGAGGGAGGCTCCCGCCGTGTGACGCTTCTCCTCTTCTGAATGTTCTTAAATAGCGGAGGGGGAGCCACATGGTGACCCCGCCCCCCTCGGACGCACGGGGACTTGACGGGGACTTCCTGTCAGGAAAGGTCTCCTCCGCTGGTGATATCGATCATTTGGCATGCAGTACTGAGGTCCACCAGCAGGTGTCTTCTGGCAGTTCGGAGCTGTCAGAAAAGCTCTTTCCTGCAAGTATTCTATCACCTTTGGGCCGCAGTACTGGCGTCCACCAGCGGAGGAATCCTGGCAGTATGGAGCAGGTATTCCCCTCTGCAGACAGGTGTCACCTGACTTTAATTAGCAGAACTGTAGTATAAATACCCGGCAATTGCACACTTATGTTGCCCTGGTATTGTTCCTTGAGCCCTTACCTGTATCCTGTTACTCTGATTCCTGATCCTGTAGCCTGAACCTGAAGCCTGATTCCTGGAACCTGTTGATCCTGTTTCCTGTCCGTTACCTGAACCCTGGACTCTGAGCCTTGTACCTGACCCGTCCCTCCTGTGATTCATTCATCCTCTCTTGTCCTGTTTATCTCCCTTCCCAGCTACTGATTCCCTGTTTGTGACCCCAGCCTGGCTTGACTACGATTCTGGTACTACCTCTTGTTACATATGCTGGTTGGTTTTATATCACTGATTGTTTGGTTGTTCACTCTGTATTGGTGGTGTGTTCACATATGCATTTTCCTTAATAAACTTACTTTCACCTATTTATGTCTGGTTCACTCTGTCGCAGTCACACAGTTCTGGTCACATCTGGTTTATGACAGAATACCAGGGCCATCCCTGACCAGAAGTGGCTGCACAGGGGAACCATTTTAATTCAGTTGGTTGCAAACATGAATGCCGATGAGGTTATTTATTTTTCTCTGCTGGCATCTGAAAGTAGTGATTATTGCTGCCAGGCTTTGAAAGGATGGTCTAGTGACCAGTTGTTTGCCACTATACGTTTGGCTCACTCCCTGGTCGATCAGGGTTATATATTGTTTGGGGATGTGCAGCCTTTGATCAAGCTATGTACTGAGCTGGCCCTGCCCTGTATTCCAGAGGGCCGTGATCATTTCACTCCTCCTTTTGATATGAATCAGGTTGTATCCCTAGTGTGGCTTTTTGAAGATTATCCAGCCGATTTTTGTGAGCACTATTCAGCCTGTTCCCCACAGGTGATTGCGGAGTGCATTGTGTCTGCTCAGTCTTTTGTTAGACAGGGAGATTTAAAAGCACAGTTTGTACAATCTATACTTTCAGCATGGTCTAACATGGTGCAAGCAGCTCCAGCCAAACAAACCACCTCTGCCACCAAACACCAGCCTACCCAAATGTATGTTTCTCTATCACCCATGTCAACCGCAGTTGCAGCTCAGTATACGCTGCTGCCAACCAAATACTCATATTGAGTCTCTGCTCCCTGTACCTATCCTGCATTCAACCCACCTGCCCCTTCTCAGCTGCTTACAAACCCACAAGATCTTCCCCCAGCTACTGTTACATTTTCTCTGCCATATCCCAATCTTCCTTTCCAGTCTGCTGCACCCCTCACCTACAGAGCTTCAGTGGCTAAGCCAAAGAAAAAACGAAAGTTTTTTCCAACCAAGACGATCCTGCCAGTAACCCAACCTGCCTCCGCACCAGCTAATCAAACCCAGTCTGACATCCCAGTGCCTGCCTTCCAGCCTGATTTCTCGGTGCCTGCCTTCCAGCCGGATGTCTCGGTGCCTGCCTTCCAGCTTGATGTCTCCACTTTCCAGTCTGATGTCTCGATGCCTGCCTTCCAGCCCAAAGTCTCGGTGCCTGCCTTCCAGCCTGATGTACCTGCCTTCCAGCCTGACATGCCTACCTTCCAGTCAGGTGTGCCTGCCTTCCAGCCCGATGTATCGGTGCCTGCCTTCCAGCCCGATGTCTCGGTGCCTGCCTTCCAGCCCGATGTCTCGGTGCCTGCCTTCCAGCCCGATGTCTCGGTGCCTGCCTTCCAGCCCGATGTCTCAGCCCGATGTCTCGGTGCCTGCCTTCCAGCCTGATGTCTCGGTGCCTGCCTTCCAGCCTGATGTCTCGGTGCCTGCCTTCCAGCCTGATGTCTCGGTGCCTTCCTTCCAGCCAGATGTCTCGGTGCCTGCCTTCCAGCCGGATGTCTCGGTGCCTGCCTTCCAGCTTGATGTCTCCACTTTCCAGTCTGATGCCTCAGTGCCTGCCTTCCAGCCTGATGTACCTGCCTTCCAGCCTGACGTGCCTACCTTCCAGTCAGATGTGTCCGCCTTCCAGCCTGATGTCTCGGTACCTGCCTTCCAGCCTGATGTCTCGGTACCTGCCTTCCAGCCTGATGTATCGGTGCCTGCCTTCCAGCCGGATGTCTCGGTGCCTGCCTTCCAGCTTGATGTCTCCACTTTCCAGTCTGATGTCTCGATGCCTGCCTTCCAGCCTGATGTACCTGCCTTCCAGCCTGACGTGCCTACCTTCCAGTCAGATGTGTCCGCCTTCCAGCCTGATGTCTCGATGCCTGCCTTCCAGCCTGATGTCTCAGTGCCTGCCTTCCAGCCTGATGTCTAGGTGCCTGCCTTCCAGCCGGATGTCTCGGTGCCTGCCTTCCAGCTTGATGTCTCCAACTTCCAGTCTGATGTCTTGATGCCTGCCTTCCAGCCCAAAGTCTCGGTGCCTGCCTTCCAGCCTGATGTACCTGCCTTCCAGCCTGACATGCCTAACTTCCAGTCAGGTGTGCCTGCCTTCCAGCCCAATGTATCGGTGCCTGCCTTCCAGCCCAATGTATCGGTGCCTGCCTTCCAGCCCGATGTATCGGTGCCTGCCTTCCAGCCCGATGTATCGTGCCTGCCTTCCAGCCTGATGTATCGGTGCCTGCCTTCCAGCCTGATATATCGGTGCCTGCCTTCCAGCGTGATGTATCGGTGCCTGCCTTCCAGCTTGATGTCTCCACTTTCCAGTCTGATGTGCCCGCTTTCCAGTCTGATGTCTTGATGCCAGCCTTCCAGTCCAAAGTCTCGGTGCGAGTGTTCCGGCCTGAGGTGCCAGTGTTCCGGCCTGAGGTGCCAGTGTTCCGGCCTGAGGTGCCAGTGTTCCGGCCAGAGGTGCCAGTGTTCCAGCCGGAAGTGCCAGTGCCTACTTTCCAGCTTGATGAGCCTGCTCTCTAGCTTGATGAGCCTGCTCTCTAGCTTGATGAGCCTGCTCTCCAGCCTGATGTGCCTGCTCTCCAGCCTGATGAGCCCGCTTTCCAGCCCAAAGTGCCCGTGCCTGCTGCCCAGTCTGACGTGCCCGTGCCCGCTGCCCAGCTTGAAGTGCCCGCTGCCCAGCCTGATGAGCCCGCTGCCCAGCCTGATGAGCCCGCTGCCCAGCCTGATGAGCCTGCTGCCCAGCCTGATGAGCCCGCTCTCCAGCCTGAAGTGCCCGTGCCTGCTGCCCAGTCTGATGTGCCTGCTGCCCAGCTTGAAGTACCTGCTGCTCCGTTTAATGTGCCTGCTGCCCAGCTTGATGTGCATGTTCCTGCTGTCCCGCTTGATGTGCCTGCTGCCCAGCCTGAAGTGCCTGCTGCCCAGCCTGAAGTGCCTGCTGCCCAGCCTGGAGTGCCTGCTGCCCAGCCTGGAGTGCCTGCTGCCCAGCCTGGAGTGCCCGTGCCTGCTTCCCAGCCTGGAGTGTTCCTGTCCGCTGCCCAGCCTGATGTGCCACTGCTTGCTGCCCAGCTTGAGGTGCCCGCTGCCCGGCCGGACACCATGGACTTTCCCCAGCAACAGCTAGTTGGAGCGTCCGGAGGTCGCTCCTTCGAGGGGGGGTACTGTCAGGAAAGGTCTCCTCCGCTGGTGATATCGATCATTTGGCATGCAGTACTGAGGTCCACCAGCAGGTTTCTCCTGGCAGTTCGGAGCTGTCAGAAGAGCTCTTTCCTGCAAGTATTCTATCATCTTTGGGCCGCAGTACTGGCATTCACCAGCGGAGGAATCCTGGCAGTATGGAGCAGGTATTCCCCTCTGCAGACAGGTGTCACCTGACTTTAATTAGCAGAACTGTAGTATAAATACCCGGCAATTGCACACTTATGTTGCCCTGGTATTGTTCCTTGAGCCCTTACCTGTATCCTGTTACTCTGATTCCTGATCCTGTAGCCTGAACCTGAAGCCTGATCCCTGGAACCTGTTGATCCTGTTTCCTGTCCATTACCTGAACCCTGGACTCTGAACTCTGAGCCTTGTACCTGACCCGTCCCTCCTGTGATCCATCCATCCTCTCTTGTCCTGTTTATCTCCCTTCCCAGCAACTGATTCCCTGTTTGTGACCCCGGCCTGGCTTGACTACGATTCTGGTACTCCCTCTTGCTACATATGCTGGTTGGTTTTATATCACTGATTGTTCACTCTGTATTGGTGGTGTGCTCACATATGCATTTTCCTTAATAAACTTACTTTCACCTATTTATGTCTGGTTCACTCTGTCGCAGTCACACAGTTCTGGTCACATCTGGTTTATGACACTTCCCTACTTTTTTCCTTTGAAACGTCATTTTGCTGTCAGACTGTTCTAAACACGGGAAACATGCGCCCCTTTACAGGCATACGATAGACACCCCCAGGTACGAAATTTAAAGAAATATTACACTTTTATTGTTTGACTTTGAGCATTATTAAAATCAATGCTCCTGAAAAAACTGTCGTTTTTAAAACTTTTTTTGCATTGATACATGTCCCCTGGGGCAGGACCCAGGTCCCCAAACACTTTTTATGACAATACCATGCATATAAGCCTTTAAAATTAGCACTTTTGATTTCTCCCATAGACTTTAAAAGGGTGTTCCGTGGCTTTTGAATTTGCCGCGAACACCCCAAATTGTTTGCAGTTCGGCAAACTGGCGAACAGCTGATGTTCGAGTCGAACATGAGTTCGACTCGAACTCGAAGCTCATCCCTAGTCAGCACATTCTTGGTGATCGGAAGTTCCAACAACATTTGTGTGACTGTGTGTAAGCAAGACAAGTTTGAGTCAACATCCATCAGAAATAAATCCAGGATTTTGTCGTCGGAATGTCCGATTGTGTGTACGCGGCATTAGACTGTGCTCTTTGTCTCTAGTGGATTTGGCCTAAATTGTTATTTAAACCATTAGAGACATTCATCTTTCTGCTTGTACCTACAAGGTTGGATTTGGATGTAGGTTGGATGCAGTCATTACTGTTGCAAGACAAGTGTCTGACACAAGTGTCAGCACCCCAACCATCTTCCCTGCCACCAGTAACACAACACTCATCTCCACTGCCAGCACCTCAACCCTCATTCTCACTGACAGCACTCCAACCTTTACCGCCTCCAAATGTCTTGTCTGCCTTCTGTTGCCTCATGGCATTCCGCATGCTGGTGAAAGCCAGGGGTGACCTTCTGGGAAAATCAGGGTACCTGACATGCATTAGTATAAAAATATATAAAAGGACCACTGAAGAGGAGGATGGATACTGCATTGAGGAGGAGTAGGAAGAAAAGGGAGCATTGGGAGCAGTATAAAAATGTTGCTGCTGCCAACATTTCCTTGTGGTCTTAGAATTTCTCCCCTCTGTTTGCTATTGCCACTGTAATTCATGTGCCCGGCGTACTGCAAGGGGCCGGATGCATTGATGGGGGAGGGCGGCATGGATAGGGGGGTGGCGCCTGTGAGCCCTCAATGGACAGCCACCCATGGCCCTGATGCTAGCTAGTTTCTACCAAACACTAACCTAAACCTATAGTGGGGGGTCGGGGCTTTGTAGTGTCTTTATGCACTCTGTTTCTACAGTTTACTAAACTTTTAAGACAATAAAGTGTGGCACTGCAAAAAAAAAACAACTCACATAATCTACTGCTAAACTATTGTGCCACTGACCAATTTATACAAATTCGAGCACTTTAGCTTTATTTTATTATCATTTATAATCATTATCATTATCAGTTATCATTTCCATAATCTTTGCATCTGTTGTGGCTCCTACTTCCACCATTTAGCTCAGGCCTTTTACACCTGAAAAAAAAAAATTGTTGAAGCCAAAACTATCTAAAAAAAAGCCTTTTTCAAGTTGTAATGATTTAGATTGGGGTACTGATGCTGTATTTGAGCCAAATGAAAAGTAAAAGCTAAAGTATCCATTATACACCCAGGATATGTGATACCAGAATAAGGTGCTGCTGACTCCAATTGTGAAAATTGTAGTGTTCTAAACCACCACATTCAACTTGAAGGCATCAGCTAGGTTTATTTAAAAGAGGACCTTCTTCTCACTGTATGGTCATTTTTAATTTTACATTGTCTATTAGCCTTAAAATGGCCAAAATCAATTACCAATATTTGTCCCCTCTCCATAGACCTTATTGTGGTTTCATTTTCTGAATTTTTGGACTTCACACTGTAATTGAAGAACCCCCTTAGAATTTAATTTAGACACATTTGCTCTTCCCTAGTGTTGACTAGCTTACAGTGGTGGCTGGTGCTCAAAATTTTGGGGGAGGCACAAATAAAGTGAAAAATTCAGAAAATTAAACATCAACTGCAGCCTCACTGTGCCCATGAAATGCAGCCACTGTGCCCATAAATTGTAACCACTGTGCCCATCAATTGCAACCACTGTGCAATCAAACGCAGCCACTGTGCCCATCAAATGCAGCCACTGTGCCTTCGAACACAGCCACTGTGCCATCAAACACTGCCACTGTGCTCATCAAATAGTGCCACTGTGCCCCATCAAATGCTGCCAATATGCCCTATCAAATGCTGCCATGGTGTCCATCAAATAGTGCCACTGTGCTCCATCAAATGCTGCCACTGTGCCCATCAAATAGTGCAACTGTGCCTATCAAATCTGCCACTGTGCCCATCAAATGCTGCCACTGTGCCCCATCAAATGCTGCCACTGTGCCCACCAAAGGCTGCCACTGTGCCCATCAAATAGTTCCACTGTGCCCATCAAATGTTGCCACTGTGCCCCATCAAATGCTGTTACTGTGTCCATCAAAAGTTGGCACTGTGACCCCCCAGCCCGCTCGCCATCTGCCCGGCACTTACCCTGTCTCGGTGGTGGGTCAGGCATGCGGGTGATGGCGGCGAGCGGTGGGAACCTGCAGCGGGTCAGACAGTGGCTCCTGTGTCCTCTGTGCATCTCCTCCTGTCCTCCTGATAGGCGTCCAATCCTAACACCTGACATTTCAGCCAATCAGGTGATGGGTAACCCATGCACCTGATTCCTGAGAGGCAGTTCAGTGTTAGAAAAGCAAATATTCATTCACTTTTCCAACACACCTGGGTGGACTGTGAGCACAATTCTTTGCGCTCGCAGTTCACCTTTTTTGAAGTCTATTAGAGCCTAAAGCTCTAATCAGGTGCTTCAAGAATCCAACCCCGTCACTGGAATTCAGGTGCCTGGCATCCAAAAAGGGGCTGGATGCCTGAATAGGTGTTGGCTACAGTGACCATGGATAGATTCATGAATAGCATGAATCTATCCATTATACAAAGAGGGGGGTGGCTGGAGAGAGGGGGAGGCGCCCGTGCACCCTTAATGGACGCACTGCCACTGTTAGCTTATGAGTATGCTGGGAAGATTTTGTATTGCTCTGATAGTAGATAATGCCACAGCACTACACAACAATTTTTGTAAAGAAACGCTGGCCAGACATAGAAACATAGAAAAGGTGACGGCAGAAAAAGACTGGGTAGTCCATCGAGTCTGCCCTTTTTTTCCATTAACTATATTGTCTGACTATAGATCTATGTTTATCCCAAGGATGTTTGAACCACACTAGCTATGGGTGCTAACTCACCCCTAAACTGAAGATTCTCCACCAAACTCTCTTTCCAAAGTCTAAATACTCAACTAGCTGGAATATCACTCTTTGGACTTTTCAAGGCCTCAAATAATGAAAAGGTATTGTGTACTGATACTACACTGAAAAGTGTCACAAAGCTGCCTCTATGCATGTAGTTTCATGGATTACTAAGAAAATGCACTGCTCCAGACCCCTATGATAACAGTAAAACACCATCCTCCATATGATTGTGAAATTGAGCTCAGTTCAGGAAATGTGCATCACAGGGAAGAGCTTGGTGGTGTAAGAACAATGTTTCTGTTTAATAACACTATTCAATAGGTGACACTGTGGTGACAGATATGTTGTGCAGATATATGTTGGTGTGTGACTCCTGTTTGTTAATGTTAGCTTTGTGACAGATGAAATAATAACCATAGCCAGGAGTCAGAATGATACAAAACAAGTATCTTACCAAACCTCAACTAAAATATCTTATAAACAGATTATATCAATCAGCATTATGGCATCACAGAAGTGAACCCATGGTGCTTACACACTTTTAAGTGTGTTACAATTACACATAGCTGATAAAACAATATCACAAAACCCTGCATTCAATCCTTTTGTGTAATAGTATCAGTTTGTAACTTTCACTCTGGAATTTATTTCTTCTGATTGCATCCCCCTTGCCCAATGTGGGGAAATTGAATCAGCCACACACAACTTCAAATCTGATTTATTTGTACTATGGTGGAAATGCAAAGACACTGCAGTTAATTGACTTAAGGCAAATAGACTGCACTCTGCAAGTGCATTTGCACTCATTTTCTCTCTACTGATTTCCATCATCCATTCACAAACAAAATTTATGTTTTTTTGTTTTTTTCTTGCACCTGATTAAGTATTAAGTATTCTTTACAAAGTGAAGCTTCACCACATTCTATTTTATAATACACAGTTTTAATACACAAACTATTACACAGACATAAACTATTTTATTTTTACAAATATTTTATTTTATCCTGTGCAATAGACAGGTAGGATATCAGCAATCTTGACAAACCCAGCCTGGAAATGGGCAATTATTGCAATAAATACATAATAAGCAGGAAATAGTTACAATTCACTTGCAATAGTTACAACAAACAGGCAACAAAGGAAAAATCATGGGGTAACAAATTAATATTTTTGACAATATACAGGCAACAAATGGACAATTGTTACATTACCCAGGTAACAAGCCAGAAATTACTTCAATACTCCAGCATCAAGTTAGTAACAGTGATACTACATGGGCAATAAACAGGGAATGATGACAATATATGGGAAATAAATAGACATTGGTCACACTACACAGGAAATAGACAAGTGTTTAGTATGTGGACAACAAACAAGCAGTTGTAACAATACAATATGGAAAGTAAATGGATAATGAAATGAATATATGTTGCAAGCAAATGAAAATATGCTTGCAACATATAGTACAGGAAATTGTAACAATTGATGAAGGCAAACATGAGCATTTGTGACAATACACAGACACAAGCAGGCAATCAATAGAATAACCTATGTTAATGGGTCCTATGTTTCATGTTAAGTTCAAATTTTAACATCATGTTCTCAGTTAATGAAAGGCAGATTTTTTGGCACAAGAGAAAATCCAGGGTAGTTGAAAGGAGCTTGACTATTATTTAGAAATCATTTAAAGACCATTGCACCCCAAAAAACTATGTAGTTTTACCTTCCCCATTTGTCTTCAATGCAGTTGGCTAAAAGGATGACATTTGAAAATTACATTTAAAATGTCAAGATTTAGACTTAAATTCTGCTGAAGCAAATACTTTCAATTTCACTTATTCAAAATAGTGAAGAGGGGATGTTTTTTGTTCCCAATTTTGACATATATTTCAAACTTGCTCCATTACAATAGCCAAAGTCTGTCATAGTAGAATAGTGCATAGTGGAAAAAGCCACTGACATGTATTAGAATAATGCAAACTACTCAACAACCATATTCTAGCCTAATGAAGACAGAGCAATAAAAGACAATTCAAATTTTTTGTTACAGGTAACTAAACTTTACATATTGCTCACTGTCTTATTTATAAGCTCCTAATAACCCAAATCCTGGCAAAATCTTTAAAGAACTTGGTCTCATGCAGATATTAGTTAGCAATAATGTATACTGTCATTGAATAGCAAGTTTAAATGGGTGGTGACTGGTGCAGTCTTGTATTATTTATTAAATAAATACAAATTGACAACTATCTAGCTATGATAGGCAGAGAATTACTGGAAGATTAATATTTTTACTCAGCCAATCACCTTTAAGCATTTGTTAACCCCAAAAATAAAATACAGATCCCCTTCCCTTAACGCATGTTATACAGCATAGTGCTTGTGCTGTGTCAATTGGACCCCCGTATACCTGGCTGATCCTGCCTAGCTATGCCCTCCCCTCTGCAAACAGGCCACAATAACAGAGCTGCTGAGCCCTGATATCGTGGTCTGTCTGCGTGCCTCCGACATCCACAGCCTACTATCTGTCTCCTGTGTCCTCCCCCCTCCTCCCCTCTCTGTCTGCCCCCCCCCCCCCTGCTCCTGCTGCCCTAACTGCCCTAACTCTCATATGTTCTATTACATCATCCCATCCTCTCTGCATCATTATAAGAATTTTCCCTGTGCCTGTGGTTACCGGGTGGCTCTGCCCCCCGTTATTTAAGAACCGTCAAAAGAGAAGCGTCACACAGCGGGAGCCTCCCTCCATGCCATCATGGATGCGGAGCGGCCCGAAAAGAAGATGAAGACAAGAAGATGAAGAGAAGAAGATGAAGAGAAAAAGATGAAGAGAAAAAGATGAAGAGAGAAGCGTCACACAGCGGGAGCCTCCCATCCAATCATGGATGCGGAGCGGCCCGAAAAGAAGATGAAGAGAAGAAGATGAAGATAAGAAGAAGCCGTGGAGGGAGATGCCGGACGAGAACACCAGAGAAAGAAGCAAAGGATCGGAGGAATAAGAAGATGGAGGAAGAAACCAAAGGAAGATAGAAGAAAGAAGATAGAAGATGGAAAAAAGAAGACTTTAAATAAAGGAATTGTCAAAAACTGTCTCTTGTCATTTTTAACATTTTTGACAGTTTTTTTGTGAAATGGTAGGGGTACTTTTGTACCCCCTTACCATTTCACACAGGGTGAGGGCCGGGATCTGGGGGTCCCCTTGTTAAAGGGGGCTTCCAGATTCTGATAAGCCCCCCGCCCGCAGACCCCCACAAACACCGGCCAAGGGTTGTGGGGATGAGGCCCTTGTCCTCATCAACATGGGGACAAGGTGCTTTGGTGGGCTTCCCCAAAGCACCCTCCCAATGTTAAGGGCATGTGTCCTGGTACGGTTCAGGAGGGGGGGCGCGCTCTCGTCCCCCCCTCTTTTCCTGTGGCCTGCCAGGTTGCGTGCTCGGATAAGGGTCTGGTATGGATTTTTGGGGGGACCCCACACCATTTTTTTTTTTACATTTTGGCACGGGGTTCCCCTTAAAATCCATACCAGACCTGAAGGGCCTGGTATAGAATTTAGGGGGACCCCCACGCCAGTTTTTTGTTAAATTTTGGTTCGGGGGTTCCTCTGTGGGGAAATCCCATGCAGTTTTTATCAATGAACTTTTATGAGTATTGTCGGACCGGCATATCATTAATAGCCGCGAGTAGTTTTAAATTACTTTTTTCCTTTGAAATGTCATTTTGTTGTCAGACTGTTCTAAACACGGGAAACATGCGCCCCTTTACAGGCATACTATAGACACCCCCCAGGTACGAAATTTAAAGGGATATTACACTTTTATTGTTTGACTTTAAGCATTATTAAAATCACTGCTCCCGAAAAAACTGCAGTTTTTAAAACTTTTTTTTGCATTGATACATGTGCCCTGGGGCAGGACCCGGGTCCCCAAACACTTTTTAGGACAATACCATGCAAATTAGCCTTTAAAATTAGCACTTTTGATACTGAACTTTCGAGTCCCATAGACTTCAATGGGGTTCTAACGTTCCTGCGAAGTTTTGGTCTGTTCGCAATTTCTGGTGCAAACCGAACCGGGGGGCGTTCGGCTCATCCCTACGGTGATACTATTTATCCTGACCAAATCTCCAACTCCATTTGTAGAAAAGCAGCCCCAAACTCCATCATGCTTACTGTTGCCTGCAGACACATTATTGTACCATTCTCCAGTTCTTTGCACACAAACTGCCTCCTGCTGCAGCCATTATTTCAAATTTTGACTCATCAGTCTAGAGCACCTGCTGCCATTTTTCTGCACCCCAGTTCCTATGTTTTTGGGCGTAGTTGAGTTGCTTATCCTTGTTTCCATGTCAGAGGTATAGCTTTTTGCTTGTAATTCTACCATGAAGCCCACTTCTGGGCAGGCTTTTCCAGACAGTGGAAGGGTGTACCGGAGTCTCTCTGGTTTCCACCAGTTCTGTGCTGATGGTACTGCTGGACATCTTCTGATTAGGGATGAGCCGAACACCCCCCTGTTCGGTTCGCACCAAAACATGCGAACAGGAAAAAAGTTTGTTCGAACACGCGAACACCGTTAAAGTCTATGGGACACGAACATGAATAATCAAAAGTGCTAATTTTAAAGGCTTATAGGCAAGTTATTGTCATAAAAAGTGTTTGGGGACCTGGGTCCTGCCCCAGGGGACATGGATCAATGCAAAAAAAAGTTTTAAAAACGGCCGTTTTTTCAGGAGCAGTGATTTTAATAATGCTTAAAGTCAAACAATAAAAGTGTAATATCCCTTTAAATTTCGTACCTGGGGGGTGTCTATAGTATGCCTGTAAAGGGGCGCATGTTTCCCGTGTTTAGAACAGTCTGACAGCAAAATGACATTTAGAAGGAAAAAACCCATTTAAAACTACCCGCGGCTATTGCATTGCCGACAATACACATAGAAGTTCATTGATAAAAATGGCATGGGAATTCCCCACAGGGAAACCCCGAACCAAAATTAAAAAAAAAAAAGACGTGGGAGTCCCCCTAAATTCCATACCAGGCCCTTCAGGTCTGGTATGGATATTAAGGGGAACCCCAGCCAAAATGTAAAAAAAAAATGACGTGGGGTTCCCCCTAAATTCTATACCAGACCCATCAGGTCTGGTATGGATTTTAAGGGGAACCCCGTGCCAAAAAAAAAAAAAAAAATGGCATGGGGTCCCCCCAAAAATCCATACCAGACCCTTATCCGAGCACACAACCTGGCAGGCCGCAGGAAAAGAGGGGGGGACGAGAGTGCGCCCCCCCTCCTGAACTGTACCAGGCCACATGCCCTCAACATTGGGAGGGTGCTTTGGGGTAGCCCCCCAAAACACCTTGTCCCCATATTGATGAGGACAAGGGCCCCCAGATCCCAGCCCCCCCTGTGTGAAATGGTAAGGGGGTACTTACCCCTACCATTTCACTAAAAAACTGTCAAAAATGTTAAAAATGACAAGAGACAGTTTTTGACAATTCCTTTATTTAAATGCTTCTTCTTTCTTCTATCTTCCTTCATCTTCTTCTTCTGGTTCTTCTGGCTCTTCTGGTTCTTCCTCCGGCATTCTCGTCCAGCATCTCCTCCGCGGCATCTTCTATCTTCTTCTCCTCGGACCGCTCCGCACCCATGGCATGGAGGGAGGCTCCCGCTCTTCTCTTCATCTTCTTCTCTTCTTCCTTCTTCTCTTCCCCAAAGCACCCTCCCAATGTTGAGGGCATGTGGCCTGGTACGGTTCAGGAGGGGGGGCGCACTCTCGTCCCCCCTCTTTTCCTGCGGCCTGCCAGGTTGCGTGCTCGGATAAGGGTCTGGTATGGATTTTTGGGGGGACCCCACGCCGTTTTTTTTGGGTTTTTTTGGCACGGGGTTCCCCTTAAAATCCATACCAGACCTGAAGGGCCTGGTATGGATTTTAGGGGGACTCCCACGTTTTTTTTTTTTTTAATTTTGGTTCAGGGTTTCCCTGTGGGGAATTCCCATGCCATTTTTATCAATGAACTTCTATGTGTATTGTCGGTAGTTTTAAATGGGTTTTTTCCTTCGAAATGTCATTTTGCTGTCAGACTGTTCTAAACTAGGGATGAGCCGAACACCCCCCAGTTCGGTTCGCACCAGAACCTGCGAACGGACCGAAAATTCGCACGAACGTTAGAACCCTATTGACGTCTATGGGACTCGAACGTTCGAAATCAAATGTTCTCATTTTAAAGGCTAATTTGCATGGTATTGTCCTAAAAAGGGTTTGGGGACCCGGGTCCTACCCCAGGGGACATGTATCAATGCAAAAAAAACTTTTAAAAACGGCCGTTTTTTCGGGAGCAGTGATTTTAATGATGCTTAAAGTAAAAAAAAAAAAGTGAAATATTCCTTTAAATATCGTACCTGGGGAGTGTCTATAGTATGCCTGTAAAGTGGCACGTGTTTCTCGTGTTTAGAACAGTCCCTGCAATAAATGTCATTTTTAAAGGAAAAAATCTCATTTAAAACTGCTTGCGGGTTTAATGTCATGTCGGGTCCTGGCAATATGGATGAAAATCAGTGAGACAAACGGAATGGGTACCCCCCAGTCCATTACCAGGCCCTTTGGGTCTTGTATGGATATTAAGGGGTACCCCGCACCCAAATTAAAATAAGGAAAGGTGTGGGGCCACCAGGCCCTATATACTCTGAACAGCAGTATACAGGCGGTGCAAACAAGGCAGGGACTGTAGGTTTGTTGTTAAGTAGAATCTGTTTGTAATTTTGAACATTTTTAACATGTTTAGCTCCAGCCAAAAAATCTTTTTTAAGCTTTTTGGAAAACATAGGGAAGGGTTATCACCCCTGTGACATTTGTTTTGCTGTCTTTCCTCCTCTTCAGAAGATTTCACCTCACTTTTTGTCCCAATGACAAATGTTTTTTGAAAATTTGAGGTTTTTTATGGAACAAGGATTGGAAAGCATCAGTGGAAAGGAGAAATGTTTTTCCCATATTAACTCTTACAGGAGAGAATTTCCCTTCCTAGGGGTAGATTTAATCTCACTTCCTGTTGTCTCCTTCCGTTTGCAAGTAGGAGTCGTTTGTAAGTTAGATGTTTGAAAGTAGGGGCCTGCCCTATATACTCAGCAGAAATTTGGGCCTTAGGTGTTGTTGTGGCCACAACACTGTAAGCCCTCACAGGGCCCTGCTGTGAAATATTAGATCAAGAATTGTAATTACATGCCCCTGTTGAACAGGGGCAGAAAAATTGGGCCTTTGGTGGTGGTGGTGGTGGTGGTGCTGGTGCCACAACACTGTAAGTCCTCACTCGCTCTTGGTGGGTGCAGAAATGGGCCCTGCTGTGAAATATTAGATAAAGAATTGTAATTACATGCCCCTGTTGAACAGGAGCTGAAAAATTAGGCCTTAGGCACTGGTGCTGGTGCCACAACACTGCAACCCCTCACAGACACTCTAGTTGGAACGCAGGAACGAGCCCTGCTGCAAAGTATTGCATCAAAAATTGTAATTACACACCCCTGTTAAACAAGGGCTGAAAAATTGGGCCTTAGGCACTGGTGCTGGTGCCACAACACTGCAACCCCTCACAGACACTCTAGTTGGAATGCAGGAACGAGCCCTGCTGCAAAGTATTGCATCAAAAATTGTAATTACACGCCCCTGTTAAACAGGAGCTGAAAAATTGTGCCTTAGGCACTGGTGGTGGCGCCCAGAACCAAAAATGTTCTTACAAGATATCAGCGTGATCTTTGAGGAGGAAGAGGATAATTACTCAGGCATAGTCACTCAGCATCAGCATAGGCAGTCTTTGAAGGGATCTGAGATTTCAAAAAAAATTATTCGGTTACATCAGCATCAGGTGCTTGGTAGCTGGTGGTGATCCAAGACTGATTCATTTTTATGAAGGTCAGTCGATCGACCAAGTCGGTGGACAGACGCACCCTGTGATCGGTTACCACGCCTCCAGCAGCTCTGAATGTGCGTTCCGAAAGAACGCTGGATGCAGGACAGGCCAGTAGCTCAATTGCATACTGTGCAAGCTCTGGCCAGTGATCCATCCTCAAGACCCAGTAACCCAGAGGATTTTCGGTGGGAAAGGTGTCCAAATCTGATCTTGCCCCTAGGTATTCCTGCACCATGTAAAACAGACGCTGGCGATGGTTGCTGGAACCGATCATACCTTGGGGCTGCGGACCAAAAAATTGTCTGAACGCATCGGTCAGACGGCCTCCTTCTCCACCGCTCCTTCTTTGACTGACCGAAGCCTCAGCAACACGTTGTCCAGAAACAGAAGTTTGTAACCTCCCAGTCTCTGGGAACGCGTTGCACAGACCTTTCTGCAAGGCCTCCCGAAGATGTTTCATCCTCTGCTCCCTCTGCGATGGCAAGATAAGGTCCGCAACCTTACCCTTGTAACGTGGATCAAGGAGGGTTGCCAGCCAGTATTGGTCCTTCTCCTTGATACCACGAATACGAGGATCCTTCCGCAGGCTTTGCAGGATCAGGGAGGCCATGCAGCGTAGGTTTGCTGAGGCATTCGGTCCGGAGTCCTCTGGGTCACTAAGGACGACATGGTCCACAGCCACCTCCTCCCAGCCATGTACAAGTCCATGTGTTTCTTGGGACTGATCCCTTAACCACTTGCCGACCGCCTAACGCAGATATACTGCGGCAGAATGGCACGGGCAGGCAGAATCACGTTCCCATACGTGATCTGCCTCCCGCGGGCGGGGGGGTCCGATCGGACCCCACCCGGTGCCAGCGGCGGTCGGCATTTCACTGGGAGCGTTGGAAGGCAAGGGGGAGACCATCCGATCGTGGCCCCCCCTCGCGATCGCTCCCAGCCAATCGGAATCCTCCCCTGCCTGTGTATAGTTTCACACAGGCAGAGGATGTGATGTCATCTCTCCTCGGCTTGGCAGTTTCCGTTCCAGCGCCGAGGAGAGAAGACATGTAAGTGCACAAAACACACACACACACACACAGTAGAACATGCCAGGCACATAAAACACCCCTGACCCCCCCGATCACCCCCCGATCCCCTCCCAATCACCCCCCCCTGTCACAAACTGACACCAAGCAGTATTTTTTTTTTTTTTTCTGATTACTGATTGGTGTCAGTTTGTGACAGTTACAGTGTTAGGGCAGTGAGTGTTAGCCCCCTGTAGGTCTAGGGTACCCCCCTAACCCCCCCTAATAAAGTTTTAACCCCTTGATCACCCCCTGTCACCAGTGTCACTAAGCGATCATTTTTCTGATCGCTGTATTAGTGTCGCTGGTGACGCTAGTTAGGGAGGTAAATATTTAGGTTCGCCGTCAGCGTTTTATAGCGTCAGGGACCCCCATATACTATCTAATAAATGTTTTAACCCCTTGATTGCCCCCTAGTTAACCCTTTCACCCCTGATCACCGTATAACCGTTACGAGTGACGCTGGTTAGTTCGTTTATTTTTTATAGTGTCAGGGCACCCGCCGTTTATTACCGAATAAAGGTTTAGCCCCCTGATCACCCGGCGGTGATATGCGTCGCCCCAGGCAGCGTCAGATTAGCGCCAGTACCGCTAACACCCACGCACGCAGCATACGCCTCACTTAGTGGTATAGTATCTGTACGGATCAATATCTGATCCGATCAGATCTATACTAGTGTTCCCAGCAGTTTAGGGTTCCCAAAAACGCAGTGTTAGCGGGATCAGCCCAGATACCTGCTAGCACCTGCGTTTTTCCCCTCCGCCCGGCCCAGCCCACCCAAGTCCAGTATCGATCGATCACTGTCACTTACAAAACACTAAACGCATAACTGCAGCGTTCGCAGAGTCAGGCCTGATCCCTGCGATCGCTAACAGTTTTCTTGGTAGCGTTTTGGTGAACTGGCAAGCACCAGCCCCAGGCAGCGTCAGGTTAGCGCCAGTACTGCTAACACCCACGCACGCACCGTACACCTCCCTTAGTGGTATAGTATCTGAACGGATCAATATCTGATCCGATCAGATCTATACTAGCGTCCCCAGCAGTTTAGGGTTCCCAAACATGCAGTGTTAGCGGGATCAGCCCAGATACCTGTTAGCACATGCATTTTGCCCCTCCGCCCAGCCCAGCCCACCCAAGTGCAGTATCAATCGATCACTGACACTTACAAAACACTAAACGCATAACTGCAGTGTTCGCAGAGTCAGGCCTGATCCCTGCGATCGCTAACAGTTTTTTTGGTAGCGTTTTGGTGAACTGGCAAGCACCAGCCCCAGGCAGCGTCAGGTTAGCGCCAGTACCGCTAACACCCAGGCACGCACCGTACACCTCCCTTAGTGGTATAGTATCTGATCGGATCAATATCTGATCTGATCAGATCTATACTAGCGTCCCCAGCAGTTTAGGGTTCCCACAAACGCAGTGTTAGCGGGATCAGCCCAGATACCTGCTAGCACCTGCGTTTTGCCCCTCCGCCCGGCCCAGCCCAGCCCACCCAAGTGCAGTATCGATCGGTCACTGACACTTACAAAACACTACACGCATAACTGCAGCATTCGCAGAGTCAGGCCTGATCCCTGCGATCGCTAGCAGTTTTTTTTGTAGCGTTTTGGTGAACTGGCAAGCACCAGCGGCCTAGTACACCCCGGTCGTAGTCAAACCAGCACTGCAATAACACTTGGTGACGTGGCGAGTCCCATAAGTGCAGTTCAAGCTGGTGAGGTGGCAAGCACAAGTAGTGTCCCGCTGCCACCAAAAAGACAAGCACAGGCCCGTTGTGCCCATAGTGCCCTTCCTGCTGCATTCGCCAATCCTAATTGGGAACCCACCGCTTCTGCAGCGCCCGTACTTCCCCCATTCACATCCCCAACCAAATGCAGTCGGCTGCATGAGAGGCATTTTCTTTATGTCCTCCTGAGTACCCCTACCCAGCGAACCCCCCAAAAAAGATGTGTCTGCAGCAAGCGCGGATATAGGCGTGACACCCGCTATTATTGTCCCTCCTGTCCTGACAATCCTGGTCTTTGCATTGGTGAATGTTTTGAACGCTACCATTCACTAGTTGAGTATTAGCATAGGGTACAGCATTGCACAGACTAGGCACACTTTCACAGGGTCTCCCAAGATGCCATCGCATTTTGAGAGACCTGAACCTGGAACCGGTTACAGTTATAAAAGTTAGTTACAAAAAAAAGTGTAAAAAAAAAAAGAAACACATACAAAAATATAAAATAAAAAAAATAGTTGTCGTTTTATTGTTCTCTCTCTCTCTATTTTCTCTCTATTGTTCTGCTCTTTTTTACTGTATTCTATTCTGCAATGTTTTAATGTTATTATGTTTTATCATGTTTGCTTTTCAGGTATGCAATTTTTTATACTTTACCGTTTACTGTGCTTTATTGTTAACCATTTTTTTGTCTTCAGGTACGCCATTCACGACTTTGAGTGGTTATACCAGAATGATGCCTGCAGGTTTAGGTATCATCTTGGTATCATTCTTTTCAGCCAGCGGTCGGCTTTCATGTAAAAGCAATCCTAGCGGCTAATTAGCCTCTAGACTGCTTTTACAAGCAGTGGGAGGGAATGCCCCCCCAACGTCTTCCGTGTTTTTCTCTGGCTCTCCTGTCTCAACAGGGAACCTGAAAATGCAGCCGGTGATTCAGCCAGCTGACCATGTAGCTGATCAGAGACCAGAGTGGCTCCAAACATCTCTATGGCCTAAGAAACCGGAAGCTACGAGCATTTTATGACTTAGATTTCGCCGGATGTAAACAGCGCCACTGGGAAATTGGGAAAGCATTTTATCACACCGATCTTGGTGTGGTCAGATACTTTGAGGGCAGAGGAGAAATCTAGGGTCTAATAGACCCCAATTTTTTCAAAAAAGAGTACCTGTCACTACCTATTGCTATGATAGGGGATATTTACATTCCCTGAGATAACAATAAAAATGATTTAAAAAAAAAAAAATGAAAGGAACAGTTTAAAAATAAGATAAAAATATAATAATAATAAAGAAAAAAAAAAAAGCACCCCTGTCCCCCCTGCTCTCGCGCTAAGGCGAACGCAAGCGTCGGTCTGGCGTCAAATGTAAACAGCAATTGCACCATGCATGTGAGGTATCACTGCGAACGTCAGATCGAGGGCAGTAATTTTAGCAGTAGACCTCCTCTGTAAATCTAAAGTGGTAACCTGTAAAGGCTTTTAAATGCTTTTAAAAATGTATTTAGTTTGTCGCCACTGCACGTTTGTGCGCAATTTTAAAGCATGTCATGTTTGGTATCCATGTACTCGGCCTAAGATCATCTTTTTTATTTCATCAAACATTTGGGCAATATAGTGTGTTTTAGTGCATTAAAATTTAAAAAAGTGTGTTTTTTCCCCAAAAAATGCGTTTGAAAAATCGCTGCTTTAAAAAAATATATAATGTTTGGGGGTTCAAAGTAATTTTCTTGCAAAAAAAAATTATTTTTTTATGTAATCAAAAAGTGTCAGAAAGGGCTTTGTCTTCAAGTGGTTAGAAGAGTGGGTGATGTGGGACATAAGCTTCTAAATGTTGTGCATAAAATGCCAGGACAGTTCAAACCCCCCCAAATGACCCCATTTTGGAAAGTAGACACCCCAAGCTATTTGCTGAGAGGCATGTCGAGTCCATGGAATATTTTATATTGTGACACAAGTTGCGGGAAAGAGACAATTTTTTATTTTTTTTATTTTTTTTTTGCGCAAAGTTGTCACTAAATGATATATTGGTCAAACATGCCATGGGAATATGTGAAATTACACCCCAAAATACATTCTGTTGCTTCTCCTGAGTACGGGGATACCACATGTGTGAGACTTTTTGGGAGCCTAGCCGCGTACGGGACCCCGAAAACCAAGCACCGCCTTCAGGCTTTCTAAGGCCGTAAATTTTTGATTTCACTCTTCACTGCCTATCACAGTTTCGGAGGCCATGGAATGCCCAGGTGGCAAACCCCCCCCAAATGACCCCATTTTGGAAAGTAGACACCCCAAGCTATTTGATGAGAGGTATAGTGAGTATTTTGCAGACCTCACTTTTTGTCACAAAGTTTTGAAAATTGAAAAAAGAAAAAAAAAATTTTTTTCTCGTCTTTCTTTATTTTCAAAAACAAATGAGAGCTGCAAAATACTCACCATGCCTCTCAGCAAATAGCTTGGGGTGTCTACTTTCCAAAATGGGGTCATTTGGGGGGGGTTTGTGCCACCCGGGCATTCCATGGCCTCCGAAACTGTGATAGGCAGTGAAGAGTGAAATCAAAAATGTACACCCTTAGAAATCCTGAAGGCGGTGATTGGTTTTCGGGGCCCCGTACGCGGCTAGGCTTCCAAAAAGTCCCACACGTGGTATTCCCGTACTCAGGAGAAGTAGCTAAATGTATTTTGGGGTGCAATTCCACATATGCCCATGGCCTGTGTGAGCAATATATCATTTAGTGACAACTTTGTGCAAAAAAAAAATGTGTCACTTTCCCGCAACTTGTGTCAAAATATAAAACATTCCATGGACTCAACATGCCTCAAAGCAAATAGCTTGGGGTGTCTACTTTCCAAAATGGGGTCATTTGGGGGGGTTTTATGCCATCTGGGCATTTTATGGCCTTCAAAACTGTGATAGGTAGTGAGGAGTAAAATCAAAAATGTACGCCCTTAGAAATCCTGAAGGCAGTGATTGGTTTTCGGGGCCCCGTACGCGGCTAGGCTCCCAAAAAATCCCACACATGTGGTATCCCCATACTCAGGAGAAGCAGCTAAATGTATTTTGGGGTGCAATTCCACATATGCCCATGGCCTGTGTGAGCAATATATCATTTAGTGACAACTTTTTGTAATTTTTTTTTTTTTTGTCATTATTCAATCACTTGGGACAAAAAAAATGAATATTCAATGGGCTCAACATGCCTCTCAGCAATTTCCTTGGGGTGTCTACTTTCCAAAATGGGGTCATTTGTGGGGGTTTTGTACTGCCCTGCCATTTTAGCACCTCAAGAAACGACATAGGCAGTCATAAATTAAAGGCTGTGTAAATTCCAGAAAATGTACCCTAGTTTGTAGGCGCTATAACTTTTACGCAAACCAATAAATATACACTTATTGACATTTTTTTTACCAAAGACATGTGGCCGAATACATTTTGGCCTAAATTTAGTTTATTGGATTTTTTTTAGAACAAAAAGTAGAAAATATCATTTTTTTTCAAAATTTTCGGTCTTTTTCCGTGTATAGCGCAAAAAATAAAAACGGCAGAGGTGATCAAATACCATCAAAAGAAAGCTCTGTTTGTGGGAAGAAAAGGACGCAAATTTCGTTTGGGTACAGCATTGCATGACCGCGCAATTAGCAGTTAAAGCGACGCAGTGCCGAATTGTAAAAAGTGCTCTGGTCAGGAAGGCGGTAAAACCTTCCGGGGCTGAAGTGGTTAAAGACTGCTGCTGATGCTGAGTGCCAGGCTCCACCTCCATACTGACACAATCTTCCTCCTCCTCGTCCTCTTCCTGTGTGATCGGCGGGCACGCAGGAACACTGTCTGGATAAAAGGGGCCTTGAGAGCTAAGGAAGTCCTCCTCTTCCTGCCTCTGTTCTGCCTCAAGTGCCCTGTCCATTATTCCACACAGCATGTGCTCAAACAGGTGGACAAGGAGGACAGTGTCACTGATGCATGCACTGTCACCTCGTGGCCTCCTCAAATGGTGACAAGACAGTGCATGCATCCCTGATCATGGCCCACTGGCGTGGGGAAAAAAAAACAAGCTCCCCTGACCCTGTCCTGGTGCCATAGTCGCACAGGTACTCATTGATGGCCCTCTGCTGCATGTGCAGCCGCTGCAGCATGGCCAACGTTGAGTTCCACCTGGTGGGCATGTCACAGATTAGGCGGTTCTTGGGCAGGTTAAACTCCTTTTGGAGGTCTGTCAGCCGAGCACTGGCATTATATGACCGGCGGAAATGCACACAGACTTTCCTGGCCTGCCTCAGGACATCCTGTAAGCCTGGGTACCTGCCCAAGAACCGCTGCACCACCAAGTTAAGGATGTGAGCCAAACAGGGCACATGGGTCATTTGTCCCTGTCGGAGGGCAGAGAGGAGGTTGGTGCCATTGTCGCAAACCACCATTCCTGCCTTAAGTTGGCGTGGCGTCAACCACCTCTGAACCTGCCCCTGCATAGCTGACAGAACCTCTGCCCCAGTGTGGCTCCTGTCCCCCAAGCACACCAGCTCAAGCACCGCATGGCATCTTTTGGCCTGCGTACTTGCTTAGCCCCTTGAACGACTACGGAGCACCGCTGGTTCCGAGGACAAAGCACAGGAAGAGGCCATGGAGGAAGAAGAAGAGGAGGGGGTGGAGGAGAGAGGTGTGTCACAATCATTAGAATTTTGGAGGCGTGGTGGCGGAACAACCTCCAACACTACTGCACCTTGTCCTGCATCCTTCCTAGCTGCCAGCAGAGTCACCCAATGCGCCGTGAAACTTGGGTAACGTCCCTGTCCATGCCTGCTGGACCATGAGTCAGCGGTAATATGCACCTTACCGCTGACCGCCCTGTCCAGCGAGGCATGGACATTGCCTTCCACATGCCGGTAGAGAGCCGGAATCGCCTTCCGTGAGAAAAAGTGGCGTTTGGGTACCTGCCACTGAGGAACCGCACATTCCACAAACTCACGGAAGGGGGCAGAGTCTACCAAGTGAAAAGGCAGCAGTTGAAGTGCTAGCAATTTTGCCAAGCTAGCATTCAACCGCTGGGCATGTGGATGGCTGGGAGCAAACTTCTTTCGGCGGTGCAGCAGCTGGGGCAGGGAAATTTGCCTGGTACAATCTGACGTCGGTGTACCAAAAGCAGATTGCCCACAAGTACTTGGCTGTGACACACCTAATTCTACACCTTCATTCCTCTCAGTGCAGGTCTCAGAGAGGACTGAAGGTCTAGTGGGGTTGGAAATCTCAGCTGATGAGGAGCAAGGAGAGGTCCTCTTTGTTCTTTGGTGTGGGTCTTTTAGATAAGCTTGCCAACGAACTGCATGGCAGGTCAACATATGTCTGGTCAAGCATGTGGTACCCAAGCGGGAGATGTTTTGGCCATGCGAGATACGCTTAAGACATATGTTGCAAATAGCAGCGGTGCGATCTGTTGCACTCGTCTCAAAAAAGGCCCACACCAAAGAACTTTTTGAATAAGGCGCAGAGACTGCAGCGCCCTGCACATGTGGAGCTTTGGGGTGTGATGCAGTCAATGTGCTTCCCTTAGGCTGGCCCCTGGAGGACATCCTGCCTCGTTGGTGATGTGCCTCCTCCTCCTCCTTTCTCCTATTAGGCACCCACGTTGAGTCAGTGACCTCATCATCCCCTCCCTCCTCATCACTGGAGCAAACCTGGCAGTATGCTGCAGCAGGGGGAGCATGACTGCCAGATTGCTGTCCTTCTTGGGCACCCCCTCTGTCCATGCTCATGTTACTGCCTTCATCGAGCTCAGTATATCATCAGAGCCTTCCAAACGCTGGGCATCCTCCTGGAGCATGTACCCAACACTGTGGTCAAACAGTTCGAGGGACTCCTCAGGAGGACATGGTGGGGCTAGGGAAGGAGTCACTGATGACATTGAGCTGAGGGAAGAGGCCGCTGCTTTGCCAGACAAAGTACCCTAGGCAGGGGTGAGAGAGGATGAGGAGGATGAGGACGGCTTGGTCATCCACTCGACCAAGTCTTCCGCATGTTGCGGCTCAACACGGCCAGCTGCCGAAAAAAAGGCCAAGCGTGTCCCACGGCCACGTGCTGATGAGGATGCACCGTCTCCACGACCAGCACTAGACACAGAGCCTGCTTGCCCTCTCTTATTTGCTTTTGACTGTCTGCCTCTCCTTCTTGGCCTTCCAGACATACTAATGGCCTGTAGCTGCACTAAGCTGGATACTGCAGCTAGCAAAATCAACTGCCTGCCTGTAGTATGAGAACACCACCAACCTTCTACAGGTAGCTTTAGCTGAACACTGTGAGGTGGACGCACCCCACTAACTTGTAGGTTTAGCTGAACACTGTGAGCAGGACGCACTGCACTAACTGTAAATAGTCTAGCTGCCTGACTGTGGTACTAATAGGTTCAAAAGAACACCAGTAATTTTCTTCAGGTAGCTGTATATACTGTAACAAGACAAGCCTGCCTGTCAGTAAGAAGTTAACAGGAACGGATCTAGCTGAACACTGTGAGCAGGACGCACTGCACTAACTGTAAATAGTCTAGCTGCCTGACTGTGGTACTAATAGGATCAAAAGAACACCAGTAATTTTCTTCAGGTAGCTGTATATACTGTAACAAGACAAGCCTGCCTATCAGTAGGAAGATAACAGGAATGGATCTAGCTAAACTGAATACAGTGTATATATATATATATATATATATATATATATATATATATATATATATGCAACACCTGGGATGCATATATATACACAATACACTGTAAGTGCAGCTAACTGACTGACTGTTCTGCCTAATCTATCTAACTCAAATCAAATGTCACTGTCTGTCTCTCTCTCTCTCTCAATGAACGCCGGAACACACACTACACAGGGCCGCCGTGCAGGCGGCCTTATATAGTGTGGGGCGTGTACTAAATCCCCTGAGCCATAATTGGCCAAAGCCTCCTTGGCTTTGGCTAATTACGGCTCTCTGTTCAGGCGGCGCTGTGATTGGCCAAGCATGCGGGCCATAGTGCATGCTTGGCCAATCATCAGCGAGCAATGCACTGCGATGCCGCAGTGAATTATGGGCCGTGACGCACCACACGAATTTGGCGAACGACTGAACAGCCGATGTTCGAGTCGAACATGGGTTCGACTCGAACACGAAGCTCATCCCTATTCTAAACACGGGAAACATGCGCCCCTTTAGAGGCATACTATATACACCCCCCAGATAAGAAATTTAAAGGGATATTACACTTTTATTGTTTGTCTTTAAGCATTATTAAAATCACTGCTCCTGAAAAAACGGCCGTTTTTAAAACTTTTTTTGCATTGATCCATGTCCCCTGGGGCAGGGCCCAGGTCCCCAAACACTTTTTATGACAATAACCTGCATATAAGCCTTTAAAATTAGCACTTTTGATTTCTCCCATAGACTTTTAAAGGGTGTTCCGCGGCATTCGAAATTGCCGCGAACACCCCAAATTGTTCGCTGTTCGGCGAACTTGCGAACAGCCAATGAGTTTGACTCGAACTCGAAGCTCATCCCTACTTCTGATGTTGAAGAATAGTAAGAGTGATAATGTCTTTCTTCTGCTGCAGTAAGCTTCCTTGGCTGATCACATGGTCCTCACATTGCCCGATCAATGGTGTCTTAAAGTGATTATAAAGTCTTGTTTTTTTTTCCTATAAAAATAACAAACATGTTATACTTACCTGCTCTGTTGCAGTAGATATTCACAGAGAAGCCCCGATCCTCCTCTTCTTGGGTTCCTCTTCTGTGATCCTGGCCCCTCCCTCCTGTTCAGTGCCCCCACAGCAAGCAGCTTGCTACGGGGCACCTGAGCCAAGTCACAGCTCCCTGTGTCCATTCAGACATAGAGCCCCAACCTGGCCCCGCCCCCTCCCTCTCCTGATTGGCTAGGTGACTTTGATTGACAGCATTGGCAGCCAATGGCACAACTGCTGTGTCTAAGCCAATCAGGAGGGAGAATCTTGGATGTCTAAGATACACGTGGACATTGCTGGATAGAGAGGGACGTCAGGTAAGTGTTGGGGGGGGGGGGGCTGAGGGGGGCTGCTGCACACAAAAGGCTTTTTATCTTAATGCATACAATGATTAAGATGAAAAACCTTCTGATTTTACAACCCCTTTAATGCTGAGAAATACAGGCAGGACAACAACCCCAAATATACAGCCGATTTCATTAAGAACTATCTTAGAAAGAAGAACAGGGAGACCTGGACAAGATAGTTTGGACCCCAAATGTTATTAAGTCTGTCTGTAATTACATGAAGAGACAGAAGAATTTGAGGCAACCTACATCCACAGCAAAATTTTGGTTAGTTCTACACTTCTGGTTAGAACTCTTGTTAGTTTGGATTTCTCTTCTGTAATTTTATTTTTATTTTTTTACTCATTTTGTTAATTGATAAAAATAAACTATTGCATTTCTATTCCTGAAAGCTTTCTAAATGTGTGCATTTTTCACACCTGCCTAAATCTATATATACAGTATCTCACAAAAGTAAGTACACGCCTCACATTTTTGTAAATATTTTATTATATCTTTTCATGTGAGAACACTGAAGAAATGACACTTTGCTACAACAGTATAACAGTGTAAATTTGCTGTCCCCTCAAAATAACTCACACAGGCATTAATGTCTAAACCGCTGGCAACAAAAGTGAGTACACCCCTAAGTGAAAATGTCCAAATTGGGCCCAAAGTGTCAATATTTTGTGTGGCCACCATTTTCCAGCACTGCCTTAACCCTCTTGGGCATGGAGTTCACCAGAGCTTCACAGGTTGCTACTGGAGTCCTCTTACACTCCTCCATGTGACATCATGGAGCTGGTGGATGTTAGAGACCTTGTGCTCCTCCACCTTCCATTTAAGGATGCCCCAATGCTCAATAGGGTTTAGGTCTGGAGACATGCTTGGCCAGTCCATCACCTTTACCCTCAGATTCTTTAGCAAGGCAGTGGTCGGGGGGCTTATCAGAATCTGGAAGCCCCCTTTAAAAAGGCTGCAGTCGGCAGGACGCCTCCCATCAAGGCGGAGTTTTTCTGTTTTTTCTTCTTGGGTCATCGGCGATGTGATCGAAGATAAATGGACATCGCAGGACATTTTTTTTTTTTTTTAACCACTTGCTTACTGGGCACTTAAACCCCCCTCCTGCCCAGACCAATTTTGAGCTTCCAGCGCTGTCGCACTTTGAATGACAATTGCGCGGTCATACAACACTGTACCCAAATGAAATTTTTATCATTTTTTTCCCACAAATAGAGCTTTCTTTTGGTGGTATTTAATCACAGCTGGGGTTTTTATTTTTTGCTAAACAAACAAAAAAAGATGGAAAATTTTGAAAAAAAAAAAATCATGTTTAATAGTTTGTTATAATATTTTGCAAACAGGTAATTTTTCTCCTTCATTGATATGCACTGATGAGGCGGCACTGGTGGGCACTGATAGGCTGCACTGATGGGCACGGATAGGCACAGATAAGGCGGCACTGATAGGCACAGTTAAGGCGGAACTGATAGGCACAGTTAAGGCGGCACTGATAGGCACAGTTAAGGCGGCACTGATGGGGACAGTTAAGGCGGTACTGATGGGCACAGATAAGGCGGCACTGATGGCCACAGATGGGCGGCACGGATAGGTGGCACAGATAGGTGGCACAGATAGGTGGCACAGATAGGTGGCACTGATGGGGGGGCACTGATGGGGGGCACTGATGGGGGGCACTGATGGGTGGCACTGATGGGCAGTGATGGGTGGCACTGATGGGCACTTATGGGCACTGGTAGGTGACACTGATGGGCACTGATAGGTTGCACTGATGTGGGTGCTGATGGGTGGCACTAATGTGGGTGCTGATGGGTGGCACTGATGTGGGTGCTGATGGGTGGCACTGATGTGGGCGCTGATGGGTGGCACTGTGGGCACTGATGGGTGGCACTGTGGGCACTGATGGGTGGCGCTGATTGATGGCACTGTGGGCACTGATGGGTTAATATGGTGGGCACTGGTAGGCAGCACTGCTGCCTATTGCTTTTTGTTATAAGATCGCCGTGATCGGGACTGATGTCCCGATCACGGCCGCCGGTGATCGGGTTTTTTTTTCCTCCTCACGCTGTCAGCGCGAGGAGGAAAAATAGCCGATTACCGGCTCTGTTTACATCACATGATCAGCTGTCATTGGCTGACAGCTGATCATGTGGTAAGGGGTTGGGACCAACCCCTTACTCTGATCTGTGATCAGGCGAGTCTCATAGACTCGCTGATCACCGAGCGCGCCGCGCGCGCCCTGCAGGGGGCGCGCAGGCCGCTCGTGCACGGGACGACGTCAATGGACGTCGTCCCGGCAATTTAGATCCGCGCTGTTGCCGTCATTTGGCAATGGCCCGGATCTGAAGCAGTTAATAAAGGAATTGTCCCAAACTGTCTACTGTCATTTTTACTTTTTGACACTTTTTTTGGTGAATTTGTAGGGGTACCGATTCACATAGGGGGCCTGGGATCTGGGGGTTCCCTTGTTAAATGGGGCTTCCAGATTAAGATAAGCCCCCCGCCCGCACCCAGAAAAAGGGAGGGGCAAGGAGTGCTGGCAAGGGACCCAAGAAGAGGAGGATCCAAGCTGCTCTGTGTAAAACCATTACACAGAGCATGTACAGTAAGTATATCATGTTTTATTATTAAGAAAATAAAACAAAAAAAAACAAGACTTTAATATCACTTTAAAGTTAGCTGTGTGTAGTAAAGGATGTGCAATAGAACAATTTTATTTTATTAAAATGAGTGTACTGAGGTTTGTACTGTCTGCTACATACTCGCTTGTGGCACAGTCATTAAAGCATATGGCCATTTAAGCTCCTCCCACTGTTGATGCAATTTGACCACACCCACAGTGTTGGCATGACACCGCTATATTGCCACATACCTTTTTTCTTGTGGGGGGTGCAAAAAATGTCCAGCCCCGGGTGCCAGATGTGCTAGCCACCCCACTGTTCACACATATGTTATACTCATACTCAGGAGGAGTAGCAGAATGTGTTTTAATTATAAGTATGCCTATGTTGTGTGTGAGAAAAAAACTTGTTAAAATGACAACTATGTGGAAAAAAATTAAAACATTTTTCATCCTCCAAAAAATTGTGACAAAAAAATTACAACTTAAAAAACTCACATGCCTCTTACTAAATGCCTTGGATTGTGTACTTTCCAAAAAGGGGTGGTTTTGGGGGCATATGTACTATCGTGGCATTTTAGGACCTCAAGAAATGAAATAAGCAGTCAATACATCAGGACTAATTGATTTTCAAATATACTGGGGGTTATTTACGAAAGGCAAATCCACTTTGCACTACAAGTGCAAACTACAAGTGCAAAGTGCACTTGAAATTGCACTGAAAGTGCACTTGGAAGTACAGTCGCTGTAAATCTGAGGGGTAGATCTGAAATGAGGGGAAACTCTGCTGATTTTATCATCCAATCATGTGCAAGCTAAAATGCTGTTTTTTTACTTTCCTTGTATATCCCCCTCGGATCTACAGCTACTGCACTTCCAAGTGCACTGTCAGTGCAATTTCGAGTGCACTTTGCACTTGTAGTTTGCACTTGTAGTGCAAAGTGGATTTGCCTTTCGTAAATAACCTCCACTGTGTATATACCATAGATTGTAGATTCTATGGGGGTTATTTACCAAAGGCAAATCCACTTTGCACTACAAGTGCACTGCAAGTGCACTTGGAAGTGCAGTCACTATAGATCTGAGGGGGACATGCAAGGAAAATAAAAAACAGAATTTTAGCTAGTACATCATTGAATGATAAAATCAGCAGAGCTTCCCCTCATTTCAGATCTTCCCCTCAGATCTACAGCGACTGCACTTCCAAGTAAACTTGCAGTGCACTTGTAGTGCAAAGTGGATTTGCCTTTAGTAAATCAACCCCTATATTTTTCACACAGACTAAATAATATACACTTATTTGGGTTATTTTGACCAAAGAAATGTAGCAAAATACATTTTGGCCTAAATTGATGAAAAAAATTATATTTATTTGCAAAATTGTATAACAGAAACAAAGAAAAAACATGTTTTTTTTTTCAAAATGTTCGGTTTTCATCTTAAAAACCCAGTGATGAATAATTACCACCAAAATAAAGCTCTGTTTTTAAAAAAATGATAAAAATTTAATTTGGGTACAGTGTTGCATGCCTGAGTAATTGTCATTCAAATTGTGAAAATCCTGAAAGCTGAAAATTGGCCTGAACTGGAAGGGCCAATAGTATCCGAACTTGAAGCAGTTAATCTAGTGGTTAAAAAGCCTGATCTAAATGGTGGAAGTAGCAGCCACAACAGCCCTCAACATCGTAAAAATTGCCAGTGAGCTTCTTTTTTTGCAGTACTTCATTGCATTGTCCTAAAAGATAAGATATCAAAACAAAGAGCACAAAAACACTTAAAAACCATAACCCCACATTCCACAAACTCTCTCCCATCACTGTATCCCTAGTTATTCCCCAAATATTCAAAGTATGCTGTAGACTTTAGGTATGTGTTTAACTAGCATCAGGACATTACATGAACACTTGAATAGGCAGCAAATAAAAGGAGCTCTGCAGCATGGAGCTTTTAATATATTTTTACTTTAGATAGCATAGTTGTGGTATGCAGCCGCTGCCTGCAGCATTTCAGTTGTGGTAAAAGTATCACAAATTTGGGTACCAAATGCATGGAAAAATGCATACTTTGCTCCACAGTGCTCGATGGGAGCAGCATCTCAATGGGACAAATTGTCAACACTTCTCTTCCTCATGGGTGCATAGCAGTCACTTTCTTTTACAGTAATACTAAAAGGCCATTTCCTCCTCCTCCACCTATTCCACAAAAGTGTATTGCAGTCACTTTCTTTTAGAGTGTTGCTAATATACACTTTTCCCCTTCCTCCTCCTCCTCAAGGATGAATATCAGCTGCTTTCTTTTCGAGTAATGCTAATGTTATAGAGCTGCTAATGTGCTTCTTCCCTCCCCCCCCTCCTTAGGGGCACATAGCAACCATTTTTTTGATTGGTTAAGCACCTTTTTCCTTTGCCTCTTCTTTAGGAGAGCAGAGCAACCACGTTCCTTACTAGGTTGCTCATGCAATCTTTTTTTCTTTCCTAATCCTGCCATAGTCCCACCAATTGGTTATGAGTAGTAGGAATTTTTATGAAGCTATTCACATGGCCAGGCACAGAACTTTGCAGTGCTGCTTCCAGAGAAGAAAAGGAGTTTCAGGAGCACATCTAGATAGTAACAACTTAACGTTTATGCACACTTATGGTACCGGAGACAGAACCTGAAATAAACATTTAAGAAAATATATAGACAAACAGCTTATATTAAATGGTATGAATTGGCCGCAGCCTGTTTATTGCTGGTATTAATATTATATATATTAATTTTTTCTGTAAAATAGCAAATTAAATGCTATTAAATAATAAGTTCAATGACCAAACCAATATTTAAAAACCATAACTTAGTTCAGCCATTAAAGCTCGAACCAAATAATAAATAAATAACAAAAAACTATCCCTTTTCTGCAGAAGGGACTCAAACTACACAATAGAAGACCGCCACAGATGGGCGGGAGGGTGCTTCTTCTTAACTGTCTCTGCCGCGTCTAACGTATAACATCTCTTTTTCTTCCTTCTTTTAGGCTTTCCAGCACCTGACCAACAGAATTTTCTAGGAGGATCGTACGTGTGACAGGTAAGTAACCAATCAATTTAAATTAACGTCAAACTGTCACTCAGGGTCTGTCCCTGGTCCCATAGGTAGGGGGCACTAAAGTGCTCCCCCTCCTTTCATTCCACTGTATTTATGGAAGGAGCTATGGTTGTCTCCCAGGCTGCACTTCAAATTTATCTGCCTTTGTTCATCTCCATTACAAGGAGGTGATGGGATTAGTAATTTACACAATCAAGATAACAATTTTCTTTCAGTTTAGGTCCCAGGATCAGAGAAGGACACTGCATTTCTGGCAAGATCAACAGGTATAAAAATGTACTTAGCCTGAAAATAAAAACTATTACAGTTATCACATCTAAAAAATTATAGTTGCTATACAATATATATATTTTTTTTCATTTTTTTTCCTGGAAAATCTGACCGTTTGTACGCTCCATCAGACAGTTGCTGGCCAACTTTCCATGGACAAATGTTGGATGGCAGGTTTATAAATTTTCCGCGGACAATGGTCTGTTGTTGGATTTTCCAAGCATGTGTACACAAGTCCGCCGGACAAAAGTCCAAAGTATAAACACGCATGCTCGGAAGCTAGGATGAGGCAGAAGCGGTCGGTCTTGTAAAACTAGCGATCATAATGGAGAATTTATATTCGTGACGCAAATTATGAAATCTCAAAATGCAGTGTACATTTTCTTCTTCTTTAACCTCCCTGGCGGTATGATTAATTCAGATTTTTGATGCTGAAAGCGGTACAATTATTTTCCCTGGAAATTTGGCGTTTTATATTGTAGGCCTGTAATTCTTAGGAATAACTCACTTAAATCTGTCCAAACAAGAGTCTAGTAGACATCCCGAGTATGATAAAGTTTGAAAAACGAAATCATAAATTATAATATAATAAATAACTATAAATAGTTCTAACAAATAATAATATAATAATAATAATAAAAATTATTCAACAATGTAATCAAATCAAAAACACTGAAATTTGTCATTACTTTCAGTGTTTGATGACGAATTTCCCCACAAATCACTATCTCTCAATTCTGCAAGTGATTCTACTTTATTATCGCTTTCTAGCTGGTCTAAAACCACTTTTGATGTAAAGGGACGGTTTTGGTTGCTATGGACAATCTCCAGTTTCTAGGCAGAAAGAACAGTATTTATAATATAAAACTGCATGCAGGGCACTGGACAAACCACTAGGGACAAAAGGAATGTGAAATAAATTGATACAGTAATGTAATCTGTAAGATTACAGTGTACTGTATATGTATTGTGTTTTTACTTTTTGAATTTGGCACCGTTCTCCGTCCCCGTGCGTCGCAACGCTCGCAGGAAATGGAGCTCGGCTCCGTGATAGATCGAGCGGAGGACGGCTCGCACACAGTGCGGGGAAACACCTCAGGATCCTGGGGACAAGGTAAGTAAGATGTACCTGGATCTTGCAATGTGATCCTGAGTGTAGCACGGGGTTACCGGTTTTGGTGCTGAAAATCCACCCCGAGCCACACTCGGGAATACCGCCAGGGAGGTTAATAGGATAATAATGAAGCTGCTTTGCTGGTGACACTGACGGAGTTCTGCCAAACGTATTTAAAAAGGCTATTTTTTTTTCTAGTGATATCAAGAATAATATTATTATGTTTTTTTATTTTTTTGGTCAAGTTACCACAACACCATTATCCCGTGGTTTTTTATATCAAAGATATGGTGTTGGTGTCCCTTGTTAATTTTACATGGTATTTTTTGAAATGTAACTGCCTACTCCCAAAATGTAATCTGAAGTAAAACACTTAGCCAGGTTTTATTCTACATAATTTAAAAAAAAAAGAAAACAAAGAAAATTAGACATGCTATCTGCCAATAAAACTTAACCAAAAAGTGCATTCTATGCAACCAAAAATATAGAAAATATACCAAATCAAATTATTATTCAACCAAAAAATAAAATAAAAGCCTCATGCATGTGTCCTGCTTCTTAATATAGGGGGTCAACAATGCCAAGAGTTGGTGAAAGCAGGGGTCCGTCATCCAGAGATAATTCTGAAAATCATCCGGATTATTCTCCTGGAGCTCCGGCAGCAAAGGCATATGACATAATTGGTCACGATTAATAAAGCAACCAATTTTTGGTCCAAGAAATACTCCTCCACCTGTCCCTGGACTGGACTCGGGTTAAAGCAATAACTCGAAGGCCAATAATAAATAACACGTTATCTCCTCTGATTCCGCAACATGGCTGGTTGACGAACGGCCGTTCAGAAACCAACTAAAAATCGCGAAATGAAAAGCGCAAAATAAAAAGAGCGAATCAACACTCACCAAACTTCTACTAACACGAAATTAGCAGAAGGAGCCCAAAGGGTGGCGCCTGACAATTGAACTTCTCTTTATCCGCTTGTAGTACGTCTAGTACGTCATGCAAATTTTAGAGACGAATTGCCTTCTCTTAAAAGAAATAAAAATTGCAGACCTTGCACACTGATTTACTAGTCCTGCTGCTAAGCTGTATGTTTTTTCCATCCTCAGAGTGCAAAACACAAATTGTTTATTTCTTGATGATAAATTTCTGTTTAATCACTTGGAAATTGTGGCCTGCCCAAACTGTTATGTTTTTTTTATTTTATGCTATTTCCATAATTAGTGTCTAAAAAAAAGACACTAATATTTTTTAAGGATGCTTAAAGCCTGCCTAATCGTTCAGAAATTTCAGCTTGTTTAAAAAGGCTTGTGTGGTGCAAAAATGTGCTGCATTTCCATGCAATGTTTCTGGCATTGAATGTGACATAATAAGCGGAGATTTTATTTTATTATTTAAATAAAATAAGTCTCATCTCTTCCTTTGACATAGTGGCCAAGTAATAATGGTTGATAAATAGGCCATGAGTCTCCACAATATTTAGCACTGCTGTGTTTGGAATGTCATACTCAATTTTTTTTTTTTTTTTTTTACTAATTTCTCCACCCTATGGACCCTATGGGCTCTTTGGGCCCCAATCAAACTATTTGCATAGTCTCCAGCTACTGTGTGAAAGTTTTTAGTTTTTTTATCTCTGAAACATGGCATTGTTTTTTTTTTTCTAGCTCAGCAGTACAACTGTCTTGGTTTTTCAATGTGGGTTTGTGGTTTTGCTGGTATTTTGACATTTTTGTACACAGTACATTGTGTTATTAAAAAGCATAGCCGCCCGCCGTATAGTAAAATGACAGCAGCGGGGTGGCACTCTCGCTCTGGAACAACGTCATATTACGGTGCCCCTTAGAACTGCACACAGCATGGCGATTGTGGCCATGCCGTGTTCCTAGGACACGGCACTAGTCGATCTGAGTAAAGACCCAATTGTAAACAAAGAAGTGCTGTTTATCAGCTCTCCTTGCTTCACACTAAAAGAGTGTGAGATGAGGAGAGCCGATAAGCGTCATCTCCTCGCAGGGGAGACTGTACAGGTAATCAGGGCAATGATCATCAGTGCCCTAGTTACAGTACAGCCCCCGCAGTACCCATCAGTGACACCAATCAGTGCCCATCAGTGACACCAATCAGTGCCCATTAGTGTTGCCAGTCAGTGCTGCCTTTAAGTGTCCATCAGTGCCTTCTCATCAGTGCCTCCCCCATGAGTGACCATTAGTGCTGCCCATCAGTGCCCATCAGTGCCGCCTATCCATGCCACCTATCATTGTCCACCAGTGTCGCCTATCAGTGCCCATCAATGCCACCTATCAGTGTCAATCAGTGCCGCCTATCAGTGCTCATCAGTGCAGCATATCAGTGCCACCTATCAGTGCCCATCAGTGTGGCATATTAGTGCCTCCTCATCAGTGCCACCTAATCAGTGCCCTTCAGTGATGCCTTATCAGTGCCCATAAGTGCCGCCTCATCAGTGACCATCAGTGCAGCCTATCAGTGCCCATCAGTGCCGCCTCATCAGCGCACATCAGTGAAGGAGAAAAGTTACTTATTTACAAAATTTACTGACAGAAACGAAAAAAACTTTTTTTTTTTCAAAATTTTCGGTCTTTTTTGTTTTTTTAGCAAAAAACCCCCCCCAGAAGTGATTAAATACCGCCAAAAGAAAGCTATATTACAAACGGTCGGATTTTCCACCAACAGCCTGTCATCACACAGTTCCCGTCTGAAAATTTGATTGTGTGTATGAGGCTTTAGTCTTTTTGCAGTACATGAAAAAAAAAAGCTCAAAAAACAACTGTTAGTAGCATTTAGAAGCAGTTAGGATCATTTAGGAGTGTTTAGGAGCATTCAGCTTTTTTTTCTGCTGGAAAAACGATCCGAAAAACTCTACAAAAACAATTTTTTTTCTGCTCCTAGACACTGAAGCTCAAAAAATGCTAAAAGCATAAAGTAGTGTGCATGTAAACATAGGATAACACTATTTAGCTTCACAGCTCACCTCTGCATCCCTGCCCTCTGCTCACCTTGCATCCTCATCCACAGGTCATCTTTGGGTCCCCTTTCCACAGCTTAACTCTGCACCCCACCTTTACATCTCATCTCTGCCCACTTCTACATCTCATCTTTGCACCCTATGTCCACAGTTCACCCCCTTCCACAACTTTCACCTTTGCACCCAGCAACAACCCATCGACAGTTATCTCCTCTGCACCTTGCAGCCCTCCTTCATCCACAGCTCTCACCTCTTCACCCAGCCCCCACCCATCCACAGTTGTCAGCTCTGCACTTAGAACCCCCCCCCCTGTCATCCACAACTCTAACATCTTTATCCAGTCTCCATCCATTTACATTTCTCACCTTTTCACCCATCATCCTTTTTCCCTCCTATCCATAGACCATAGATACCCCCCCTGCACCTAGCACCCTCCATCCTCAGCTCTTACCTGCAGTGCTACACACTCCAAAACCCTTCTCATGCTTATCGCTTGTCCTCCTTACTGCGGCCAACACAGATCTACTGGGCAGCCACCACAGCAGGATTTTTCAAAAACACAAGGTACTGCACACTCCCTGCATTGCCTCCCTTGTGCAGTCACAGTGTGCAATAGACCATGGCCTGCAAGCAGTGTTGGTACCTGGGTCAGAAGTTGATATATGTGGGGCATGCACCCTGAGTCTCAATGGAACTCTACAGACAGGTGATCATGCAGCAGGATGATCAGGAGTGCTTAGCCACACACAGCCTTCAGAACATCCTGAGGTTGTGTAACCAGCCCAGCACCCCCCAGGTTCAGGCTTGGACTGGAGCAAGTGGAAGCCTAAAGACTTTGAGATTATTCAACAGATTGAGCTGATGGTCTAATGGATTGAACTGTAGGTATAACAACCAGGGTTTTGGAGTGTTGCAGTATGCAATGAGGTTGTGTTTAAGGTTATATCTAACTACTACCTATTAAGAAATTGAAGATGCCCGACTTTATAAATTTCTTGTCTGACAGAATGAATACACAATCTAGTCAAGACTTTCTGCAGTGTTTTGTGTGTTTTATGAATGACCAGGGGAGGGAGGCAGAGACATGGCCGTTTCAGGGTCTATGAGTCCTGAAGCTCCTACATCCCAGTGACCTGGAAGAATAGCGTGAGGTGTACCTTCCCTGGCATGTAAACAAGCAGATTTACCCAACGTATAAGAAAACCTGCAAATACAGAAGCAAAAATTACTTATTTTGATTAAAGCTCCTTTTTTGTTTCCAGAGCGCAAACAAACTGCACTAACGCAGATAAACACAAGCAGAGGCAGACAGACCATCAGACTTTCCCTAAAGGACTAACTTTGGTTGTTTGAACTTGAGCCAGAGGCACAAGGAGCCAATCTGGTGTGCTTCAGGGCAAAAAGCATATTACTTATGCCGCGTACACACGAGCGGACATTACGGCGGACTTTGCCCGGCGGACTTTTCGACGTACTTTCCGATGGACTTTCTGAATGAACGGACTTGCCTACACACAATCCACCAAAGTCCGTCGAATTCGTACGTGATGACGTACGACCGGACTAAAACAAGGAAGTTCATAGCCAGTAGCCAATAGCTGCCCTAGCGTGGCTTTTTGTCCGTCGAACTAGCATACAGACGGCAGACTTTTCGACCGGACTCGATTTCAACGGATAAATTTTAAACAAGTTTCAAATCTAAGTCCGTCCAACTTTTGAGAAAACAAAGTCCGCTGGAGCCCACACACATCGAATTGTCCGACGAAATCCAGTCCGCTGGGCAAAGTCCGCCGTAATGTCCGCTCGTGTGTACGCGGCATAAGAGGTGAGAGTAGAGTGACAGTAAGGAGTTAACTAGTATGCCTCTTTTTCTTTCACTGTCCAGTCACAGGTGGGGGGCAAGACAGGATAAACAGCAGAACTACAAAACCGTTGGCAGGTAAGGCAGTATTTAAACTGTGTAGCTGTTTGCCTGGAGTTTAGCTTTAATGACATTGCATGCATCATCATTAATCATTAGTGCTTGCTATATTGACACCAGAATGCACTAGATAGACCAGTCATTTATCTGACGGAACCTGTATTCAGCATTTAAAAGTCCCAAGACTCTGTATTAATTGTCCTAGATTATGGCCTCTAATACAAATGTCACATATCTCTGTCTAACAAATTTGCATCAACTGTAGTCAATGAAATAAGACTAACAGGATGAGAGGCTTTAAAGAAAACCCGTTAAATCTATGTTCCATAATACTTCTTAAAAAGGGAAAAGGTTATTTTATTTTTAATAATAATCATTACCAGAGGCTCACCTGTTTGATTTTAAAAGACTTGGAACACATTGCTTTATTATAATACACCTTTCTACCACTCCGGTATAAAAGAGATTAGTTGTCTGCAGTTATTAAATATCGCCATTCATTTACCATGAGAGCAAGATTAGTGAATCAAAGGAAAATGTAAATTGTTTAATAGCTGAGAAAGAGTTCAATGGTTACCAAGGCATATTCATCAAGAATTATTACTTCAAAATACTTTACTCTAAATGAATCATGTGCCATGGAGAATGTTTTTTGAGAGAATTTCATTAGCAGTAAAATAAAATGTGCTCCTCAAACAGAAGAACTCCTGTCTTTGTGATATTCCAGTGGCAATTTATATGGTAAGTGTCAAAAACAAGTCTAATATGAAGGCCGGCTAGTGTAGTATTCTTCCCTTTTTATTATTCTAATCGTGAGGTGTAAAGTGACATGGTTGCACACTGTAATGGTGGTAAAGAAGAAGAGTGTCAATGAGACAAGAAAGGTGACAGACATGGAATGAGTCCCCAAGGTGCACTCCAAGAGCTTTAGATAAAGATTCCCCCAGGAAATTGTTCTCATTAGTTCTCAGAAGCAATTCTGTAAATTTTAGCTTACTATCAGTATGATATTGCAATGCTAGATACATAACAGTGAGTTTTTGTACCTTTATTTGTAATATTATAAACAATAATACTTCTACTGCCATTTATGAACTATCATTATTACAAGATATATACTGTAGATATATTATTTTTTATTGAAAACTATATATATAGTACAATTATATATATACACATACATATGCCTTTTTTATTTCAACAAAATTGCAGCTACATTTGTCATATTCATACATTACTATGGCTTGGGTATTTCAGTTTTTTTTTTAATGCTTCTGTATAGAGAGCAGCATTACTTATTCTAAGTCAGCATTTAGTGTTCATTCTTCACATGCTCTCCTGCACATTTGTCAGTTATTAAATTTAAGTTACAATTTTTTAATTTTTCTCCAGTCCCCTCCAATGATGTGATGCAACATCTGGTGGCTCTGTAGATGCTGCTGACATATTTGCCCGCTCTTTTTGGCTTTGGCATATTTGGCCATCTTGATTGACCAACCTGGGATGTAACTACCATGCATGGGCAGAGAATTAAATTTCCCAAGAAGGACAAAGACAGCGCTGAGAACCTGATAGTATGGAGGAAAGGATTATAACTCCTATCTAAAACCATCTAAACCTGGGTGTGGGTTTAGATATATTGTACTTTAAAGGCATTGCACACTTTCAAATGTTTTTTTTTTGTTTAACTAGGTATTAAAGTGGTTGTAAAAGCAGATGTTTTTTCATCTTAATGTATTCTCTGTATTAAGATAAAAAATCTTCTGTGCCCAGCAGACCCCGTCGGCCCCCCCTAATACTTACCTGAGCCCCATCTTGATCAAGCGATGTTATACATAAGATTCGGCTGTCCGGACTCTCCCTCCTCATTGGCTGAGACAGCGGCAAAGCATCATTGGCTCCTGCTGCTTTTAATCAAACTCAGTGAGCCAATAAGGAGAGAGAGACGGGGAGGAACCATTACACAGAGCGGGTAAGTATAACATGTTTTTTTTTTTAAAGGAGAAAAAAACAAGACTTTAGTATCATCTAATGTAATTATATTACATGTGTTGTTTGTTTGCCATACCTTGTAATGATAAGCTCACATGTAGTGGCTTCAATTTATAGTGTCATGGCTGATAGATTCCCCTATGCCCATGTATTGCTGGAGCTAACCTGTACCTATTCACTAAAGGGACATGCAACTTCTTGTTTCGGGTCACATAGCATCCATTGTATTACGTGTCATTTACTCTAAGTTGCATCACAAATGTCATAGTTTAAATGATCTAAAACACTGCATGGCATTCTCTCTGTTAATTGCTCTACCTGTTTGTATGTGTGTCAGATCAAATTACTGTTTAGCTCTCACCTGCAAAGAAACAAATTTCATACATTTCCTAAATATCGCATGCCTGGACCACTACTTATTTCAAGCATGCATTTATTTATTTATTTATTAACTTTAGTGGGTTGACCTTAATGCTGTTTTATGTGGAATTTGCTGAGTGTTTTTGCTTATTGAGGTATAATAATAAGACATTTGCAATATCACATTGAATATTTAAAAAGAATGTGTCATGTGACCCAAATATCACATGTGGTATCCTTTAGTGAATATATATGCTATATATTGTGGGTAGTTGGCTTCAAATAGAGGAGTAGAGAGTCTTATGCAATTTAACATATGCCATTGCAACTTATATTAACAAGACAAGTCTTTTTGAGTAAAACAAGCCCAATTAGTTTAAACAATAATATGTACATGAACAAAGTAAATAAATGAATGCAGGGTTAATTAGGAGCAGACCCTGTAATGTCAGATGCTAGATTTGAGGTTTTTTTTGTAATACTGCTCGTTATTCTTGCTCGTTATTTATTTACAGAATGTGAGCTTTATTACTATGGGGTTGATTTACTAAAGGAAAATAGTCTTTGCACTTTGCAAAGTTCAATTGCACTCAGAAATTGCAGTTGCTCCAGAGCTTAGCAAATGAGGTAGAGCTTCACTTTGTAAAAAGTACCCAATCACGTGCAAGGAAAATAAAAAATCAGCATTTTTGCACATGATTGGATGATGGAAGTCAGCAGAACTTCTGCTCATTTACTAAGCTCTGGAGCAACTGCACTTGCAGAGTGTACAGTCTATTTGCCTTTAGTAAATCTGCCCCATAGTAATAAAGCTCACATTCTGTAAATAAATAACGAGAAACAATAACGAGCAGTATTATAAAAAACCCTCAAATCTAGCATCTGACGTTACAGGGTCTGCTTCTAAGTAACCCTGCATTCATTTATTTACTGTGTTCATGTACATATTATTGTTTATATTAATTGGGCTTGTTTTACTCAAAAAGGCTGTTGACTTGTAAGCTGAGTGTTCACTTTGAAAAGTGAATGTGTCCTGAGCTTAGTAAACAAGGTGAAGCTATGCTCACTTTATATACCTAACCATAAACTAGGGAAAAAAACAGGATTTTTTTTTTTGCACATAATCGAATGGTTCAAGTAAACAGAGCTTCATCTTATTTACTTATCTCAGTGAACATTTACTTTGAAAAAATAATTTGTTATTAAATTAACCCCACTGTGTTCATTAGCACTACATTTAATGTTGTTGTTAGTTTTAGTAAGCAAAGTAACCACTTCATTACCAGACCATTTTTTGCTATTTAGCTTTGCGCTATTTTAATTGGTAATTGTATAGTCATGCAACACTGTGCCCAAATAAAATTTATATTATCTTTTTTTAACACAAAAAGACCTTTCATTTGGTGGTATTTGATTAACACTGGGTTTTTATTTTTTATTATATAAATTAAAAAATATCCAATATCCAATAAAACAATGAAAAAAATCTAATTTCTTCATAATTTTAGACCAAAATGTATTCTGCTACATGTCTTTATACAAATAACTGTATATTAATTGGCTTGTGTAAAAGTTATAGCGTTTACAAAATATGGTATATATACTGGAAATTTTTAATTTTTTTTTATACTAGTCATGGTGGTGAACAGCGACTTATAGTGAGACTGTTATAGTGTGGTGGGCAATCTGACACTAAGGCTGGGTTCAAACTAGAACAGGCAGTGACTCACAGCAGGGGTCCGGTGCATCTCCATTTACTGTTTCAGGTCTGATTTCTCTGCAGAAGTGAGACTGATTTTGCACTCTCCAGCTTTAGTAAATAAACCCCTAACTGACACACTGTGGGAACTGACTGACATCACCAGTGACACTAATACAGTGATCAGTGCTAATAATATACACTGTCACTGTACTAATGTTAATGGCTGGGAAGGGGTTAACATTTAGGGGCAATCAAAGGGTTAACTGTGTGCCCAACAATGTTTACTGTATGTAATATGTGCTACCTTTACTGTGATGTGCCTGTTTTTACTCCCTGCTTTGCACATCGCTGCTCTCTGTAGAATGCCTTGTGTTGTTTACTAATACAGGGCTCTCTTATGTCATTTGCTTGGCTGATCAGCAGGTTCCGACCATAAATCATTGGCCGGGAACCGCTGATCGGCTTGTGCTGTAGCAAATGACAGCACAGCTGGTAAGGCAGGCGTGGATGTGCACACGCCCCCCAAGCCAGAAATACCAAATCATCTACATGTACATAATGTACATAATTTGGCACAGTGGGGCCGCCTTGCTGCAGTATAAGTGCAGTGCGGTCCTGAAGCGGGTAGTTTGTACCTCAGATTTACCTGTCAAACCGTGCAATATGTCAAAGTTTAAAGCATAATAAAATGTTTGTAACTTCACATTTTGATCTCTACAGTATATAAATGTCATTGGTATTTAGTATCATTTTCATTGGTGATGTAGTAAGTCCTACAGGCGATGCAAAATACAAAAGAAAGCATAAAATACTAAATACAGGCACCTGTGATTTAAATAAAGCTGAAAATTGAGGATAACACATGAAAAAGACATCGACAGGATGCAGCTCATTCATTTTCAGCTTGTTGTCAAAAAAAATATTTCTTGTTTCTATTGCCTGCAGTGTTTTGCTAATATCTTTACTCCATACAGGTGCCTATTTTTGTATTTGAGTGGAAAGGAAAATTATAGTTGAAAAGCTATTCATTTAATAAACTATATTTAGCTAATGAACATCCTTAATATACTGTATCAAAATAATTTGGCGTTCCATTTTTATGATCCAATTTACCTAAATTATTTTGAAATCTCTTATTTTCTTATGGTATTCTTCTGTAATTATAATGACATTACCACAAAACCCTAGACAATCACCTACATACATAGCAGATAGCAGAGGTGTATTTAGTATGGTTGGACAAAATTGCACATGGCAAGCATTACAGTAAACATAAATATGTATTTAAACCATATATTTAGTTTTTCCCCGGTGTTCCACTTGAACTGGATGTAATCTAAGCAAGACTCTCTTGATACACTTTTTTGTGTACTTTTTTTTCCAGATAGTTGCATCTGACTTGTAGTAATTATCAAAAATGCATTTTATGGTACAGGTTCATGCCATCATAATACACAAAAGGGAGGATGGAAAAATATGAATTTCTCATGGAAACAGGCATGACAGTAACTATGTCTCTACCTTCATGCTGCAGTGGGATTTTCAGTGACATGCATTTATTAGTTCGATTGTCGGATACAATTACATTATAAAAAATATAAATACCCAAATCTTATATTTAAACTAAATACAAGAAAAACAAAGGCGCGTGACTTTGGGGGGTTGGGAGATTGGTAGTGTACAAAAAGAACATAAATATAATAACAGTTTACTCCTGTGCAGCTATACAATACATAAGACTGTGTTTGTTTTCTAATACAGAAAGAACATACAGTATCTCACAAAAGTGGGTACACCCCTCAAATTGTAAATATTCTATTATCTTTTCATGTGACAACACTGAATAAATTACGCTTTGCTACAATGTAAAGTAGTGAGTGTACAGCTTGTATAACAGTGTACATTTTCTGTACCCTCAAAATAACTCAACACACAGCCATTAATGTCTAAACCGCTGGCAACAAAAGTGAATGCACCCCTAAGTGAAAATGTCCAAACTGGACACAAAGTGTCAATATTTTGTGTGGCCATCATTATTTTCCAGTACTGCCTTAACCCTCTTGGGCATGGAGTTCACCGGAGCGTTACAGGTTGCCACTGAAATCCTCTTCCACTCGTCCATGATGACATCACAGAGCTGGTGGATGTTAGAGACCTCCACCTTCCCTTTGAGGATGCCCCACAGATGCTCAATAGGGTTTAGGTCTGGAGACATGTTTTGCCAGTCCAACACCTTTACCCTCAGCTTCTTTAGCAAGGCAGTGGTCGTCTTGGAGGTGTGTTTGGGTCGTTATCATGTTGGAATTCTGCCCTGCGGCCCAGTCTCTGAAGGGAGGGAATCATGCTCTGCTTCAGTATGTCACAGTACATGTTGGCATTCATGGTTCCCTCAATGAACTGTAGCTCTCCAGTGCCGACAGCACTCATGCAGCCCCAGACCATGACACTCCCAACACCATGCTTGACTGTAGGCAAGACACACTTGTCTTTGTATTCCTCACCTGGTTGCAGCCAAATAAGTTTATCTTGGTCTAATCAGACCACAGGACGTGGTTCCAGTAATCCATGTCCTTAGTCTGCTTGGTTTCAGAAAACTGTTTGTGGGCTTTCTTATGCATCATCTTTAGAAGAGGCTTCCTTCTGGGACGACATCCACACAGACCAATTTGATGCAGTGTACGGCGTATGGTCTGAGCACTGACAGGCTGACCCCCCACCCCTTCAACCTCTGCAGCAATGCTGGCAGCACTCATACATCTATTTCCCAAAGACAACCTCTGGATATGATGCTGTGCACGTGTACTCAACTGCTTTGGTCAACCATGGACAGGCCTGTTCTGAGTGGAACCTGTCCTGTTAAACCGCTGTATGGTCTTGGCCACCGTGCTGTAGCTAAGTTTTAAGGTCTTGGCAATCTTCTTACAGCCTAGGCCAACTTTATGTAGAGCAACAATTCTTGTTTTCAGATCCTCAGAGAGTTCTTTGCCATGAGGTGCCATGTTGAACTTCCAGTGACCAGTATGAGAGAGTGAGAGCGATATCACCATAGTTAACACACCTGCTCCCCATTCACACCTGAGACCTTGTCCAGCTAATTTCCTTTTTATTGTTTTTCATATTGCAAAATTTAAAAACATACAGCATCATGAATTACCATATAGTATGGCATAATGCAAAAAAAAACTATTGTTATTTTATATTCACTCTCCCACCTTCCCTCCCAATCTGGTCCCACCCTCCTACCACACCCCCCCATTCATTAATTATACATGTCCACTTACCTATTGTCCATCTACATAGCCAAAGAGAAAGAAGAAACCCTCTCTGTGGGCAGAGAAAAGATATAGGAAGGAGACCACAGAAAGAAAAAAAGGCGGAGACGGGGACATAGTGGGGGGGAGAGAAATTCTCCCCAGTCCCCCCATCCCATCATAAGGGACACCTCATCTCCTCCAGCCAAGGTCTGCACATTCTCTCAAACTTTCTGAGGTTGTCTTGCCTAATATATGCCACTCTCTCGCTCCAAACCATTGAATTGATAGTTTCAATCCAATTCTTCACAGTTGGGGGGGGGGTCTGTGCCTGCCATTTCTGTGCTATTAATTTTCTCGCTTGGAACAGGCATCTCAGCACTGTTACAGTAGTACAGGCGGAGCTCTATCTTCCTACAAGCTCCCTAATAGGCACATCTTGGCCTCTGGTTTTAATGTGGTCCTGAAGATTTTATTTATCCTATCAACTATCTCCACCCAATATCTAAAAAGCTTTGGACACTTCCACACCATGTGGATAAGATCTCCTGTCGCCACCTGGGGCACTCAATATTTTGTTTCCATCCAAGTTTAAACTTTTTTTTGGGTGTATAGTAGACTCTATGGATTAGGAACAGGTGAGAAACTTTCTGCGAGGGGGAAATCGAGACCAAGGCTCCTTGTTCTAAAATCTTATCCCATTGTTCCATAGTTATTGTCCCTACTTCTCTCTCCCACCTTGCTCTGCTCTTAAGAGGTCCCACTCCACCTATAATTCTAGCCCCCAATCTAGCATATAACTTGGAAATTAGACCTTTAATTGAGGCTGATTTAATTATTTTTAGGAGTAGAGGGATCTGGGTCCATTCAATGGTTTGAGACCTGAACTGTACTTGAATGGTGTGTCTAATCTGGAGGCATTTATAAAATGCCTTGTTTGAAATAAATTCCCCTCTTAGGTCTAGGAATGTCTTCATGAGGTTACCTTCATATATTTTAATTAAACGGCTAATACCCTACCTTTTCCATTCCCTAGGTCTCTCTATACCCCTTATTTCGGCCAGGTTTTTATTGTGCCATAAAGGGGTATATTCTGTTACCCCATTATACCCCATTAGTGCCTTCCTTACCTGCCACACTTTACTAACTAGTTTTATCGTCGGGCATCTATGAATAAAAGAGTCTGCCTCTAATGCCTCCACTAGTGTACTGTGTGGGGCCCCCATTATCATCATTCCATTGCTGGAGTTCCCACCACCTAGGGCTCCCCAGCCCACTAGGTGTTGCAACTGGGATGACAAAAAATATAATCTCGGGTGCAGGATCGCCATACCTCCTTCTTTAATTGGTAATTGCATAGTTTGCAGGCTAATCCTAGATTGGCCCTTCTTCCAAATTAATTCTCTGAAAAGGGATTCTTTTCTTTTAAACCACTTCTGACCTATCCAGGTCGGAGAGTTGTGGAGCATATAAAATATCTGCAGTAGCCATATCATCTTTATTAGATTGCAACGCCCTGCAAAAGATAGGGGGAATCGGCACCAAATGTCTCCCTTTTGCTTTAATTTCAACAGCAATGGGGCTAAATTATTGTTAACGTACTGGTTTATATCGTTCGTAATCCAAACACCCAAATATTTCAACTTGGCAACTACTTTCAGGTGGGGAGTTCCCGGCAGTATCTGGACACCAAGTGGGTCAACTGGTAACAAAGCCGACTTATCCCAATTGATGACCAGACCAGAAAGTTGCCCGAACTCATCAACCATTTGTATCACTGTATTTAGCGAGGTTTCAACATCCCCAAGGAAAAACAGAACGTCATCTGTGAACAGTGCTATCCTGTCCTCTTCTAACTGACGTTGAAACCCCTGTATGTCTAGCCTTGATCTAGTCATAGTTGCTAGGGGTTCCATTGCAAGGGCGAACAATAGGGGAGACAGGGGGCAACCCTGTCTCGTCCCTCTCTCTAACTGGAGCACTTCTGAAAGTCCGTTGTTAATTTTTATTTTTGCTCTTGGTTCTCTATAAAGTAGTTTTACCCATCTAATAAAACAGGGGCCAAACCCAAATCGCTCTAGCACCTTCCATAGATAGTCCCATTCTAGACTATCAAAGGCCTTGGCAGCGTTCAAGGCCAATATGGTCTTGGGGCCTAAGTTGTCTGGATATTTAATAAGACTCTTCTGATGTTACTGCTAGTTGATCTATTGGGGTTAAAACCCGACTGGTCAGGATGTATCAGCTCTTGAATACATCTATTTAGGTGGGTTGCTAAGACTTTAGCCAAGATTTTTACATCAGTGCATAATAATGAAATTGGACAATAAGAGGAGACATCCAGTGGATCTTTCCCCTCCTTGTGTATTACGATAATGGTGGCTTCTGACATTGAGGTAGGGAGTCTCCCATTGTCTAACGCCCATCCCAATGTTTTCAGCAGTTCTGGGAGTAATACCTCACCATAATGTGTATATAGTTCTACCGGGAGACCGTCCGGGCCTGGTGATTTTGGGTTGGGCATCCCAGCCACTGCCCGTTTTAGCTTATCTAGAGTCACTGGTGCTTCTATATCTATTCTGTCCTTCTCTGACAAGGTCTGGATTGGTATTCGCTGGAGGAAATCATCCATTATTTCACCCCCTGTTCCCCTATTGGATTTATACAGAGACTTATAATAGTTGCTAAATGCATGCATTATCTCTATAGCATCGGTAGTGATGTCTCCAGTTGATGTCCTAATCGCCGACCTTCTCCCCCTCACCAAAGTGGAACAGCCTCTGGAATATTTGTCCATTCTCCGTCCTCCTAGTAATAGCCATTTTATAGACTTGTTGCTTATCTAGCCATTCCCTCTGCCTGTAAGGGGTTGGTTCTTTGACATATCGCTTCTCTGCCTGCATCGCCTCATTCCTGATTTCCCCTTCCCACTCTCTAGATTTCCCCTTAGTTCTTGCCACTTGTTGGATCAAGAGGCCTCTGAGATAGGCCTTCAAGAAGTCCCAAACCACACCAGGCAGTGCCGCGTCTGTGTTGATTTGTACATATTCATTTAAACTAGACACCACTTCTCCAGGGTTGCCAATCAATTCCAGCCAACAAGGGCTGATTTTCTATTCTCTAGAATGGGCTTTGCCCCCAATATTTATTGTCAACACAAGCAGGGAGTGGTCCGAGGCTCCTCTTGGACCATACTCAATGTTACTTACTGACAATATTGCCTCCCTATTGCCCAGGGCCATGTCGATTCTAGAGAGAGTGAGATAGGAGCTTGAAAAGCATGAATACTGCCTCTCTTGTGGATAGCGCATTCGCCATTTGTCACTCAAACCCACATTCCTCCAAGAATCAAGATAGCCGACCCTCACCTGCTGTATTGGACCTATTTCCCGACGGGAATCTGTCTAGGCTCTTGTCCAGTACTTCATTGAAGTCACCCACCGCTATTATCGGAGTTCCTGCTTTATCCAGTACGAACTCCAATAATCTATGTAAAACCTCCAGCTTGAATGGAGGGGGAATATACATATTTGCCAACACAAATAATTTGTTTTCAATCAAGGAAAGCAAAAAAATATACTGGCCCTGTTCGTCAATACAACTCTCACTGCAGGAGAACGCCACTCCTCTCCCAACCAAAATACTCATCCCCCTTGAATAGGAGGAATGGACTGAAAGGTATTGGGCTTGGAACTTCCGATTGCGGAATTGTACCGCAGTGTCATCAGTCAGATGCGTTTCCTGCAGGCAGAGTAGTGCGGGCCCACTCCCTTCCAATGCTGATAGGACCATAGCTCTCTTAATTGGATCACCTAGGCCCCGGACATTCCATGAGGTTATTCTAAATCTCCTTTCTTACATGGTAAAATAACAAAAAATAAATCAACACTAAAAACCAACAAAAAATTAAAGAGAAAAGTAATCAACCTAACAATCTCACTCACTCCTCTCCATCCCAAGTGATTTCTCCAATCTGTGTATTTCTCCCTCTCTCCATATCTTTCCCCTCTCTCTATTTGTACCTTCCAACATATTAATGTTTGTGATGTGTGTTTCTTAACCCTCATCCTGCTCCTATCCCCACCACCCACGACCTCCCTCCCTTACCCCCCCTCCCATGCCCGTCTGGGCCAACCCTAAGGGCTTTACCTGTGACCTTACCATTCCTCTCCCATCGTTTCCTTCTCATAGTCCAAACCAGTGGCTTTAATGTAAAACATAACCATGGGAGCCTCATTCGCTCTCTTTCTACCCTACTTACATACATTCAAACCAAAAGTGTGTCTCCCCTCCTCCGCTCCCTCCACACTAAACAATCAATCTTATTTATGTGATATTTCAGTGATATTTCAGTAATATTGCTAATCAAAGCCAAAAGAAAAGGGGGGAAAAGGGAAAAAAAAGGGGGGGGCAATGAACCCGAAAAAGGTATAGTAAACCTCAACAAATCCACCCTCCTCCCCCCATATAATCAAAATAGTTCCATGCTCAAGATCTTCTATGGGTCCTTCTTGTTTTCCTCCAGCCATTGCCCCATTTCAGGCGGTGAGCTAAAGAACAAAGTTCCGCCCAATGCTATCACCCGCAAGTGGGCTGGTTACAGCAAAGCATACACAATCTTATGTTTCTGCAGAGTTCGCTTAATTGGTATAAATTCAGCTCTATGTTTCTGGATGTCTGGCAAAAAGTCAGGATACAATGAGACCCTAACCCCGTTGTACATAATGTCCCCCATTTCTCTGGCCTTCTGTAGTAAGATCACCTTGTCATTATAGTTAACAAGTTTCAAGAGTAGTGGCCTGGTATATTCGCCCATCTGTCAGGCCCTGAAAGGGACTTGGTGGGCTCTTTCGATCGCAAATAGTGATGTAAAAGTGGTGGCCCCAAATATTTCCCTAAACCACCCCTCAAGGAAAGCTATGAGATTGGGACCCTCACTCTCACATTGTTTCTACGGCTTCTATTCTCCATTTCATCGAGTTTAGCTGCCTGTGTGGCCATTTGTTCCTGTAACCCCTTGATTTCTTGCTTTAGTGGAAATAAATTGTCCTTGACTGTGCTTAGTCTGTCTTCTAGGGCAGTAGTCCTTTCCATGGTCTTACACAATACCTGACTCATTGAGAGTAATTCCTCCTTAATACTTTTTAGCTGCCTATCAAGACTGGCAATTGAGTCTTTACAGGCATTAATGGCATAGAGTACATCCCTCAATGTAGGCTCCTCGTCCTCCAAAATAGGGCTGGCTGCAGTGGCCGCTCCAGCCACTGCGGGCTTTGTTGGTACAGTTCCTGATTTTCCTCCCCCTGTCCCCTTAGTACTCACAGTTTTGTTGCTGAATGGGGTGGTAGGGTTTGAAGATGTCTGGCTATGCCCTTGGCTCCTTCTATCTGATGCGGACCCCGCCTGAGTTTTGGCTTGTGCCGCTGCCTGTTGATGGCCCCCTTAGCAGGCGACAGGGAGGTTGTATGGGCGAAGCATTCCAATTTAGTTGCTGCAGCTGCAGCTGCCACTTGGTTCCCTTTCTCCTTCTCCTTTGCAGAGCGTGTCATCTGAGTCCCATTGTGGGGTGGCTGCTCATCAGCGGCTCGTTTTTTAGACATGTTGGGATTAAGTTGTTGAATTGAGCAAGGATTGTTGGGGTCTATTATTAAAGAGAGGGGGGGTTTGAGTCTCCTGACGGGTCTCCTCGCTTTTTCCGCAGTACTCTTACCACCCTCACCTCTCTCATGTGTCAGCCAAGCAGTCCACTACCACACTAGCCCAATCTCGCAAGATCATGGGCGGGATCAAGGGTGGCTCCGTATACTGCACGGCTGCAGCTTCATGTCGGCTTCAGCTCGGCATCCAGCCCAGGGGGGACAGGAAAATTGGCTCTAGGTCCGCACACAGCACAGCGTGGCACAAGGATCCCCACAGGGTGCCAGGGAAGAGGCAGGCAGCCCTCTAGACAAGCCTCTTAGCAGCCTCCAAGTCGCCAGGTACGGCAAGCCCACCAAGTGATTCAATTTAGGGCAAAGGTAGAGAGCAGGGGAGAAACACCCTGCACTCTCACTCACACACTCTCTCTCTACTCCATGTGGTCACGCCCCCCCACTCAGTGAGCCATCATTATCCCACCTGAGACCTTGTAACACTAACGAGTCTCATGACACCAGAGAGGGAAAATGGCTAATAGGGCCCAATTTGGGCATTTTCACTTAGGGGTGTTGCCAGCAGTTTAGACATTAATGGTTGTGTGTTGAGTTATTTTGAGGGGACAGCAAATTTACACTGTTATACAAGTTGTACACTGCCTACTTTACATTGTAGCAAAGAATAATTTCATCAGTGTTGTCACATGGAAAGATATAATAAAATATTTACAAAAATGTGAGGGGTGTACTCACTTTTGTGAGATACTGTAATATAAAATTGCTTTCAGTTCAGCTTACAGGATTTGATAGGGACACTGCATTTCTGGCAAGACCAATAGGTATTTACTTTACTTGCTGAAAATGTTTTTAGCCTGAAAAAGTAAAGCAGACACTGCATCTAAGGGCAGGTAAGCTGCAATATATTATATTTTGTTCTTGGGTTTAATAGCCTTCAAAGATCACAAATTTAAAGCCATGCAAATCGTACAACTATTGGCTTAATATGAAAAATGTACTGTTAGAGATTACAGGAAATTATTTCTCCTACATTGGTAAGAAAGTATCAATTGTACCTATATACAGTATAAGAATTAACTTAGCATTCTTCGAATATTCATATAATTTCTTGCTAAAGTCTGGAAAATATTAAGTTTATTCAAATTGATCTTATAAGAAATTGCTGCCTTAGATTATTCATGTAAAGACCTTAAACAAACTCAGTTCAAGTACTCAGAATTATTTATGTGAAGGACATAGACATCATCGGAATATGAATTGTAAATATTTATTAATGGTTCATATTAAAGTAGATTTCAACTGACGGTACTTCACCTTCTGTCACTTCTAAGTATCTAGGGGATGGTTTCAGTTATAGTCTTGTCAAATTACCTTTTTGGATACTGAACTCCCTAAACACAACAAAATAGAAACAGAAGAACTAATGATGCATCATTATCTGAAGCTATCAAGTTTGCTGGATATGTTCTGTTGTTAAGTTCTAGATTAGTACAATTATTTTAAACATCTTCTGAAATGTTGTGGTATTCTGTATTCATAAGAACCCTAGATTTAAGAGAAAAAGACTGTAATCTACAGTATAGCTTAGTCAAACTACCCATTATACTATTGAACATTAGGATGAATAACCAACACTTGATAAATTAGCTTTAATACAATCTGTATTTTTTGTGTACTATTTAGAGTCTAAGTGTTAGCACACAGAGTAATTGGGGTGAGACTGTGTTTATTTGGTGGATCTGTCTTGCACTAGATTGAATAGTTTACACTTTACCAACCTGGAATCATACTTCCAATTTCCCTAGACAATTATTATTAATACTTTACCTCTAAATCAATGTTTATGGATGCACCATTATTTTGATGGAGCTCCACATACTCCCTGTTATTTATTGCTGTGAAGTTAAATGTCTCTGCACAAGAAGTGACTGTAACCTGCCAAAATTAAATTGTTGCAAAAATGATAAAAATATTCCTATTGTACAAATGAAAAATAGAAAGTTGTGGAAACCTCACCTATTGGATCCAGAAGTAATCTAGAAAAAAATATTTTTTTCTAAAGTGCATGTAGATAGAAATTAAAATATTGGCCCCTTTCACACTGGCGTTGGCGGTAAAGTGCCGCTATTGTTAGCGGCACTTTACCGTCGGTATTTGGCCGCTAGCAGAGGGTAAAACCCAAAAGGGTTAAAAACCACCGCAAAGCAGCATTGATTTCAATGGGCAGGAACGGTGTATACACCGCTCCTTTACCGCTCCGAAGATGCTGCTAGCAGGATTTTTTTTTCCCGTCCTGCTAGCGCACCGCTCCAGTATGAAAGCTCTCAGGGCTTTCACACTGGAGAGACAGCAGCGGCTGTTTCGGGTCGGTTTTCAGGCGCAATAGCACCTGCAAACTGCCCCAGTGTGAAAGGGGCCTAAACGTTTAACCTTAGGGATGAACTTTAGGTTTGGATCAGCCATGAGTTCAATCCAAAAACCCAAGTCATTTGAGGATTGAGAAAATGGCAAATTATTGCAGCCATTCATGCCCATAGCAAACAATTAGCAATAATGTACTTCTTGGTGTCTGAACTGTTGGGCCAGGTGGCTTAGTAGGGCCAATCATCCCTATAAAAGTCAGGGTTCCCAGAAGTCTTACGCCGCGTACAGGCTATCTGTATTTCCGACAACAAATGTTCGATGTGAGCTTGTCGTTGGAAATTCTGACCGTGTGTAGGCTCCATTGGACATTTTTTGTCGGAATTTCCGACAAACAAAATTTGAGAGCTGGTTCTCAAATTTTCCAACAACAAAATCTATTGTCATAAATTCCGAGCGTGTGTAGAAAATTCCGACGCACAAAATTCCATGCATGCTAGCGTTCGTTAATGGAGATAGCACATTCGTCACGCTGCAAAGTTTTTAATCTTTTAAAGCAGCGCATTCTCTTCTTCTTTAGAATGCTAGAATAATGAAGTTGTTTTGCTGCTGATATTCACACAGAGTTCTGACAAACTGATTTCTTTATTATTTCTCGTGATCTCATGAATAATCTTTTTTTTTTTTTTTGCCAAATCTCCAGATTTATTTATTTATTTTTTATAGTGATCTATTTTTTTTATCAAGTTCTCTTGATCTTTTTTTTATAGTGATCTCCATAATATTTTTGTTCCTTTTGTGTGTCAAGTTACCACAACACCATTATCTTGTATTTTTTTGTGTGTTTGCCCCTCAACCCCTTATTTAGGACCAGATAGATCACTTCCTCACAAAAGAGGCATTAGCCCACCTCCATTTCCTGCATTTTGCTGGCTACTATGCAGGCATAGGCCTCTTGAAGATTGGGGGTGGTTCTGAGGGCTGCAGTAGCCTCCCGAATCAAAGAAAGCGATGACTCCTGCACGTTCCTCCTCTTCCTGGTACTTTTTGTTGGAAGGTGGAGGGGGGGAACCTGGGATTCAGTCAGGCTACTGGGCCTGGCCACCTCCTGGCTGCCACTTTCCCCCGCCACCTCCAGGCTGCCACTTTCCCCCGCCACCGCCTGGCTGCCACTTTCCACAGCCTCCTCCTGGCTGAGGCTTTCCTGTGTATGAAAATGGGATATAGTTTTAGTTTATTGTTTATCAATTAAACACAATTCTTCTGGGTGGAAGGCCCAGGTTGGACGTTGGGAGCCTCAGCTGGGGTGGAAGGAAGTGTGGAAGGAAGGGTTGAGAGTGATGGCCTGTTTTCACTCTGATCTGACAGAAATCACAGTCTGTTGTAGTACCACAGCCTGGATACATAAATGTCATCTGCTGCTGTTCCTAATCTCATGGAATCCTGGACCTTATTGCGCTCCCTATTATATGTGCTCCTCAGGCCACCAATTTTGGCCTTCAAATAGTTGATGCTTGCCGTGGGGATCTGTGGCTTCACCAAATCCAGCAATTGATCCACTGCTGCCTGCCTCTTTATTTTATTAGTATAAAAGGGGTGTTATACCTACCACAGAAAGGACAGCTCTCTGTACATATAAATGAATTGGGGGAGTTGTGATCATTGAACACAAGACAAACCCTAATGTCAGGCTAAACTCTCCTAATCTTGTCCCAATATAGGCCTCAATCTATAAGCAGTATAGACCAACGATGCCCCAAGTTCAAATTATACCTTCGTTATCACGATCGGCGCTTACGCTACTCCGTCCCCCGGTCACAGATCAGACGTACGACGCACGCGCGTTACGCTTTATATACACTGCACATGCATGAAACTCCGCCCGCCCCTGACCTTCTTTCTAGTATATTCCCTGCCCCTTCTCTTTTGGCACAGTGGGAGAGCATATGGCGGAGAAAGAGCAAGTGCATACAGAGGAGAGCAGCAATAAGGAGGACGGCGAAAGCCCGGAGCCACAAACGTCCCGATCCAGGAGATTTAAGGCCTCAAATATGTCCTTTGTAGAGATGGTGGAGATGGTGGACATCTTGAAGAGGGCCGACTATGATGGGAAGCATGGACCTTACCCAAACCCAAATGTGAGGAAGGCCAAGATCATGGCTAAAATTGTGAAGAGTCTTCAGAAGAATTTTGGGGTACGGCGATCCAAGGATCAACTGAGGAAACAATGGTCAGACCTCAAATTGAGGGAGCAGGATCAGTACAGAAGAATCAAGAAAGTTCTGCAAAAAAGTAAGTATTTTGTCGTGTATTCCTATTATTATTACGTTTGTGCTGCTCCATGTGCTTTTCTTTACTATTGTAAAGTTTAAAATTGCAAGTATCAGGTTTATGGGCACAGTAATCGTTCGTAGTAAACATTGTTCATTCACCCACTAATACAATGTTTTTGGCAGATGCAGGTTAACTACATTTGTTCATGCCTATTTGTATTAAAAGAAGTTTATTACATTGTTGTCTAGATGGGTTTATAAATAGAATGAAATGCAAACTTGATTCCGTGTAAGGAGAGGACATTCAGCAGCCGTTTACACATCTGGACGCAAAAGCACTAGTGTGGGACACCAGAACAAACTTTTTAGGGTTTCCCACACAGGTGCTCCAGTGGATACTAGGGGTCTCTACATGTGTGAAACTTGTACAAAACAGGTAAGTATTCTAGCTTTAGAAAGGGAAAAAAATCATGTTTTCAGTTTGGAACGCTGCCAAAACAGACAATTGTACGTCACTTCCAAGCAATGTTTCATATTCCTATTTCTGGCCTCAAATATCTGTGTGCTAAGTATCCCTTTTTTAATTCACATAGGGGAGAAAAGACTCAGGACATCAGAGGACATCAGGGACCCCCAACCTCATAAAGAAGGGGAATAACCTCATAAACACCACAACCTCAGGATGTGGAGGAAGGAGAGGTTTATGAAGTGGGCGAAATAGTGACCACAACAGGTGAGTGTCTGAGACCACAGCTTCAGGTAATAGATTGCATATTTATAATACATGATGTGTTTTTTTTTATTTTAGGTGATGGATGTTGTGGAAGAAGATGTCGGGGAGATCATGGTGTGCAATTGTGATTTACAGAAGATCAAGGAAGACATCAATGATGTGGAAAAAAGACTCAAAAACATCATTGAGGCAGGATCTAAAACACCCCAAAATTATTCAAGTCTTATTGTATTTTTCTGATTTTCACAAATTTTTAAAATTTTTTAGAAAGCCAAATTTTGAAGATGCTCACAGTGTGTCAACATGTGCTATCTGTCATCACGGCATATCAAGGTACGCATTTTGTGGGTGCAACCCTTTCCTCGCAACTAAAGTAGGTGAGAGGAAGGGGTTGCACCCCTGAAACACGTCCATTGATCCCCCATGATGGGAGATAGCACATGTTGACATTAGGCATGGGATCAGGAGGGAAATCCACATTTTGACTCCCAATTTGTGTGCATCTTCAAAATTTGGCTTTCACAGGGGTGACATCACCCCATCTGATGAAGGCAATATCAACACAGTTTGGACATACTAATGTATGATATTGCCTTCACTTTGTCAAAGTTGAACTTTGTAAGTTCCTGAGTTGTGTATGTTTATGGTTTTAAACATGCCTGTTTAACCCAAAAGAGGCTATTTGTACTGTCAAACCTAAAAATGTTATACAACAAATATGTTGGTTTGTTCAAAAACTGTTTTCTAACGCACATGTGAATGTGCTTTGAGTAAAATGTTTTCTACTCAACAAAGTGTGGCTTCTTCTTCCAATACTCAATGCCAGTTTTTGTCATAATTTGGTGTTTACAGTGACAATGGGGGTTATTTACTAAAGGCAAACCTACTTTGCACTACAAGTGCACTTTCAGTGCAGTTTCAGTGCACTTGCAGTGCACTTGTAGTGCAAAGTAGATTTGCCTTTAGTAAATAACCCCCACAGTGCTCTAAAATTTGACCTAATCAGGCCAGTTTGGGGACTCAAAACAATTAATTAATGGTGCTGAAAAGAATGTGTTTTGTTATTATTAATGCATTACATACATTAACAACAACAACATTGTGGGGGTTATTTACTAAATGAAAATCCACTTTGCACTGCAAGTGCACTTGAAAGTGCACAGAAAGTGCTCTTGGAAGTAAAGTCGCTGTAGATCCGAGGGGGACGTGCAAGGAAAATAAAAAATAGCATTTTAGCTTGCACATGATTGGATAATAAAATAAGAAGAACTTCCACTCATTTCATTTCTACACGTTAGATTTAGAGCGACTGCACTTCCAAGTGCACTTGAAGTGCACTTTCAAGTGCACTTGCAGTGTAAAGTGGATTTGCCTTTTGTAAATAACCCCCTGTGTGTGTAGCAGACCCACAGCATATTAGTTAGCTGAAGAAGAGATTGTCACCTCATGTATCACCTACATTAGGTTTGCACTATTTAAGAAAATAGCCAGAAAGAAAACCCCATTGGAGAACCTAGGAGACAGCTAAAAGAAACACAAGCAGTAAATGAAATATTATTTCATTTTAACAAAAAAAGTATTTTAAAAATGTTTATCAAACATTTGCTGGCATATGAATGGCCCTCCTACCCGCAAAGTATTCCATATTTTTTTGATGGACCTCGCGGGCACTTTGGGGGGGCAAGCTAGGACGGCAAGCTTCAAGCGCCATCAGGGTTGTTGTTTGTTCTGGAAATCCAGCCTCAGGCCCAACTGAGGCCACATAGTTTGTAGCATTTCTCCTGAGAAAGTTGTGTAGAATGCAGCATGCAAGTATTATATGGTTTAGTTTGTTTTCCGCCAGGTTGGTTGGCGTCAGGAATAGGCGGAACCGGCTGGCTATTATCCCAAAAGCATTCTCCACCACTCTTCTGGCTCTGGCCAGCCAGTAGTTAAAAACCCTCTGGTCCAGGGTGAGGGCTTGAAAAAGGAGCGCGGCTGTGTAAGTCACCCACAGCCTGCATGCTTGTGAAACGCATCGCGGTTTAGTGATGTCATCCCTCCCCGCCTGGACACTTCCTTGCGTTCCAAACTTCGCATTGGTGATCAACTTCTGCGACCGACCGAGCATCCTCCAGTGGTGCCTGAAGTACTGAATACACTGCACAGCTGAGAGACCTCACCACAGCTGGCATGACATCACCCAGCTGCACAGGAGAAACGCCATAGAAACGAACACAGATGGGCCCAGAGGGATCGACTCCACTGAGAACAGCCCCACATCCCTGGGAGACAATCCAATGCCTTATTTTAGCTGCTTAAATGTGAGTTTATTATATGGAATACTTACTACATATTAAACCTGTTAAAAAATCTGCACCTAGAGGGGCCTCCTCTCCCTCCCTTTTCTTTCCAGCATCAGGTGATCACTCAGCCCAAATGCTTCATCAGCGACAAAGACGAATGGTAGACCAGCCACGTTGTCTTCCAGAGGTGGCAAGCCCAAGCAATCACTCTGGAGCCGTCCGTAGAACTCAGTCTGGGCGATGACTCCACCATCTGACATCCGCCCATTCTTCTCCACGTCCACGTAGAGATGTCGCTGACACCACTGCCAACATCACAATACTATTAAACCCCTTATAGTTGTAATAGTATGACCCCAAGTTGGGGGGTGGCATGATGAGGACGTGTTTCCCATCAATTGCCCCTCCGCAGTTGGGAAAGTTCCACCGCTGGGCAATTTGAGAAGCCACAGTCTGTCATTCCTGTGGCATTGAAGGAAACTGTGGATTGAAACAAGAAAAAAAAATAGTACTTTTGCACATAACATTGCAAGCCGATTAGACACAAACATTCTTGGCCAACATAAGTATAAAACATTTATTTTAAGGATTATTTAAAGACAAAAATATAAGGTCCACTTATCAGATTCCTCACCCCCTCTGATGACCCATTGTAAAAATTTTAGGGTGGGGGGGAGATGTTTTGGACAGGTAACCATCTCCACTTCATTGAGAGCTGAATGCATAAATAATGTGTGTTACTTTGTCCAGCCCCTCCTTACTTACACTATTGGCAGACCACTGGACAGGTAAGAAGTGTCATAATACAAAATATAAATACACACTGTACAAACTGAAGGACATTTTTACATTCTGCAATTACCTATCAAGATAATAGAACACAACTTTAAACAGTACCATTTGAAAGTATTCAGGCAGGCCCATTCACTACATGCTTTGGTGAATTCATCCATAAATATGAACACAAAGAGGTAGGTATAGTGTGTATGGGTTTGGTAGATAGAGTATTGGGATCGGTTGACTTAGCAGTTTGGGGGGGAGGGTTCCAAATGAGTTTGGGCCCCACAAAAAAAGCCTCTTGCAATCTGCCTGAATTTAAGGACAAAAATACATTTGTACACATTTTAGGGGGTGTTTAGGGAAAAGCACTAAAATGTAACTGACTAAATACATTGTTAAGTGACTAGGCTAGGTGTGTATGGACCCAAGATAGCATGCTGGGGAAGTTAGTGAAGGCAAATATGCATGAAGGACAAAAAAGGAGCATTAAAAAAAATCAAGCATGCATGAGGATAAGGGGGACATTTACAGCATATTACAATCATGGTAATTAGGGAATGATGAAAAAATACAATACATTAGCAAACATTAAATACATAGAATGTGATGTTAAAGGAGAAAACTTACCTTAATATAGTCCTTCTGCAGGACCTGAGTGATGGCAGAACAGGTCTCTGGAATAATGATTCCCAGAGCATGGGGGGAGATGCCTGTCGAGGACTTTATGTCCTGCAGACTTCTCCCCGTCGCCAAGTACAGCAAGGTGGCGACAAGCCTCTGCTCGGGAGTGATGACTTGCTGCATGCAGGTGTCCTGCTTCATAATATAAGGGGACAGCAAAGCCAACAAATGGTGAAAAATGGGGTCCGTCACCCGGAGATAATTCCTGAAATCATCAGGATTATTCTCCTGGATCTCCCACAACAAAGGCATGTGAGAGAATTGGTCACACTGGAGCAACCAATTCTTCGTCCATGAACTCCTCCTCCCCCTGTTCATGGACTGGACTTGGGTCAAAGCAAGAACCCTAACACCAAGCCCCCGCATAGCACGAACTCTATGACAAGTATGCAACCACAATATGGCTTCAAAATGGTCGGCTGGTCAGAACGAACTAACAGAACACACTGAAAATCAGAAAGAACCTGAGAAGAATGAGCTGAAAATCAGAAGCGAGCGGACGAGAATGCACTGAAAGTCAAATACGTACTAGAAATAGCGTGCACTGAAAACCAGATGCAAACTGACTACACGCATTGAAAACCAGATACGAACCCACAAGCACAAACTGAAGAGCAGTAAGGGTCGGAAAAGCACGAGGCTGAAAAGCGCGAATCGTCTCTCACTAAACTTCTACTAACACGAGATTAGCAGAAGGAGCCCAAAGGGTGGCGCACTGGCTATTGAACTTCCTTTTTCTAGTCCCGTCGTACGTGTTGTACATCAACGCGTTCTAGCCGATAGGAATTTTTAAAAACATTTGTGCGACCGTGTGTATGCAAGACAAGTTTCAGCCAACATCCGTCGGAAATAAATCCACGGTTTGGTTGTCGGAAATTCCGATCGTCTGTACGCGGCATAAGTGTGTGTTGGAGGAAGCATGGATCACAGACTGCAGGGAAATCTAAGTGCTGCTGCTACTCATTACTGCAAATGTCCATCTATGATTATGTAGACTCCCAGACATACAAACAATGTGTTGGTGCTTGCATCCAATTCATGTAACTGTTGCAGATAGGTGCATGATCCATGAATTTATCTGTGTTCGCACTGAAGGAATGTCCACAGCGGATACTTCTTCAGCACAGTCACTCCTGCCTTCTGCCACTACACCTATCACATTGACAGGTGTTTGACCAAAGAGTTTTATACTAAGGATGGGCAAAGCCTTATGGGAAATCAAGAGACTATTTCCTCATCAGAAAGGCTCCACTTTTGATTGCCAGCGTAAGAGGGTGGGCAGGTCCAGAGCCACAATTTAGTCTGAGGGGAGTGTTCATATCCTCCCACTGCTGTGCACTGTCACTCAAAAGTAAATTGAACCTGATGTAGAACTAATTTCTCAGTTGCCCATCAGGCTCCTCCCACTCAGTGACAAGTCAATTACAGTACATTAGCTGTTTCCTTGGCCCTTTTGCTTACATTTAGCTTTCAACTGAAGGAATCTCCCAGTTGTCATCTCCTGGTCAACAGGCCTCCTTCCTCCTGCTAAGTGTCCCCATAGCAAGCCACTTGCTAAGGAAGCACTTGTGTGTGCTCGCTCCCGAGCCATTGACACACACAGAATGGGGCTTAGCATTGCCCCCGCTCTCTCCTTATTGGCTGTGATTGACAACAGCAGAAACCAATGGCTCTCTTTGTCGTGTCTGAGACAATTAGAAGGGAGAGAGAGCCTGGAGAGCAGCTGCTCTCATGTACATTGCTGGATAGAGATCAGGCTAAAGTAAGTATTGGTGGGGCTGCGAACAGAAGCCTTTTGTACCTTCATGCACAGAATGCATGCATACTCCTATAGATGATTTGAGAGAAAATGTATAGTTTTTTCTGGAGAGATATACCTTTTTGTAGGTGTCAGGAACAACTTAATGTACTGCTTAGCTGCTGAACACCTTTTGTTTTATTTTTGGGGGGTTCTTTCATTTCATGTTTTCTTATATTATTTTTATTTCAGTTAATAAATGTTGTTTATGGAATGTATTGGGGTGGCACAGTGGTGTAGTGATTAGTACTTTTTCCTAGCAGCAATAGGGTTGCTGGTTCAAATCCTGACCATGACACCATCTGGCTGGAGTTTGCATGTGCTCCCTGTGCCTGTGTAGCTTTCCTCCCACGCTCCAAAGACATGCTGATAGGTTAATCAGATCCTGTCTACAAATTGGCCCTAGTATATATGTGTATGTGTTTGTAAGCGCGTCGGGACCCTGCTGGGTAAAGGACCGCACTATATCAAGATGCAACTCAATTCAAAAAAAGGGGATTATGTTTAGCAAAAGTGTTTAAAACTGTGCACTTACTAAATATTTTGCAGCCTTTTTGATGAAATAAATATCCTGTAACGTTGATTTTTTTTTTTAATAAAGGCTGGCTGGTGGGGCTCTGTGAACAAAGTGGCCAAGTAAAAATGTTTAACGCAGGCCACATAAATACAAAAATGTTTTATGGGGCTTTTTACAATTAAATAAACTTTAAAGTGGTTGTAAAGTCAGGTTTTTTTATCTTAATGCAAGGTAAGGTAAAAAGCCTTCTGTGTGCAGCAGTCCCCCTAATACTTACCTGAGGTCCCTCTATATCCAGCGATGTCGATGTCAAGGCTGCTCTGTGCAAATCCCCTACACAGGGCAGGTAAGTATAACATGTTTGTTATTTTTAATAAAAAAAAATAATAGACTTTGCAATCACTTCAATCCTGATTTCTTGATTTAAAAATGGCTGGTGTGAGCCCTGCTGACAAAGTGGCTTGATCAATGCATTTACAGACTGTGCACTTTCTCACTGCAATAATTTAGAAGCTTTTTACATTGAAATAAACACACTCTTAAAATGGTTGTTAAAGTAGAAGTTTTTTGTATCTTATTGCACTTTCTGCATTAACCACTTCAGCCCCTGACCATTTGGCTGCCAACTGAGCAGGCCATTTTTTGCGATTCGGCACTGCGTCGCTTTAACTGACAATTGCGCGGCTGTGCTACGTGGCTCCCAAACAAAATTGATGTCCTTTTTTTGCACAGAGCTTTCTTTTGGTGGTATTTGATCACCTCTGCGGTTTTTAATTTGTGTGCTATAAACAAAAATAGAGCGACAATTTTGAAAAAAAAGCAATATTTTTTACTTTTTGCTATAATTATCCCCAAAAAATATATAAAAAAACATTTTTTTCCTCAGTTTAGGCCGATACGTATTCTTCTACATATCTTTGGTAAAAAAAATCACGAACGTTTATTGATTGGTTTGCACAAAAGTTATAGTGTCTACAAAATAGGGGATAGTTTTATGGCATTTTTTAAAATAATTTTTTGTTTTACTAGTAATGGCGGCGATCGGCGATTTTTATCATGACTGCGACATTATGGCGGACACATCGGACAATTTTGACACATTTTTGGGACCATTGACATTAATACAGCGATCAATGCTATAAAATTGCATTTATTACTGTAAAAATGTCACTGGCAGTGAAGGGGGGGACCATTGGCATTAATACAGCGATCAATGCTATAAAATTGCATTGATTACTGTAAAAATGTCACTGACAGTGAAGGGGTTAACCACTAGGGGGTGGGGAAGGGGTTAAGTGTGTCCTAGGGCGTGATTCTAACTGTTTTGGGGATGGGCTAGCAGTGACATGACACTGATCGCTGCTCCCGATGAGAGGGAGCAGATGATCAGTGTCCTGTCACTAGGAAGAACGGGGAGATGCTGTGTTTACACTGGCATCTCCCTGTTCTTCAGCTCCGTGACACGATCGCGGGCACCCGACGGGAAATTCAAAGTGACGTACAGGTATGTTACTTTGCCCAGCGGTCATGAGAGGGTTTACCCGTTGGTGGCGCTATCGGTCTCTTGGATCGCAGTACCAGTGTCCACCAGCGGGTGTCTTCCAACACCTGGGTCCTGCAGTAAGAGGTCTCTCCTGCTGGTGGCACTGTTGCATCCCTGGGCCGTAGTGCCGGTGTCCACCAGCGGGTGCACTCCGGCAGTGGGGAGCAAACAGCACACACCGCGCTCAGCTGTGACATGAGTTCAATTACCACAGCCTTATAAATACCCAGCAAGCCCTCATAGGCTTGCCTTGGTATCTCTCCCTGCATTCTGACCTTGCTGCCTGTTATTTTGACCTTGAGCCTGCATCTGCCTTGTCCTGACCTGACCTGACCTGACCTGATCTGATCCAATCCCTATCCTGAGCCCTTCCTGGTCCTGTCCCTTCTGTTCCTGGTTACCTTGGATCCCTGCCCTGTATCCCATCCATCCATCCTCTCCCTGTCCTGTTTTGTTTCCCATCCTTGCCCATCTGCTGACCTCCCTGTGTATGACCTTGGCCTGGCTTGTTTATGATTCCGGTATCTCCATTTACTTGTATATATTGTTGTTTGTAGTGGGTTTGTTGTGTTGGTTTTGCACTGTTTATATTCCTTTTACTTGTCACTTATTTAATAAACACCATTATTTCACTTACATGTGTTTCTGGTCTCCTCTGTGCAGTCCACACGGTCTGGTCAATTAGATCCTCTGACAGTATACCAAGGCCATCCCTACCAGACGTGACTGCACTGAGGAGCCTTTTTGAAAATGTAGGCAGAAATAGTGATTTATCTTACCTCATTGGTAACTGAGAATAATTGTTACTGCCGTCTGGTATTGAAGGAGTGGACCAGGGATCAACTATTATGCCCCGTACACACGGTCGGATTTTCCGATGGACAATGTCCGATCGGAGCGTGTTGTCGGAAATTCCGACCGTGTGTGGGTGCCATCGGACATTTTCCATCGGATTTTCCGACACACAAAGTTGGACAGCAGGAGATAAAATTTTCCGACAACAAAATCCGATCGCGTCAATTCCGACCGTGTGTGGCCTGTTCCGACGCACAAAGTGCCACGCATGCTCAGAAGAAATTCCGACACGGGACAGCTCGTTCTGGTAAACGTAGCGTTCGTAATGGATACAGCACTTTCGTCACGCTGCAATGTTCAAAATGGTTTAATACAGCGCACTCTCTTCTTCTTTATAATGTGACAAGAATTAAGTAGTTTTGCTGCTCATATTCACACACACTTCTCACAAACTTATTTCGTTACTATTTATCGGGATTCCCTCAATATATTTTGATTTCTCACATCTGACAACAAAATTGTTATTTTTTTTGGACTTTAATGTAGATTCTTTTTTTGTGTTTCTCTTTTTTTTATTATTTTTTTTTGGTGATTTTGATTTGTATTCCCGAAAATGTTTGTGTGTTTTTTGTGACAAGTTCCCACAACACCACTAATATGTTGTTCTATTTAATCTGTAGGAAATTGTTTGGTGTTGTTGTCCCTTGTTAATTTCACATTTTATGTTTTTAGAAATGTACCTGAATCCTCACCAACAAACTGTCCTTTTTGGATGAAAACACACACAGGAGAGTAGAATTTACCCAAAAAATTTTTATTAAGGGCTCACAACTAAACAAAGAGGGAGGCAACGCTGGAGAAACTGCAGAAATTGGCGAAGCCTGGGACCCCCAGGGCAGACATCAATTATTTAAAAGCAAAATTGGTGGCCTGAGGAGTCCTTATCTTAGGGAGGGCAGTCTGGTCCAGAAGTCCCAGAGATCCGGAAAGCAGCAGATGACATCTATGTCCCCAGGCTGTGGTCATACGAGAGACTGCATCTTCTGTCAGACCAGACTGAACTCAGGGCAATCACTCTTTGGTCTTCTTTCCACGCTTCCTTCCAGGCTTTGGCTGTGGTGGTGGAGTTGTGGCAGCAGGAGGAGGAGGAGGATCGTCCCTCTCCATGACATCCGTCTTGGGTGTCAGTTCCCCACTCTCCCCCTTACGAAGCACTTTATAAAGCAGGTCCTCACAGAGCCTGCGTTAGCCCTCCTGCATGCCCTGCAATTTTGTGGCAGCCATGCAGGCAAAGGCCTCTTCAGGACTGGGGAAGGCTCGGAGGGACGCCGAAGCCTCCTGGATCAGCCTGTATGCTGAATCCTGCACGGGACTCGGAGTGGCCTTCCTGGCTCGTTTATATGGCAGGCGGAGGGGAGGGACCTGAGACTCAGTCAGGCTGCGACTGGTCCCAGGCTTCTCCTGACTGCCACTTAGCCCCGCCTCCTCCTGGCTGCCACTAATCCCCGCCTCCTCCTGACTGCCACATTCCACAGCCTCCTCCTGGCTGAGGTCTTCCTGTGTATGAAATAGGGACATAGTTTTAGTATTTTATTCATCAATCACACACAATTTTCACCTCCTGACTGCTGCAAATTGAATGTTAACAAATATAACAGACTATCCTTCTGAGCCCAGCATTTTTCATTCTTGTCCCAATTTTGGGTGCCCACTACTGTCTATTGATATGTAAAACACTTTTTTTAATCAGCAATTAGTGATCAATAATAACATCTAATAAACATCATTTATTTATTGCCCAGAAATCTGTAGAAGAATGCTATACCTGGCTCCAGCTGGGCTCCTCCACTTCTTCCTGGCTGGAAGGCCCAGGTTGGACATCAGAAGCCTCAGCTGGTATGGAAGGAAGCGTGGAAGGAAGAGTAGAGAGGGATTCCCTGACCTCAGTCTGGTCTGACAGAAATCGTAGTCTCTCATAGTGCCACAGCCTGGGGACATAAACGTCATCTGCTGCAGCTCCGGACCTCTGGGAATCTGTGACCTTCTTGCGCTCCCTAAGATAAGTGCTCCTCAGGTTACCAATTTTAGCTTTCAAATAAGGGATGGTTGCTGTGGGGACCACCGGCTTCACCAACTCCAGCAGTTTCTCCAGCACTGCCTGCCTCTTCTGTTTGTGGTTATAGTGGGGGTGTCTCACTTGCCACAGACAGGGCAGCTCCCTGTACTTGTCTATGAACAGGGGCAGGAAATTGTGGTCGTTGAACCCGTCCATTTTCTCTGCAAGACACAACACAAGACAAACCCTAATGTCAGGCCAAACTCCCCTAATCTTGTTACAATATAGGCTTCCATTTCGAAGCAGTATAGGCCCAAGTTTAGATCCTACCTTCGTTAGCACGATCGGCGTCTCCGATGCTCCTTCCTCCGCTCACAGATCGTACGTAAGACGCGCGCGTTACGATTTATACACACTGCGCATGCGTATAACTCCGCCCGCCCCTGCCGTTCTTTCTAGTCTATTCCCCGCCCCTTTTCATTCGGCGCAGTGGGGGAAGAGCACATGGCAGATAGACAGCAGGATCGTGCTAATTGTAGCAACGAGGAGGAGGAGGAGGAAAGGCTGGAGCCTGAAACATCCCGATCCAGAAGGAGATTAAAGGACTCAAATATGTCCTTTGGGGAGATGTTGGAAATGGTGGACATCCTGAAGAAGGCCGACTATGATGGAAAGTATGGGCCTTACCCCAACCACAATGTCCGAAAGGCCAAGATCATGGCGAAAGTGGTCAGGAGTCTGCACCGGAAATTCGGGGTACGACGATCGAAAGATCAGCTCAGGAAGCGGTGGTCAGACCTGAAATTACGAGAACATGAGCAGTACAGAAAGATCTGGAGAGTGCTGCAAAAAAGTAAGTAGTTGTGCTGTGTTCCTCTTCTTTGTGTTTATTACGTTCGTGCTGCTCCATGTGCTTTTAGGAACTGTTGTACAGTTTAAAATGGCAACTTTCATGTTCATGGGCACATTATTCGTTCGGATCACACATTTTTATTTCGGACGAAAAAATACCATTGTTTAGGCCATATGCATTTGGCCACCATTTTGACGCCCTATACTTGTCTTCAAAGAATTGGGGTGTGTAGATGGCTTTGTTACTAGAATGAAATGCAAACTAGATTGTGTGTAAGGAGAGGACACTGAGCAGCTGTTTTCACATCTGGACACTGGAGCACTAGTGTGGGACACAGGAACACCATTTTTATTAGGGGGCCACACAGGTGCTCCAGTGTATACTATAGGGGGGGGGGTCTCCATCTGTGAAGCTTTTACCAAACAGGTAAAGTATTGCAGCTTGACAAAGGACACTAAAAAAGCTACATCTTGGAACTCGGCTAAGATAGACAATTGTACCCCACTTCCAAGCAATGTTTCATCTTTATAGTTCTGACATTAAATATCTGTGTGCTAATTATACCATTTTTGTTTTACATAGGGGAGAAAAGACTCGGAGGACACCCCTCATCCGAGGAGACCAGAGACCCCCCACCTCTGGAAGAAGGGGAAATACCAACACAAGATGAGCAGGAGGAAGAAGACGTGGTGGAACTAGTCACCACAACAGGTGAGTGTCTGCAACCACAGGCTCAGATAAGAGATGGATTGCGGCATTTTTTGGAAACCTAATTTATTTTGGGGTTCCTCTCTTTTTAGGTGATCGTGAGGTTGTGGATCCAGATCCTTTCACATCCGAAAGTGCCCAGATCCTGATCGGGGAGATCATGGGGTGTAATTTACAATTGGAAATCATCAAGCAAAACATCAATGATGTTATTCCAAAATATAAAAACATCATTGATGTTTTGGGGCGAGTTTAAAACCGCTCCAAATCACTTTCTTCTTTTGTGTGCTACAATGTGCGAAATGTTTTTGTGATTTTTCCCAAAGCCAAATTTGGAGGATGCACACAGTGTGCCAACATGTGCTATCTGCCATCACGGGAGATCAATGGACGCGTTTTGGGGGTGCAACCCCTTCCTCAATAATAAAGTAGCGGTGAGGAAGGGCTTTCTCCCCCAAAACACATCCCTTGATCCCCCGTGAAGGCAGATAGCACATGTTGACATTGTGAAATTTGTGTGCATCTTCCAAATTTGGCTTTTTCAGGGGTGATTTCACCCCATCTGAACGCTATATCAAACACAGTTCCTAAATACTCATGTCTGATATTGCCTTCAGGTTCTACCAAATGTGAACTTTGTAAGATCAAGATTTGTGTCTTTCTTGTGGGTTTTACACATGCCTGTTTTCTATAAAATGCACATTTTGATTTTGGATAATGACACCACAAAAATTGGTAGACAACAAACATGTCGGTTTGTCAGAAAAGCCTTTGGGAAATGCACATGTGATTGTGCAGGTATTAAAAAGATTGTTCATCAAGAATGTGTGGATTATTGTCTCAACGCTACAACACTTTTGGGGTGATGTAATTGTTGTTTTATGAGAAAATGGGTGTTATTTCCTAAGGGGAAATCCATTTTGCACTACAAGTGCAGGTTCAGTGCAGTTGCAAGTGCACTTGTAGTGAAAAGTGTCTTAGCATTTAGTAAATAACAGCCAACAGTGCTTTGTAAGGTTACACAATCACGACATTTTCGGGACTCCACACATTTCTGTTAGGGTCAGCTCAAACAAACACAAGCAGTAAATGTCCACAAAGAAGAGCCTGGGGGGAGATGCCTGTCGAGAACTTGAGGTCCTGCAGGCTTCTCCCTGTGGCCAAATACCGCAAGGTAGCGACCAACCTCTGCTCCGGAGTGATGGCTTGCCTCATGCAGGTATCCTGCCTGCTAATATAGGGGGTCAGCGAAGCCAACAAACGGTGAAATACGGGGTCAGTCATCCTGAGAAAATTCCTGAAATCACCAGGATTATTCTCACGGATCTCACGGAGCAAAGGCATATGACAGAACTGGTCACGCTGAAGCAACCAATTCTTGGTCCATGAACTCCTCCCCACCCTGTTCATGGACTGGACTTGTGTCAAGGTCAGGACCCCAACACCAAGCCCCCGCACAGCACGAACTGTACGAGGAGTACGCATACGAAACATGGCTAGAAAACGGTCGGCTGCTCAGAACGAAGTAACAGAACGCACTGAAGAACAGCAAGGCCTGTGAAGAGCGACCTGAAAAACAGTAACGAACGAACAAGAATACAATGACTCCTTAAAGTCACGCGGAACTTGCTTGCACGCACTGAAGAGCAGATACAAACCCACAAGCACAAACTGAACGGCAGAAAACGATCTGAAAGCCACGAGTCTGAAAAAGCGCGAATCGTCTCTCACCAAACTTTTACTAACACGAGATTAGCAAAAGGAGCCCAAAGGGTGCTGCGCTTGGTTCTGAACTGGCCTTTTCTAGTCTCGTCGTACGTGCTTGACGTCACCGCGTTGTTGTCGATCGGAAATTCCGACAACTTTGTGCGACCGTGTGTAGGCAAAACAAGTTTGAGCCAACATCCGTCGGAAAAAATCCTAGGATTTTGTTGTCGGAATGTCCGAACAAAGTCCGACCGTGTGTACGGGGCATTAGAGTGTACCCGTCTGGCCCATTCTCTGGTGGATGAGGGCGGTATGCTATTTGAAAATGTTCAGCCTCTGATCCAGCTGTGTGCAGAGCTAGCCTTGTCCAGTACTCCAGAGGGCAGGGATGATTTTTCTCCCCCCTTCAGTTTTGATCAGGTTGAGTCTCTGGTGTGGTTATTAGAGGATGACCCAGCCTTTTTCATGGAACGTTATGCCTCTTGTTCACAGCAGGTGTTGTCTGATTGCATCCATTCAGTGCAATCGCTGGTTAGTCAAGCTGTGTGTGAATCAATGTTTGTTCATCCTGTGCTACAGGCACGGTCAGATCTCCTTAATTTAGCCAAGCCACAACAACCCAGCCCTGCCATTTATCACCTGCCTTCCCAAGAATCTATTCCCCTATCGCTCATGGCAACCTCAGCTACAGCCCATTATACACAGCTTTCCACCAAGTATTATTACCCAGTCTCCACTCACTGCACCTATCCTGCCCTCATTCCACCTGTCTCTTCTCCTCCACCTGTAACAGTCCCACAAAACGCTTCTCTAGCTACAGTTCCTTGGTCTTCCTTCGATCCAGCTACTTTCTTTTCTTACAACCCTGCACCTACATACAAAACTGCATGGGCTAAACCAAAAAAGAAACAAAAATTCTTCCCGACCCACACCATCTTGCCAGTAACCCAACCTGCTCCTGCTACCCAGCCTGATGTCCCGACGCCTGCCTCCCAGCTTGATGTCTTTGCCTCACAGTCTGATGTGCCCGCGGTCCAGTCTGTCCTGATGTCTGCCTTCCAGCCCAAAGTCTCGGTGCCTGCTTTCCAGTCTGATGCACCTGCTATCCAGTCTGATATGCCTGCCTTCCAGCCGGATGTCCCGATGTCTGCCTTCCAGCCGGATGTCCCGATGCCTGCCTTCCAGCCGGATGTCCCGATGCCTGCCTTCCAGCCGGATGTCCCGATGCCTGCCTTCCAGCCGGATGTCCCGATGCCTGCCTTCCAGCCGGATGTCCCGATGCCTGCCTTCCAGCCGGATGTCCCGCTGCCTGCCTTCCAGCCGGATGTCCCGATGCCTGCCGTCCAGCCGGATGTCCCGATGCCTGCCGTCCAGCCAGATGTCCCGATGCCTGCCTTCCAGCCGGATGTCCCGATGCCTGCCTTCCAGCCGGATGTCCCGATGCCTGCCTTCCAGCCGGATGTCCCGATGCCTGCCGTCCAGCCGGATGTCCCGATGCCTGCCGTCCAGCCGGATGTCCCGATGCCTGCCGTCCAGCCAGATGTCCCGATGCCTGCCGTCCAGCCGGATGTCCTGATGCCTGCCGTCCAGCCGGATGTCCCGATGCCTGCCGTCCAGCCGGATGTCCCGATGCCTGCCTTCCAGTCTGATGTGCCAGCTTCCCAGTCTGATGTGCCAGCTTCCCAGTCTGATGTGCCAGCTTCCCAGTCTGATATGCCAGCTTCCCAGTTTGATGTGCCAGCTTCCCAGTTTGATGTGCCAGCCTCCCAGCCCGATGTCTTGAAGCTTGCCTTCCAGCCTGAAGTCCCGGTGCCTGCTTTTCAGTCTGTGCCCGCTTCCCAGTCTGATGTCTTCATGCCTGCCTCCCAGCCTGATGTCTCGAAGCTTGCCTTTCAGCCTGATGTCTTGGTTTCTGCATCTCCACCTGATGTCTCGATGCCTACCTTCCAGTCTGATGTGCCAGCTTCCCAGCCTGATGTGCCAGCTTCCCAGTCTGATGTCTCGATGCCTGCCTACCAGCCTGATGTGACAGCCACCCTGCCTGATGTTTCAGTGCCTGCCATCCAGCCTGACATTCCAGTGCCTGCCACCCAGCCTGACGTTCCAGTGCCTGCCACCCAGCCTGACGTTCCAGTGCCTGACACCCAGCCTGACGTTCCAGTGCCTCCCACCCAGCTTGACGATCCAGTGCCTGCCACCCAGCCTGACGATCCAGTGCCTGCCACCCAGCCTGACGATCCAGTGCCTGCCACCCAGCCTGACGATCCAGTGCCTGCCACCCAGCCTGACGATCCAGTGCCTGCCACCCAGCCTGACGATCCAGTGCCTGCCACCCAGCCTGACGATCCAGTGCCTGCCACCCAGCCTGACGATCCAGTGCCTGCCACCCAGCCTGACGATCCAGTGCCTGCCACCCAGTCTGACGATCAAGTGCCTGCTACCCCGTCTGACGCTTCAGTGACTACAGTCCAGTCCGATGTACCTATTGTCCAGCCTGGTATGCCAGCACCTGCCGTTCTACCCGATGTGCCAGCGCCTGTCTTTGCTGTCCAGCCTGAAGCTCCAGCACCTGCTGCCCGGTCTGATGTTTCGGTACCCACTTTCTGGTCTGATGTGCCCATCCTCCAGCTTGATATCCTGGTACCTGTCTTCCAGCCTGATGTCGTGATGTTGGTATCTCAGCCTGAGGTTTCGGTGCCCGTGTCTCAGCCTGAAGTTTCGGTGCCCGTGTTTCAGCCTGGAGTTTCGGTGCCCGTGTCTCAGCTTGCTGAATCGGTGCCCGTTACCCAGTCTGTTGAATCGGTGCCCGTTACCCGGTCTGCTGATCCGGTGCCCGTTACCCAGTCTGCTAAACCGAAGTCCGTCACTTTGCCTGCCAAGACAGTACCCGTTATCCGGTTTGCCGAACCAGTGCCCGGTGTCCAGCTCGCTGAGTCGGGCCCTATTACCCAGCCCACTGGGCCGGGGTCCGTTACCCAGCTTGCTGAACCGGTGCCTGTAATCCGGCCTGCCCTTACGGTACTCGCTGTTCGGCCTAATGCTCCAGAGACTGCTGCCCAGCTCGATGACCCGGAGCCTGCTTCCCAGCTCGATGACCCGGAGCCTGCTTCCCAGCTCGATGACCCGGAGCCTGCTTCCCAGCTCGATGGTCCGGAGCCTGCTTGCCAGCTCGATGACCCGGAGCCCGCTGCCCAGCTTGGTGTTTTCCTGCCTGCTGTCATCTCGGATGTGCCCGCTGTCACCTCGGATGTGCCCGCTGTCTTCTCGGATGTGCCCACTGTCTTCTCGGATGTGCCCGCTGTCTTCTCGGATGTGCCCGCTGTCTTCTCAGACATACCCACTGTCCAGTTTGATGTACCTGATGCCCGGCCTGATGTGCCCTCATCTGTTCAATTGGAGGCCATGAACTTTGGACAATCGCACCTTGTTGGAGCGTCCGGAGGCCGCTCCTTTAGGGGGGGGGGTACTGTCATGAGAGGGTTTACCCGTTGGTGGCACTATCGGTCTCTTGGATCGCAGTACCAGTGTCCACCAGCGGGTGTCTTCCAACACCTGGGTCCTGCAGTAAGAGGTCTCTCCTGCTGGTGGCACTGTTGCATCCCTGGGCCATAGTACCGGTGTCCACCAGCGGGTGCACTCCGGCAGTGGGGAGCAAACAGCACACACTGCGCTCAGCTGTGACATGAGTTCAATTACCACAGCCTTATAAATACCCAGCAAGCCCTCATAAGCTTGCCTTGGTATCTCTCTCCCTGCATTCTGACCTTGCTGCCTGTTATTTTGACCTTGAGCCTGCATCTGCCTTGTCCTGACCTGACCTGATCTGATCCAATCCCTATCCTGAGCCCTTCCTGGTCCTGTCCCTTCTGTTCCTGGTTACCTTGGATCCCTGCCCTGTATCCCATCCATCCATCCTCTCCCTGTCCTGTTTTGTTTCCCATCCTTGCCCATCTGCTGACCTCCCTGTGTATGACCTTGGTCTGGCTTGTTTACGATTCCGGTATCTCCATTTACTTGTATATATTGTTGTTTGTAGTGGGTTTGTTGTGTTGGTTTTGCACTGTTTATATTCCTTTTACTTGTCACTTATTTAATAAACACCATTATTTCACTTACATGTGTTTCTGGTCTCCTCTGTGCAGTCCACACGGTCTGGTCAATTAGATCCTCTGACACCAGCCGTGCCATTCTGCCAATGTATATCTACAGGAGGTTGTTCGGCAAGCCATTAATGTAAAATAAACCTCTCAAAAGCTTCTTCCCCCCAGGCCCCCTTTAAACATTTACTTGAGCACGATCTTGATCCAGTGCTGCGCTCTTCTGAAGCAGCTCTTCTCTGCTCTCTCTCTTCTCAAAGGAGACTCAGCAGCAGCACCCATTGGCTCCTGCTTCTGTCAGTCAAAGCCTATGAGAAGGGAGTGGAGGCAGGGCCAAGCTATATACGAGTGCCCCAGTAGCCAGTGGCTTGCTAAGGGGGTACTCAGAAAAGAGGAGGATCCATGAGTGCCAGCAGGGGAGCCCAGAAGACAAGGTATTGTCTTGCACAGAGCAGGTAAGTCTAACATGTTTGTTATTTTGAAAAAATCCTTTCCTGACAGACTCCATGGCAGCCAACGTGTGGGGTTTAGTCCCGCCTCTACTACCCTATAGGACACTACTCCCATAAATCTTTGCTCCTCACCAGCAGACATGTTCTTTTTTTGTCCTCCTCCAAAGGACCTAAATGGTCTTTCTACCCGAAGATTATTTTCTCCCCTGCGATCAGATCTGGCGAGCGATCCCTATGGAACAGGAATCGCAGTATTCCAATAAGCCCTAGCTACTAGCAGGGTATGGAAGGGGCATATGGAAGAGGCGCTGATGATGGTGTAGTCCTAGCCACTGGCGGGCAAACCGCGCATTGGTCATACAGCCTAGCTACTAGCGGGTGGCCCTTGTTGCCCAGAAATAGTCCGGTCTGTGTTGTTTTACCTTTGGCCTGGTCTCGATCGCAGCAGGAGTGGTGAGTTTGTTCCGTTTTTTCTAAATGGCAGCAGTTTTCGTTAAATCCTTCCCCTGTTTATGTCTGCTCTAGTTGTTTATTTTCTGTGTCTTCCCCCCCCCCCGCACTGTCGGGTACAGTGTAGCTGGCAGGCATGGCGGCTGGTTCCCTCTGCGTTCCAGCCGCCGTTCACTTCCTGGTTTCGTTTTCGCGGCCGTTCTGCGCATGCGCGGGTCCAGCGCGAGAACGAGGCTTGGTTCGCGCACGCGCATAGCGGTAACTGCGCGTGCGCACTAGTGAAAAGATGGACGCGGCGGTGACGTCACAGGGGCGCCAGTTTTAAATTGGAAAAAATAGTCTGCAGGCTTGGGAATGCTTGCAGACTGTTAGCAGTGTCTTCCCCTGGCTCTGAATCTTTCGTGTCAGGTGAGGGGGCTTCTAGGGGACAGGTTTAATAGCCTGTCCTTTACTACATCTCTATTTTTAACTGGTTGCTTGTCTTTCAGCCCTGATGGATCCTTCCAGGAGCATGGACACTTCACCGCCTGCTTGTGGCCAGCCCCCTCCCAACAGGTACTTGGTAGGGGGTCCTGCCTGGGTGTTGCGGGGGGGGGGGTTATGGAGCATCAGTTATCTTTTGTCTCCATTAACACAGATGTGCCTTGTATTTTTTCTTGTCAGCCCTTCTAGGTCTACTCAGCAACGTAGTTCGCACAGAAGTGGTTCCTCTAAATCGAATCACCGGCATTCCTCTTCCAGATCTGGACATCACGGTTCCTCCTCGAAATCGAGACACCGTAGCCGGGAACCATCTCGCCCTTCCAAGTCTCACTCCAGTCATGCAGCCGAAGGAGCCTGCTGGGGGTGTAGGGCAAAGGTTCCTATAGGCAAATCCTTCTGTGATACCTGCTACGCAAAAGCAACAGGTGAAAGAGGTGGATCGGATCAGCAACTCAAGTCTCTGGTGGAAAAGATTGTTAAAGAGAATCTAAAAGAGATAGGGTCCAGCCAACCCCATGTTTCTCCTACAGAGCCTCCATGCCCACCAGTGAGGGATACTCAGGCTCAGGACACTTGTGAGTCCTCTTTACCCAGTCATCTGTCTGCTGTCTCCTTGGATAGTGATTCTGAGGGAGAAGACCCTTATACTGGATTTGGCTTTGACTTACTTCCTCCTCTGATTAAAGCCATAAAGGAAACGTTAAACTGGGAAGAGCCAGTGACGGCCCCTGCAAAACAGAGGAAATACTTCAAGCAGCTGAAGAAGGAACGTGTCAACTTCCCTTTTTTCTCTGAATTAGGTGAAGTTATCACGGATGAGTGGGGAAAGGTAGAGAAGAAGAACTCCCTTCTCTCTAAAATACAAAGGCTTTATCCCTTCAAGGAAGAGGAAGTTAAGCAATTGGAGTCTGCTCCTCTAGTGGATGCGGCTGTGATGAGGTTGGTCAGGCATGTGACCCTTCCTCTGGAAGACACGGTCTCGTTCAGAGACGCCTTGGATAGACGGATAGACTCTGATTTGAAGTGGGTCTATCTCACAGCAGGTATGGCATGTAAACCAGCCTTGGCTCTGGCCTCCATGTCTAGGGCTATGGAGATTTGGTCAGACAACGTGGATGAGACACTTAGAGGTGTCTCGGAGGAAGTGACCAAGAGTTCACCCATCCAGGAATTGAGGTTAGCTTCAGCCTTTCTGGGGGAGGCCTCAATTGACATTATCCGCCTGGTGGCTCGAGTTATGTTGTCTGCAGTCACCGCCAAGCGTGCCCTTTGGCTTCATCCTTGGCTGGCAGACCCAGCATCAAAACAGGTTTTATTGCCCTATTCCCTTCGATGGGTCCTCTCTTTTTGGCAATAAATTGGATAGTGCCATAACCCGTGCCACCGGAGGTAAGTCGGGGTTCCTCCCTCAGGACAGGCAATTGCAAGGCCAAAGAAGATCGTTTCCAAGGAAACAGAACCAGGATCGTGCTAGGGAAGCACGTGGTTACAGGCCGGGCCGTGAGTTCTCCAGATCTTGGAAGGCTAGACAGTCATCTTTCAAGAAAACTGCTAAGAGTGGTATGATGAGTGAGAAGGAACCGACCAAGTCTTATTGAGATGGGGCCCGCCCAGGCAGGCCAAGTGGGGGCTCACCTTCTCCGCTTTTGGCATGTTTGGGCGGCCTCGATCCAGGACTTTTGGACCGTCAGAACGATCTCCTCGGGTCACACCTGGACTTTCAGCAGTGCTCCCAGGCTCAGGTGTATTCCCACATCTCTTCCAGCCACAGAAGAAAAAAGACAAATCCTTTCAGCTTACGTGAAATCTTTATTAGATCAAGGCGCGGCCATTCCTGTCCCAGACGACCAATGTGGCATGGGGATGTATTCCCCTCTCTTCATGGTCCAGAAAAAGAATGGTGCATGGCGACCCGTCATAGATCTGACGCACCTGAACCGTTTCATCAAAAGAGAAAGGTTCAAAATGGAAACCCTGTCCACAATTCAACAGTCAGTCCAACCAGGAGACTGACTCGTCTCTATAGACCTCAAGGACGCTTATTTTCACGTTCCAGTGGCAGTAGATTTTCAACTCTTTCTCCGTTTTTCCATAGGCCAACTACATTTACAATTCACATGCCTTCCCTTCAGTCTGTCCACCTCTCCACGAGTCTTCTCAAAGGTCTTGTTGGCTGTTGTGGCTCTACTGAGAACCAGAGGGATCTGTCTTCATCACTACCTGGACCATCTCCTCCTATTGGCTCAAGACAGAGATTGTCTCCTGAAACACAGAGATCAAGTCATCTCAACTCTCCGGGAATTTGGATGGCTCCTGAACCTGGAGAAGAGCCAGTTGGAGCCTTCTCAGTCTCTGGTGTTCCTCGGAGCCCTCTTCAATACAGCGAGAGGCACAATTTCCTTACCCGAGGAGAAGGTTACAATAGTTCGGGACAGGATTCGCCTGGCTCTCTCCTCTTCTCATCTCTGTGCCCTCCAGTGTCTGAGGATCATAGGCACCATGGTGTCCACAATACCAATGGTAAAATGGGCTCAGTGGAGGATGCGTCCTTTCCAGAAGGGTTTTCTTCTTCAATGGTCAGGCGACAAAAATCAGCGCATTTACATCTCTCAGACCATGAGGGGTTCCCTCCTCTGGTGGCTTCAAAGAGAAAATCTACGCAGGTGTCACTCCATCCTTCCCATCACTTGGACCACAGTGACATCAGATGCCAACGGAAGTGGCTCAAGGCTCCTGGGATTTCCCAGCTCGGAGATTGGTGTCAAATATCCTAGAGTTACGTGCAGCCTTCCAGGCACTGTTGGCATTTCGCCACCTGATAGCAGGGGCATCTGTATTACTCAGACTGGACAATACAACGGCAGTAGCCTACATAAGGAAACAAGGGGGTACCAAAAGCCTGTCTCTGCTACAAGAGGTGGAACCAATAATGATCTGGGCACAGAAGAATCTGGTCAAGTTAACGGCAACATATGTTCCGGGGATTCTCAATGTCCAAGCGGATTTTCTCTCACGAGTCCACTTGGACAACAACAAGTGGTCTCTCCATGAGGATGTGTTCAAATGGATCCTAACATTGGGGATCTCTCCAGAAGTCGATCTCTTCGCCTCCCTGTGCAACAAGAAGCTAGCGAGGTACTACGCAAGGTTCCGGGATCCACAAGCCTACGGGATAGACGCACTGACAGAACGTTGGTGGTTTCACAGAGCATATGCCTGCCTTCCGACACCTTTTATCTTCCAGTTCCTGCGGAGGCTCAGGTGGGAGGAAGTGGAGATAATAGCCATAATTCCTTACTGGCCTAACAGGCCTTGGTTTCCTCTCCTATCACACAGCTTCCGAGAACCAGTTCCTCTTCCGACCAGATTGGATCTACTCTCCCAAGGCACGATTCTTCACCCGTGCCCAGCTCACCTACAGTTGAGGGCTTGGTTCTTGAGAGGGGAAGGTTGGAAGCACTAGGTTGCCCCAAGGAGGTTATTCCTACACTTCTGAGTGCAAGAAGACAAAGCACTAACAGAGTATATGAGCGAATTTGGACAAAATTCTCGACCCATATGTCGTCTAGGGCTAAGTCATGTGGCACACCTGCAGTTCAGGACATCTTGAGTTTCCTGCAATCAGGCCTGGATTTGCCCTTATCCGTCAGTTCACTGCGTGTACAGGTCTCAGCGATCTCAGCCTTTACTGGGGTGTCGTGGGCCAGACATACCCTTATTCAACAATTTTTCAAGGGAGAAATTAGATTGAGGCCTCAAAGGAAGCCCAGATTCCCCAAATGGGATCTTCCTCTAGTTCTTGAGTTCTTCTCACAACTCGATAAACCACTGTCTGTCAGAGAACTTACTATCAAAACTGCATTTTTGACTGCTATCATCCGAAATCCAGGCTTTAGGATCAAAAGAACCTTTCTTAACCTTTTTTCGGGACAGAGTGGTTCTAATTCCGATGCTAGGGGCAAACCCTAAGGTCACCTCAATCTTTCATGAGAACCAAGAGATCTCACTTCCTACCTTTAGATCTGCCGGAAATCTGGAAATACATCCACTCGATGTTGGTATCTCCTTAAAACAATATCTAGAAGTAACGGCTCCTTTCCGTCAGTTGGATTATCTTTTTGTCTCGTTCTATGGGAAGAACAAGGGGCTCCGAGCCTCAGTCAGATCCATTGCTGCTTGGGTTGTACAGGCAATTCGATGGGCTTATAGAGAGAAGGGCTTGGCTCCTCCTGAGGCGGTAACAGCACATTTGATGAGAGGCATGGTGAGTATTTTGCAGCTCTCATTTGTTTTAGAAAATAAAGAAAGACAAGAAAAAACTTTTTTTTTTTCTTTTTTCAATTTTCAAAACTTTGTGACAAAAAGTGAGGTCTGCAAAATACTCACTATACCTCTCAGCAAATAGCTTGGGGTGTCTACTTTCCAAAATGGGGTCATTTGGGGGGGGTTTGTGCCACCTGGGCATTCCATGGCCTCCGAAACTGTGATAGGCAGTGAAGAGTGAAATCAAAAATGTACGCCCTTAGAAAGCCTGAAGGCGGTGCTTGGTTTTCGGAGTCCCGTACGAGGCTAGGCTCCAAAAAAGTCTCACACATGTGGTATTCCCATACTCAGGAGAAGCAACAAAATGTATTTTGGGGTGTAATTTCACATATTCCCATGGCATGTTTGAGCAATATATCATTTAGTGACAACTTTGTGCAAAAAGAAAAAAAAAATTTGTCTCTTTCCCGCAACTTGTGTCACGATAAAATATTCCATGGACTCGACATGCCTCTCAGCAAATAGCTTGGGGTGTCTACTTTCCAAAATGGGGTCATTTGGGGGGGGGGGTTTTGAAGTGTCCTGGCATTTTATGCAAAACATTTAGAAGCTTATGTCACACATCACCCACTCTTCTAACCACTTGAAGACAAAGCCCTTTCTGACACTTTTTGTTTACATTAAAAAATTTTTTTTTTTGCAAGAAATTTACTTTGAACCCCCAAACATTATATATTTTTTTTAAAGCAAATGCCCTACAGATTAAAATGGTGGGTAATTCATTTTTTTTTCACACAGTATTTGCGCAGCGATTTTTCAAACGCATTTTTTGGGGAAAAGACACACTTTTTTAAATTTTAATGCACTAAAACACACTAAATTGCCCAAATGTTTGATGAAGTAAAAAAGATTATCTTAGGCCGAGTACATGGATACCAAACATGACATGCTTTAAAATTGCGCACAAACGTACAGTGGCAACAAAATAAATACATTTTTAAAAGCCTTTAAAAGCCTTTACAGGTTACCACTTAAGATTTACAGAGGAGGTCTACTGCTAAAATTACTGCCCTCGATCTGACCTTCACGGTGATACCTCACATGCATGGTGCAATTGCTGTTAACATTTGACGCCAGACCGACGCTTGCGTTCGCCTTAGTGCGAGAATAGGGGGGGGACAGGGGTGCTTTTTTTTTTTTTTTTTATTATTGTTTTGCTTTGTCTTGTTTTGTTTTGCTTGTTTTGTTTATCTTATTTTTAAACTGTTCCTTTCATTTTTTTTTAAAATCATTTTTATTGTTATCTCAGGGAATGGAAATATCCCCTATGATAGCAATAGGTAATGACAGGTACACTTTTTTGAAAAAATTGGGGTCTATTAGATCCTAGATTTCTCCTCTGCCCTCAAAGCATCTGACCACACTAAGATCGGTGTGATAAAATGCTTCCCCAATTTCCCAATGGCGCTGTTTACATCCGGCGAAATCTAAGTCATAAAATGCTCGTAGCTTCCGGTTTCTTAGGCCATAGAGATGTTTGGAGCCACTCTGGTCTCGGATCAGCTCTATGGTCAGCTGGCTGAATCACCGGCTGCATTCTCAGGTTCCCTGTTGAGACAGGAGAGCCAGAGAAAAACACGAAAGACGGTAGGGGAGGGGGGGCATTCCCTCCCACTGCTTGTAAAAGCAGTCTAGAGGCTAATTAGCCGACAGGATTGCTTTTACATGAAAGCCGACCGCTGGCTGAAAAGAATGATACCAAGATGATACCTAAACCTGCAGGCATCAATCTGGTATAACCACTCAAAGTCGTGAATGGCGTACCTGAAGACAAAGAAATGGTTAACAATAAAGCACAGTAAACGGTAAAGTATAAAAAATTGCATACCTGAAAAGCAAACATGATAAAACATAATAACAATAAAACATTGCAGAATAGAATACAGTAAAAAAGAGCAGAACAATAGAGAGAGAATAGAGAGAGAGAGAACAATAAAACGACAACTATTTTTTTTTATTTTATATTTTTGTTTGTGTTTTTTTTTTTTTTTTACACTTTTTTTTGTAACTAACTCTTATAACTGTAACCGGTTCCAGGTTCGGGTCTCTCAAAATGCGATGGCATCTTGGGAGACCCTGTGAAAGTTTGCCTAGTCTGTGCAATGCTGTACCCTACGCTAATACTCAACTAGTGAATGGTAGCGTTCAAAACATTCACCAATGCAAAGACCAGGATTGTCAGGACAGGAGGGAAAATAATAGCGGGTGTCACGCCTATATCCGCGCTTGCTGCAGACACAACATCTTTTTTGGGGGGGTTCGTTGGGTAGGGGTACTCGGGAGGACATAAAAATGCCTCTCATGCAGCCGACTGCATTTGGTTGGGGATGTGAATGGGGGAAGTACGGGTGCTGCAGAAGCGGTGGGTTCCCAATTAGGATTGGCGAATGCAGCAGGAAGGGCATTATGGGCACGACGGGCCTGTTTGTCTTCTTCTTGGTGGCAGCGGGACACTACTTGTGCTTGCCCCCTCACCAGCTTGAACTGCACTTATGGGACTCGCCACGTCACCAAGTGTTACTGCAGTGCTGGTTTGACTACGACCGGGGTGTACTAGGCCGCTGGTGCTTGCCAGTTCACCAAAACGCTACCAAAAAAAAACTGTTAGCGATCGCAGGGATCAGGCCTGACTCTGCGAACGCTGCAGTTATGCGTTTAGTGTTTTGTAAGTCACAGTGATCGATCGATACTGCACTTGGGTGGGCTGGGCTGGGCCGGGCGGAGGGGCAAAACGCAGGTGCTAGCAGGTATCTGGGCTGATCCCGCTAACGCTGCGTTTTTGGGAACCCTAAACTGCTGGGGATGCTAGTATATATCTGATCGGATCAGATATTGATCCGTTCAGATACCATACCACTAAGGGAGGTGTACGGTGCGTGCGTGGGTGTTAGCGGTACTGGCGCTAACCTGACGCTGCTTGGAGCTAGTGTTTGCCAGTTCACCAAAACGCTACCAAAAAAACTGTTAGCGATCACAGGGATCATGTCTGACTCTGCGAACGCTGCAGTTATGCGTTTAGTGTTTTGTAAGTGACAGTGATCGATCGATACTGCACTTGGGTGGGCTGGGCTGGGCCGGGCGGAGGGGCAAAATGCAGGTGCTAGCAGGTATCTGGGCTGATCCCGCTAACACTGTGTTTTTGGGAACCCTAAACTGCTGGGGACGCTAGTATAAATCTGATCGCATCAGATATTGATCCGTTCAGATACTATACCACTAAGGGAGGTGTACGGTGCGTGCGTGGGTGTTAGCGGTACTGGCGCTAACCTGACGCTGCTTGGGGCGACGCATATCACCGCGATCAGGGGGCTAAACCTTTATTCGGTAATAAACGGCGGGTGCCCTGACACTATAAAAAATAAACAAACAAACCAGCGTCACCCGTAACGTTTATACGGTGATCAGTGGTGAAAGGGTTAACTAGGGGGCAATCAAGGGGTTAAAACATTTATTAGATAGTATATGGGGGTCCCTGTCGCTATAAAACGCTGACGGCGAACCTAAATATTTAGCTCCCTAACTAGCGTCACCAGTGACACTAATACAGCGATCAGAAAAATGATCGCTTAGCGACACTGGCGATGGGGGGTGATCAAGGGGTTAAAACTTTATTAGGGGGGGTTAGGGGGGTATCCTAGACCTAAAGGGGGCTAACAGTAACTGCCCTACTACAGTAACTGTCACAAACTGACACCATGCAGTAATCAGGAAAAAAAAAACTGCTTGGTGTCAGTGTAACGGGGGGGGGGGGGGGGGTGATTTGGGGGTGATCGGGGGGCGATCGGGGGGGATCGGGGGTGTATTGTGTGCCTGGCATGTTCTACTGAGTGTGTTTGTGTTTTACACTCACAGTGATGTCTTCTCTCCTCGGCGCCGGAACGGAAAATACAGAGCCGAGGAGAGATGACATCATTACCTTTGCTGCTGTTTAGCATACAGCAGCAAAGGAAGATTCTCATTGGCTGGGAGCAATCGCGAGGGGGGCCACGAACAGATGGTCTCCCCCTCACCTCTCATCGCTCCCAGTCACAAGCTGACCGCCTCGGACACCGGGGGGGGCGTCCGATCGGACCCCCCGCCTGCGGGAGGCAGATCATGTATGGGTACGTGACTCTGCCTACCCGTGCCATTCTGCCGACGTACATCGGCGTGAGGCGGTCGGCAAGTGGTTAACATGTTTGTTACTTTATTAAAACATTGTAAACAATATTTTCAAATCTTGTGACGTGGCAATGGTGCACTACATCCCACGTGAAGAATTAAAAATGTGGCGCTATCCCAAACACAATATTTGTTGTACCACTATTTACAGTGAAAATCCTAATCTAGTAAACACATTTTTACGGGTGTATATTGAAAAAAATGAAAAATGAGAACTGAAAAAAATGAACCAAAAGAAATAAAACACCAAATAAATACAATACCTACAGTGACACAGTGCTGACACTACTAAAAAATCATATGTGTCAATCCTTATACAATCAATAAGTGTATAACAACATTAAAACAAAAAGTGCAATGTACATATTAAACATTGACTAAGTAACTAATATACAATAGATATAGTCTGTGAAAAATGCACACATATGTGTAAAAAGTCCGTGATAGTGATTCAATGAATATCAACTGTGCCACAGCAAGTCCTTAATGTTCCTGAAGTTTAATTGAACCTTCCACCACACCTATGTGTTCAGTGCTCCCTCTCCCAATAGACAGTCTCTCACCAGCTCTCTATGCCTCCACTTTCGTATGAGGCTATCAAGCATAGGAGTTTCCAGGCTACCAGTAGGGGTTAAGTGTATTCCATCCAGAGATTCGTTCCATATGCAAATGAAAAAGAACTCCCAATAGTGTGATAACGTAAAACTTTTAATATCGCACACTTCAAATTACACTTCAAAAGATCCACTCACATTGTGTAAACACTATAAAAGCACAGCAAAAATCCACGGCAATCTGTACACTGTAATACCAACACAGCAACCTGGATAAGCCTTCCTAGGGGGTATGCGGTCACGGCGGACCCTGCCACAGCTGACGTGTATGGAGTCTATCTCAACCTCTCCTCGCCCGCTCGTCCAATGGACCCACCGTCTCCCCTGACAGGCGAACCACAGAGCTTGCTTCCTTCTGTCACTAAGTATGTGGTGTTTAACCTTCGCTCGGCCACGCCCCCGACATGTCTCGCTACACCTGTAGCTTAATCATGGGATAGGCCGCTCAAAGCATCAATCTCCCTTTATACCTCCTCTCCTCTCTACTCAGCTAGTGAAATCACAGTGCGCGTGTGCATCCTGTGTATCCCGCGGCTGCCGGTCCGTGATACATGCTTTATTTATGTGGCGGTATCAGACTATCGGCATCCCTCTGCTTAATCACCATTATTTATGGCAATCTCACAGAGCGGTTGATCATCTACTAACATTATGACATCCTGACATGTTTCTCAAAACACTCTATATGCTTAATACATGATAATATGCAAATGTGTTCTACCACATATGTTATATAGAATAATACAGAAACTATCCAATCAGGTTATTATTATCAAAACCCATTGGTGTTTAAAACTAAGTGTCCGCACAAAAAATGACCTAAAAAATGCATACAAAATGATGTAATAAAATGAATGGAAAAATGGAGAAATATATAAAAAAGGAAAAATGGACATGGCTGGACAAAAATTACCTTAAAAAGCTAAAATCAGACTTCTCTAATCTAGTCTTTGGTAAATCTAAAAGCATTTATACTAATCATATACGAATAATAATTATTTCTTTCTTTCCAAAAATATTGTTACATATCTTAAAAAATAGAAAAAGTATAAAAATTAGAATAGAAAAAATACTAAAATACTACTTTTCTTTATTTAATACCCCTAACTCCAAATAGTAACATATCTGTACCCTTTGGTTCCTATGTACAAATGGCAATTCCTGGAATATCCGTTATCATTGCTCTTCGTTATTACTGCAATAATGCCAATTGTACTAGTGAATATTAAAACGCTATAAGTCATTAAAATTCATGCGTGAAACATTTAAAAGCAAAAATTATTTTATGGGAAAATATTAGGCTAAATATTGATACAGAATAAGTGCTTCAATTTTACTGAGGAATTTTGTACTCTTCTTCTATCATACCCGAAAGGGATTGCTTAGTCGACTAAAAATCATTAATGAAGCAGTTGAGGTCTAGTTCAATGTTAAGCCCCTCGGGGTAAGACTTTTAAAAAGGAATATCCATTCCGTTTCTCTGCGAGACAGGTCTCTTACCCTATTAGAGCCCCTCCAAGAGGGATATACCACATCAATGCCACAAAATTGTAGCAGAGATGGGTCCTGTTGATGTTTATCCTTAAAGTGCATAGATACACTGTGGTACTTGTATCCATTTTTTATGTTGGTCAAATGTTCGCTAATGCGGATCTTCAATTGCCTTTTAGTTCTGCCAACATAATACAAGCCACAGGGGCACCACATAAGGTAAACGACATGTGTAGTGGTACATGTGCTAAATTCTTTAATCTCAAACCTATCTCCTTCTCTGTTGGTGACACTGGTAATGCCTCTATTACTAACCTTCACTGTTTTACAGCAGACACACTTCCTGCAACAGAAAAAACCCTTAAAGTTGAAGGACAGGGACCTTGGATTTGGTGGATCCAGAATCTTTTTCACTATTTGATCTCCTATGCTTGGGACCCTCCTATATATGAACCTTGGTTGGGCTGATAAGATTCCTCCCAAGTGTTTGTCTTTACAGAGGATGTAGCAGTATTTTCTGAAGATGTTTTCAATCTCTTTGTACTGGCAATGGAACCCAGATATAAAACTCAATTGATGTTGGGTATCCCCTCTTTGTACTTCTTTTTCCTTCAAACATTGTTCTCTAGGGATTTCAGCTATTTCTTGTGTGATTTTGGTTAGTATGTCTTCCTTATAACCCTTCTGAATGAATTTCTCCTTCAAAATATCCGATTGGGTCAAGAAATCTTCCTTCAAAGTGCAATTCCGACGGATCCGCAATAGTTGGCCCTTCGGGATATTTTTTATCCATGATGGATGATGTCCACTGGCCACAGAAAATTGCTATTGCGGTCCGTCGGTTTGAAGTACACCTTGGTTCTTAGCGTGCCACTCACTTTCTCGATAGTGACATCTAAAAAGTTAATTGATTTATCACTAATTTGGTATTCCAATTTAATATTGTTTGTATTCCTGTTTAATTGTTCCAGAAATGCTTCCAAAGATTCCTTGGATCCCTCCCATATTAACAAGATATCATCAATGAACCTTCGGTAGAAGATCAATTGGGGCCTATTGATGTTGAACACGCGCCTATCCTCCCATTCAGACATAAACAGGTTGGTGAGGCTGGGGGCATATTTTGCCCCCATTGCCACGCCAACCTGCTTGGAAAAGAACTGTCCATCGAACCAGAAGTAATTGTGGGACATGCAGAAGTCTAATGCATGTCCCACAAATTTCTTCTGTACAAACGGGATGTCATCCCGCTTGCTAAGTGCACAATTGAGGGCCAATGCCGCATCCTCATGCTGTATGTTAGTGTAAAGAGAAGCCACGTCTGCTGTCACCAAGTAGGAAGTTATTGATGGATCAAATTTTACTGGTTCCAACAGACGTAGCAAATCCGAGGTATCCTTCAGGTATGCTTTCGTTGTCTTCACACTAGGTTGAAGAAACTTGTCTAAATATTCGCCAAGCCTTGCAGTTATTGATCCAATTCCATTTACTATAGGTCGTGGAGGTGGGTGCTGGGTATTTTTATGCACTTTAGGTAGCGTATATATCACTGGTATGCGATTTGCACTCGGGACAAGATATCTTTTTTCTTTGGGGTTTAAGGCCCTCAGCCCAAATCCCCATTCCACCAGTGTAGCCAATTGTGCACTATATGAGTCTGTAGGATCTGATTTCAGTTTCATATATGTGTTTTGATCACTCAATAACTCCACCAGTTGATCATGATAAAATTGCTTATCCATGATTACCACCCCTCCACCCTTGTCGGCTGGACGAATAATGATGTTTTTCCTATTTTCCAAGGAATCAATCCCCTCCTTAATGTAGTGAGGGTTTACCCCTTTCTTGACCGGGAGTTCCTCAATATCTCTCAATACTAAGTTTTTAAACACCTCCACATAATGGTTGTTTTGAATTTGGGGATTAAAAATAGATCTGTTCTTTAGGCCACTATCTATGTTGACTGGGACCAGCGAAGCCCTCATTCTTGCTTCCACCGGATGGTTTAAAAAATTTTTTTTATGTTAATTGAACGGATGAACTTATGTGTATCGATGTACACCTGAAATGTATTCATTTTCTTTTTCGGTGCACATTTAAGACCTAGGTTTAGGATGTTCATTTCCTTGTGGTCCAACGTGACTCCGCTTAAATGATAAATTCCAGTATTTACATGTCCCTCGGCCGTTTTTTTGGGTTGCTTTGATCTACCAGCCCTGCATCCCCTCCTTCTTTTGGTGGGGGCACTGTGTTCATATCTTGCATGTGTGGGGGTCCAAGCCTTCCTCCCCCTCTCTGTTGTTGTGTTCGGGGGTATCCTCTCGGTGTACCCCGTTTCCCTCCCCTCCCCCGTTGTCCTAAAAAAGAATTGTTGTATGATGGCGGGTCATAATAGCCTTCATCTTCCAACCCCGTATATCTATTGTACAGCGGGATTCCATTGTTCATTTCTGAGTAATGGTTCGGTGGGGGGTGTTGTCTCCACTGATGGTATTCTTGTGGAGGGTGGTAACCTCGTGGTCCATCTCCTCTATATGGTGATTGGTAACTATAATCCCCCCTTCTTTGTGGGGTATTGTTTCTGTAGGGTCTAGGTTTTTGATAATTGTACTCTCCCCTTCCTTGATGTCCTGGTCTAGGGGAGTATCCATATCCACCATTATAGTTAGTGTTCCTCACTTGGTTGTCCCCATTCTGGGTGGTACCAACAGGTCCCTGTTTATTCTTTTTCATCGTAGCTTTTTGCCCATTTTCCTTCTGGGTCGGTTTGGGTTGGGATTTCTTCACGGTGGGTTCTACCTCCTGACTCGAGTCCTCAATAGTCACTTCCTGGTTCCCACTATTCATACTCTGCCAAGCATAAATCCTATTCGTCCTAAAATCATTTGAGTCCCTTGTGAATTTCTTCACCTTCTTTTTTTGTGTTTCACAATCTACTTTCTCTAACTTCTTTTTCATATTAGTATTGAAGTCTTTCATTTGGTTGGATTCCTTGATGGGTTCCAACTTCTCTTGTAACAGCCTAATATTTTCATTGATCCTACCTAATTTAATTTGTTTCCTTTTTAAAACCAAGCTTTGTAATTCTCTACCAGCTCTATTAAAAAATGCCAGCCATTCTTCCATAAAATTAGGGTCATTAAGTCCATCCTGTGGGGGTACCTCCCACCTCAGGCTCCTAAAGATCAAGTTTTCCTTTTGGTAGTGTTCAAAAGTGAACACATCCCACCACACTTTTATCTGCTTCTCTAGGAGGTTTTCCAATGATCTCAGTGTTCCTGAGAAATCCTCCTCATCTACAGTCATATCTTGGTTATTTGAAAAAACATGTTCAGGGTCCATTTGTCTATTAGACAGATAGTTAAAGGGATCCATGGCAGCTAGTGGATGAATATATAAATCAATTGATAAGCGGTACTTCTAGGTATAATATCCACCCTATACTTAGTTGACCACCACTGCGCCTCGGAGAATCAACCTAGGTGATGATTGTCATCGGTTGGTATAGCCTAACTATAGCTGCCACTTGGTGAATATCAACTTTGTAAACAATATTTTCAAATATTGTGACGTGGCAATGGTGCACTACATCCCACGTGAAGAATTAAAAATGTGGCGCTATCCCAAACACAATATTTGTTGCACCACTATATATTTGTCGGACCCCCGCACATGCAAGATATGAACACAGTGCCCCCACCAAAAGAAGGAGGGGATGCAGGGCTGGTAGATCAAAGCAACCCAAAAAAACGGCCGAGGGACATGTAAATACTGGAATTTATAATTTAAGCGGAGTCACGTTGGACCACAAGGAAATGAACATCCTAAACCTAGGTCTTAAATGTGCACTGAAAAAGAAAATGAATAAATTTCAGGTGTACATCGATACACATAAGTTCATCCGTTCAATTAACATAAAAAAACATTTTTTAAACCATCCGGTGGAAGCAAGAATGAGGGCTTCGCTGGTCCCAGTCAACATAGATAGTGGCCTAAAGAACAGATCTATTTTTAATCCCCAAATTCAAAACAACCATTATGTGGAGGTGTTTAAAAACTTAGTATTGAGAGATATTGAGGAACTCCCGGTCAAGAAAGGGGTAAACCCTCACTACATTAAGGAGGGGATTGATTCCTTGGAAAATAGGAAAAACATCATTATTCTTCCAGCCGACAAGGGTGGAGGGGTGGTAATCATGGATAAGCAATTTTATCATGATCAACTGGTGGAGTTATTGAGTGATCAAAACACATATATGAAACTGAAATCAGATCCTACAGACTCATATAGTGCACAATTGGCTACACTGGTGGAATGGGGATTTGGGCTGAGGGCCTTAAACCCCAAAGAAAAAAGATATCTTGTCCCGAGTGCAAATCGCATACCAGTGATATATACGCTACCTAAAGTGCATAAAAATACCCAGCACCCACCTCCACGACCTATAGTAAATGGAATTGGATCAGTAACTGCAAGGCTTGGCGAATATTTAGACAAGTTTCTTCAGCCTAGTGTGAAGACAACGAAAGCATACCTGAAGGATACCTCGGATTTGCTACGTCTGTTGGAACCAGTGAAATTTGATCCATCAATAACTTCCTACTTGGTGACAGCAGACGTGGCTTCTCTTTACACTAACATACAGCATGAGGATGTGGCGTTGGCCCTCAATTGGGCACTTAGCAAGCGGGATGACATCCCGTTTGTACAGAAGAAATTTGTGGGACATGCATTAGACTTCTGCATGTCCCACAATTACTTCTGGTTCGATGGACAGTTCTTCTCCCAGCAGGTTGGCGTGGCAATGGGGGCAAAATATGCCCCCAGCCTCGCCAACCTGTTTATGTCTGAATGGGAGGATAGGCGCGTGTTCAACATCAATAGGCCCCAATTGATCTTCTACCGAAGGTTCATTGATGATATCTTGTTAATATGGGAGGGATCCAAGGAATCTTTGGAAGCATTTCTGGAACAATTAAACAGGAATACAAACAATATTAAATTGGAATACCAAATTAGTGATAAATCAATTAACTTTTTAGATGTCACTATCGAGAAAGTGAGTGGCACGCTAAGAATCAAGGTGTACTTCAAACCGACGGACCGCAATAGCTATTTGTCTGTGGCCAGTGGACATCATCCATCATGGATAAAAAATATCTCGAAGGGCCAACTATTGCAGGTCCATCGGAATTGCACTTTGAAGGAAGATTTCTTGACCCAATCGGATATTTTGAAGGAGAAATTCATTCAGAAGGGTTATAAGGAAGACATACTAACCAAAATCACACAAGAAATAGCTGAAATCCCTAGAGAACAATGTTTGAAGGAAAAAGAAGTACAAAGAGGGGATACCCAACATCAATTGAGTTTTATATCTGGGTTCCATTGCCAGTACAAAGAGATTGAAAACATCTTAAGAAAATACTGCTACATCCTCTGTAAAGACAAACACTTGGGAGGAATCTTATCAGCCCAACCAAGGTTCATATATAGGAGGGCCCCAAGCATAGGAGATCAAATAGTGAAAAAGATTCTGGATCCACCAAATCCAAGGTCCCTGTCCTTCAACTTTAAGGGTTTTTTCTGTTGCAGGAAGTGTGTCTGCTGTAAAACAGTGAAGGTTAGTAATGGAGGCATTACCAGTGTCACCAACAGAGAAGGAGATAGGTTTGAGATTAAAGAATTTAGCACATGTACCACTACACATGTCGTTTACCTTATGTGGTGCCCCTGTGGCTTGTATTATGTTGGCAGAACTAAAAGGCAATTGAAGATCCGCATTAGCGAACATTTGACCAACATAAAAAATGGATACAAGTACCACAGTGTATCTATGCACTTTAAGGGTAAACATCAACAGGACCCATCTCTGCTACAATTTTGTGGCATTGATGTGGCATATCCCTTTTGGAGGGGCTCTAATAGGGTAAGAGACCTGTCTCGCAGAGAAACGGAATGGATATTCCTTTTTAAAAGTCTTACCCCGAGGGGGCTTAACATTGAACTAGACCTCAACTGCTTCATTAATGATTTTTAGTCGACTAAGCAATCCCTTTCGGGTATGATAGAAGAAGAGTACAAAATTCCTCAGTAAAATTGAAGCACTTATTCTGTATCAATATTTAGCCTAATATTTTCCCATAAAATAATTTTTGCTTTTAAATGTTTCACACATGAATTTTAATGACTTATAGCGTTTTAATATTCACTAGTATAATTGGCATTATTGCAGTAATAACGAAGAGCAATGATAACGGATATTCCAGGAATTGCCATTTGTACATAGGAACCAAAGGGTACAGATATGTTACTATTTGGAGTTAGGGGTATTAAATAAAGAAAAGTAGTATTTTAGTATTTTTTCTATTCTAATTTTTATACTTTTTCTATTTTTTAAGATATGTAACAATATTTTTGGAAAGAAAGAAATAATTATTATTCGTATATGATTAGTATAAATGCTTTTAGATTTACCAAAGACTAGATTAGAGAAGTCTGATTTTAGCTTTTTAAGGTAATTTTTGTCCAGCCATGTCCATTTTTCCTTTTTTATATATTTCTCCATTTTTCCATTCATTTTATTACATCATTTTGTATGCATTTTTTAGGTCATTTTTTGTTGCGGACACTTAGTTTTAAACACCAATGGGTTTTGATAATAATAACCTGATTGGATAGTTTCTGTATTATTCTATATAACATATGTGGTAGAACACATTTGCATATTATCATGTATTAAGCATATAGAGTGTTTTGAGAAACATGTCAGGATGTCATAATGTTGGTAGATGATCAACCGCTCTGTGAGATTGCCATAAATAATGGTGATTAAGCAGAGGGATGCCGATAGTCTGATACCGCCACATAAATAAAGCATGTATCACGGACCGGCAGCCGCGATCAGTGGGGGTTTGCGCTCACGGGGACACTCTGACTGCGCAGGCGCGGGATACACAGGATGCGCACGCGCACTGTGATTTCACTAGTTGAGTAGAGAGGAGAGGAGGTATAAAGGGAGATTGATGCTTTGAGCGGCCTATCCCATGATTAAGCTACAGGTGTAGCGAAACATGTCGGAGGCATGGCCGAGCGAAGGTTAAACACCACATACTTAGTGACAGAAGGAAGCAAGCTCTGTGGTTCGCCTGTCAGGGGAGACGGTGGGTCCATTGGACGAGCGGGCGAGGAGAGGGTGAGATAGACTCCATACACGTCAGCTGTGGCAGGGTCCGCCGTGACCGCATACCCCCTAGGAAGGCTTATCCAGGTTGCTGTGTTGGTATTACAGTGTACAGATTGCCGTGGATTTTTGTTGTGCTTTTATAGTGTTTACACAATGTGAGTGGATCTTTTGAAGTGTAATTTGAAGTGTGCGATATTAAAAGTTTTACGTTATCACACTATTGGGAGTTCTTTTTCATTTGCATATGGAACGAATCTCTGGATGGAATACACTTAACCCCTACTGGTAGCCTGGAAACTCCTATGCTTGATAGCCTCATACGAAAGTGGAGGCATAGAGAGCTGGTGAGAGACTGTCTATTGGGAGAGGGAGCACTGAACACATAGGTGTGGTGGAAGGTTCAATTAAACTTCAGGAACATTAAGGACTTGCTGTGGCACAGTTGATATTCATTGAATCACTATCACGGACTTTTTACACATATGTGTGCATTTTTCACAAACTATATCTATTGTATATTAGTCACTTAGTCAATGTTTAATATGTACATTGCACTTTTTGTTTTAATGTTATACACTTATTGATTGTGTAAGGATTGACACATATGATTTTTTAGTAGTGTCAGCACTGAGTCACTGTAGGTATTGTATTTATTTGGTGTTTTATTTCTTTTGGTTCATTTTTTTCAGTTCTCATTTTTCATTTTTTTCAATATACCCCCGTAAAAATGTGTTTACTAGATTAGGATTTTCACTGTAAATAGTGGTACAACAAATATTGTGTTTGGGATAGCGCCACATTTTTAATTCTTCACGTGGGATGTAGTGCACCATTGCCACGTCACAAGATTTGAAAATGTTGTTTACACAGTTGATATTCACCAAGTGGCAGCTATAGTTAGGCTATACCAACCGATGACAATCATCATCTAGGTTGATTCTCCGAGGCGCAGTGGTGGTCAACTAAGTATAGGGTGGATATTATACCTAGAAGTACCGCTTATCTATTAAAACATTACATTTACATTCTACATCTTTTCTCATGAGAACACAAAGAGTGCACCAGCTGATTATAACAAATCAGTCCCTCCTATTCAGAATCATTTTACAAAAGACCTAGTGGAAGAAACAGCTTTTTCTTGAAAGCAACAACAGGTAAGAATCTGAAACAAATCTTGTTAAAATACTTGCAATGTACATTAATCACCCAGAGGGGATTATTGTTTTTTCTCAACAAAAGTGGAATTACTTCTTAAAGACTGTGTCAAAATAAATGCTGGACGGGGGTGGGATAAATTGTACTAGGTAGCCCAACATCCCATGTTACTAGAGATAAATTTGTCAGAAAGGCTACAGGACTCTATTAGCACCCATTTATCACAACAACAATGTAATATAAATGGTAAAAATTTATTGAACAAGCATCTCAAAAACAGCAGAACATAATAAAATATACATATACACTCATATAACAGGAAGGAGAACTCCCATATCGCTTATTGAGTGTTACTGAACATTAGGCGAAATGGGAGTTCTCTTTCCTTTTATATGGATCTATCTCTCTCTCTCTCTCTCTCTCTCTCTCTCTCTCTCTCTCTCTCTCTCTCTCTCTCTCTATATATATATATATATATATATATATATATATATATATATATACAGTGGCTTGCAAAAGTATTCGGCCCCCTTGAACTTTTCAACCTTTTGCCACATTTCAGGCTTCAAACATAAAGATATAAAATTTTTATTTTTTGTGAAGAATCACCAACAAGTGGGACACAATTGTGAAGTGGAACGAAATCTTTTGGATTTTTGAAACTTTTTTAACTAATAAAAAAATGAAAAGTGGGGCGTGCAAAATTATTCGGCCCCCTTGCGTTAATACTTTGTAGAGCCACCTTTTGCTGTGATTACAGCTGCAAGTCGCTTGGGGTATGTCTCTATCAGTTTTGCACATCGAGAGACTGAAATTCTTGCCCATTCTTCCTTGCAAAACAGCTCGAGCTCAGTGAGGTTGGATGGAGAGCGTTTGTGAACAGCAGTTTTCAGCTCTTTCCACAGATTCTCGATTGGATTCAGGTCTGGACTTTGACTTGGTCATTCTAACACCTGGATACGTTTATTTGTGAACCATTCCTTTGTAGATTTTGCTGTATGTTTGGGATCATTGTCTTGTTGGAAGATAAATCTCTGTCCCAGGTTTCAGGTCTTTTGCAGAATCCAACAGGTTTTCATCCAGAATGGTCCTGTATTTGGCTGCATCCATCTTCCCCTCAATTTTAACCATCTTCCCTGTCCCTGCTGAAGAAAAGCAGGCCCAAACCATGATGCTGCCACCACCATGTTTCACAGTGGGGATGGTGTGTTGAGTGTGATGAGCTGTGTTGCTTTTACGCCAAACATATCGTTTTGCATTTTGGCCAAAAAGTTGGATTTTGGTTTCATCAGACCAGAGCACCTTCTTCCACATGTTTGGTGTGTCTCCCAGGTGGCTTGTGGCAAACTTTAGATGAGACTTTTTATGAGAAATGGCTTTCTTCTTGCCACTCTTCTATAAAGGCCAGATTTGTGCAGTGTACGACCGATTGTTGTCCTATGGACAGACTCTCCCACCTCAGCTGTAGTTCTCTGCAGTTCATCCAGAGTGATCATGGGCCTCTTGGCTGCATCTCTGATCAGTCTTCTCCTTGTCTGAGCTGAAAGTTTAGAGGGACAGCCAGGTCTTGGTAGATTTGCAGTGGTCTGATACTCCTTCCATTTCAAAATGATCGCTTGCACAGTGCTCCTTGGGATGTTTAAAGCTTGGGAAATCTTTTTGTATCCAAATCCGGCTTTAAACTTCTCCACAACAGTATTACGGACCTGCCTGGTGTGTTCCTTGGTCTTCATGATGCTCTCTGCGCTTTCAACAGAACCCTGAGACTATCACAGAGCAGGTGCATTTATACAGAGACTTGATTACACACAGGTGGATTCTATTTATCACCATCAGTCCTTTAGGACAACATTGGATCATTCAGAGATCCTCGCTGAACTTCTGGAGTGAGTTTTCTGCACTGAAAGTAAAGGGGCCGAATAATTTTGCACGCACCACTTTTCAGTTTTTTAATTGCTAAAAAAGTTTAAAATATCCAATAGATTTCGTTCCACTTCACAATTGTGTCCCACTTGTTGGTGATTCTTCACAAAAAATTAAAATGTTATATCTTTATGTTTGAAGCCTGAAATGTGGCAAAAGGTTGAAAAGTTCAAGGGGGCCGAATACTTTCGCAAGCCACTGTATATATATATATATATATATATATATATATATATATATATATATACAGGGCTTTTTTTCTCAAACAATAGGTGAATAGGTGCTGTAGGAGGGTCTTAAAGGGGCATTAAATACCAGGATTGCATTACATACAGAGTGCAGAGCTGTCACTTGTGAACACAGAAACCAGACTCCTGTATTTACAAGTGATTGTGGTGAGCAGGCACCAAAGGGTCTGAGCCGGAGGTGCAAGTTCCCCCTGAAAAAAAGCCCTGTGTATATATATATATATATATATATATATATATAAGTCCAAGAGGTTGCTGCACTTAAAAACTTCTTTGCTTTATTTCACAATATCTTCAACATGATGTGCTTCAATGGATCTCAGGAAGGGCGCAAGCTTACTAGCCCGAAACGTAATCCATCCATCCATCCATATCTGAATCTACTCATGTCTGAAACTGTGTGGGCAATTGTTGCCTTTGATATTGCTTGAAAGGATTATGCTTGCTTTATAAATCTCTCCTGAAGATATTGTGAAATAAAGCAAAGAAGTTTTTAAGTGCAGCAACCTCTTGGACTTTTTTTCTATATACAAGGTCGGTGGGAAGACCTGATTGCCGGCACTAAACTGTAAGCTGAGTGCGGTTCTCCTCTACAAGTGAATATATATATATATATATATATATATATATATATATATATATATATATTACTAAGTCCTGCTGTTTTTTAAGATGGTTGCTCAAAAAATCTCTATTTTTATATTGCATTGTTGTTGTGATCAATAGGATGCTAATAAAGCCCTGTGGGCTTTCTAAGACTGTGGCCTTACTTAATACTTTGGTGTCTTTTTTTTGTTCAGGGAAATAAATATACTATAATGCAGATTTTTTAACCACTTGCTTACTGGGCACTTAAACTCCCTTCCTGTCCTGGCCAATTTTCAGCTCTTAGCATTGTCACTCTTTGAATGACAATTGCACGGTCATGCTACATTGTACCCAAATGACATTTTTGTTATTTTTTACACACAAATAGAGATTTCTTTTGGTGGTATTTAATCACTACTGGGGTTTTTATTTTTTGCTAAACAAACAAAAAAGGAACGGAAATTTAATAAAAAAAAAAGTTTTTATAGTTTGTTATAAAATTTTGCAAACAGGAAATTTTTCTCCATCATTGATGTGTGCTGATGATGCTGCACTGATGGGCATTGATAGGCTGCACTGATGGGCACTGATAAGGCGGCACTGATAGGTGATAGTGATTGGCACTAATGAGGCAGCACTGGTGGGCACTGATCAGGAGCCACTGATGAGGCTGCACTGATAGGTGGCACTGATGGGCACTGATAGGTGGCACCGATGGGCAATGATATGTGGCACTTAAGGGCACTGATAGGTGGCACTGATAGGCACTGGTAGGTGAAACTGCTAGGCAGCACTGATAGGTGGCACTGATGATGAGGCACTGATGGGCACTGATTGGCAGAACTGGTGGGCACTGATAGGTGGTACTTATGGGCACTGATAGGTGGCACTGGTGGGCACTGGTAGGCACTGATGAGACGGCAGTGGCTCTCCATGTACGGGACCGATGTCCCGTTTACACAAGCTGGCAGTAAGCTTTTTTTCTACTTTAGTGGCTTGTTTACATCACGTGATCAGCTGTCATTGGCTGACAGCTGATCACGTGGTAAGGGGCCGGGATCAGCTTGAGGGAAAAAAAACGATTTCCGGCTTGTTTACATTACGTGGTCAGCTGTCTCATGGTTTGCTGATCACAGAGCGCGCCGCCCGCACCTCGCAAGGGGCATGCAGGCAGCGCATGCTCGGGAGGACGTACATGGGCACTCTCCCAGCAATTTAGGCCCACGCTGTAGCCATATTTTGGCTATAGCGTGGGAGGGAAGAGTTTAAATTGGAAACTGGCTGGTTTGAGTCCTGGTGACAAAACACCTGGTAAAAGTGTTTAAAGACTTTGCATATATTTACTGTAAAATGTTGGGGACATTTTTCCAAAAAATGAATACACTCTAATGTTAATAATTTTTAAATTTTTTTTTTTCTGGGAAATATTTATATTCTAATGTTGAATTCTTGGTTTTAAAATGACTGGTAGTAGTCCTGTTCAAAATGGGGCCTAGTACAAGTGAATGTATACTGCACACCTAGCCACTACAATATTTTGGGGCGTTATTCTGCGAACTAACATTCTCGAATGTTAATTTCTTGATTTGGAAAGGGCTGGTGTTCAAAGTGTGTTGTAGTACGCAAGATTCAATACTGATCACATCAGCACGCACAACAATATTTGGGGGACTTTTTTCTGTAAAATAATTTCACTCTTGTGTTGATATCTAAATTGTAAATTGGCTAGTGGGTTTTTTATTCACAATAGGGCCTTGTTCTGTCTCTGGGACAGATAGCTAAACCTCCTTATCCCAATAACTTCAGATACCATATTTCTTTGATCTCAGTTTTATTAGAACAAGCTAGGTGAAACTACAAAATAACAGAAATAGACCTCAATAAGTATAATATTGCATACAATACAGCATACATTGCAGAAACAATGATGTACAATACAAGATGTGATAGTAAAAACTTACTTTTTAAGTTCTCTAAGAGGTGATGGCGATAGATTGAGAAAGACATGTCTTGCTTCCTGCAATGTGTTGAAAAGAATGGTGGCTCCAAATAGCCGGACCTTGGCCCTGGTTGTTTGGGTGTCTCTCTAGGTCATCTCATTAATACCCAATTTATCTAATTTAGTTGCATTTTATGTCTCACTATTGTGACATATTGTATTTTTTTATATATATATATTTATCTACTTACTTATTTATTTATTTTTCCAATTACAAAAGCTCTATTAATTATTATAACCATATAATTCAGATATGTACACTGGATAATAGATTTTCTTACTGATTTCTACAAGATAACTTAAGTATTATTATTCTAAGTTATTATTGAGAAGTTCCTTTTCCTCATATTTTGTAACCTTACATACATTTAAAACCAGTACTGTAAAATTGTATTGTTGTATTCTCAATAAATTATTTGAAAAGAAAAGAATGGTGGCTATTTCACTTCCTGTTAAGATTCTACCTAGAATTCCCTGCTTGCTGACAACTTCCTTAATTACACATACATTAAAACAAATAAACAGAGCTGCAGCAATACCAAAAAGGAACGCTAGATGGAGCCTGCACACCACATATGATTGTCTTAAGTAAAGTACACATTTTGCATGTAAATTTAACAACACAGGTACAAATAAGGTACAAATAATCAGCAAGACATCTGGTGGACAGAACACTCCCCGCCTGACATCAAGTGATGTCACTAACAGAGTCCTCCGTAGAGAGCAACAGAATAAGTTCAGTCAATGGTCTCAAGACTACTTTAGCCCCATTCTGTTGAAAGATTTTAACCTCAACCTTACGGACATGATTATCCTTGCTTGGTAGTACTTTGGTGATCAGACCTAAAGGCCACATATTCCTTAGTGTCTGGCAATCTTTCATGAGCACAACATCACCAGGTTTAAGATTAGGCTTTTCAGTGTGCCACTTTCGCCTTACTTGTAGAGTAGATATATATTGTTCCCTCCACCGGTTCGAGAAGGTATTGGCAAGGGTTTGTACTTGTCTCCATTGACGTTTGTAAAGGTCCTTCTCACAAAACTCTCCAGCTGGAGCAATGGCAAGACTAGTCTTTAGCGTGAGTAATATAGCAGGTGTGAGGACCACTGGATCTTCAGAGTCACTTGAAATGGATGTCAAAGGTCTGGCGTTAATGATAGCTGTAACCTCTGCCATAAATGTCACTAAACATTCGTGAGTAAGCCTTGCAGTTCCTACTTGTAGGAAGATAGTGTCAAGAATTCTGCGGGCTATGCCTATCATCCTCTCCCAAACACCTCCCATGTGAGAAGAATGAGGTGGGTTGAAGATCCACGTGCAGTCTAGTTCACTCAAGTATCTTTCTACTCTGAGAACATCCAAGTTAGAAGGAATTTGAAGTTCTTTTACTGCTCCTACAAAATTAGACCCTCTGTCAGAGCGAATGAGTTTCACTGGGCCTCTGATTGCAATTAGTTCAGCTAGCTCTGTGGCTAATACTGCAGTGTGGTGTGTTCGGGAAGTGGTGCAAGTTTTTCTTTCCTCATTACGAACCCTATGTGGCATTGTCCTTTAGTGTCTATGGTTTTCAGGTAAGCTACAGCAGCAATTGCTTTAACAGAAGCATCCAAAAACACACAGTCTTTGCATCTGAACGTCTGCAGATGGCAGAGGAGCATATGGGCGTGCAATTTTAAGGTTGGATAGAGCTGTTAGTGACTCCTTCCACTCTAGCCATAAGTTCTTCTTGTCGGTGGGGAGAGGGTGGTCCCAATCTAGCGACTCACAGGTTAAGTCTCTCAGTAGTGCCTTACCCTGGATTCTGCCAGGTGCTGCAAAGCCTAAGGGATCATACAGGCTATTTATGGTAGACAGGACACCTCTACGGGTAAAGGGTTTTTCTTCTGTGTTTACTTGGAAAGTAAACGTGTCAGGTCTTAAGTCCCAAAGCAAACCAAGGCTGCGTTGCATGGGAACTGAGTCTGTGCCTAGATCTAAGTCCTTTAACTCGTTAGAATGATCTTGGACAGGAAAGGCTTGTAAAACTTCTCTACTGTTGGAAGCAATCTTGTGGAGCCTTAAGTTGGAACAAGCAAGCATTGCTTGAGTCCTTTTGAGGAGACTGACTGCGGCTTCATTTGTGGGTAGTGATTTCAAGCAATCGTCTACATACAAATCCTTGTCCACAAACTGTCTGACATCTGACCCACTCTCTAACTCTCCCACTCTAGCAGAGTGTCTAAGGCCATATATAGCAACTGCAGGGGAAGGACTGTTGCCAAATATGTGCACCCTCATGCGGTATTCTGTGATGTCTCCAAAAGGGTTGTTGTCCCTGAACCAGAGAAACCTCAGAACTTTTCAGTGTTCTTCTTTAACAAGAAAGCAATCGAACATTTGCTGTCTGTCTGCCATGAATGCGATTGAATCCTTGCGAAAGCGGAGAAGTACTCCTAATAGTCAGTTGTTAAGGAAAGGGCCAGAGAGAAGGACATAATTTAGAGAGACACCCTCATGCTTGGCGCTAGAATTGAACACCACTCTAATCTGCCCTGGCTTCTTAGGGTGATAGACCCCAAATATAGGTAAGTACCAGCATTCCTCTGAGTCTTTGAGGTTTGGGGCTATCTCAGCTTGACCATTCTGGAATATTTTCTCCATGAAGGAAAGGAAATGTTCTTTCATCTCTGGCAGAGGCGGCTCTAGGCTTTGTGAGGCCTTAAGCAAAAACTAGACATTAGGCCCCACTTATGCCCATAAAGGGAAAAATAATTCAAGCGATAAAAAAATTAATTGTATAAATTACATATATTAAGAGCTTTAAAGTGCTGGTGTCAGTGCTCTCTATCTCAGTGCTGGTGTCAGTGCTCTCTATCTCGGTGCTGGTGTCAGTGCTCTCTATCTCAGTGCTAGTGTCAGTGCTCACTATCTCGGTGCTGGTGTCAGTGCTCTCTATCTCAGTGCTCTCTATCTCAATGTTGGTGTCAGTGCTCTATGTCAGTGCTGGTGTCAGTGCTCTCTATCTTGGTGCTGGTGTCAGTGCTCTCTATCTCGGTGCTTGGGTCAGCGCTTTCAATCTCGGTGCTGGGGTCAGTGCTCTCTAGCTCATTGCTGGAATCAGTGCTCTATCTCAGTGCTCTCTATCTCGGTGCTGGTGTCAGTGTTCTTTCTCGGTTCTGGTGTCAGTGCTCTATCTCTGTGCTAGTGTCAGTGTTCTATCTTAGTGCTGGTGTCAGTGCTCTTTCTCGGTGCTGGTTTCAGTGTTCTATCTCGGTGCTGGTTTCAGTGTTCTATCTCGGTGCTGGTGTCAGTAAGGGAGATAGCAGTGGAGAAGCCAATCAACAGGCAGTGCCAGCACCATGGTTGAGGATCAGCACTGGACTGGCACCTCCGGACCCCCCGCAGTGGAGCCCTGCATAGGTGGGGGTAAGGGTGGGGCGGAGGGAAGGGCTGTCAAGCACAGGTTGGCACATTGCGACACTGGCACAGGACTGAGCTGCCCTGACTGTGGCACTGATAACCAGGAGGGTAGTGGAGGGGATGGGGCAGGGGGTGGATTTAAAGGCCAGTGGCTGAGGGATGCTGGAGGAGCATGGATGGGGGGCCTGACTCTCTCTCATGCTGGAGGAGCAGGGATGGGGGCCGGACTCTCTCTCAAACTGGTGGTAGCTGGCTGCAGAACGGGTTGTAGCAAGGTAGCAGTGCGTCTCCCTGCAGCTGGAGCCCGGATCCCCCCGCCCTGATTGACAGCCCCAGAGAGGGTCGGCCCAAACACCATTTCTCTCCCCCCCCCTTCCACCGGCTCCATATACCGTGCTGGTGAGGCTTCCTCCCCGGCGGGACCTTCCTCTTCCCCTCTGGAGCTCTGCTTACCAGTCAGACGCCTCCTCCGGGTGTGCGGGGATCACTTAGCGGAGCACTTCAGTTGGGGATGACGGGGGGTGATCTACGTCTCCAGAGCAGTGGGAATAAGTTTCATTTTGCTGCGGCTGCTGGAATGAGTCTCCTCCCCCGGACAACACAGTGCTGGCCGGCCCTGCCTCTTACCCAATACACAGCCACGGCCCCGTCCTTTCTCCACTGCCTGACCATGGAGCTCACAGGCAGCACTAACCCTCTGCTGACCGGAGCGCAGACTGCGCTGCAGCGGCATTGTTGTCAGCAGAGGTGGCTCTTGAATTAGGCAGTGGCGAGGCCCCTGTGAGTGCGAGGCCTTAGGCGATCGCCTAATTTGCCTAATTAGAGAGCCGCCTCTGATCTCTGGTTTCCTTTTAAGATTGTGTCTTAGGGAAGTGAGACATTTATATGCTAGTTCTCTATTGTTAGGCAAACGTCGTCTTTGTGGTCTAAAGGGAAGAGGTGCAACCCAGCTATTAGTCCCGTCTTTCTCCATACTCCTTTCCATAACTTCTAAGAAGAGCCTATACTCAATGGACATTGCTACCTGGTTATCTTCCTTTGTTCTCTTGAACACTGTGCTTCCTAAGTCGCTTTGGTTGTCATCATAGGTATTGCTGTCACAGAGGGGACTTAGGAAGGGAAGAGGTACAGGGTTGTTGTGTGGTAGCTCCTTTATGAGGATGTGATTTTGACAGGGTTGGAAAAGAGAAGGACGATCATTCTCGAGGGTACTAGTGAGCAGGTTATTAACAGATGCCAGTTTGTGTGCACCTCCCAGGCAAACATCACCTATAATGATCCACCCTAGGTCCAGTTTTTTGGCATATGGGGCGTTTTGAGTGCCGTTGATCAGTTTTCTTACTTTGTGAACTTGCAAGATATCTCTCCCTAGGAGTAAGATTATCTGAGCCTGATCATCTAGTTCTGGTATGAGATGTGCTATGTGGTTCAAGTAAGTCTGGTGAGCTGCTGCGTCTGGTGTGGGGATCTCTGATCTGTTGTCTGGCATCTGGTTGCACTCTATTATGGTCGGTAAGGGTAGGCATGTCTTACCATCCATAGATTCAATTTGTAGGCCGTCAGCTCTTCTCCCCGCCATTTTCACTGTACCTGCACAAGTCCTAAGGGAGTAAGGACTGCTGGGGCCTTTAAGGTTTAGAATGTCAAAAAACATAGATCTAGCTAGTGACTTGTTACTCTGATCATTCAAGATGATTTAGAGTTTGACTGCTTTGTCCCTGCGTCCTTTTGGGTAAACTCTCACGAGACAGATTTTAGAGCAGGATCTGCCACCTGTACTTCCTTTGCAGACTTCAGTGCACTGTGAAGTGATTGCTATGGCATCTGTATTAGAGTCTTTGGTCTCCCTGTCTTGCTCCTTGTCCCTATGAACAGATGAGAAAGTTCTTGGAGTAGGCCTTGGGTGTAGAGCTGTGTTGTGCTTTGTGCTGTCACATTCTGTACATTTGACACTGACCTTACAGTCCTTGGCAAAAAGTGTGGATGAAGAGCAGCACTTGTAACAGATGTTATTCTCTTTAAAGAAAGCTTTGCGATCCTGGATGGTCTTTGTCCTGAAGGCTCTGCATTCCAGAAGAGGATGTGGCATCTTATGTAGAGGGCAGAACTTAGTAGGGTCGCTGACTTGATCCTCTGGCTGAGACTCTGCAAATCTGTGGGAAGAAATGTTACTTTTGTGCACTGCTACTGGAGCTCTGAGTTGTTTAGGGCCAGAAGAAGTAGTATTAGACACTGGAAAAATTAAGCTGGGGTCATCTTTCATTCCTGCTTGTCTGTCTACAAAGTCCACAAACTCACTAAAGGGTGGAAAAGGCACATTGTGTTTTCGTTTGTAGTTACAGCCATGAGTAATCCATCTTTCGTGTAACTCATAAGGAAGTTTTTGTGCTAACGAGTTAATACCTCTAGCAGAGTCAAGATAAGAAAGGCCAGGTGAGTCTCCTTCTGCTTTAGCCACTTGTAACTCCATACACAGGTCACTGAATTCTCTGAGTCTTTGGTAACCTCTGCTAGGTATTTTTGGGAAGTCTTCTATTCTTTAAAACAGTGTACTCTCTATAGCCTCTGGTGAGCCATAGCATCTATCCAGTCTGTTCCAGATGTTTGTAAGGCCTATCTCAGGGTGGTTTATGTTAATGTCTCTGATCCTTTTGGCATGTTCAACAGAATCATTGCCAAGCCACTTTACGAGGAGGTCTATCTGGTCCCTGCAGGATAGATCTAGACCTTGAATGGCACTCTGGAAAGAGGATCGCCATGCCCTGTAGTGTTGGAGGCAATCACTGAATTTGACAAGTCCTTGGGTAACTAATTCTCTTTTGGCCAGGAACTTGGCGAAGTCTACAGTAGCCTGATTGGCATTGGGGTAGGCTGCTGGTGTATTGTGGTACGGTGTAAAGGCATACCTGGTAAAAGTCTCTTCTTTAGGCGCACTGGGTTCAAACTTACATAAGGTTGGCAGTTCGTACCAGCTCGTTGCATACACCTTTGGAGTGAAGACTGGTGTTTGATGCTTGTATGAAGGCTGGGTACCTTGTGGAGTAGAAGGTTTGGTTGGAACTGGAAAGTCTGTTACTCTGTCAGGTTTTTCTTGCTTGTAGCGCTGGGGTCCCAGGTCATCTTGTTGCTGCTTTATTTGATGTGACTCACTGATGTCATGTTTAATTTCTTGTTGTGGGATGCTGCTTGGGTCACAGTGGTGGTAGACATAATCTGACATGCGTTGTAAAGAATCTTGTTGGTCCTCCTCTAGACCCGGTATGCTGCTGCCTACTCTTGGCTCATCGCAGACGGTTGCTTCTAATGCCTCTGTTTCTGCAATGGCGGCGGCAGTGTCTCGGTCCACTGCCAGCCTCTCCATGTTAGCTTCTAAGATAGCTTGCTGCAATTTCAGAGATGCTTTCTGCTGAGCTAGCTCGACCTCCATGCGTACTCTTTCTTGTTCCTGTCTCGCCTTTTCTGCACCAAGGTGGGCTTTTTCTTTTTTCATCTCCAACTCTTGGTCTGCGAATGTGGTCCTGGCTTTCGACCGGGCGATGGCTGCTGCATTTGCGATAGATGACTTAGATGAGCTTGCTCGTGAATGTGTTTTGAAAGAAGATGTCCCACTGTGAGACATGGCTGCGGGGAAGAAGCTGTCTTGCTGTATAGCCACTTCAGCCCCGGACCATTTGGCTGCCTAAGGACCAGAGGACTTTTTCCAATTTGGCACTGCGTCGCTTTAATGGCTAATTGCGCGGTCATGCAATGCTGTACCCAAACAAAATTTGCGTCCTTTTCTTCCCACAAATAGAGCTTTCTTTTGATGGTATTTGATCACCTCTGCCGTTTTTATTTTTTGCGCTATAAACGCAAAAAGACCGAAAATTTTGAAAAAAAAATGATATTTTCTAATGTTTGTTATAAAAAAAATCCAATAAACTCAATTTTAGTCATACATTTAAGCCAAAATATATTTGGCCACATGTCTTTGGTAAAAAAAAAGTCAATAAACGTATATTTATTGGTTTGCGCAAAAGTTATAGCGTCTACAAACTAGGGTACATTTTCTGGAATTTACACAGATTTTAGTTTATGACTGCCTATGTCATTTCTTGAGGTGCTAAAATGGCAGGGCAGTACAAAACCCCCCAAAATGACCCCATTTTGGAAAGTAGACACCCCAAGGAAATTGCTGAGAGGCATGTTGAACCCATTGAATATTTATTTTTTCTGTCCCAAGTGATTGAATAATGACAAAAAAAAAATATTTACAAAAAGTTGTCACTAAATGATATATTGCTCACACAGGCCATGGGCCTATGTGGAATTGCACCACAAAATACATTTAGCTGCTTCTCCTGAGTACGGGGATACCACATGTATGGGACTTTTTGGGAGCCTAGCCGCGTACGGGGCCCCGAAAACCAATCACCGCCTTCAGGATTTCTAAGGGCATAAATTTTTGATTTCACTCCTCACTACCTATCACAGTTTTGAAGGCCATAAAATGCCCAGATGGCACAAACCCCCCCCCAAATGACCCCATTTTGGAAAGTAGACACCCCAAGCTATTTGCTGAGAGGCATGTTGAGTCCATGGAATATTTTATATTTTGACACAAGTTGCGGGAAAGTGACAATTTTTTTTTTTTTGCACAAAGTTGTCACTAAATGATATATTGCTCACACAGGCCATGGGCATATGTGGAATTGCACCCCAAAATACATTTAGCTGCTTCTCCTGAGTATGGGGATACCCCATGTGTGGGACTTTTTGGGAGCCTAGCCACGTACGGGGCCCCGAAAACCAATCACCGCCTTCAGGATTTCTAAGGGTGTACATTTTTGATTTCACTCTTCACTGCCTATCACAGTTTCGGAGGCCATGGAATGCCCAGGTGGCACAAACCCCCACCAAATGACCCCATTTTGGAAAGTAGACACCCCAAGCTATTTGCTGAGGCATGGTGATACTGTGATAGGCAGTGAAGAGTGAAATCAAAAATTTACGCCCTTAGAAAGCCTGAAGGCGGTGCTTGGTTTTCAGGGTCCCGTACGCGGCTAGGCTCCCAAAAAGTCTCACACATGTGGTATCCCCGTACTCAGGAGAAGCAACAGAATGTATTTTGGGGTGTAATTTCACATATTCCCATGGCATGTTTAAGCAAAATATCATTTAGTGACAACTTTGTGCAAAAAAAAAAGAAAAAAAATTGTCTCTTTCCCGCAACTTGTGTCACAATATAAAATATTCCATGGACTCGACATGACTCTCAGCAAATAGCTTGGGGTGTCTACTTTCCAAAGTGGGGTCATTTGGGGGGTTTTGAAGTGTCCTGGCATTTTATGCACAACATTTAGAAGCTTATGTCACACATCACCCACTCTTCTAACCACTTGAAGACAAAGCCCTTTCTGACACTTTTTGTTTACATGAAAAAATTTTTTTTTTTTGCAAGAAAATTACTTTGAACCCCCAAACATTATATATTTTTTTAAAGCAAATGCCCTACAGACTAAAATGGTGGGTGTTTCATTTTTTTTTTCACACAGTATGTGCGTAGCGATTTTTCAAACGCATTTTTGGGGGAAAAAAACACACTTTTTTAAATTTTAATGCACTAAAACACACTATATTGCCCAAATGTTTGATAAAATAAAAAAGATGATCTTAGGCCGAGTACATGGATACCAAACATGACATGCTTTAAAATTGCGCACAAACGTGCAGTGGCGACAAACTAAATACCGTTTTAAAAGCCTTTAAAAGCCTTTACAGGTTACCACTTTAGATTTACAGAGGAGGTCTATTGCTAAAATTACTGCCCTCGATCTGACATTCGCAGTGACACCTCACATGCATGGTGCAATTGCTGTTTACATTTGACGCCAGACCGACGCTTGCGTTCGCCTTTGCGCGAGAGCAGGGGGGGACAGGGGTGCTTTTTTTTTTTTTTTTTTTCTTTATTATTTTTTTGCTTTTTTATCTTATTTTTAAACTTTTCCCCTATGATAGCAATAGGTAGTGACAGGTACTCTTTTTTGAAAAATTGGGGTCTATTAGACCCTAGATCTCTCCTCTGCCCTCAAAGCATCTGACCACACCAAGATCGGTGTGATAAAATGCTTTCCCAATTTCCCAATGGCGCTGTTTACATCCGGCGAAATCTAAGTCATGAAATGCTCGTAGCTTCCGGTTTCTTAGGCCATAGAGATGTTTGGAGCCACTCTGGTCTCTGATCAGCTCTATGGTCAGCTGGCTGAATCACCGGCTGCATTCTCAGGTTTCCTGTTGAGACAGGAGAGCCAGAGAAAAACACGGAAGACGGTGGGGGGGGCATTCCCTCCCCCTGCTTGTAAAAGCAGTCTAGAGTCTAATTAGCCACTAGGATTGCTTGGATTGCTAGGATAGGCTTGCCAGTTCACCAAAACGCTACCAAAAAAACTGTAAGCGATCACAGCAATCAGGCCTGACTCTGCGAACGCTGCAGTTATGCGTTTAGTGTTTTGTAAGTGACAGTGATCGATCGATACTGCACTTGGATGGGCTGGGCTGGGCTGGGCGGAGGGGGAAAACGCAGGTGCTAGCAGGTATGTGGGCTGATCCCACTAACACTGCATTTTTGGGAACCCTAAACTGCTGGGGACGCTAGTATAGATCTGATCGGATCAGATATTGATGCGATCAGATACTATACCACTAAGGGAGGCGTATGCTGCATGCGTGGGTGTTAGCGGTACTGGCGCTAACCTGACGCTGCCTGGGGCTGGTGCTTGCCAGTTCACCAAAACGCTACCAAAAAAACTGTTAGCAATCGCAGGGATCAGGCCTGACTCTGCGAACGCTGCAGTTATGCGTTCAGTGTTTTGTAAGTGACAGTGATCGATCGATACTGCACTTGCATGGGCTGGGCGGAGGGGCAAAACGCAGGTGCTAGCAGGTATCTGGGCTGATCCCACTAACACTGCGTTTTTGGGAACCCTAAACTGCTGGGGACGCTAGTATAGATCTGATCAGATCAGATATTGATCCGATCAGATACTATACCACTAAGGGAGGTGTACGGTGCGTACGTGGGTGTTAGCGGTACTGGCGCTAACCTGACGCTGACTGTGGCTGGTGCTTGCCAGTTCACCAAAATGCTACCAAAAAAACTGTTAGCGATCGCAGGGATCAGGCCTGACTCTGCGAACGCTGCAGTTATGCGTTCAGTGTTTTGTAAGTGACAGTGATCGATCGATACTGCACTTGGGTGGGCTGGGCTGGGCCGGGCGGAGGGGCAAAACACAGGTGCTAGCAGGTATCTGGGCTGATCTCGCTAACACTGCGTTTTTGGGAACCCTAAACTGCTGGGGACGCTAGTATAGATCTGATCGTATCAGATATTGATCCGTACAGATACTATACCACTAAGGGAGGCATATGCTGCGTGCGTGGGTGTTAGCGGTACTGGCGCTAATCTGACGCTGCCTGGGGCGACGCATATCACCGCCGGGCGATCAGGGGGCTAAACCTTTATTCGGTAATAAACGGCGGGTGCCCTGACACTATAAAAAATAAATGAACTAAACAGCGTCAAATAAACGAACTAACCAGCGTCACCCGTAACAGTTATACGGTGATCAGTGGTGAAAGGGTTAACTAGGGGGCAATCAAGGGGTTAAAACATTTATTAGGTAGTATATGGGGGTCCCTGACGCTATAAAACGCTGACGGCGAACCTAAATATTTACCTCCCTAACTATCGTCACCAGTGACACTAATACAGCGATCAGAAAAATGATCGCTTAGTGACACTGGCGATGGGGGGTGATCAAGGGGTTAAAACTTTATTAGGGGGGTTAGGGGGGTACCCTAGACCTAAAGGGGGCTAACCCTAACTGCCCTAACACATTAACTGTCACAAACTGACACCATGCAGTAATCAGAAAAAATAAATAAATAAATAAAAAAACTTCTTGGTGTCAGTGTGACAGGGGGAGAGGGGGGATTAGGGGGTGATCGGGGGGTAAAGGGGGGTGTTTTGTGTGCCTGGCATGTTCTACTGTGTGTGTGTGTGTAGTGTTAGACTCACATTGCAGTCTTCTCTCCTCGGCGCCGGAACGGAAAATACCGAGCCGAGGAGAGATGACATCATTTCCTTTGCTGCTGTTTAGCATACAGCAGCAGAGGAATGATTTGATTGGCCGGCGGCGATCGCGAGGGGGGGCCACGAACGGATGGTCTCCCCCTCATCTCCGATCGCCGCTGGTCAAAAACGGACCGCCTCGGGCACCGGGGGGTCCTATCGCCCGCGGGAGGCAGATCACGTATATGTAGGTGATTCTGCCTGCCCGTGCCACCTTGCCGACGTACATCGGCGTGAGGCGGTCCTTAAGTGGTTAGAGACCATTGTAGTGTCGATGCTGCTTGACAGAGTGCGTTTCTGTGTAGCGTGGCTGCTTGCTTTGCCTGCCACAGGCCTATATCTTTAAGGCTTCTGACTGTATGGGTACTGGTTAGCCCCGGGCTGTACAGACTTTCGAAGTCGGCTTATCTTCCTTCAGAGGTCAGCTTAAAAATGTCACTGTTCTGTCTCTGGGACAGATAGCTAAACCTTCTTCTCCCAAAAACTTCAGATACCATATTTCTTTGATCTCAGTTTTATTAGAACAAGCTAGGTGAAACTTCAAAATAACAGAAATAGACCTCAATAAGTATAATATTGCATACAATACAGCATACATTGCAGAAACAATGATGTAAAATACAAGATGTGACAGTAAAAACTTACTTTTTAAGTTCCCTAAGGGGTGATGGCGATAGATTTAGAAAGTCATGTCTTGCTTCCCGCAATATGTTGAAAAGAATGGTGGCTAGTTCACTTCCTGTTAAGATTCTACCCAGAATTCCCTGCTTGCTGACAACTAATTACACATACATTAAAACAAATAAACAGAACTGCAGCAATACCAAAAAGGAACGCTAGATGGAGCCTGCACACCACATATGATTGTCTTATATAAATTACACATTTTGCATGTAAATTTAACAAAACAGGTACAAATAAGGTACAAATAATCAGCAAGACATCCGGTGGACAGAACAGGCCTTGCACAAGTGAATACATGTAGGAATCACAATATTTTGGGGTGTTTTAAAGTGAAATAGTTACACTATAATGCATTTTTTGTTTTTCAGTTAAAAGTCTGGTTTGGATCCTGTTGACAAAGCAACATACATATTGCCAGCACACTAGGGAACTTCAAATATTGTACGGATATTGTACGATATTGTACGGATTCCTTGTGTACTGTCAATATGTATGTTTGTTTATCCTTGGTGTTGCATGTTTCCACCTGGTGGCTGCTGCAACACCCACCAACTTTTCAGCCTACAACAGGAACGTGTGCAATGGGAATACTGTTTATTTATTGACAAAGCAGTCTAGTTAACATGTTTAAAACATACTCACTATAATATTTTGGGGTTTTTTCCCAGTAAATTTAATAAAGACTTTTTATTTTTATTTTATTTTTTTATATTAGAACATGGCTGGTTTTGTTTTTTGTTTCTCTTCTGTCTAATGAATACACTATTAATACGGTAATACTTTTTTAATAAAAAGCTGCATAGTGTGGGTTCTATTCAAAATGCCACCTAGTAAAAGTAATTTTTTGAACACATGTAAACAAAAATAAGCATACAATTACATAAAAGTCCCAGAACATTATATATTTTCTGAAAGCAGAGGCCCTATAGAATAAAAAAAGAAAGTAGCTGTTATTTTTTTATATTGCAACTGTTTATTAAACACATATTTATAGGAGCATTTTAAAGTACAAAAACACAATATAATACCAAATTTTTAATAAAATATAAAGGAAGGAGTTTGTACTGAGTAAATAGGTAACAAATATGCAAAATATGGCTTGGCACTAGAATTATTGCTCTCACTCCAACATTTGACGTGATATTTCTTATGTGTGTGCAATTACAGTTTACATACAAGCAATGACCCTGTGCATACATTTGCATTTGGTTGTGTGCAGGGCAATGGCAATTATGATTATTTTTTTCGTTTTTTTAAAAATTTCATTAACCACCCCGGAAGATTTTCCTGCTTAATGATCGGGCCATTTTTGTGATACGGCACTGCGTCGCTTTAACTGACAATTGTGCGGTCGTGCGATGCTGTACCCAAACAAAATTGACTTGTTTTTTTCCCCACAAATAAAGCTTTGTTTTGTGGGTATTTGATCACCCCTGCATTTTTTATTTTTTGCGCTATAAACAAAAAAATGAGCAACAATTTTGAATAAAAACAGTACTTTTTACTTTTTGCTATAATAAATATCCCCAAAAAATGCTTTTAAGAAACAAATTTCTTCATCAGTTTAGGCCAATATGTATTCTTCTACATATTTCTGGTAAAAAAATTGCAATAAGTGTATATTGATTGGTTTGTGCAAAAATTATAGCGTGCGCCTGCTATGACTCCTAGAGGAGCCGACATACCCATACGGCGATTTGCAGGAACGTGCCACTTTGCTACTATCACAAGGGGTTAACAAACCCCCATGTAATAGATGACAGGAACTCTTTATGGAGACATTGGAGACTACAATGTCTTATCGCCTTCCAAAGCACAACAGATCTGATTGGTTACATGCTACCTTGGCTGTATTAGCCAGGGGAAGATGGCTCTGGAACTAGTTGTGACAAACTCATCATTTAGTTCCAGTTTCATTTAATGTAGAGGAGAAGACAGGGGATGTGGTTCCCGACATCCTGTACAAGTGGGAGAGCCTTATGGGGCGTACACACGGTCGGACTTTTCAGCTACAAAAGTCCGACAGCCTGTCCGACAGACTTCCGGCGGACTTTCGGCGGACTTGCGGCAGACTTTTCTAACGAACGGACTTGCCTACACACGACCACACAAAAGTTTGACAGCCTAGTACGCGGTGACGTACACCAAGTCCGGCGAGACTATAAAACGGAAGTTCAATAGCCCGTACGACACCCTTTGGGCTCCTTCTGCTAATCTCGTGTTTATCTCGTGTTAGTAGAAGTTTGGTGAGAGACGATTCGCGCTTGTGAGACTCGTATTTTTCAGTTCGTTTTAACTGTTGTTCAGTCTGTGCTTGTGAGGTTTGTATCTGCTTTTCAGTGCGTTTGGTCAGTTGGCATTGAGAAATCTTTGCTTTATTGTCCGCTCGTTCCTGATTTTCAGGTCGCTCTTCACAGGCCTTGCTGTTCTTCAGTGCGTTCTGTTTAGTGCGTTCTGACCAGCCGACCGTTTTGAAACCATGTTACCTGTACGTACTCGTCGTCGAGCTTGTGCATTGTATGTGTTTGGTGCTGTAGTTTATTCTTCAGACCAAGACCAGTCCATGAACAGGGCGAGGAGTAGTTCATGGACCAAGAATTGGTTGCTCCAGCGTGACCAGTTCTGTCACATGCCATTGCTCCGTGAGATCCGTGAGAATAATCCTGAGGATTTCAGGAACTTTCTCCGGATGACGGACCCCGTTTTTGACCGTTTGGTGGCTTTGCTGACCCCCTATATCAGCAGGCAGGATACCTGCATGAGGCAAGCCATCACTCTGGAGCAGAGGCTAGTTGCCACGTTGCGGTACTTGGCGACAGGGAGAAGCCTGCAGGACCTCAAGTTCTCGACAGGCATCTCCCCCCAGGCTCTGGGGATCATTATCCCAGAGACCTGTTCTGCCATCATCCAGGTCCTGCAGAAGGACTATATTAAGGTAAGATATTTTTCTTTTATTAGCATCACATGTTCTTTTATGTAATCTTTGATAATGTAATGTATTTCTTGCCTCAAACACTACTTACCATCATTGCAATATAGTGTGAATGTCCCCTTTTTCTCCTCACACATGCTGGATTTTTTTCCTGTTCTTTTTTGTCATGCATGTATATTTGCCTTCAATAATCTCCCCAGCATGCAATGCTGGGCACATATCCACCTAGTCTACTCATTTTGAATGTATTTTGTTTGAGTGTATTTAGTGTGCTTATAATTAGTAATTAGCTTGATTTCCCAACCCCCCCCACCTAAACTCAATCCAAATAGTGTGCTTATAATTAGCAATTAGCTTGATTTCCCAACCCCCTCCCCCCCACCTAAACTCAATCAAAATAGTGTGCTTATAATTAGCAATTAGCTTGATTTCCCAACCCCCTCCCCCCCACCTAAACTCAATCCAAATAGTGTGCTTATAATTAGCAATTAGCTTGATTTCCCAACCCCCTCCCCCCCACCTAAACTCAATCCAAATAGTGTGCTTATAATTAGCAATTAGCTTGATTTCCCAAACCCCCCCCCCACCTAAACTCAATCCAAATAGTGTGCTTATAATTAGCAATTAGCTTGATTTCCCAACCCCCTCCCCCCCACCTAAACTCAATCCAAATAGTGTGCTTATAATTAGCAATTAGCTTGATTTCCCAACCCCCTCCCCCCCCCACCTAAACTCAATCCAAATAGTGTGCTTATAATTAGCAATTAGCTTGATTTCCCAACCCCCCCCCACCCCCCTAATAATTTGCTAGAATGTTCTGTGGTGTTGATTTGTATAAAGCAAATATATGTTGCACTTTGCAAAATGCATGTGCACTCTACAAGTGCATTTGTTCCAGTGCTTTAGTAAATGAGCAGAAGCTCTGCTGATTTCCATCATCAAATCATATGCAAGCCACAAAGTGTTTTCATTAATTGCCCTTGCATGTGATTGTGTACTCCTTGCAACATGACTGCCTTTTTACCTTACCTCATTTACTTTAAGCTGGGGAGCAACTGCACTTGCAGAGTGCGACAACTGCAGTCTTGTAGCCTTTTTAGTCCATAAATCCCTGCGTGTCCTAAAAGTAATATTTTTTAGGGATTTCACAACCCCCTAAAATGTAATCAATGTTCCATCAGAGGGGGTGAGCAATCTGATAAGTGTGCCTTTCCATATTATTTCTTCCAGAAGATTTAAATTATTTAATGTTATACTGATGCTGGGGAATAATGTTTTTAATTGTATAATTTTCTTGCAATGTTATCTTCAAAATTACTGATTTTGGTTTTCTTGTTTGATACCCCAGTTTCCTTCAACGCCACAGGAATGGCAGACTGTGGCATCCCATTTTGCCACCCGTTGGGACTTTCCCAATTGTGGAGGGGCTATAGATGGGAAACATGTCCACATCGTGCCACCACCCCATTCGGGGTCATACTATTTTAATTATAAGGGGTTCCACAGTATTGTTTTAATGGCGGTGGTGTCGGCACACTATGAATTTTTATATGTGGACGTGGGGAAGAATGGCCGGATGTCGGATGGAGGAGTATTTGCCCAGACGGAGTTCTGCCAGCGTCTCCAGAGTGGTGGCCTGGGATTGCCACCTGATGTGGATAACGTGGAAGGACTCCCCTTTGTCTTCATTGCCGATGAAGCCTTCGCTCTGAGCAAGCACCTCATGAGGCCATTCCCCCAAAGAACCCTCACCCCGAAGAGGAGGGTTTTTAATTTCCGGCTGGCCAGAGCTAGAAGAGTGGTTGAGAATGCGTTTGGGATTCTGGCCAGCCGGTTCCGCCTGTTTCAAACCTCCATTAATTTGGCGGAATACAAACTTAATTTTATCATTTTATCGTGCTGCATCCTGCACAACTTTTTACACAAACATTCTCCAAATTATATGGTACCAGTTGGGCCTGAGGCCGGACTTATCGATGACAACCTTACGGGCCTGGATACTGTCCGTACTGGCTTGGCCCCCCAAAGTGCCCGTCAAGTTAGACAGCAATATGTTAATTATTTTATAGGTGGGGGGCCATTGCAATGAGCCAGGATATCTAAATATTTTAAATAAAAAAAATCTGGATGAAATCTTGAATTATATTTATTGCTTGCCTTTCTTTTGGGCTTTCTCCTAGGTTATGGTCGAGCAGTTGTAGTGCCAACTGTATTTTCATTTTAAATTTCTAAATAAGCTCCATTGCCACTGTAAACAACTTTTTTAAAATTATAACCAAACTGATACTGAGCATTGAAATAACAAACCACACATTTATTTAATTCCTAAGCAGATGTTTTTATTAATCGTTGTTATGCATTCAGTTATGCATTTAGTATAAAATGTTCCTAGCCAAAAATATAATGATATATTACTAATTTTCGAATAATATAATTATAGTTAAATATTTTTACATAATCAAAAATACAATTTTTTGGGCATTTTGATTTTATCAAACAGGCCTTTTTTTTTTTATTTTTTTGGTTTTTTAAAATCCTTTTTTTTTTTTTTTTGGTTTTTTAAAATCCTTTTTTTTTTTTTTTTAAATCCTTTTTTTTGGGGTTTTTTAAAATCCTTCTTTTTTTTTTTTTTGGGTTTTTTAAAATCCTTTTTTTTTTTTGGGTTTTTTAAAATCCTTTTTTTTTTTTTGGATTTTTAAGGTATTTTCTCAAAACAGCCCTCCTTTTTTAAATGATGTTAAACAGCCATATAATTTAACAGAAAATAATAAAGAGAAGGCCCAGAATGGGGTCAGCAAACCAGGAAATGAAGGACATGATCGATGTTTTGGGGTTTCAAAAAGGGCATTTAGATTCGACCCAAAACATCAATCATGTCCTTCATTTTCTGCTGCATACGATCCAGCCGATTACGCATTTCATCGATCTCCCCATTCCAGGCCATTATTTGAGCTATTAGCCGTTGGGCACTGTCTGTGGTGAAATAGTCACTTGTTGGACCTAAAGTGGAATGAAAAAAAAGATGTGTATAGAAATATGCACACATACATAGTTTACCTTACCATAAAGCTGGTGTCTCAGACACTGACCTGGTGGGGTGCCCATGTCGCATAATTCCTGAACATCCTCGGGGTGGCGCTGTTGCTTGACTCAAGCACAACCAGATCACCTAAAATAGAGTAGAAAAATTACATAAAAGAAAAGGCAGCCATGCATAGATTACCGTTAGCTGGTGTGTCAGACACTCACCTGGTGGGGTGCCCATGTCTCCCACCTCTCCTTCCTCCACATCCTCAGTGGGGCTTGGGCTGATTTCCCAAGTATGTTCTTTTGCTTGGGGGGGGACTGTGTTCTTCTTGTTGGCTGAGTGATTTGTCCCCTATGTGAACCAAAAAATGAATATACTTAGCACACAGATATTTTAGTACATAGTAATCTTCAAACATTTGTAGTGAAGTGGTGTACAAATGGTCTGTTTGTGTAGAGTTCCTAGTTGACCTAAATATTTAAATTTCTAAAGACATATCGGATAGATAGATATCTAGATATCAATATCTAAATATAGTTACTAATCTTTTGATCTCTCTCTCTCTATATCTCTAACTAAATATAAATATAAATATCAACCAAAATGTAAAGAAAAAAATATATATAAATTAAAATATTCAAAAATAATTTATTAAATTTCTATATCTATCTATATCTGTATATCTACATCTATCTATCTATCTATCTATCTATCTATCTATCTATCTATCTATCTATCTATATATATATATATACATACACATATATATATATATATTTATATATATATATTATATATATATATATATATATATATATATATATATATATATATATAGATAGATATACATACACATATATACATATATATATATAGATATATATATAGATAGATAGATAGATAGATAGATATATATATATATATATATATATATATATATATATATATATATATATATATATATATATACAGAGATATATCTATAGATATGTAACGAGGTTTATTAAAAGATCGTTTGAAACGATGAGAAAAAAAATCGTATAGGAATGAAAAGCACATGGAGCAGTATACAAGGTAATAAACAGAAGAGAAAAACACGACAAGTACTTACTTTTTTTCAGCACTTTACGGATCCGTCTGTACTGATCCGGCTCCCTGATTTTGAGGTCGGACCATCTTTTTCTAATTTGATCCTTGGAGCGCTGTACCCCAAAATAAGCCTGCAAAGTCTTCACCACCTTCGACATTATTTTGGCTTTGCGCAAATTTGGCCGGGCGTACGGCCCATACTTCCCATCATAATCCTTTTTTTTAAGAATGGCCACCATTTCCACCATCTCTTTAAAGGACATATTGGAGGCCTTAAATCTAGGCATCACAGATCTTGACGTTCCGGCCTCCGGGCTTTCTTCGCTACCTGAGGTAGTACGCACCTGATGTGTCTCCGCCATTATTCACCCCACTACGCGCCGTAACGAAAAATGGGCGGAGAACATGAGTTAAAACCGAACGTCAGGGGCGGGCGACGCAGGCGGAGTTTCACACATGCGTAGTGTATAAAGAGGGGCCTTGTGCACGTGTCGTACGTACATTCTGTGCGTCGAATTAGGGGGCGGAGAACATGAGTTAAAATTGAACGTCAGGGGCGGGCGACGCAGGCGCAGTTTCACACATGCGTAGTGTATAAAGAGGGGCCTTGTGCACGTGTCGTACGTACGTTCTGTGCGTAGGTGATAGTGGACCGGGACGCTACTAAACGAAGGTAATTTTAAATTTATACTTTTGCTCAAGACTTTGTAGCAAGCGGCCTATATGGCTTGACAGATTGATGAGGCCTACATAGGGATAAGATGATGAGGGTTTAGCAGAAACCTAATAAGTGTTTTTTGTCTTGTGACTTTATCTTTTACAGACATTATGAATCCCCTATTTAAGGATCCAGAGTTCCTTACTGCTTTTATTTCGAAATATAGAGAGATGAGGAATTTGTGGGAGGTGAAACACCCTCAGTATTATGCAAAGCATGTGAGGAAGTCAACGCTGGAGAGACTTCTGTCCTTTGTCCAGGCGACCATCCCGGAAGCAACAATGGAGACATTGCTCCGGAAAATTGGGGTCTTGAGGAATATGTATAAGAGGGAGCATAAGAAGATCCAGGAATCAATGAGATCAGGAGCATCAGCAGATGATGTTTATGTACCCAGGCTGTGGTACTACAATCAACTCCGTTTTCTTGATGACCAGACTGAAGCCAGGGCATCACTTTCAACCCTTCCCCCCACCCTTCCCTCCACCCTTCCCTCCACCCCAGCAGAGGCTGATGAGGAGCAAGCTGGGTCTTCCATCCTGGATGAACCGGATATGACCATCTGGAGTCAGGTAAATTAGTTTAACCAATATTTACTGTACTAATATTAATGAGGTTAACTGGATGTTATAATTGTCTCAAATAATTTTGCCCTCAAAATTGTGTATACATATCAATTGACAGGAGTGGCTAAATATGTTTGGCACCTGCTAGAAAAAATGAGGGTGTCTGATTAGACTCTTTTATTAAAGAGATGTATTCACATTGAATTTGCTAGTCATGAGAAGCAAATTGTGTGTCATTGATGAACCCCAAAAAATATACTAAAACTATGTCCTTTTTTTATACACAGGATGAGTCCATCCAGGAGGAATGTGTGGAAAGTGGCAGGCAGGAGGAGACCGGGCCCATGGACAGCCTGGAGGAGGCCGAATTCACCATCATCCTGGAGGAGGCTGGGCCCAGTGTCAGGCAGGAGGTGGCTAGTCCCAGTGAGGTGGCTGGGCCAAGTGAGGTGGCTGGGCCCAGTAGGAGCCTGACCCAATCACAAGTGCCTCCCCTCCGCCTTCCCAAAAAAAGGGCCAGGAAGGGGACGGTCACACAGGAGGCATCCCTGCGCCTCATGCAAGAGGCCACCCGTTTTTTGAGGAGCCCCCCCGAAGCGGAAGAGTCCTATGGCTGCTACTTAGCCAGCAGGCTTCTTCAAATGGATTGGGAGCAGCGCCTCATTTGCGAGCGACTATTTGGGGAAACAATCCAGAAGGGGCTGCAGGGCACGCTAACCCGAAACACCCAACTACATGAGGCAGCCCCCCCTCCTCCTCCTCCTCCTCCTCCTGCCACAACTGAAACACCACAGCCACAGCCTCCAAAGAAGGCTACAGGGAAGGCTGCAGGGAAGGCTGCAGGGCAGCGTGGAGGAAAGGCTGCAGGGAAGAGAAGAAAGTGATGACCTGGGTTCAGTCTGGTCTGACAGAAGACGCAGGCTGTTGTAGTACCACAGTCTGGGGACATCTATATCATCTGCTGGTGCTGTTGATCTCTGGGATTCTTGGACCAGATTGTGCTCCCTCTTATATGGACTCCTCAAGATCCCAATTTTCTTGTACACTGACTTTTTCCAGCGTTGACTTCCTCTTTATTTTATTTTGACCATGAATAAATGGATCTTTTTTGAGTTTAGGAAAAGACTTTATGTGTTTTCTTTTAAATCATTGATTTTACACACAATGTTAAATTAACAAGGGACAACAATCTCATTGAGTTTGCAAAAACACACCAAAAATACATTAATAATGTTAATAATGTTCGAGTGGTAAGTCTTGAAAAAAAAAAAGATACATAACCAAAAACGGTGCTTTGGGTTAACTTTATCTAAAAAAAAAAAAAATCACTAGAAAAACAAAACTATAATAATGGGTTATTTGTGGTAACTTTACAAACCTAAAAAAAAAAAAAAAAAAAAAAAAATACAAATGGGTTCTTTGTGGTAACTTTACAAACACACAAAAAACAAACAAAACAAATATAGAGATAAACATATAAAAAAGTTCAACAACAATCATAAAATAAATATCTGGATAAAAATTACAAGAAAATATGACTCCACACAAAAAAATAAAAAAAAAGGGGTAAAAAGTATTATTAGTATGGAAACATTGTTTTTAAAAAGCATACTATATCATTCATGAGATCAAAGAGAAAAAGAATCCAGAAATCGATTTGGGAGAACTCTGTTTGAATATGAACAGCAAAACACCTTTGTTCTTTATAGCATTCGTAAAGAAGACATGAAATGCGCTGCATTCAATGATCACAGATTTTGCAGCGTGAGGAATGTGCTACCTACAATACGAACACTAGTTTTACTAGACCGAGTGCTTCCGTTTAGTTTTTGCTTATGAGCATGCGTCGTTTTTTTGTCCGTCGGACTAGCATACAGACGAGCGGATTTCGGGTTCCGTCGTAGTTACGACGTAAAGATTTGAAGCATGTTTCAAATCTAAAGTCCGTCGGATTTGAGGCTAAAAAAGTCAGTTGAAAGTCCGGAGAAGCCCACACACGATCGGATTACCAGCAAGCTTTAGTCCGTCAGCGTCCGTTGGACTTTTGTAGACGAAAGTCAGACCGTGTGTACGCCCCATTAGAGTCAAGCAGGGAGGACCACATCTGCCTTACATCAAAAGTGATCTGCTGGCTACACAGCTGCCAAATCACTTTCACTTTACAGATGGGAGCTGGCTGAGAAAAACAAGCACAAGCTGATGGCTGCTACTGTAGTATAACTGTACTGTGCATAACCATTCACTTTGGACATACTACATTCTGTCAAAGAGCTGAAGAAATTACAGTAAATATTGTGCATGGAGTTGGGACAATATTTTTTCCCTTTACTGTGAAAAGAAACACATTAGATTTTTTGACTAAAAGGGCAGGTTCACATCAGAAAAGTGGCCTGCATTCCTGTGTGATTTCTGCGCATTCCTGTGCGGTGCAATTATGCAGCCCATTCCTTTGAATGGGCTTCAAATCGCAGCAGAACTCAGAAAAAGTAGTGTGTGCACTACTTTTCAAAATCTACCACACCAATTCCCATGGGACTCTGATACCATGCAATCTGGTGCCCACCAATGCACTGTGTTTGTGATCTGCATTTTGGCGTTCTGTCAACATTACATTGGCACCTGCAGCAGATAACAAAGACAGTGTTTTTTGAGTGTGGTGCAGGAAACAGGCACGGAATGTGCCTTTCCAGCACCATATTCTGATGTGAACCTGCCTTTTTTCTCCCCGTTGGGGAATATAAAAAAGCTTACATACTGTAGAGCAGGGGTCTCAAACTGGCGGCCCTCCAGCTGTTGGGAAACTACAAGTCCCATGAGGCATTGCAAGGCTGACAGTTACAAGCATGACTCCCACAGGCAGAGGCATGCTGGGACTTGTAGTTTTGCAACAGCTGGAGGGCCACCAGTTTGAGACCCCTGCTGTAGAGAAAGTCTGCACAATATGTTTTACTTAACAATTCTAATTTAGATTTTATTTATAATCTGTAATAATTTATTATCTATATAATTGCATTTATTTTTTTACATTTAAATTATACGGTTTACCTTTGTGTTTATTAGACTGTATCAGGCAGTTGTTGATGACAGTTTGGTCAAGAACTGCCTTTATTGTCCCAGCAACCCCATTTTTCTTTTGAACCACCCATAAAAATGTAAAAACAATCTGCACCCAAAAAGTAATGCAGCTTCACCCCAGACCCCCTTACATTTTTCACTCTTTGTTATATTGCAGCCATTTGCTAAAATCATTTAAGTTAATTTTTTTTCTCATTAATGTACACACAGCACCCCATATTGACAGAAAAACACAGAATTGTTGACATTTTTGCAGATTTATTAAAAAAGAAAAACTGAAATATCACATGGTCCTAAGTATTCAGACCCTTTGCTCAGTATTTAGTAGATGCACCCTTTTGATCTAATACAACCATGAGTCTTTTTTGGAAAGATGCAACAAGTTTTTCACACCTGGATTTGGGGATCCTCTGCTATTCCTCCTTGCAGATCCTCTCCAGTTCTGTCAGGATGGATGGTAAACGTTGGTGGACAGCCATTTTTAGGTCTCTCCAGAGATGCTCAATTGGGTTTAAGTCAGGGCTCTGGCTGGGCCGTTCAAGAACAGTCACGGAGTTGTTGTGAAGCCACTCCTTCGTTATTTTAGCTGTGTGCTTAGGGTCATTGTCTTGTTGGAAGGTAAACCTTCGGCTCAGTCTGAGGTCCTGAGCACTCTGGAGAAGGTTTTCGTCCAGGATATCCCTGGACTTGGCCGCATTCATCTTTCCCTCGATTGCAACTAGGGATGAGCCGAACACCCCCCTGTTCGGTTCGCACCAGAACTTGCGAACAGGCAAAAAATTTGTTTGAACACGCGAACACCGTTAAAGTCTATGGGACACGAACATGAATAATCAAAAGTGCTAATTTTAAAAGCTTGTATGCCAATTATTGTCATAAAAAGTGTTTGGGGACCCGGGTCCTGCCCCAGGGGACATGGATCAATGCAAAAAAAGTTTTAAAAACAGCCGTTTTTTCAGGAGCAGTGATTTTAATAATGCTTAAAGTGAAACAATAAAAGTGTAATATTCCTTTAAATTTCTTATCTGGGGGGTGTCTATAGTATGCCTGTAAAGGGGCGCATGCTTCCCATGTTTAGAACAGTCTGACAGCAAAATGACATTTCAAAGGAAAAAAAGTCATTTAAAACTACTCGCAGCTATTAATGAATTGCCGGTCCGACAATACACATAAAAGTTCATTGATAAAAACGGCATGGGAATTCCCCACAGGGGAACCCCCGAAACAAAATTTGAAATGGTAAGGGGGTAAAAAAGTACCCCTACCATTTCACAAAAAAGTGTCAAAAAATGTTAAAAATGACAAGAGACAGTTTTTGACAATTCCTTTATTTAAATGCATCTTCTTTCTTCTTTCTTCTATCTTCTATCTTCTTTCTTCTATCGTCCTTCAGTTTCTTCCTCCATCTTCTTCTTCTTCTGGTTCTTCTGGTTCTTCTGTTTCTTCCTCCGGTGTTCTCGTCCTGCATCTTCATCCGCGGCGTCTTCTTCCCTTCATCTCCTCGGGCCGCTCCGCATCCATGATGGCATGGAGGGAGGCTCCCGCTGTGTGATGCTTCTCCTCTTCTGACAGTTCCTAAATAACGGGTGGCGGAGCCAACCGGTGACCCCGCCGCCCTCTGACGCACGGGGACTTGACGGGGACTTCCCTGTGGCATTCCCCATGACGTCAGGAGGTGGCGGGGTTACGTAACGGGTGACCCCGCCCTCCTTTGACGTCACGGGGAATATGCCACAGGGAAGTCCCCATCAAGTCCCCGTGCGTCAGAGGGGGGCGGGATCAACTGGTGGCTCCGCCCCCATTATTTAAGAATTGTCAAAAGAGGAGAAGTGTCACACAGCAGGAGCCTCCCTCCATGCCATCATGGATGCGGAGCGGCCCGAGGAGAAGAAGGGAAGAAGACGCTGCGGATGAAGATGCAGGACGAGAACACCGGAGGAAGAACCAGAAGAACCAGAAGAATAAGAAGATGGAGGAAGAAACCGAAAGAAGATAGAAGATAGAAGAAAGAAGACGCATTTAAATAAAGGAATTGTCACAAACTGTCTCTTGCCATTTTTAACATTTTTGACAGTTTTTTTGTGAAATGGTAGGCCCTTACCATTTCACACAGGGGGGAGGGGGCTTCCAGATTCTGATAAGCCCCCCCACCCACATACCCCCACAACCACTAGGCAAGAGTTGTGGGGATGAGGCCCTTGTCCCCGTTAACATGGGGACAAGGTGTTTTGGGGGGCTACCCCAAAGCACCCTCCCAATGTTGAGGGCATGTGGCCTGGTACGGTTCAGGAGGGGGGGGTGCTCTCTTGTCCCCCTCTTTTCCTGTGGCCTGCCAGGTTGCGTGCTCGGATAAGGGTCTGGTATGAATTTTTGGGGGGACCCCACGCCATTTTTTAAAAAAAAATTGGCGCCGGGTTCCCCTTAAAATCCATACCAGACCTGAAGGGTCTGGTATAGATTTTGAGGGGGACCCCACACCATTTTTTTAAAAAATTTTGGCCAGGGTTCCCCTTAATATCCATACCTAACCTGAAGGGCCTGGTATGGAATTCAGGGGGACCCCCCACGTCATTTTTTTTTTTTTTAATTTTGGTTCCCCTGTGGGGAATTCCCATGCCATTTTTATCAATGTACTTTTATGTGTATTGTCGGACTGGCAATTCATTGATAGCTGCGAGTAGTTTTAAATGACTTTTTTTCCTTTGAAATGTCATTTTGCTGTCAGACTGTTCTAAACACGGGAAACATGCGCCCCTTTTCAGGCATAGCATAGACACCCCCCAGGTACGAAATTTAAAGGAATACTCACTTTTATTGTTTCACTTTAAGCATTATTAAAATCACTGCTCCCGAAAAAACGACTGTTTTTAAAACTTTTTTTTGCATTGATTCTTGTCCCCTGGGGCAGGACCCGGGTCCCCAAACACTTTTTATGACAATACCTTGCATATAAGCCTTTAAAATTAGCACTTTTGATTTCTCCCATAGACTTTTAAAGGGTGTTCAGTGGCTTTCGAATTTGCCGCGAACAACCCAAATTGTTCGCTGTTCGGCGAACGTGCGAACAGCCAATGTTCAAGTCGAACAAAAGCTCATACCTAATTGCAACCAGTCGTCCTGTCCCTGCAGCTGAAAAACACCCCCACAGCAGGATGCTGCTACCACCATGCTTCACTGTTGGGACTGTATTGGACAGGCGATGAGCAGTGCCTGGTTTTCTCCTCACATACCGCTTAGAATTAAGGCCAAAAAGTTCTATCTTGGTCTCATCAGACCAGAGAATCTTATTTCCCACCATCTTGGAGTCCTTCAGGTGTTTTTTCAGCAAACTCCATGCGGGCCTTCATGTGTCTTGCACTGAGGAGAGGCTTCCGTCGAGCCACTCTGCTATAAAGCCCCGACTGGTGGAGGGCTGCAGTGATGGTTGATTTTCTACAACTTTCTCCCATCTCCCGACTGCATCTCTGGAGCTCAGCCACAGTGATCTTTGGGTTTTTCTTTACCTCTCTCTCACCAAGGCTCTTCTCCCCCGATAGCTCAGTTTGGCCAGACGGCCAGCTCTAGGAAGGGTTCTGGTCATCCCAAACGTCTTTCATTTAAGGATTATGGAGGCCACTGTGCTCTTAGGAACCTTAAGTGCAGCTGAATTTTTTTGTAACCTTGGCCAGATCTGTGCCTTGCCACAATTCTGTCTCTGAGCTCATCAGGCAGTTCCTATGACCTCATGATTGTCATTTGCTCTGACATGCACTGTGAGCTGTAAGGTCTTAAATAGACAGGTGTGTGGCTTTCCTAATCAAGTACAATCAGTATAATCAAACACAGGTGGACTCAAATGAAGGTGTAGAACCATCTCAAGGATGATCAGAAGAAATGGACAGCACCTGTGTTAAATATATGAGTGTCACAGCAAAGGGTCTGAATACTTAGGACCTTGTGATATTTAAGTTTTTCTTTTTTAATAAATCAGCGAAAATGTCAACAATTCTGTGTTTTTCTGTCAATATGGGGTGCTGTGTGTACATTAATGAGGACAAAAATGAACTTAAATGATTTTAGCAAATGGCTGAAATATAACAAAGAGTGAAAAATTGAAGGGGGTCTGAATACTTTCTGTCCCCACTGTATATATATTTTTTGTAGGTACAAGGTGGTATTTAGGCTTAGGGTCTTCCTTTTGCTAAGGTAGTTCCCAGGCAGCATTGCCATCCTTAATGATGACCAGCCTATGCCCATTAGTTTCCCCTTGCAGCTTGCTTCAGTATGGTGAAATAAAGCCCCCAGGCTAAATAAATGTAATCTATCCTATATGTTGCTAACATAGTGAAAATAAATGGCTAAAAAAACAAAAATGCATATAAAAATGAAATCTAGCAAAGGTAAATAGAGTGTATGAAATAGTTCAAATCCAATGTATGACTTGAGAAAAGATAACAAAGATATTGTGCAGAGATCGTGCTACTTTATTTTTTTTGCAAATGTATTTTTATTAATATTTAGCATAGTACATAAGACACAAAAATAAAGTAAAGAAAACCACGCCACGCAGGGCGGTATTCTTAGAAAAACAAGTAAAAATTAGATTTGACCCGACTGCCGCCTTCCTGTCCGGAGTGGGGGGGTGTCTGGCATTAGTTTGCTGCTTCTGCAGGAATACCAGATGGATTATGTTGCTAATCCCTCCCACTGTGGCTCATCATTCTGGTTGCCTCTTCGTATGGTTAAGTCCTGAATAAGAAGCCTCCTATGCGGATGATGGTCAGGTGATGGTCAGCATGACCAAAGTAAAGTGTGTGGTGTAATGCATAGCAGGAAAATGGCAGGCAACTATTGTTGACTGCATTTTTGCAAGGCAAACACCCAGTGGCTATGCTATACGCACCCAAAATGACTGCACACTCTTCTTGCCTGCAGCAGGACATCTTGTAACCCAGGGTACCTTACCAAAAAAAGCGTGCACCACCATACTCAGGACATGTTGCCATGCAAGCTACATGTAAATTATCTTTCTGAAGGGTGGCCAGAAGGTTGATAATGTTGCCACACACAAACTGGCCTAGCACATCCTGGTTTTGGGTCAGCCACCTCCCAGATTGCCTGAAGAGTCTCCAGAATATGGTCCCTATCCATCAGGCACACTAGCTGAAAAACAGTGTAACAGCATTTGCCAGAGCAATTGCATAGACTCTGGGGCATGGGAGGGGGGATGGTGGTTCAGGAAGCCACTGTCTCACTATTTGTAGCCATTGAACAAGGGGAGAGGTGACTGCAAAGTTGCTGCCAGTATGGTGCAGCTCTAACATTATTCCCTGTACAGTCACCATCAAATTTGCTCCGTGTACCGCACAGGATATCAGCTGACTCTAGTCACAGGAGAACAAAAATAAGTGTATTCCTGTGACTCACAAGAGAAGCATGGCCAATTATGATTCACTGGACTAGATTATAATATTAAAGATATACTGAAGTGCTAAAAAGTGGTAAAAAAACTATAAATGTCCTTCATAGTTTTTCAGACTGCTTGCACTGGGCATATTTCTGGTTTGCATTTTAACTTTTTGTAATTAAGGGTCCAGATAACCAGTTAGGTTGCTATGTTGAGGGTGCTAAAAAGCACATGATGATATATTGTAGTGTTCTCCAACACATGTACATTTCAGTTGCATTGCCTTAGAGCAGGGATATGCAATTAGCCGAACTCCAGCTGTTGCAAAACTACAAGTCCCATCATGCCTCTGTCTCTGGGTGTCATGCTTGTGGCTGTCAGAGTCTTGCTGTGCCTCATGGGACTTGTAGTTCTGCAACAGCTTGAGGTCCACTAATTGCATATCCCTGCCTAATGCCCCATACACACGGTCGGATTTTCCGATGGACAATGTCCGATCGGAGCGTGTTGTCGGAAATTCCGACCGTGTGTGGGCTCCATCGGACATTTTCCATCGGATTTTCCGACACACAAAGTTGGAGAGCAGGAGATAAAATTTTCCGACAACAAAATCCAATCGCGTCAATTCCGACCGTGTGTGGCCTGTTCCCACGTACAAAGTGCCATGCATGCTCAGAAGAAATTCCGACACGGGACAGCTCGTTCTGGTAAACTTAGCGTTCGCAATGGATACAGCACTTTCGTCACGCTGCAATGTTCAAAACGGTTTAATACAGCGCACTCTCTTCTTCTTTATAATGTGACAAGAATTAAGTAGTTTTGCTGCTCATATTCACACACACTTCTCACAAACTTTTCTTTGTGTTTTTTTATTGGGATTCCCTCAATATATTGTTATTAGTTGTCACATCTGACATTTTTTTTTTATATATTTTTTTTTGTTTTTTATTTGACGCCTTTTTTTTTTCTTTAATGTTTGGATTTTTTCCAAGGCTGGTCTTTGTTCAATGTTATTTTTATTTTTACTCCTGAATATTTGTGTGTGTTTTGTGTGTCAAGTTACCCCAACACCATTGATATCTTTTATTATTTAATCTCAAGGAGATTGTTTGTTGTTGGTGTCCCTTGTTCATTTCACATTGTATATTTGAAATGTACCTGAATCCTCACAAACCAACTGTCATTTTTTAAGTAAAACACATAGGAGAGTATAATTCAAAACAAAAATCCTTTATTAAGGGATCAGAACCAAACAAAGAGGAAGGCAAAACTGGATCAACAGTAGAAATTAGTGAAGCCTGGGACCCCCACGGCAGACATCAATTCTTCAACATCAAAATTGGTGGCCTGAGGAGTCCATATATAAGGTAGGGCAGTCTGGTCCGGAATTCGCAGAGATCCGGATAGCAGCAGATGACATGTGTGTCCCCAGGCTGTGGTACCACAAGAGGCTGCATTTTTTTGGCCGACCAGACTGGATCCAGGGTCCTCACTTTCTGGTCTTCCTTTCACGCTTCCTTCCCGGCTGTGGCTGTGCAGTTGGAGATGTGGCAGGAGGAGGAGTAGGACCTGGAGGAGGAGGAGGACTGGGAGGACCTGGAGGAGAAGGAGGAGGAGGAGGAGGACCTGCAGGAGGAGGAGGAGGACCATCACAAAGGTGTGTCTCAGGTGTAATTTGCCCACTCATACCTTTCTCCAGAGCCTCCGATATGAGGGCCTCACACATTACTTGTTGGCCCTCCTCCATCCTCTGCATTTTATATGCAATGACGGCAGTAATGTCCTCCTCCGCGGTCTGTCGTGCTCCCAGGACCTCTGTAGCCCTCCAAAAGACTCCTCCGGTAGCCTCCTCTAGGGCACTCCTCTTCCTGCCACTTTCTCTTTTCATGGAGGGTGGAGGGACCTGCAGATCAGCCAGCCGGCTCAGCCCGGCCACCTCCTGGCTGAGACTTCCCTGTGTATGAAAAAGGGACATGGTTGTAATGTTTTGCATCATCAATCACAATCCTAAATTAGTACTCCCAACTAACATCTAGTTAACATCATTGACTGAACAAGCAGAAATATTTAGAGGAATGCTATACCTGGCTCAATCTGGGCTCCTCCACATGCGGCCTGGAAGGCCCAGGTTGGGCGTCAGAAGCCTCAGCCGGGGGGGAAGGAAGCGTGGAAGGAAGACTGGAGAGGGATGGCCTGGGTTCAGTCTGGCCTGCCAGAAAATGCAGCCTGTCGTAGGACAACATCCTGGGGACATAGATGTCATCTGCTGCTCCGGATCTCTGCGAATCCAGGACTTTCTTGCGCTCCCTCAGATATGTGCTCCTCAGGCCACCAATTAAGATCTTTAAATAAGTGATGTCTGCCGTGGGGATCACCTGCTTCACAATTACCAACAATTGCACCAGTGCTGCCTTCCTCTTTGCTTGGTTCTTGAAATGGGGGTGGTTAATCTCCCACAGACAGGGCAGCTCCCTTAGCATATCTATGAATATTGACATGAAGTCATTATCTTTGAGTACCATATCCATGCTCACTGCAAGACACAACACAAGACAAAGCCTAATGTCAGACAAAACTCTCCTAATCTTGTTACAATATAGGCCTCAATGTAGAAGCAGTATAGGCACAAGTTTGTCTCTTGGTAAAGGGATGGTGAACCCGCGCAGTGGAAATAGAGGTCTATTGGTGAGATTTATGGAACTGCTGCCGCCCAACAAGCAGTCACCATAAATGGGGACAGCTGAGTTGATTAGTGTGATAGAAGGGTCTGGCGCTGTTCCTTTAATTAAATAATACCCTACCTGCGTATAGGTTTCTAAAACAAGGCATATAAATATAAGGCATATAAATATAAATTCCTAGGTGTAAACAAAAACGTGCAGGTATCAGATAGTGATATACTTAAAATATTGGTAAATATTGTACAATTAATACGCAAGCTGTAAATATATAAAAAATATTGGTGACATCAAATCCCATGCATGGTGTTGCTGGTTAGTATTCCAAATGACGTTAAGTGTGGGGGGAGGGGGAGGGAGGGGGGGGGAAGGAGGGGGTGAAGGTGGGGAGGGGAAGGGAGGAAGGGGGAAAGGGAGAGGTGTGGGAGATCGACTCCTGGTTGAGGAACTGAAAAGTGTTTGAATCACTCCTAATAAAGTGCAAACGTGCTGGTGAAGTTCAAAGGAAGTCCTTATTGTGTAATACACTTGTTGTCAAATTCATTTAAACTCTTATTGGTATAGTATCTTGGCATATATCTTGTGCAATATCTTGGTGCATGTGATGTTGTGGTTATAATCCTTCAATAGTTTTAAAATCCTTGCTCTGAAAGTGCAGCCACTCACCGGATCACTTCACCCCTGCAGGGGTATCAGGCAATTACAGTTTTGCGCCACTGTACGGCGATCACTGGCGGGCTCAGGATCGTGGTGTATCATATGTAAAGAGAGAAGGAGTGCCCATAGCGTAAAATTGTTTTTAAAAAGGATTTATTAAACAAATAGAGAGGTACTCCCAATTTCACAGTGTAAATCAAGCGAAGTAGTAAAAACGTCACAGTTAGCCTTCAGCGCTGGTAAAGTAGGTAATGTTGGGAAGCACAGATTAGGCCATGCCCTGCGCGTTTCGTCGTTAGGACGTCTACGGGAGCGTCTGTGTCTGTGCCTCTGTCAAACACACATGGATTTCTGCAGAATAACAGAAGGTTGACTCCAATCAAGGTGTAGAAATAACTCATCAACGATCAAGAGAAATGGAAGGCACCCAAGGATAATCCGCTGCTTACGGTCGCTGCTTGGCAAGGTTGTGGGGAGACCTATTTCCCTGTGCTGTTTGAGACTGCCGTAATAGCAGTTACCAGGATCTGGATAATCCGCTGCTTACGGTCGCTGCTTGGCAAGGTTGTGGGGAGACCTATTTCCCTGTGCTGTTTGAGACTGCCGTAATAGCAGTCACCAGGATCTGGTAAGCGCATTCGATTATCCATTCTGTGTGTGACAAGATCTGGAAGGCTTCTTCATCTGCATCCTTACCTGCATCTGGTTTTTTTTTTGGCACATCTTCTTTTTTCAAATCACGGATTACTTTTGATATATTTTTTTGGACTTTAAATCTTGGGGTTTTTTTCTTTCTTTTCTTCAATATTCCTTTGTGTATTATGATATATTTTTTTTCTTTTGGATATCAGTGTTCATTCATATATATTCAACTGTTTTTTTCATTGTAGTACTATATATTTTTGTGTGCATATTCACCTCACTATATATTGGTTTGGATGAGGATCAGACCTGTCATTAGTCTCTGTTCCCTCGGTTTTTTTGGTTTCATAATAATTTTTAGCGCCGCATCTTTTTTATTTTTATTGCATTTTGGGGTTTTTGGGACTAGACCTTTGGTGCTGGCTGCTTTTTGTGTGCTTCTTTCACAAATTTCAATCATTTATTATCCTTTGAGCGCAGCTTTTATCTGGTTTCCTAAAACAAACACAAGCAGTAAATGTCCAAAAAGAATTTCTTTTGGTTGTTTTTTATTTGAAAAAGGTTTCACAGATTGTCTGGCATATTGATAGCCCCCCTACCCGAAAAGAACTCCAGGTATCGTAACCGGACATCACGGGCATTCAGGGAGGGCAAGCCAGGGCGGCCACTTTCAAGCGCCGTCAGTGTTGATGGATTTTGGATTCCGGCCTCAGGCCCAACTGAGCCAGCATAGTTGGCTGAATGTTTTCTTAAAAAATTATGGAGAACATTAGCAGGTAAGTATTATATGGTTCAGTTTATACTCCGCCATATGGATAGGTGTCAGAAATAGTCGGAACCGGCTGGCCAGGATTCCAAATGTGTTCTCCACCACTCTTCAGGCTCTGGCCAGCCGGTAATTAAAAACCCTCTGTTCCGGGGTGAGGGTCCTCATCGGGAATAGCCGCATCAGGTGGTCCCCCAGCGCAAACGCTTCATCAGCAACGAACACAAATGGGAGACCTTCAACATTGTCCTCTGGAGGTGGGAAGTCCAAGCTGCCATTCTGGAGATGCCTGTAGAACTCCGTCTGGGCGATGACTCCACCATCGGACATCCGGCCATTCTTCCCCACGTCCACATACAGGAACTCGTATTTAGCCGACACCACCGCCAACATCACTATACTATTAAACCCCTTGTAATTATAATAGTACGACCCCGAGTTGGGTGGTGGGACGATGTGGACGTGTTTCCCATCAATTACCCCTCCGCAGTTAGGAAAGTCCCACCGCTGGGCAAAGTGGGAGGCCACAGTCTGCCATTCCTGTGGCGTGGAAGGAAACTGTTGAGGAAAAAACAATAAACATTACTATTTTTTCCCAGAAACATGGCAAGCAGATTAGACACAAACATTATGGGGCAACCTCCAGATAGCATTTATTAAGGGGAATTTAACAACACCAAAGTATAAGGTACACCTATCATATTCCCCCTCCCCCCTCTCATGGGCCATTTCTAACATTATAGGGGGGGGGAACTCTTGGACAGGTAACCCTCTTCACTTCATTGAGAGATGAATTCCTAAATAATGGGTATTACTTGGAACAGCCCCTCCTTAGTTACACTATTGGCAGACCACTGGACAGGTAAGAAGTGTCTGAATACAAAGATATAAATACACACTGTACACATTTGAGCACATTTAGACATTCTGCTATTACCTATCAAGATAATAATAGGATACAAAAACTTTAAACAGTACCATTTGAAAGTATACAGGCAGGCCCTTGCACTACATGCTTTGGGGAATTCATCCATAAATCTGACCAGTAAAGAGATGGGCATAGTGTGTATGGGTTTGGCAAAGTCAGCAGATAGATGATTGAGGATAGAGAATTGGGATCAGCTGACTTAGCAGTTGGGGGGAGGGAGGGTTACAAAAAATTTGGGGACACCACAAAAAAAAGCCTCTGGCACTCTGCCTGAATTTAAATCAAAAATAACATTACCAAACATTTTAGGGGGTGTTTGGGGTAAAGCACTACTATGGAGCTGATAAAATACATTGTTAAGTGACTACATGAGGTGAACATAGGGCACGAGACACCATGCTGGGGAGGTTATTGAAGGGCAAATATGTATGAAGGACCTCAAATAATAATTACATAAAAAACCAGCATGCATGAGGACAAAGGGGACACTCACAGCATATTACAATCATGGTAATTGGGGAATGAGGAAAGAAATACAATATATTAGCAAACATTATATACAATAAAATGTGATATTAAAGGATAAAAATCTTACCTTCATATACTCCTTCTGCAGGACCTGGATGATGGCAGAACAGGTCTCTGGGATAATGATCCCCAGAGCCTGGGGGGAGATGCCTGTCGAGAACTTCAAGTCCTGCAGGCTTCTCCCTGTGGCCAAATACCGCAAGGTAGCGACCAACCTCTGCTCCGGAGTGATGGCTTGCCTCATGCAGGTATCCTGCCTGCTGATATAGGGGGTCAGCGAAGCCAACAAACGGTGAAACACGGGGTCCGTCATCCGGAGAAAGTTCCTGAAATCATCAGGATTATTCTCACGGATCTCACGGAGCAAAGGCATATGACAGAACTGGTCACGCTGAAGCAACCAATTCTTGGTCCATGAACTCCTCCCCACCCTGTTCATGGACTGGACTTGTGTCAAGGTCAGGACCCCAACACCAAGCCCCCGCACAGCACGAACTCTACGAGGAGTACGCATACGAAACATGGCTAGAAAACGGTCGGCTGCTCAGAACGAAGTAACAGAACGCACTGAAGAACAGCAAGGCCTGTGAAGAGCGAACTGAAAAACAGTAACGAACGAACAAGAATACAATGACTAAGTCACGCGGAACTTGCTTGCACGCACTGAAGAGCAGATACAAACCCACAAGCACAAACTGAACAGCAGAAAACGATCTGAAAGCCACGAGTCTGAAAAAGCGCGAATCGTCTCTCACCAAACTTTTACTAACACGAGATTAGCAAAAGGAGCCCAAAGGGTGCCACGCTTGGTTCTGAACCGCCTTTTCTAGTCTCGTCGTACGTGGTGTACGTGACCGCGTGGTTGTCGATCGGAAATTCCGACAACTTTGTGCGACCATGTGTAGGCAAAACAAGTTTGAGCCAACATCCGTCGGAAAAAATCCTAGGATTTTGTTGTCGGAATGTCCGAACAAAGTCCGACCGTGTGTACGGGGCATTAGAGTGTTGGGGCACCATTCAAAATGAATACATATTGTCTGTTAATGTGCAAAAGGAACATAAAAAAAGTACAATGTGACAACACTAAGTTGCTTATCCATAATAAGACCACATTGCAGTTAACAGAGACCAAGGAATGCCCTCCATCATTTCTCTTTATTCTCAGAAACAAGATTAAAAAATGGTCTGAACATAGACAGAATTGTAATTTTATATATAGACTAACTGCTAAAATTTAAAACTAAATAGACCATAAATGGTAAAGGAAAACATTGATAGATAATAGGGCCTCTTGCACAAGCATGTCATAATTTATTAATGTTCATATGCAGATTTTGCTGAAAGAGACTGGTAGAAAGATTCTGTATTAAAAAAAATCAAATTATGTTCAGTTAAGACTTTGCATACACAAGTGTACAGACAAATAAGCTTGCACACAGTACATGTATACACATTAAAAAATATTATTTATCCTCTTCTAAATGCCAGTGTAGACAAGAGGTCTAAATTGGATATAAAAAAAATTGCACATGATGTTTCAGAAGTTTTCTGTATAAAGAATGTATAATCTCATTAGTATTCAGTGGACACTATCAATAAAATAAAAATAAATGCTTTTGAAAGACAGGTAAAGCTGTAAACTAAACATAATAAAAACAGATTTTTGATTTTAGTCCTGGCAAAGACAAAAAAGAGATGATTAAAAGATAATAAAAGCAAATATATTTCTCAATAGGAGTGGGCACATTAAGGGTATGAGAGAGAGGGGAGGCAAAGTTGGAAGGTGGAGTCTCCGGCAGCACCGCAATCTTGGGATTGAGCTAGCCGAGCGGGAGCAGATATTTCTGGCATCCATCCCAGCTTGTCACCTGTCAGCACACTGTGGCTGCTCATCCATCCTTTATTTGTGTTGAGTGGGCTCTTTCTCGTGGACTATTTGCTTTTACATTTTATTTTGTGATTATACAATATGTTGTTTTTAATAAAGCTCTTTTTTTTTTTTTTAAATTATTTTTATTTCTTTTAATACAATACATATTAAACAAGCCATACAGTGTGGGCAACAACCAGCCACAAAAATACCGGTACATTACAAAAAACAATACAACATAAAATTTATCACATAAACTTGTGATACATCCCCCCAACTTGTGTTGAGTGGGCTCTTTCTCGTGGACTATTTGCTTTTACATTTTATTTTGGGAGTATACAATATGTTGTTTTTAATAAAGCTCTTTTTTTTGAAAATTATTTTCATTTCTTTTTATACAATACATATTAAACAAGCCACGTGGTGTGGGCAACAACCTTCCACAAAAATACCGGTATACTGCAAAAAACAATACAACATAAAATTTATCACATAAACTTGTGATACATCCCCCCTAACTTTGCCCAGATAGGTACACGAACATTCCTACCTTCAGCAGGAGGCGGTCTACCATAACGCAAGGATATAGTTCCGCGACTCCCTTAATAAAGCTCTTTGATCTTTTTACTACACTAGAAGTCTGCACTGTTTTCTTCCCTCTCTTGCTTTTGTCTTCACAGGTGGAGCTCCTGCTCCCTGATTACAACAGTACTCCTCCTAATGAGTAGTAGTTGTGTGTCTAGGTGTTGGGCTACCCACTATAATTATATTTATAATTTGAGGCCATATTCATGTCACACATAACTTTTTAGTTTGTTATGGTCATCCCAGGGAGAGTTTAGCGCTGTGAGCTGAACACCCTCCTGGTATAAGGCATTTTGTGGTTTTTGCCAGTACCAGGAAGTACCAATGCCTGGTTGGTTGTATTTTCCTCTTTGTGCCTGTAGGGTTCCTTTGCTTTCTGAATTTTCTCAGATACATGTGATGGGATGTTCATGTGGCTATAGCTTAGGTCACAGCTGTGCTATATTTGTTTCAGGAGGACAAGTCAGGGATGGTTGAATCGGTTCTGACAGATCTGCCGCTTTAGAGTACTGAAAGAACCTAAAATCACAGAACTACTGACAATTATTGTTATGGCTCCACCCAATGGTACTTACTAAATAATAGATTTCCTGATTTTTTTTTATTTGTAAAAGAAGTAAAGACATGCAATTGCTGTTTTAATAAACTCAAAACTATTATTTGAGCCTCTAAGCTTGGGAATCTCAGAAAACCTTTTGCACTTCTCCATGATATACTAATAATTCACCAGTTTCATGAAGTGGCTTACATCAGATCTAGTTAAATACACACACAAAAAAAAGACAAACACAAAAAAAGCCCAAAAATGTTCAATTCAATTTCTTAACACCTGCATTGACTATTTAATGGCTATAAATACCTTTTCTTTGATTTGTTCTTTTGTCATTTGAATTTGTCATATTATTATTGGTCAACTACCATTCTGTAAACAAACCAAAATAGTGATGTGTGCCTATTAATTTCTCATTTATATGCCAGCATTAATATATACCAAAATTACTAGAGAAAAAAGGAAAGAAATTGAAGAAATCTGTATGGAGCTGCCCTTAGAATATTAGTTTCTGCATATCAAATTTAACACAGAGGATTATGTTTCAAAGTTTTTGGCCTTTAAATTAATTCTATTTCTTAAATAGTTGAAGTTCTATTGTTGCAGGTTTGCAAAGAGCATGCGAGGGTTAAGTACAGGAACCATTCAAATGGTCACAGCGAACTGCAGGGGGACAAGAGGAGCAGCAGCTTTAAAGTAATTGACTAATGCAGTAAGGATATTAAAGTCATTTAGTGCCAAAAGGGAACACACTGATCCCTGACCCTGAGCCACTTTGGAGTAATCTAGTATTCAATCCAGCGTGTAATGACTGCCAGACCTGTCAATCCAACAAGCTCTCCAGTCAAATGCCTTTGGCTACTATTGGCTTGTGGAGAAAAAGGACAAAAAATGTGAGGAAATGCTGTTCATGTCGGGTTCGATGAGATAATGTCATTGCTCTAATGCACTCTGTAATGTCCATGCATAGCTTAATCTATTTAGACCTATGTCACAAGTGCCCTATTCCCGAGAGGTCTTCACTTGTTTTTCTTTTACTACAGCAGCTTAACTAAGTTTCAAAAGCAAAAATGAACACATTCAATATAGTAAACTATTTCTATGAATTTTAACAAGGAGAGAAAAGGTCACTGCTTGCCATTCAGCTTTACAGATTGAAACATAGTACTTATATTGTTTTTCACCTTTTTAACTAAAAGTTTAGGAAATAGATTACAATAATTTTAATGTATAAATAGGATTTACTAGTTGCCTAGTTAATTGGTCAAATATACCATGCAGGTTATTTAAAGTGTAAATATATCTTCACATTCACCTCTTCTGCATAAGAGTAATAAAGAGACATCCTAAAATATGATTAACCACTTCAATACTGGGCACTTTTAACCCCTTCCTGCCCAGGCCAATTTTTAGCTTTCAGCGCTGTCGGCTTTGAATGACAATTGCGCGGTCATGCAACACTGCACCCATATGACATTTTTACCATTTTGTTCACACAACTAGAGCTTTCTTTTCGTGGTATTTATTCATCACTGTTTTTTTTCTGCTAAATAAATGAAAAAAATACAAAAACAAAAAATGGAAAAAAACAGTTTTTCTTCATTTCTGTTATAAAATTTAGCAAAATCTTTCTTCATAAATTTAGGCCAAAATGTATTCTGCTACATTTCTTTGGTGAAAATAACCCAAATCAGTGCATATTATTTAGTTTGTAAGAAAGTTATAGAGTCCACACACTATGGTATATATCCAAAAATTAATCAGTCCTGATGTACTCATTTCTTGAGGCCCAAAAATGTCAGGACAGTACAAATATCCCCCAAATTACCCTTTTTTGGAAAGTAGACAGTGCAAGGTGTTTAGTTTAGATGCATGGCAAGTTTTTTGAAGCTGTAATCTTTTGTCAAAATTTTTTGGAAAATAAAGACATAAAAAAAAAATTCACATTTTTTTTTTTTACATACTGTCTCCAGCGCAGTACAGCATCATCATATAACTGGTGTGATGGTGATCAGGGACACTGACTGGTGACAGTACAAAAAAACTAATAATAATCATTTAAATGTATATATATATATATATATATATATATATATATATATATATTAGATTTCAGGTTTTTTTTAACACATTGTGACCAGATTAATATAATGTTACCATAGTAATATTGTACTACTCTGGGGAAGTAATCAGGTTATTTTTTTTACGCATTTTGATTGCTTATAGCAGTGAATTTCATTGCTAAAAGCAAGCATTCAACTGAAACAAATTAATCAAGCTGGTTTTGTTGTGATTAGCTGTGATTAGCCAGAGCTAATCACATGGTACAGATGGGCTGCGATTGGCCCTGTCTGTACCATGTGATCACATTGACCAATCACAGCTAGCAACACACTTGTACACAATGGATGGCATAAAAGGAAGCCGCCCATTGTTTACAACTGTCATGTGATCTGCTGTGATTGGTCACAGCAGTAACATGGCAGTGAGCCAGTACACTGATCAGTCATCGGCTGTGTCCGGTGGACAGGTGGACATAGTCGTTGGACACAGCCGGTGACAGATCGCGCTGCCATGTGGCGCCTTCTGAGAGGACGTCATGTGACGTCCACTCAGAGGGAGGAATGTCCCGCCCGACTATCAATTTGATATAGGCTGGGCGGGAAAGTGTTAATTATGCATAAAAATATATTTATACCTTTACTGCAAATAAATATGTAAGCAATATGTTTTTAAAAAAGCTCTGTTCTTTGACAAAGGAAAGCATTCTTTCTTTAACGCCAGCGCTTAGCTGAATTAAGGGTCAGTTCACAAAATCATAACGCATATGGTATTTTGTGTTTGGTGCTAATTTTCATTATCAGAAATAGAAATGTAATAAATATCACATGAATCAGCTAAATGTGCTACTATACACTATATCAGGTAATTTGAATTAAAAATCGCGGAGGTCTGATTAGTAGGATTTTCTTCTAGCAGAGGTCCGAATCTCATGTGCGGACCTCTGCTAGAAGCCCCTCTCCTCTTATATCACAGTCCCGCTCTTATATCAGTGTCCTCAGTCCCCCTTCACATCACAGTTTCCCCTTCACAATGGTGTTCTCTGTCCCCTTTCACATCACCTCCCCATAGTAGTGCCCTGTGACACTCCTTCACATCCTCCCCCACAGTGGTGTCCTCTGTCCCCCTTTACATCAATCCCCTCAATGGTGTCCTCTGCCCCCTTTCACAACACAGCCCCCTGCACTTCTGCCCCCTAATTACATTGCGGCCCCCTGCAGCTCTGCCTTGCATTCACATTGCAGCCCCCGTAGCTTTTCCCCCCTATTCACATTGCAGCCCCTCTGCAGCTCTGCCCCCCAATTCACATTGCAGTCACCCTGCAGCTATGCCCTCCTATGCACATTGCATATCCCCTGCAGCTCCACCCCCTATTCACATTGCAGCCCCCCACAGCTCTGCCCCCCTATTCACATTGCAGCCCCCTTGCAGCTCTACCCCCTATTCACATGCCGCACATTTACAATACAGCCCCCCTGCAGCTTTGCTCCCCATTCACAACATAGCCCCCACAGCTCTGCAACCCCATTCACAATACAGCACCCCACAACTCTACACCCTCATTCACAATACAGGCCCTGACAGCTCTGTAACCCCATTCACAATACAGCCCCCACAGCTCTGCAACCCCATTCACATTGAAGACTCCTGCAACTGTGCCCCTTCACTCTCATTCCTTGCTTGGAAACACAGAGTGGAGAGCAGGATCCTCAATTTGGATGGAGGGCGGGAGCTGTCGAGTTAACTTTTCAAGTGAACTATCAGGTGATTGGTTGCTAGGACTGCCCTTCATCCTAGCAAACAATCACCCGTCCACTTAAAAAGGTAACTCCTGAAGCTCCTGTCCTCCATCCAAAATGACCATGCCTCCCACGTGTCTAGAACTGCCCTGCCTCCCACTCTTCGATGTGCTGTAGTAATCACTATGGTGAAAACGGCTGAGGCGAAGAACTGGCTCCTAAATGGCGGGATCATGGCGGTTCGGATGGGACAGTGATTAGTACTGTGGTCCGCCATTTAGTGATGCCTGCACTATATTAATGATCTGCGCAGTATTTTATATAGTAAAGGTCAAGTCACAAAAAAATTGTTGTATAAGTTATCATTCTTACTGTTTCTCTGAGGATTTTATTGAGGAGAGCAAAGAAATTAGCTAGTTGGACATAGAATAATAATCTAAAGGGCCTTCTACAGGTAAACCTGTTATTTTACTGCTTAGAGTCTGAAATACAGTGCCTTGAAAAAGTATTCATACTCCTTGACATTTTCCACATTTTGTCATGTTACAACCAAACATGTAAATTTATTTTGTTGGGATATACACAACACAAAGTGGCACATAATTGTGAAGTGGAAAGAAAAATGATAAACAGTTTTCAAATTTTTTTACAATAAATATGTGAAAAATGTGGCGTGCATTTGTATTCAGCCCCTCTGAGACAATACTTTGTAGAACCACTTTTCGCTGCAATTACAGATGCAAGTCTTATTGGGTGTGTCTCTACCAGCTTTGCACATCTAGAGAGTGAAATTTTTGCCCATTCTTCTTTGAAAAATAGCTCAAGCTCTGTCAGATTGGGTGGAGAGGTTCTGAGAACAACAATTTTTAAGTCTTGCAACAGATTTAGGTCTGGACTTTGACTGGGCCATTCTAACACATGAATATGCTTTGATCTAAACCATTCCACTGTAGCTCTGTCTGTATGTATAGGGTCATTGATCTGATGGAAGGTGAACCTCTGCCTTAGTCTCAAGTCTTTTGCAGACTCTAATGCCGCGTACACACGAGCGGACTTTACGGCAGACTTTGTCCTGTGGACTTTTCGATGCACTTCCCGAATGAACGGACTTGCCTACACACGATCAACCAAAGTCCGATGGATTCGTACGTGATGACGTAAGACCATACTAAAACAAGGAAGTTCATAGCTAGTAGCCAATAGCTGCCCTAGCGTTGGTTTTTGTCCTTCGGACTAGCATACAGACGAGCAGACTTTTCGACCGGACTCGAGTCCATCGAAATGATTTGAAACATGTTTCATTTCTAGGTCCATCTAACTTTTGGGGAAAAAAAGTCCGCTGGAGCCCACACACGATCGAATTGTCCGACTGACTCCGGTCCGCAGGACCAAGTATGCCGTAAAGTCCAGTCGTGTGTAAGCGGCATAACAGTTTTCTTCTAAGATTGCCCGTATTTGGCTCCATCCATCTTCCCATCAACTCTGATCACCTTCCCTGTCCTTGCTAAAGAAAAGCATCCCCACAACCTGATGCTGCCACCACCATGTTTCACGGTGGGGATGGTGTGTTCAGGGTGATGTGCAGTGTTAGTTTTCTGCTACATATAGCATTTTGCTTTTAGACCAAAAAGTTAAATTTTGGTCTCATCTGACCAGAGCACCTTCTTCCACATGTTTGTTGTGTCCTGCACACGGCTTCTCGCAAATGGCAAATGGGACTTCTTTTGGCTTTCTTTCAACAATGGCTTTCTTCTTGCCACTCTTCCATAAAGGCCTGATTTGTGGCGTGCAGGACTAATAGATGTCCTGTGGACAAATTCTCCCATCTTAGCTGTGGATCTCTGCAGCTCCTCCAGAGTTACCATAGGCCTCTTGGCTGCTTCTCTGATTAATGCTTTTCTTGCCCGGCCTGTCAGTTTAGGTGGATGTCTTGGTAGGTTTGCATTTGTGCCATACTCTTTCCATTTTCGGATGATGGATTGAACAGTGCTTCGTGAGATGTTCAAAGCTTGGGAATTTTTTTTTTATAACCTAACCCTGCTTTAAAATTCTCCACAACTTTATCCCGGACCTGTCTGGTGTGTTCCTTGGCCTTCATGATGCTGCTTGTTCACTAAGGTTCTCTAACAAACCTTTGAGGGGTTCACAGGACAGTTGTATTTATACTGAGATTAAATTACACACAGGTGGACTATTTACTAATTAGGTGACTTCTGAAGGCAATTGGTTTCATTAGATTTTAGTTAGGGATATCAGAGTAAACAGGGCTGAATAGAAATGCATACCATACTTTTCAGATATTTATTTGTAAAAAATTGGGAAAAAACATTTATCATATTCCTTCCACTTCACAATTATGTACAACTTTGTGTTGGTCTATCACATAAAATCCCAATAAAATACATTTACATTTTTGGCTGTAACATGACAAAATGTTGAAAATTTCAAGGGAGTAAATACTTTTTCAAGGCACTGTAAAAATGCAGTAAATTATGTTGTATTTGTTAAATAGACTTCCTGTGTCAGCAGAAAAAGTCTCTCAGATCCTGGAATTATTTAAAGCCAAACCCTAGGCACAGTTTTCTTTTTCCATTTTTACTGTTTTATAACTTCAATTTAACAGTATTGAATATCTTATGTATATTGAACTTCGGCTTGTCAAGTGTTTGGACAAACAGACAAACTTTTGCCGGTCTGGTCCCCTGATTAGGCCGGAGCTGGGCATGATATATAGAAGCAGTATTTTGCTACTTCTATATATAACAGATTCCCACTGTCACCTGTTTATAAGGAAGCAGTGGGTGCTTGCACCCATCAAATTCCTAGGAACCGCTGATGTCAAGGCATTTTGCCTTACATGGCTGGGATTCCCCAGCCCATTTAAGCAAAAGGGCAGGCAGAGCAGTGGCACCACTGGCCAGTGGCCATATTTGAGCAATAATACCACCACTATCACTGCTCCTTTTGTTATAGAGCTGATAACAGTTCAGGAATCTGTCATCCATCTGTTGGTACCATTGGGATCAGTAGTGTGTGCTGGGTCATCTGTTTTTTCCTCTTTTGGTGAGTTGGCAGACAACAGGCACCATGATTGACAAATGGGACATTTCGACACATCCCTAGCACCAGTCTAATAAAAAAAATACAATACAGCTGACAACAGGGTCTTTTCATGTAGCAACAAGAGAGAATATTTGACAGCATACAAATATTTTAAATAACATGCTTGGGGAGTGCCTTAAAGCTGCAGTAACCGTATGCTTACTGGGCACATATACCCCCTCCCTGCCCAGGCCAATGTTCTGCTTTCAGCGCTGTCACTCTTTGCATAACAATTGCGCAGTCATGCAACACTGTACCCATATAACATTTTTATCATTGTTTTCACACAAATAGAGCTTTCTTTTGGTGGTATTTAATCACCACTGGGGTTTTTATTTTTTGCTAAACAAACAAAAAAGACCGCAATTTAAAAAAAAGAAAAAACTGTTTTATAGTTATAACATTTTGCAAACAGGTAATTTTTCTCCTTCATTGATGTGCGCTGATGAGAAAAAACAGTTTAATAGTTTGTTATAAAATTTTGCAAACAGGTAATTTTTCTCCTTCATTGATGTGCGCTGATGAGGCTGCACTGATGGGCATTGATAGGCTGCACTGATGGGCACTGATGAGGCGGAACTGATCAGGATGCACTGATGATGCTGCACTGAGAGGTGGCACTGATGGGCACTGAAAGGAGGCACTGATAGACAGCACTGATGGGCACTAATAGGTGGCACTGAAGGGCACTGATAGGCAGCACTGAAGGGCACTGAGAGGTGGTACTGATAGGCGGCACTGATGGGCACTGATAGACGGCACTAAAGGGCACTGAGAGGTGGTACTGATAGGCACTGATGGGCACTGATAGGTGGCACTGATAATGAGACACTGATCGGCACTGATTGGCAGCACTGATGGGAACTGATAGGTGGCACTGGTGGGCACTGCTTAGCAGTACTGATGGGCACTGGTAGGTGGCACTGATAGGCACTGGTAAGTGGAACTGGTGGGCACTGCTTAGCAGCAGTGACTGTTACAGTGTGGTACCGATGTCCCGTTTATGCAAGCCGGTAATCTTTTTTTTTTTCTTATAGCGTGAGGATAATAATATAGTGGATGGGCATATTGATGGGGTGCAATGTGCGGGGATGGGGACAATTGTGGGTGCTCACTCAGGATGGACTGGTGTCTTTATTCAACCTTACTAACTATGTAACTATGTGGTAAAGGGACGGGATCCCTTGGCCTCGGTGATCACAGAGTGCGCCATCCCTGCCCCGCAGGGGAGGACGTACGTGGACGCCCTCCTGTCCATTTAAGCCTGCGCTGTAGCCGTATTTTGGCTATAGCGTGGGCGTGAAGAGGCTAAACTCCAAACCAAAAATGTATTATATTGCAGCTTACCAAACATTACAATGCCTTGAAAAAGTATTCCTACCCCTTGAAATTTTCCACATTTTGCATTTTGTCATGTTACAACCAAAAACGTACATTTATTTTATTGGGATTTTATATGATAGACCAACACAAAGTGGCACATAATTGTGAAGGAAAATGATAAATGGTTTTACAATTTTTTTACAAACAAATATCTGAAAAGTGTGGCATGCATTTGTATTCAGCCCTGATACTCTGATACCCATAACTAAAATCTAGTGGAACCATTTGCCTTCAGAAATCACCTAATTAGTAAATAGCATCCACCTGTGTGTAATTTAATCTCAGTAGGAATGCAGCTGTTCTGTGAAGCCCTCAGAGGTTTGTTAGAGAACCTTAGTGAACAAACAGCATCATGCAGGTCAAGGAACACACCAGACAGGGCAAGGATAAAGTTGTGGAGAAGTTTAAAGCAGGATTAGCTGGTGATCATAGGATCACCAGATAAGAGGAAAGAAACCTAAAAGAGAAAGCTAAAGCAGCCATCACATCTAAGAATTGGTAAGCCGCAAAATAATAAATGTTTGTTTTGGGTTTAATACTGCTTTAACCTGTTCCTGATGTCATGGAACAGTACAATTTTCACGGACAGTCTCAGGTACAGAGCCCACTAGCAATGCATATTGCAATGCATGAGGGAAAACACTTTCTTTGGACAGGACAGCAACCACTGACCTCAAATCAACCACCAAAAAAATTAAAGCCTAAAATCACAAAAATATAGCAAACAGGCTTAAAGTACAGTTTTAACTTTCGCTCTTGGTGATAACAAAGAGAGAGAGAAGGCCTAACAAGGGCACAAACAGCAATAAAATCCTAACAGGGTCTTCCAATCCCTCTCCACCCTATCCAAAACTAAAACAAGTTTTTCCTTTACTTATACCTTAATCTTATTTTATTTTGCCTCCCCTGGATCCTCCTTCCCCCTCACTAACATGCAAATTTAATTGTAAATAGATTTTTTTTTTTCATCACATGCTTATTGTATTCCAAGTGCCATCATGAGTGTTTCTCTATGCAATGCAGGCAGGATCATGGCTGGTTAGGAGGGCCATGGGTACTATGCCAGGGGTGGGAATAGGACATTAGGACTGCAGAGGAAAGTGCTAGATGTTGCTGAAGGTCCTCCAGCCAGGAAATGAGGCAGGATCTATCTTACTTGCTGCATTTTTTATGCACACTGCGAGAAGCTCACACAATCAGAGTAAGCAGTTTCAGTACAAGAGAGGAGCCTGTACAACTCTTTAAGATGGAAGGTAAGGGTGGAGTTTAGCTGTAAATGAAGAAGGATCAAACGTGTACTAGCCTAGTTTAGCTATTTTAGTTTTTTTTTGTTGTTGTTGTAGTTTTTTTGTTTTTATTGAGGCATTTTTTTCACAATACAAAACAGAGTGTAAAACTATATAGAGGGTACAAAAGGGAAGGAGTAAACTCCAAAGGACAAAATAACAGAGTCAATCATATACAGCACACATGTCCAGGGAGCACTCCAACCATAATACTAGCATACTAATAACATTAAAAAAAAAGAAAGAAAATAAAAGTTATAATAAAAGTGAAAATAAAAGTAATAGTGAGGTGGACATTCTTAAGCTATCAATTGGATAGGGGAAGGCAACTGATTTGTAATAAAGTTATCAGCAGTATAGTGTTATCAAAGCAAACACATCATTGGACTATGGTAAGCCTTTCCTAGTGCCACAATTGTTGGCAAGTAAGGATTCATAAGTATAGTGTGACTGCATAACTTTGAGAGCTTCAGATACGTTAGGCACTATATTGGATTTCCAGTTTCTTGCTATTAGTGACCTGGCTGCTAGTAATATATGTGTGACCACCATGCGAAAGTATAGAGGGAAGGTCTCAATACCTAGGTTTATTATAGCCATCCCAGGATCTGGAGATACCTGTGATAGTAGAAATTTGTCGAAATATACTGTTTCAAAAGCTGGTTAGATGCTTACAAGACCAAAACACAAGAACACATGCATAATATTTCCCACCACCTCACATTCTCTCCAGCACAAAGGGGAGTTAGTTTGGGAAATTTTGGACATCCGGTACGGTATGAGGTACCACTTCAATGCTATTTTTGGGGGTGTTCTCTCCAAGCTATTAAAGAGGCTTGTATGATAAGTGTGAGATGCTGCAGGGGAAATGGTCTCCAGATGTTGAGGAGTAGAAGGGAACGTAAGTCTGAAGTTGGTCTTAAAGTGATTGTAAAGCTTCATGTTTTTAAAAAAAAAAAAAATAACAAACATGTTATACTTACCTCCACTGTGCAGTTCATTTTGCACAGTGTGGTCCTGATCATCCTCTTCTGGGGTCCCCCGGCGGCGCTGGTAGCTCCTTCCCACATCGTATAACCCCCTGGGGGGTTACCTTGCAGGCGCGCTCCCGAGTCCAGCATTTGTGTCCATAGAATGCCGGACTCAGGCCCCGCCCCTGTGATGCCATGTCATTGGATTTGATTGACAGCAGAGGGAGCTAATGGCTGAGCTGCTATCAATCTATCCAATCAAGAGCCGAAAACCCCAGGCAGAGGAAGAGCGCATCTCCACCATGGGCAATTCCAGGGCTCAGGTGAGTAAAACAGAGGGGGGGGGGGGCTGGGGGGATCACTAGAAGAAGTTTTTTCACCTTAATGCAGAAAAAACCTGAGGGTTTACAACCCCTTTAAGGCTTGTTCAATGTTACACCAGGGAACATCTGGGATGGGTGTAAACCATGTCTTGATATGGGTAAGTAGGGAGGCACAATAGTAGTCGTGTATATCAGTGAACCCCATACCTCCTGCAGATCTGTGTTTGGTTAGAAGAGCTTTGGAACAATTGGGTCGCTTGGAGCATCACATGAATTGTTTGAGGAGAGAGTTCAGTGATCGGAGGTGTGTGGTTTTAAGCAGAATGGGGAGTGTTTGAAAAATGTACAGGATTTGGGGGAGCAGAAACATTTTAAATGAGGCTTGACCAGGAAAGTTCAACTTTGGCTAAGGGTGTAGTAATATGACTGAACAGAAGTGACTCCATTTTGGATTCATATATCTTAACTTGTATATTCAGACTCTAGTTAAAGTCAACTATTTAATAACAGGTTCTCTATAAAGCACACATAAAGGAAACTATAGCTTGTGTAAGCAGTTTTATTCTGTACGTCTAAATAAAGAATTGTGGCTCAATATGTCTAGGCCCTTTCCTGTGTCATGAGACATGACACAAGGAAGCAGGACTCATGACTATGAGTTATGAAAGCAGATGGCATAATTAATGATATGTAATGTACACCTCTGTATTAACCCCGCCCATTTTCCATATTATGATTGGCTAATGATAACGTATATAGGTTGTATACCCGCCCAGAATTAAATCAAATAGCTTTGAACATCGACTTTGACTCAGCTTCTTTGTGAACACAAAAAGAGATATCTCCTCAGTACTGCAGTACTAAGAGGGTCTTGTGATTGTGGTAATTGCCATGATTATACCTAGCTGGTCTTGTTAGGTATATAGAAATACCATTTGATTCCACTTCAGTTTGGAGGCACTGCTTGAGATTTTTGGATTTATGACTGGATTTAGGTAAGGCTCAGCTGTGGCAAGGTTTTTCTTGCCTCAGCTCTGATAAAACCTTAGTCTTTTGAAAAAAAAAAAAGAGAAGTGTGAGGCGGACCATGTTAAGAAGTGGCTTTTAGGAAGCCTCTAGCTTTAGGTAAGCCTTTTAAGAAGTTTAAAATGTAGTGTAGCTTTTGGGAAGCCCCTGGCTTTAGGTAAGCCTGTGAGAAGTTTTAAAACGTAATATTATGCCGCGTACACACGGTCGGACTTTTCGGCTACAAAAGTCCGATGGACGCCGACGGACCAAGTCCGGCGGACAATCCGATCGTGTGTGGGCTTCTCCGGACTTTCAGCGGACTTTTCCAGCCACAAATCTGACGGACTTTAGATTTAGAACTTTCGCCCCCTTCCTTCCCAGACCAATTTTCAGCTTTCAGCGCTCTCACACTTTCAATGACAATTGCGCGGTCATGCAATGCTGTACCCAAATTCAATTTTTATCATTTTGTTCACACAGATAGAGCTTTCTTTTGGTGGAATTTATTCACGACTCCGTTTTTTATTTTTTGCGATATAATATTTCTTCTTTCTATTTTAAAAGAAATCCAATAAAATCGAATTTTGTCATAAATGTAAGCCAAAATGTATTCTGCTACATGTTTTTGGTAAAAAAAATCCCGTTAAGTGTATAATAATTGGTTTGTGTGATCACGGACACATGTGCGCAAATGATCATGTATAGATGTGCGCAGGTGACATATGTTTGCAGATAATCATTGGGACATCTGATTTTACTGGGACATATGTGAGGGACAGGTGTTTTTACTATGTGGGGACATGTGTTTTGGGGACATGTGTTTTGGAGACGTGTTTTGGGGACATTGTGTGTTTACTTTGTGTGTGGGGACACTAGTGTGTGTAAAAAACAGCTCATACTCACTGATCACCAGCCGGCTGCAGCGATCCGCTCTCCTCACTGACAACTTCCGTGTGAGGAGAGGAGAGCCGATTGCCTAGCAACCGGCTCTGTGTTTACATCACATGATGGCTGTGATTCGACACGGCCATCATGTGATCAGGAGGGCCAATCGCAGAGCCCTCCTGGCGATCGGAGATATGCCGTGTCCGGGTGACACGAGCGCATCGGGATCGCGCCGCTGCGCGGGCACGCGCGCGCGTGCAAGCGCGATCCCGCTCCTTCTGAGGGACGTTCCTGAACATCCACTCAGAAGGAGAGATAGCTCACCCGGCCGTTTATGTGCAGTGGCCGGGTGGGAAGTGGTTAAAAGCCATATCTCCATACTAATACAAATTTTTACACTTTTTTTGGGGGGGGGAATCATCTTTTATTTTAGATTTCATCAAGATTTTTTTTATGATTATTGTCAAAATTATTTTATCTTTATCTACATTTTTTATTTTTTTTGGGTTTGTAAAGTTACCACAAAGAACCTTTTTTTTTTTTTGTAGTTCTTAAGTTGAACACAAATACATTTTTCTTTTTTCTTTTTTTTGTTTTAATTTTGTTTGGTTTAAGTTACCACAAAGAACCATTTTTTTTGTATTTGGATTTTTTCTTTGTATATAAAGTTAACACAAAGAACCTTTTTTGGTTATGTATATATATATATATATATATATATATATATATATATATATATATATATTTTTTTTTTTTAAAGTTACCACTAGAACATTATATTTTTTTTTGGTGTTTTCGCAACCTCAAGGAGGTTGTTGTCCCTTGTTAATTTGACATTGTCTCTAAATCAATGATGTTAATTAAAACACATAAAGTCTTTTCATAAACTAAAATATCCATTTATTTATGGTAAAAAGAAAATAAAGAGGAAGTCAACGCTGGCAAAAGTCTGTGGACAAGAAAATTGGGATCTTGAGGAGTCCATATAAGAGGGAGTGTTCCGCTCTCAAAACACTGACTATGTGTGGTTCTAAACGGACAGCTAAACACTTGTCAGAGACTCCAGTAAACGGAAGCCTAATGCTTGATTTGTCTACCGAAGTAATCCAACTTTATTTTAGTTTTAAGTTTTTTGTATTTTTTTTTGAAACTGCCAAACAATACAATAACAAGATATCAGTACACATAGAATAACTAATCTAGCATAAATGACAGATGACACAACAGAAAGACACTTACAGGTGATGATGTCTCAAGCCCCTTGGGAGAGAAACAGACATGCTGCATCCATGTAGAATGACATCTAAAATGGCTGAAGAACTTCCTGAACCAAAGGTCACATCTCGTATGAGAAATTTACCTGACTGAAGATAAAGCTGCTACAGACTTTGGCCACTAGATGGCAGTGGTAAACTACACATTCTATATAAGTAATTATAACTTAATTAGCCTGCAAGGCAGCACACTCCCTGTCTGATATAATACATTATATCACTACTTATACATATCTACTGTACAGGGAAAAACACACTCATAAGAAAATACGTTCCCGTCTAGAACTGGTAACATAAACTAAAACATGAGTCCACAATATTGTGTTTCTTGGCTATGGTACTTCAAGCTGGAAGCCCACATGAAGAAATAGTTTTGTCCTTAAACCCATCTTCAGATTGGAGAAGCCGCACTAGGCCAAACTATCTCCAATGCCAATTGTAATTCACAGGATGAATTTTAACTCTTGGCGAAAGTCACATCTGAAAGCTGTCAGTGACAAGCTCTATATTATGTATTGTGTCAACAACATAACAGAATACCTGTTCAAAGGAGAACAATGACATCCGAAACTGGTCTGGCGTACACTTTAACAGTCCCTTGTTTTGTCACTTTGACTTCAACCTTTCTGACATTACCATCTTTACTTGGCAACGTATTAGTGACAATTCCCATAGGCCAGTTGTTTCTGCTTTCTTGACCATCTTTCAATAACACAACATCTCCAACTTTAACATTGGGACTGGTCTTATCTCATTTCCTGCGACTTTGTAAGGTAAACAAGTAATCTCTCCTCCATCTCTTCCAAAACGTATCAGCCAGACACTGGACTTGTTTCCATTGCTTTACATGAAGTTCTGTTGTACTAAAATCTCCACAAGGGGCCGACACAGAGTCTACCTTTTGGGTCAAGAGCATAGCAGGAGTGAGAACTGTTGGATTATCTGGATCTGTAGATATTGGTACCAAAGGTCTTGCATTATTGATGGCCATAACTTCTGCCATGAAAGTACTCAAAGTCTCATGAGTCAAACGAGTAGGTTTAGCTTGGAGTAACATTGCATCCAAAATGCGCCTAGCTACACCTATTAACCTTTCCCAAGTGCCTCCCATGTGAGATGAGTGTGGAGTGTTAAAGATCCATGTGCATCCTTTGACTTCAAGATAGTCTAGAAGTTCTACATCATTTGAACATATATGCAGTTCCTTGCATGCTCCTACAAAATTAGTACCTCTGTCCGAGCGAATTAACTTAGCCGGACCACGAACAGAAAATAGTCTTCTTAGGGCGTTGATGAAACTGGATGCTGACATGGACTCAATCAATTCTATATGCACTGCTCTTGTAGAAAGACATGTGAAAAGAACAGCCCAACGTTTGTTGTCAGCGCTACCTCCTCTAGTTCGGCGTGTTACAACTGCCCAGGGACCAAACACATCAACACCCACACTAGTGAATGGAGGCTCAGGATTGACTCTATCTTTTGGTAACTCTGCCATCTTTTGGCTTTCCAATCTCCCTCTGAGCTTACGACACATGACACATTTGTGAATGATTACAGACACTAGACGTTTTCCACCAAGAATCCAGAAACCTGCAGCTCGGATTGCACCTTCTGTTATGTGGCGCCCTTGGTGAACTATTTGATCGTGATAATGTCTTACAATCAAAGTAGCAATATGGTGATCATGAGGAATGATGACAGGCTGCTTCTCCTCATCTGACAGCGTGGCAAAGGATAAACGGCCACCTACTCTCAATAGTCCATCTTGATCTATAAAGGGACTGAGTTTTGTAAGACGGCTATGTTTTGGAAGCATCTTTTGTAGTTCAATGCAGTCATATTCTTGCCTGAAATATGTATGTTGTACAGAAGAAATTATGACTGTCTTGGCTTGTGAAAGTTCTTCTAAACTGACTCTTTCATGGAAAACTCCCCAGCTTCCGGGTCGATCATCGTTGATTTTCTTCTGGAAGCTTTTTGCAACATGAATTAGTCTTGCTATAACCCTGTTTAGTCTCCTCCAGTTGGAAAATATTTCGAAGCAATGTAACTGCAGTCTAGTGTCAACAGCTTTAGTACTGAAGCTTACTACTTCTGACCTAATTTCAGGATCAGCTTCGGGTTCCACTAAAGAGTAAACATTGGTGTTATCAGGATTATCTACAACTGTCTGATACAGAAAATGTGGGCCTGAGAACCATATAGAGTCCTGAAGGCAAGCTATCTGTGTAGGCCTGGTAGCATAATCTGCAGGATTTTGTTCTGACTTGTGTGGATGGTAAACGCCAAACATTGGCAGATACCAGTGTTCTTTACCTTCGTCCAGTGATGGTGCTACTTCGGCATGATTGTTGTCAAACATCCTTTTGATGAATTCTGTAAAGTCTTTTTTCACCTCAGGTTTTCTTTGCAAAGTTTTACGTAGTGCGTTCAGGCGCTTTATGGCTTGCTCTCTGTTACTAGGTAAATAACACCTGGGTTTGCGAAAAGGTAAAGGAGCTACCCAATTATTGTTTTCATCTTGGAAAGTCTCTTTATCCATGATATTGAGAAAGGCTTGATCATCTATGGACATTGCTTGTTTGTCATCATCTTTTGTTCGCTGGAACACTGAGTTTCCTAAAGTGTCAGTCTTCATGCCACTACTAATGTCTCTATTGTAATTAGAAGGAGAGTCACAGTATGGTTTTAGGGTTTCTTTGATGACAAAGCTGTTCTGACATGGACTAAGAAGGGACGTGCGCCCATTCACTAGCACAGATGTCTTTGAAGTGTTGACGCTGTCAGGCCGATGTGTTGCTCCTAGACAAACTTCTCCTACTATAACCCACCCTAGGTCAAGTCTTTGAGCATAGGGGGCATTAAAGGGCCCATTAATTTGTTGGCGTACCTTATGTACCTGAAGAATGTCTCTTCCAAGAAGCAGAAGAATAGAGGCATCTTTCTGGATAGCTGGAATAAGGTGTGATATCGAATTGAGATGAGGATGATGAAGGGCCACTTCTGGTGAAGGTATCTCTGCTTTATCGTCTGGTAACATATCACACTCTATCAAGGTGGGAAGTGAGAGATGGACTCTCTTGTCAAGAGACTCGATAGTAAAGTCGGTAGCTCTTCTTCCTGAAGTTCCCATCACTCCTGCACATGTCTTTAGGGTGTATGGAACTGCACTCGATGTAATGTTGAAAGCATCAAAAAAGTCTGACCTTGCCAGTGACCTGTTACTCTGTTCATCCAGAACCACATACATCTTAATTGCTTTTTGCTTTTCCCCTGTGGGGTACACTGTTGCTAGGCAGATCTTAGAACATGAACGTGGAGTTATACTGTCACCACAGATTTCCGTGCATTTGGACATTACTGGGGTAGATCAATTATCGTTTTGCTCCCTGTCTCCGCCTTTCGGGGCTTCTGTGACCTCTAATGGTCGGTGCAAAGTATCAGGGTGTAAAGCTGTGATGTGTCTATTACTGCCACATTCTGAGCAATTCGCTTGTGTTTTGCAGTCTTTGGCTACATGTTTAGTGGATCCACAACACTTGAAGCAGATGCCGTTTTGTCTAAGAAAGGCTATCCTTTCCTTGACAGGTTTACTTTTGAACCCTTTGCACTTGTTTAGGGGGTGGGGCTTTTTATGAAGAGGGCAAAATGTGTCAGGGTCTTCAAAGGTGTTTACCTTGTAGCTGCTTAGACAGTCTGGGTCCTCAGAGGGTACAGTTGTCTTATGGGCGATCACTGAAGTCCTATGGAAGGCTCTAGGTGGCTTTTCTGCTTTCGGCAGTTGACTGTTGGTGATGAAGGAAAAGCTGGGAACACACCTGATCTTAGCTTGCTGCTGCACAAACCTAGAAAACACAAAGAATGGGGGAAAAGGGACATCATGATCTTCTTTGTATTTGGCTCCAACACTCATCCATTTTTCTTGTAGGTTGTGAGGTAGTTTCTCCACTATAGGCTTAGTACCGCTAGCAGTATCTAAATGTGCAAGTCCTCTTAAATAGCCTTCTTCTTTGGCACACTGGACTTCTTAAAGTATATCACCCAGCTCTTGCAGTTTGAAATTGTCTCTGCTGTTTAGCTTAGGGAAAGACTCCAGTCTTTTCATTAGAGCACCTTCAATTGCTTCTGGTGATCCATATCTTTCCTCTAGCCCAATGGTTCTCAACTCCAGTCCTCGGGACCCACCAACAGGCCAGATTTTAAGTATTAGATTGGGGAGATGCAGACTAGAACACTGCAATCACTGAGCAGCAAATGATATCACCTGTGATGTATTTCAGCTATCTTGCAAACCTGGCCTGTTGGTGGGTCCTGAGGACTGGAGTTGAGAACCCCTGCTCTAGCCTTTGCCAGGCCATATCAAATCCTGCTGAAGGTTTAAATATGTGTATCCTGCGCATCCTTCTTGCATGCTCTGCTGACTCAGTCCCAAGCCATTTTATCATCAGGTCTAGCATCTCAGCTGCTGGTAATTCTAAGTCTTTGACTGCATTGAGAAAAGAAGACTTCCATGCCCAGTAATTCTCAGGGGAGTCATCAAACTTGAGAAAGCCTGAATTAACCATCTCTTTACGGATAAGATATTTAGTGACATCTTGTGCACTCTGGTGTTTGGGTTGCTGCAGTAAGGATTCACTTGGCCTGTTCCTATATGTCTCTAATGGTTCATCTTTAAATGTTCTGGCATTACTAGCTTCATGGGTTTGTTTTCGTACACTCAGGGGTTTTGCTGGTTCTGGTTTAAATTCAGCTGACTCTGGATTGGGAAACTGTTTTGTTGCATTGCTGTTTAAAAGTTCTTGGACATACTCCTTTGTACGTTCTGCTGAGGAACAGGGTTTCTCAGGCACATCTGGGCCTTTGTGGATAGACCCACTTCCAGACCGATCAATATCAGCATAAGCTGCGGCAGCTGCGCACTGACACTGAAGTATATGCAACTTTGCTTCATGCTCTGATTTTTCTTTTATAATGGCAGCCTCTTTCTCTGCAAATTCTAGCTTGACCCGAGCTGCCTCTGCTTTGGCGCGAGCTCTGACTAAAAGGGCACTTGCTGATGAAATCTGACTGGACCTTGTTGATTTAGACGAGTGTGAGCGTGCATCGTCTTGCTAGACACTTGGCATGCTCTCCCTGCCTTGATGTGTCCCGGGTAGCTGATCTTCAGCCTTATACTGTCTTCCTGATCTTAGACTCATTCTGTCTGTGCAGAGACTAATATCTCCAGGCTTGTTGCGCTACACCTTTTCACTGTTCCACTCTCAAAACACTGACTATGTGTGGTTCTAAATGGACAGCTAAACACTTGTCAGAGACTCCAGTAAACGGAAGCCCAATGCTTGATTTGTCTACCGAAGTAATCCAACTTTATTTTAGTTTTAAGTTTTTTGTATTTTTTGTGAAACTGCCAAACAATACAATAACAAGATATCAGTACACATAGAATAACTAATCTAGCATAAATGACAGATGACACAACAGAAAGACACTTACAGGTGATGATGTCTCAAGCCCCTTGGGAGAGAAACAGACATGCTGCATCCATGTAGAATGACATCTAAAATGGCTGAAGAACTTCCTGAACCAAAGGTCACATCTCGTATGAGAAATTTACCTGACTGAAGATAAAGCTGCTACAGACTTTGGCCACTAGATGGCAGTGGTAAACTACACATTCTATACAAGTAATTATAACTTAATTAGCCTGCAAGGCAGCACAGGGAGCACAATCTGGTCCAGGAATCCCATAGATCAACAGCAGCAGATGACATAGATGTCCCCAGACTGTGGTACTACAACAGCCTGCGTCTTCTGTCAGACCATACTGAACCCAGGTTATCACTTTCTTCTCTTCCTTGCAGCCTTCCCTCCACGCTGCCCTGCACCCTTCCCTGCAGCCTTCCTTGGATGCTGTGGCTCTGGTGGTTGAGTTGTGGCAGGAGGAGAAGGAGGAGGAGGAGGAGGAGGAGGAGGGGGGGCTGCCTCATTTATTTGTGTGTTGGCAGTTAGCTCGCTGTTCAGCCCCTTGTGTATCATTTCAGCAAACAGTTTTTCACAAATGAGGCGTTGGCCCCACTCCATTTGAAGCAGCCTGCTGGCTAAATAGCACCCATAGGCCTCTCCAGCTTTGGGGGGGCTCTTCAAAAAATTGGTGGCCTCTCTCATGAGGCGCAGGGATGCCTCCTGTGTCACTGTCCCCTTCCTGGCCCTTTTTGTAGGAAGGCGGAGGGGAGCCACTTGGGATTGGGTCAGGCTCCTACTGGGCCCAGCCACCTCCTGCCTGACACTGGGTCCGGCCTCCTCCAGGATGACACAGGGTCCGTCCTCCTCCTGGATGACACTGGGTCCGGCCTCCTCCTGGCTGTCCCTGGGCCCGGCCTCCTCCTGCCTGCCACTTTCCCCATTTTACTCCTGGCTGACCTCATCCTGTGTATAAAAAAGGGACATAGTTTTAGTTGTTTGTTTTTGGTTCATCAATGACACACAATTTGCTTCTCATGACTTGCAAATTCAATGTTAATACATCTATTAATAAAAGAGTCTAGAAATCAGACACCATAATTTTTTAAAGCAGGTGACAAACATATTTTGCCACTACTGTCAATTGATATGTATACATCATTTTTAGGATAAAATTCTTTTAATCAATTATAACATCTAGTTAACATCATTAATATTAGGACAGTAAATATTTTTTAAATTAATTTACCTGACTCCAGATGGTCACATCCGGTTCTTCCAGGATGGAAGACCCAGCTTGGTCCTCATCAGCTTCTGCTGGGGTGGAGGGAAGGGTGCATGGAAGAGTGCATGGAAGGGTGGAGGGAAGGGTGGAGGGAAGGGTTGAAAGTGATGCCCTGGCTTCTGTCTGGTCATCAAGAAAATGTAGTTTATTGTAGTACCACAGCCTGGGTACATATACATCATCTGCTGATGCTCCTGATCTCAGGGAATTCTGGATCTTGTTATGCTCCCTCTTATACATGTTCCTCAAGATCACAATTTTCGATAACAACATCTCCATCGTTGCTTCTGGGATGTACGTCTGGACAAATGTCAGAAGTCTCTCCAGCATTGACTTCCTTACATGCTGAAGATAATATTGAGGGTGTTTGACCTCCTACAGATTCCTCATCTCTCTGTATTGATCAATAAAAGCCAACAGAAATTCAGGCTCCTTAAATTTTGCATTCATAATTTCTGTAAAAGATAAAGACACAAGACAAAAAACACTTATGTTTCTGCTAAACCCTCATCATCTTATCCCAACATAGGCCTCATCAATCTGTCAAGCCATATAGGCTGCTTGCTACAAAGTTTTTACCAAATTTCAAAATTTAAAATTACCTTCGTTTTCTAGCGTCCCGGTCCACTATCATCTATGCACAGAACGTATGTACGACACAATACGTAATAAAGTTTTATAGACTGTACTACCTCAGGTAGCGACGAAAGCCCGGAGGCCGGAATGTCTCGATCTGGGAAGCAGAGATTTAAGGCCTCCAATATGTCCTTTAAAGAGATGGTGGAAATGGTGGCAATTCTGAGAAAAAATGACTATGATGGGAAGTATGGACCGTACGCCTGGCCTAATTTTAGAAAAACCAAAATAATGGCGAAAGTGGTGAAGACATTACATCTTTCTTTTGGGGTACAGCGCTCAAAAGATCAGATTCGGAAAAGATGGTCCGACCTCAAACTCCGGGAGCCGGATCAGTACAGACGGATCCGTAAAGTGCTGAAAAAAAGTAAAGTACTTGTCGTGTGTTCATATTCTGTTTATTACCTTGTATACTGCTCCATGTGTTTTTCTTTAATGTACGAGTTTATATCGTTTGAAATGATCTTAATAAACCTTGTTACATATATACAGACCTATATCTTTTGTTAATGTATCTATCTATATTTTCTCTCTCTCTCTCTCTCTCTCTCTCTCCATATCTATCTATCTATCTATCTATCTATCTATCTATCTATCTATCTATCTATCTATCTATCTATCTATCTATCTATCTATCTATCTATCTATCTATCTATCTATCTATCTATCTATCTATCTATCTATCTATCTATCTATCTATCTATCTATCTATCTATCTATCTATCCATAGATATATATATATAGATAGATGGATAGATATAGATATAGATATATAGATAGATATATCTATCTATCTAGATTAGGGATGAGCCGAACACCCCCCAGATTGGTTCGCACCAGAACCTGCAAACAAACCGAAAATTCGCACAAACGTTAGAACCCCATTGACGTCTATGGGACTCGAACGTTCAAAATCAAAAGTGCTCATTTTAAAGGCTAATTTGCATGGTATTGTCCTAAAAAGGGTTTGGGGACCCGGGTCCTGCCCCAGGGGACATGTATCAATGCAAAAAAAACGTTTAAAAACTGACTTTTTTTGGGAGCAGTGATTTTAATGATGCTTAACCACTTCAATACCAGGCACTTAGACACCTTCCCGCCCAGCCCAATTTTCAGCTTTCAGCGCTGTCGCAATTTGAATGACAATTGCGCGGTCATGCTACACTGTACCCAAACAAATTTTTTATCATTTTGTTCCCACAAATAGAGCTTTCTTTTGGTGGTATTTGATCACCTCTGCGGTTTTTATTTTTTGCGCAACAAATAAAAAAAGACCGAAAATTTTGAAAAAAAACAAGTTTTTCTTTGTTTCTGTTAAAACTTTTTGTAAATAAGTACGTTTTTTTCTTCAATGACGGGCACTGATATGGCTGCACTGACGGGCACTGATATGGCGGCACTGATGGGCACCGATGAGGTGGCACTGATGAGGTGGCACTGATGAGGTGGCACTGACGGGCACTGATGATGGGCACTGATAGGCGGCACTGATGGGCACTGATAGGTGGCACTGATGGGCACTGATAGGTGGCACTGGTATGCGGCACTGATGGGCACTCATAGGTGGCACGGATGGGCACTAATAGGCGGCACTGATGGGCACTCATAGGTGGCATTGATGGCACTTGTAGGTGGCATTGATGGTTACTTATGGGTGGCACTGATAGTTGGCACAGATGGGCACGGATGGGCACTGATAGATGGGCACTGATGGGCATGGATGGGCACTGACAGGTGGCATGAATGGACACTGATGGGTGGCACTGGTGGCATTACTTGTTTGCAGTGATGCCCCTAAGGGTGGCATTGCTGGGCATCACTGCAACATAATTGTGCCAATCAGTGCCCATTTGTGGGCACTGATTGGCACAGATTTGGCATACTGGGCACATGTGGATGGCCATGGGGTACATACCTGGCCATCCACATGTTGCCCCTTCCCTGGTGGTCCTAGTGGTGATCCCTGGTGGTCCAGTGTGGTGATCTGCGGGGGGGCTGCGCTGATAAACAATCAGCGCAGACCCCCCCTGCCAGGAGAGCCGCCGATCGGCTCTCCTCTACTTGCGTCTGTCAGACGCGAGTGAGGAAGAGCCGATCAACGGCTCTTCCTATTGACAGCGTGATCAGCCGTGATTGGACACGGCTGATCACGTGGTAAAGAGCCTCCGCCGGAGGCTTTTTACCAAGATCAGTGTAGCGGTGTGTCAGACTGACACACCGCTCCACCGATCGCCGCGATGCGCGCCCCCGGGGGCGCGCTGCGGCATGTTATCCTGAAGGACGTCATATGACGCCCAGTCAGGATAACACAACCACTTCCCGGACGTCAATCCGCCATAGGGCGGGCGGGAAGTGGTTAAAGTAAAAAAAAAAAAAGTGAAATATTCCTTTAAATATCATACCTGGGGGGTGTCTATGGTATGCCTGTAAAGTGGCGCATGTTTCCTGTGCTTAGAACACTCCCTGCACAAAATGTCATTTTTAAAGGAAAAAAAGTCATTTAAAACTGCTTGCGGCTTTAATGTAATGTCGGGTCCTGGCAATATGGATGAAAATCAGTGAGACAAACAGCATGGGTACCCCCCAGTCCATTACCATGCCCCTTGGGTCTTGTATGGATATTATGGGGAACCCCGCACCCAAATTAAAAAAAGAAACAGCAGTATACAGGCTCTGTACTCTGAACAGCAGTATACAGGCGGTGTAAACAAGACAGGGACTGTAGGTTTGTTGTTAAGTAGAATCTGTTTGTAATTTTGAAGTGGTACATTTTTAACGTGTTTAGCTCCAGCCAAAAAATCTATTTTAAGCTTTTTGGAAAACATAGGGAAGGGTTATCACCCCTGTGACATTTGTTTTGCTGTCTGTGCAACTCTTCAGAAGATTTCACCTCACTTTTTGTCCCAATGACAAATGTTTTTTTTGAAAATTTGGTTTTTTTTGTGAAACAAGGATTGATGATAAAGCATCAGTGGAAAGGAGAAATGTTTTTCCCATATTAACTCTTACAGGAGAGAATTTCCCATCCTAGGGGTAGATTTCATCTCACTTCCTGTTGTCTCCTTCTGTTTGCAAGTAGGAGTCGTTTGTAACTTGGATGTTTGAAAGTAGGGGCCTGCCCTGTATACTCAGCAGAAATTTGGGCCTTAGGTGTTGATGTGGCCACAACACTGTAAGTCCTCACAGGGCCCTGCTGTGAAATATTAGATCAAGAATTGTAATTACATGCCCCTATTGAACAGGGGCAGACAAATTGGGCCTTTGGTGGTGGTGGTGGTGCTGGTGCCACAACACTGTAAGTCCTCACTCGCTCTTGGTGGGTGCAGAAACGGGCCCTGCTGTGAAATATTAGATCAAGAATTGTAATTACATGCCCCTGTTGAACAGGGGCTGAAAAATTGGGCCTTAGGCACTGGTGCTGGTGCCACAACACTGAAACCCCTCACAGATACTCTAGTTGGAACGCAGGAACAAGCCCTGCTGCAAAGTATTGCATCAAAAATTGTAATTACATGCCCCTGTTAAACAGGGGCTGAAAAATTAGGCTTTAGGCACTGGTGCTGGTGCCACAACACTGCAACCCCTCACAGATACTCTAGCTGGAATGCAGGAACGAGCCCTGCTGCAAAGTATTGCATCAAAAATTGTAATTACAAGCCCTTGTTAAACAGGGGCTGAAAAATTAGGCCTTAGGAACTGGTGCTGGTGCCACAACAATGCAACCCCTCACAGATACTCTAGTTGGAACACAGGAAGGAGCCCTGCTGCAAAGTATTGCATCAAAAATTGTAATTACACGCCCCTGTTAAACAGGGGCTGAAAAATTGGGCCTTAGGCAATTGTGCTGGTGCCACAACACTGCAACCCCTCACAAATACTCCAGTTGAGTGCAGCAACGAACCCTCCTTGCAAAATATTGCATCAAAAATTGTAATTACATGCCCCTGTTAAACAGGGGCTGAAAAATTGGGCCTTAGGCACTGGTGGCGGCACCCAGAACCAAAAATGTTTTAACAAGCTATCTGCATGATCATTGAGGAGGAAGAGGATAATTACTCAGGATAGTCACTCAGCATCAGCATAGGCAGTCTATGAAGGGATCTGAGATTTCAAAAAAAATTATTCAGTTACATCAGCATCAGGTGCTTGGTAGCTGGTGGTGATCCAAGACTGATTCATTTTTATGAAGGTCAGTCGATCGACCGAGTCGGTGGACAGACGCACCCTGTGATCTGTTACAAAGCCTCCAGCAGCACTGAATGTGCGTTCCGAAAGAACGCTGGATGCAGGACAGGCCGGAAGCTCAATTGCATACTGTGCAAGCTCTGGCCAGTGATCCATCCTTAAGACCCAGTAACCCAGAGGATTTTCGGTGGGAAAGGTGTCCAAGTCAGATCTTGCCATTAGGTATTCCTGCACCATGTAAAACAGACGCTGGCGATGGTTGCTGGAACCGATCATACCTTGGGGCTGCGGACTTAAAAATTGTCTGTACGCATCGGTCAGACGGCCACCTTCTCCACCGCTCCTTCTTTGACTGACCAAAGCCTCAGCAACACGTCGTCCAGAAAAAGGAGTTTGTAACCTCCCAGTCTCTGGGAACGCATTGCACAGACCTTTCTGCAAGGCCTCCCGAAGATGTTTCATCCTCTGCTCCCTCTGCGACGGCAAGATAAGGTCTGCAACCTTACCCTTGTAACGTGGATCAAGGAGGGTTGCCAGCCAGTATTGGTCCTTCTCCTTGATACCACGAATATGAGGATCCTTACGCAGGCTTTGCAGGATCAGGGAGGCCATGCAGCGTAGGTTTGCTGAGGCATACGGTCCAGAGTCCTCTGGGTCACTAAGGACGACATGGTCCGCAGCCACCTCCTCCCAGCCACGTACAAGTCCATGTGTTTCTTGGGACTGCTCCCTTAAAGACTGCTGCTGATGCTGAGTGCCAGGCTCCACCTCCATACTGACACAATCCTCCTCCTCCTCGTCCTATTCCTGTGTGATCGGCGGGCACACAGGAACACTGTCTGGATAAAGGGGGCCTTGAGAGCTAAGGAAGTCCTCCTCTTCCTGCCTCTGTTCTGCCTCAAGTGCCATGTCCATTATTCCACGCAGCATGTGCTCCAACAGGTGGACAAGGGGGACAGTGTCACTGATGCATGCACTGTCACTGCTCACCATCCTCGTGGCCTCCTCAAATGGTGACAGGACAGTGCATGCATTCCTGATCATGGCCCACTGGCGTGGGGAAAAAAAAAACAAGCTCCCCTGACCCTGTCCTGGTGCCATAGTTGCACAGGTACTCATTGATGGCCCTCTGCTGCGTGTGTACCCATTGCAGCATGGCCAATGTTGAGTTCCACCTGGTGGGCATGTCACAGATTAGGCGGTTCTTGGGCAGGTTAAACTCCTTTTGGAGGTCTGCCAGCTAAGCACTGGCATTATATGACCGGTGGAAATGCACACAGATTTTCCTGGCCTGCCTCAGGACATCCTGTAAGCCCGGTTACCTGCCCAAGAACCGCTGCACCACCAAGTTAAGGATGTGAGCCAAACAGGGCACATGGGTCATTTGTCCCTGTCAGAGGGCAGAGAGGAGGTTGGTGCCATTGTCGCAAACCACCATTCCTGCCTTAAGTTGGCGTGGCGTCAACCACCTCTGAACCTGCCCCTGCATAGCTGACAGAACCTTTGCCCCAGTGTGGCTCCTGTCCCCCAAGCACCCCAGCTCAAGCACCGCATGGCATCTTTTGGCCTGCATACTTGCGTAGCCCCTTGAACGGCTGTTCTGAGGACAAAGCACAGGAAGAGGCCATGGAGGAAGAAGAAGAGGAGGGGGTGGGGGAGAGAGGTGTGTCACAATCATTAGTAGTGGCATTTTGGAGGCGTGGTGGCGGAACAACCTCCAACACACACTACTGCACCTTGTCCTGCATCCTTCCCAGCTGCCAGCAGAGTCACCCAATGCGCGGTGAAACTTAGGTAACGTCCCTGTCCATGCCTGCTGGACCATGAGTCAGCGGTAATATGCACCTTACCGCTGACCGTCCTGTCCAACGAGGCATGGACATTGCCTTCCACATGCCGGTAGAGAGCCGGAATCGCCTTCCGTGAGAAAAAGTGGGGTTTGGGTACCTGCCACTGAGGAACCGCACATTCCACAAACTCACGTAAGGGGGCAGAGTCTACCGAATGAAAAGGCAGCAGTTGAAGTGCTAGCAATTTTGCCTAGCTAGCATTCAACCGCTGGGCATGTGGATGGCTGGGAGCGAACTTCTTTCGGCAGTGCAGCAGCTGGGGAAAGGAAATTTGCCTGGTACAATCTGATGTCGGTGTACCGAAAGCAGATTGCCCACAAGTACTTGGCTGTGACACACCTAATTCTACAACTTCATTCCTCTCAGTGCAGGTCTTAGAGAGGACTGAAGGTATAGTGGGGTTGGAGATCTCAGCTGATGAGGAGCAAGGAGAGGTCCTCTTTGTTCTTTGGTGTGGGTCTTTTAGATACGCTTGCCAACGAACTGCATGGCAGGTCAACAGATGTCTGGTCAAGCATGCGGGAGATGTTTTGGCCACGCGAGATACACTTGAGACATATGTTGAAATAGCAGTGGTGCAATCTGATGCACTCATCTCAAAAAAGGCCCACACCAAAGAACTTTTGGAATAACGCACAGAGACAGCAGCACCCTGCACATGCGGAGCTTTGGGGTGTGATGCAGTCAGGGTGCTGCCCTTAGGCTAGCCCCTGGAGGGCATCCTGCCTCGTTGGTGATGTGCCTCCTCCTCCTCTCTCCTATCAGGCACCCACGTTGAGTCAGTGACCTCATCATCCCCTCCCTCCTCATCACTGGAGCAAACCTGGCAGTATGCTGCAGCAGGGGGAGCATGACTGCCAGATTGCTGTCCTTCTTGGGCACCCCCTCTGTCCGTGCTCATGTTACTGCCTTCATCTTGCTCAGTATCATCATCAGAGCCTTCTAAACGCTGGGCATCCTCCTGGAGCATGTACCCAACACTGTGGTCAAACAGTTCGAGGGACTCCTCAGGAGCACATGGTGGAGCTAGGGATGCCATTGAGCCGAGGGAAGAGGCCGCATTGGCAGCTGCTTTGCCAGACAAAGTACCCTGAGCATGGGTGAGAGAGTATGAGGAGGATGAGGACGGCTTGGTCATCCACTCGACCAAGTCTTCCGCATGTTGCGGCTCAACACGGCCAGCTGCCAAAAAAAAGGCCAAGTGTGTCCCATGGCCACGTGCTGATGAGGATGCACCGTCTCCACGACCAGCACTGTTGCCTCTAAACACATAGCCTGCTTGCCCTCTTTTATTGGCTTGTGACTGTCAGCCTCTCCTTGTTGGCCTTCCAGACATACTAATGGCCTGTAGCTGCACTAAGCTGGGATATATATATATGTATATATATATATATATATATATATATATATATATATATATATATATATATATATATACATATATATATATATATATATATATATATATATATATATATATATATATATATATATATATATATATATATATATATATATATATATATATACTGATACTGCAGTTAGCAAAATCAACTGCCTGTCTGTAGTATGAGAACACCACCAACTTTCTACAGGTAGCTTTAGCTGAACAGTGTGCAGAGCTTGCAAAAAACTAACTTGTAGCTTATTTAGCTGCCTGCGGTAGTGATAGGATCAGGAAAACACAACCAACCTTCTACAGGTAGCTTTAGGTGAACACTGTGCAGAGCTCGCAAAAAACTAACTTGTAGCTTATTTAGCTGCCTGCGGTAGTGATAGGATCAGGAAAACACCACCAACCTTCTACAGGTAGCTTTAGGTGAACACTGTGCAGAGCTCACAAAAAACTAACTTGTAGCTTATTTAGCTGCCTGCGGTAGTGATAGGATCAGGAAAACACCACCAACCTTCTACAGGTAGCTTTAGGTGAACACTGTCCAGAGCTCGCAAAAAACTAACTTGTAGCTTATTTAGCTGCCTGCGGTAGTGATAGGATCAGGAAAACACTACCAACCTTCTACAGATAGCTTTAGGTAAACACTGTGCAGAGCTCGCAAAAAACTAACTTGTAGCTTATTTAGCTGCCTGCGGTAGTGATAGGATCAGGAAAACACCACCAACCTTCTACAGGTAGCTTTAGGTGAACACTGTGCTGAGCTTGCAAAAAACTAACTTGTAGCTTATTTAGCTGCCTGCGGTAGTGATAGGATCAGGAAAGCACCACCAACCTTCTACAGGTAGCTTTAGGTGAACACTGTGCAGAGCTCTCAAAAAACTAATTTGTAGCTTATTTAGCTGCCTGCGGTAGTGATAGGATCAGGAAAACATCACCAACCTTCTACATGTAGCTTTAGGTGAACACTGTGCAGAGCTCTCAAAAAACTAACTTGTAGCTTACTATATTTAGCTGCATGCGGTAGTGATAGGATCAGGAAAGCACCACCAACCTTCTACAGGTAGCTTTAGGTGAACACTGTGCTGAGCTTGCAAAAAACTAACTTGTAGCTTATTTAGCTGCCTGCGGTAGTGATAGGATCAGGAAAACACCACCAACCTTCTACAGGTAGCTTTAGGTGAACCTTGTGCAGAGCTTGCAAAAAACTAACTTGTAGCTTATTTAGCTGTCTGCGGTAGTGATAGGATCAAGAAAACACTACCAACCTTCTACAGGTAGCTTTAGGTGAACACTGTGCAGAGCTCGCAAAAAACTAACTTGTACCTTATTTAGCTGCCTGCAGTAGTGATAGGATCAGGAAAACACCACCAACCTTCTACAGGTAGCTTTAGGTGAACACTGTGCAGAGCTCACAAAAAACGAACTTGTAGCTTATTTAGCTGCCTGCGGTAGTGATAGGATCAGGAAAACACCACCAACCTTCTACAGGTAGCTTTAGGTGAACACTGTGCAGAGCTCGCAAAAAACTAACTTGTAGCTTATTTAGCTGCCTGCGGTAGTGATAGGATCAGGTAAAAACACCACCAACCTTCTACAGGTAGCTTTAGGTGAACACTGTGCAGAGCTCGCAAAAAATGAACTTGTAGCTTATTTAGCTGCCTGCGGTAGTGATAGGATCAGGAAAACACCACCAACCTTCTACAGGTAGCTTTAGGTGAACACTGTGCAGAGCTCGAAAAAAACTAACTTGTAGCTTATTTAGCTGCCTGCGGTAGTGATAGGATGAGGAAAACACCACCAACCTTCTACAGGTAACTTTAGGTGAACACTGTGCAGAGCTCGCAAAAAATAACTTGTAGCTTATTTAGCTGCCTATGGTAGTGATAGGATCAGGAAAACACCACCAACCTTCTACAGGTAGCTTTAGGTGAACACTGTGCAGAGCTCACAAAAAACTAACTTGTAGCTTATTTAGCTGCCTGCGGTAGTGACAGGATCAGGAAAACACCACCAACCTTCTACAGGTAGCTTTAGCTGAACACTGTGCAGAGGTCGCACTACACTAACTTGTAGTTTTAGCTGAACACTGTGAGGAGGACGCAGTACACTAACGTGTAGCTTTAGCTGAACACTGTTCAGAGGACACAATACACTAACTTGTAGCTTTAGCTGAACACTGTGCAGAGGTGGCACTACACTAACTTGTATTTTTAGCTGAACACTGTGAGGAGGACGCACTACACTTACTTGTAGCTTTAGCTGAACACTGTGCAGAGGTCGCACTACACTAACTAACTTGTAGTTTTAGCTGAACACTGTGCAGAGGTCGCACTACACTAACTTGAAGTTTTAGCTGAACACTGTGAGGAGGACGCACTACACTAACTTGTAGCTTTAGCTGAACACTGTGAGGAGGACGCACTACACTAACTTGTAGTTTTAGCTGAACACTGTGCAGAGGTCACACTAAACTAACTTTTAGTTTTAGCTGAACACTGTTCAGAGGACGCACTACACTAACTTGTAGCTTTAGCTGAACACTGTGCAGAGGTCGCACTACACTAACTTGTAGTTTTAGCTGAACACTGTTCAGAGGACGCACTACACTAACTTGTAGCTTTAGCTGAACACTGTCCGGAGGTCGCACTACACTAACTCGTAGTTTTAGCTGAACACTGTGAGGAGGATGCACTACACTAACTTGTAGCTTATTTAGCTGCCTGCGGTAGTGATAGGATCAGGAAAACACCACCAACCTTCTACAGGTAGCTTTAGGTGAACACTGTGCAGAGCTCACAAAAAACTAACTTGTAGCTTATTTAGCTGCCTGCGGTAGTGACAGGATCAGGAAAACACCACCAACCTTCTACAGGTAGCTTTAGCTGAACACTGTGCAGAGCTCGCACTACACTAACTTGTAGTTTTAGCTGAACACTGTGAGGAGGACGCACTATACTAACGTGTAGCTTTAGCTGAACACTGTTCAGAGGACACACTACACTAACTTGTAGCTTTAGCTGAACACTGTGCAGAGGTCGCACTACACTAACTTGTAGTTTTAGCTGAACACTGTGAGGACGCACTACACTAACTTGTAGCTTTAGCTGAACACTGTGAGGAGGACGCACTACCCCAACTTGTAGCTTTAGCTGAACACTGTGCAGAGGTCACACTAAACTAACTTGTAGCTTTAGCTGAACACTGTGAGGAGGACGCACTACACTAACTTGTAGTTTTAGCTGAACACTGTGCAGAGGTCACACTAAACTAACTTGTAGCTTTAACTGAACACTGTGAGGAGGACGCACTACACTAACTGTAAATAGTCTAGCTGCCTGACTGTGGTACTAATAGGATCAAAAGAACACCAGCAATTTTCTTCAGGTAGCTGTAAATACTGTAACAAGACAAGCCTGCCTGTCAGTAGGAAGATAACAGGAACGGATCTAGCTAAACTGAATACAGTGTATATATATATATATATATATATATATATATATATATATACATACACACAACACCTGGGATGCATATATATACACAATACACTGTAAGTGCACCTAACTGACTGACTGTTCTGCCTAATCTATCTAACTTAAATCAAATGACACTGTCTGTCTCTCTCTCTCTCTATCTATGAACGCCGGAACACACACTACACAGGGCCCCCGTGCAGGCGGCCTTATATAGTGTGGGGCGTGTACTAAATCCCCTGAGCCATAATTGGCCAATGCCTCCTTGGCTTTGGCCAATTACGGCTCTCTGTTCAGACGGCGCTGTGATTGGCCAAGCATGCGGGTCATAGTGCATGCTTGGCCAATCATCAGCCAGCAATGCACTGCGACGCCGCAGTGAATTATGGGCCGTGACGCGCCACACGAATTTGGCGCGAACGGCCCATATCGTTCGCAATTCAGCGAACGGGTGAACAGACGATGTTCGAGTCGAACATGGGTTCGACTCGAACACGAAGCTCATCCCTAATCTAGATATGTCTTAAGAAAATTTAAAAATGTATTAAACTAGGAACTCTACACAAACAGACAATTTGTACACCACTTCACTACAATGTTTTAAGATTACTATGTACTAAAATATCTGTGTGCTAAGTATATATTTTTTTTCTTTCACATAGGGGAGAAAAGACTCAACCAAGATGAACCCAGTCCCCCCCAACCGCAACACCATAATTGGGAAATCAGCCCAAGCCCCACAGAGGATGTGGAGGAAGGAGAGGTGGGAGACATGGGCACCCCACCAGGTGAGTGTCTGACACACCAGCTTACGGTAATCTATGTATGGCTGCATATTTTGAAACTAAAATTTTCAACTTTATTTTAGGTGATCTGGTTGTGCTTGAATAAAGCAACAGCGCCTCCCCTGAGGATGTTGATGAAGTATGCGACATGGGCACCCCACCAGGTCAGTGTCTGAGACACCAGCTTATGATAAGGTAATCTATGTATGACTGCATATTTCTAAACACATCTTTTTTTCATTCAATTTTAGGTCTGGGTGAAAATTTTAGCACAGACAGTGCGCAACGCCTAATTGGTCAGATAATGGCCTGGAATGGGTAGATTGATTTAATGCGGAATCGGCTGGATCGTAAGCAGCAGGAAATGAAGAACATGATCGATGTTTTGGGGAGAATCTAAATGCCCTTTTTCAACCAAAAAAACATCGATCATGTTCTTCATTTCCTTGTTTGCTGACCCCATTCTGGGCCTTATCTTTTCTATTGTTAAAATTATATGCCTGTTTCCAAAAATTAGAATCCAAAAAAAGGACGCCTGTTGTTTTTATTACCAAAAAAAAAAGGCCTGTTTTTATAAAATAAAAAACCAAAAAAAATAGAGGCCTGTTTAAAAAAAAAAAATAGAGGCCTGTTTTTATAAAATAAAAAACAAAAAAAAAATAGAGGCCTGTTTTAAAAAAAAAACAACAAAAAAATAGAGGCCTGTTTTTATAAAATAAAAAACCAAAAAAAAAATAGAGGCCTGTTTTCTAAATAAAAAATAAAAAAATAGAGGCCTGTTTGTTAAAACAAAAAGAAACAAAAATATTGAAAAAAAAATGACCGAATTATATTGTTAAAAATTTCTAAATATAGATATATTTTTGACTATCAACATTTTTTTACAAACGCATAAGTGAATGTACACCGAATAATAAAAAATCTGTTTAGTAATTAACAAAATGTGTGGTTTCTTCTTTCAATGCTCAGTATCAGTTTGTTTAAAGTTAAAATAATTGGTTACAGTGACAATGGTGCTTATTTACTAAAGGAAAATACACTTGGCACTACAAGTGCTTTACGATAACCTAGGAGAAAGCCAAAAAGAAAGGCAAGCAATAAATATAATTCAAGATTTGATCAAGATTTTTTATTTTAACAAATTAAATATTCTGGGGCATTGCAATGGCCCCCTACCCATAAAATAATCTACATATTGATCACGAACTTGACGGGCACTTTGGGGGGCCAAGCCAGTACGGACAGTATCCAGGCCCGTTAGATTGTCACTAATAATAAGTCCGGCCTCTGGCCCAACTGGCAAAATATAATTTGGGGAATGTTTTTTCAAAAAGTTGTGCAGGATGCAGCACGCTAAAATTATGTAATTAAGTTTGTATTCCGCAAGGTTTATTGATGTCTGAAACAGACGGAACCGGCTGGCCAGAATCCCAAAAGCATTCTCAACAACTCTTCTCGCTCTGGCCAGCCAGAAATTAAAAACCCTCCTCTCCGGGGTGAAGGTCCTTTGGGGGAATGGCCTCATGAGGTGCTTGCTCACAGGGAAGGCTTCATCTGCTATGAAGACAAAGGGGAGTCCTTCCATGTTATCCGCATCAGGTGGCAATCCCAGGCCACCACTCTGGAGACGCTGGTAGAACTCCGTCTGGGCAAATACTCCTCCATCCGACATCCTGCCATTCTTCCCCACGTCCACATACAGAAAGTCATATTGGGCCGACACCACCGCCATTAAGACAATACTACGGAACCCCTTATAATTAAAATAGTATGACCCCGAATGGGGTGGTGGCATGATGTGGACATGTTTCCCATCTATAGCCCCTCCACAGTTGGGAAAGTCCCAAAGGGTGGCAAAATGGGATGCCACAGTCTGCCATTCCTGTGGCGTTGAAGGAAATTGGGGAATCAAACAAGAAACCAAAACTTAGTAATTTTGAAAAGAATATTGCAAGAACATTACACTTAAAACATTATTGTCCAGCATCAGTATAACATTAAATAATTGAAATCTTCTTTAATAAATAATATGGAAAGGCACACTTATCAGATTGCTCACCCCCTCTGATGGCAGAGGGGGTGAGCAATTTTAGGGGGTGGTGAAATTAGAAAAAGTGAAGTTGAAAAGTGCAGTTGTTGCACTCTGCAAGTGCAGTTGCTCCACAGCTTAGTAAATGAGGTAAGGTAAAGGCTCCATGTTGCAAGGAGTACCCAATCACATGCAAGGGCAATTAATCCAAACACTTTGTGGCTTGCACATGATTGGATGATGGAAATCAGCAGAGCTTCTGCTCATTTACTAAAGCCCTGGAGCAAATGCACTCGCAGAGTGCAAATGCATTTTGCAAAGTGCACATATATTTGCTTTTTTCAAATCAACACCATAGAACATTATAGAAAATTATTAGGGGGGGGAGGGGATTGAAAATTGAGTTAATGACACACACACTATTTGGATGGAGTTTAGGGGGGGGATTGGAAATTGAGTTAATGACACACACACTATTTGGATGGAGTTTAGGGGGGGAGGGGATTTGAAATCGAGTTAATGACACACACACTATTTGGATGGAGTCTAGGGGGGGAGGGGTTTGGAAATCGAGTTAATGACACACACACTATTTGGATGGAGTTTAGGGGGGAAGGGGATTGGAAATCGAGTTAATGACACACACACTATTTGGATGGAGTTTAGTTGAAAAAAAACTACAATGCAGCTGACAAAATACATTCAAAGTGAGTAGACTAGGTGGATATGTGCCTAGCATTGCATGCTGGGGAGGTTAGTGAAGGCAAATATACATGCAGGCCAAAAAAGAACATGAAAAAATTACAGCATGCATGAGGACAAAAAAGGGGACATTCACACTATATTGCAATGATGGTAAGTAGTGTTTGAGTTAAGAAATACATTACATTATCAAACATTAAATAAAATAACATGTGATGCTAATAAAGGATAAAATTCTTACCTTAATATAGTCCTTCTGCAGGACCTGAATTATAGCAGAACAGGTCTCTGGGATAATGATCCCCAGAGCCTGGGGGGGGAGATGCCTGTCGAGAACTTAAGGTACTGCAGGCTTTGAAAAATATGTAACCTTGTTGTTATTCTTACTGCTACAAAAGGTAAATAAAAGCAATTTAAAAAAAAAAAGGTACTGCAGGCTTCTCCCTGTCGCCAAGTACCACAACGTGGCGACTAGCCTCTGCTCCGGAGTGATGGCTTGCCTCATGCAGGTATCCTGCCTGCTGATATAAGGGGTGAGCAAAGCCAACAAACGGTCAAAAATGGGGTCCGTCATCCGGAGAAAGTTCCTGAAATCCTCAGGATTATTCTCACGGATCTCACGGAGCAATGGCATGTGACAGAATTGGTCACGCTGGAGCAACCAATTCTTCATCCATGAACTCCTCCTCGCCCTGTTCATGGACTGGTCTTGGGCTGAAGAATGAACTACAGCACCAAGCACATACAATGCACAAGCTCTACGATGACTATGTACAGGTAACATGGCTTCAAAACGGTCGGCTGGTCAGAACGCATTTAACAGAACGCACTGAAGAACAGCAAGGCCTGTGAAGAGCGACCCGAAAATCAGCAACCAGCGGACAATAAAACAAAGATTGCTCAATGCCAACTGACCAAACGCACTGAAAAGCAGATACAAACCTCACAAGCACAGACTGAAGAACAGTTAAGATGAACTGAAAAATACGAGTCTCACAAGCGTGAATCGTCTCTCACCAAATTTCTACTAACACGAGATAAACACGAGATTAGCAGAAGGAGCCCAAAGGGTGTCGTACGGGCTATTGAACTTCCGTTTTATAGTCTCGTCGGACTTGGTGTACGTCACCGCGTACTAGGCTGTCGGACTTTTGTGTGATTGTATGTAGGCAAGTCCGTTCGTTAGAAAGTCCGCCGCAAGTCCGCCAAAAGTCCGTCGAAAGTCTGTCAGATGGGCCGTCTGACTTTTGTAGCCGAAAAGTCTGACCGTGTGTACGCGGCATTACGCTCCTTTTTGGTGAAGGAGAATAAGATAAAGGTGTAATAAGGCAATTACTACCGGGACCAACAAAATTTTGCTCTATCTGGCTTTTCTTCTTGCCTATCGCATTTGCAACATAAAAGTATAAGATATCTGTTGTGTGGGATACAGGGCTTTGTGGGGTAAGGCAGCCCTGGTTTCACTGAGTTATATGATGTCCCAAAAGAAGCAAATTAATTTAGAGTGAAGTAAATTTCCCTTGTTATGTTCAGGTATCATGAAAGGGGTGAGTACTGTTATATGCATGTTCATATAAGTTTGCTAAGGTTTTCTTTGAAGAGACAATGGTATAGTATATGAATAATATGACTTCCCTTTGCTAGTATTTTGGATATAAAGCTTTAGAATGATAAGTGCTTGATTCTGCTTGAAAAATGCATAATTTGTTTGTTCATGTTTAACATGTGTTTTGGAATGGTATCAGAGTGGTATTTTGAAGCTTGTGAAGAAATGTGTTTAGATGGGTGGGGGTTGTTGTAAGGGAATGTTTCGGAAAATGCCCTAAGGTGTGATGAGTTTGGAAAGTGGGTAGTTTAAAAGGTTTTTTTTTAATAAAAACATCCTACATTGCACAGGGTAAAGCAAGTGAAGTTAGAAGGTAAAGAGAGATTTGAGTTATTTATTAAAGAAGGTTTGCATTTTGCAAGGCTTTTTCAATGCATTGTTCTTTTTAGACAAACCAATTTCAAATCTGTTTTCGAACTGACACATAGAGAAAGAAAAAAAAAGTGAAGGAAAGTACTTTTAAAAACAGGAAGTTAGCAGTCAGAGTTGTTTGAGATTTAAAGGGGACGTTGAATGTTGGGACATTTTACTGGCATGGCATACCAAGCTTGAAGGATTGATTCTTTCATGATTTGCTGTAGCAAGTGCGAGAGATATTCGTGGTCTTTGACTACAAAGTATTTTTGAGGAAACGACCTTAAAGGAATAGCCGAGACAGGAGATTTTAAGCAGGTAATTAACACAGAAAGAGTTTTGTTTAAAATAAGGAAGGTAGAGTGTTACGGCCAGGGTTTAACATTTGGATTATCAGATAAAAGGTGTTATTAAAATAAATATTTTTGTGTAGACTTACCCTGTCTGTTTGTTTGTTTATTGTTGTTTGCTGAAGTTATAATGAGGCGGTACAGGTGGGTCGGTAAAATGTGCAGATCAGTGCAGATCACTGTTTGGCAAAAGGCACAGGTACAGAGGGTGGTGGGGACTGGTTCCCAGGTGGCATCGGGACATGGTGCCTCTACTACACCAGACATCTGATGTGGGGGAGGAGGACTGTGAGACCGAGGCTTCGGGGGGGGGTACCCACACCTGCTTGTACAGGAAAAGGTTCAATCAAGGGTAAAAAGAGGGAGAGCTGGTGGGGAGGCTAGAACCCTTGTTGAAAGCACCCCACCTTGTGCAATGAGCAGCCCCTGATGCTGGGATCTCGTGGGACTTTTTCAGGATTATGGTACCAGAGATTCACAGAAACACAGAGATGTCAGTTTTTTGGGCAGTGATAAAATTATCGCTGCTGGATGCACTGACAGGGGGACATAGTTACTGTTTTGTGGGGTCTGAATGAGGCGGAGGGAGGTTATAAATCTTCCTCCTTCCCCCTCGGATTCCCCCAGATTCCCTCTTCGCTCCCCGATTCTCCACCTCTGGGCTGGTGAGTTTGGGGGTGTGAGTTCTGACGCGGATCACCAGTGACGCTCTGGAGTCGCAGCTTTATGGACTGACTGTTTCTGTGTCGATCAGTGAGGATTCTCAGTGTGCGAAGATCATCAGAGGGAGAACATGTTTAAACACTTCTCCCACAATGGCCTCTGTTTCATGGAATGTTTGTGGACTGTGATCAGTGGCAATCCTTGGGATCGCCTCTGTTCGCAGTTTCATAAGATGGACAACTAGGTAGAGGAAAGTTGTTGTTAGTAGAGAGAAACGCTTAATTTTATGTGTATGTGAATTTTTGTCTTGTCTTGGAATTCCAATTTAGAGTTTAAGTTGTTTTTTCTTCTGAATGCAGATGAATTGTTGGGTAGTTGATATATGTCCTATGATCCTGCCAAGACAGAGAGTGTTGCTAAAATGGGCAGGTGAGAGAGACAGAGTAGGGTACTCATCTGTGTGTGTTGCTTTAAGAGGACTGAATCTGAAACTGATTTGGACAAGGACAAGTTACTATTTGAGTGATTCCTCTATTCCAAAGTATTGTTTAGCACAATGCACGGAGGTACATATCCACTCGCAGAGATCTGCTATTTTGCTTCAGGTGGAAGAGGGGATCAAACCACTGACCAGGCCTTCACCACCGCCTTTGTAGAGAGCATACCGCTATATTTGCATTCCATAGTCAGCGAGTCAGAGAGACTTGCTGAGGTGGAGAATGAATGTTAAAGAAGGATTTGATTCAGAAAAGTTATCTATAGAAGTACATGTTTATTGTTAAAATGTTGCAACTATCGTTAGTCTATTCATGAAATGTGTTGGGCACATATTAAGCCCATGCTCACTACATAGTAAATTAGGAACATTAAAAGGGGAATGTGACATGTCACTGATAAATTAGATGTATGCGCTGGTACCAAATGTTTTCTTGAGGAATCTGATCCGATACAAATTCATAGGAGTAGCATTTCAATTTATGCATAGGGTGTTTTGATTGTTTCAGTTGGGCTCCACTGTTGCAGCCCCAGAGTCATGCAATTTGCAATGCAACTTTGCAGTGCGATTTCATGCGACCGGTGAAAACCGCGTGGGAAGAAGTCGCACCGAAGTTGGAATGAGGTAGTGCAAGAGCCTTTTTTGGAGTCGCTGCGACTTGGGTCACACAGGTTTTAAGGACTGTTTTGGTTGTGTAAGTTGCTTATTTTTGCATTATTGAAATTAAAAGGTGGTTTTTTCGGTATCAGCAAATGTGCTATAGATGGGATTGATATAATTGCCCTGGGTTCCAAGGTGTTCAGTAAGTGACATTATACTGTTATCAAAGAACAGAACCTAGAGTGGTGTCTTATGTAGGGAAAAAACATGTTATAAAAAAATAGATCGTACGTTTGAGGGGAAGTTGGGCCGACCGGCACATTTGTTGATGTCGATATAGGGAAAAGAAAATGGGAGTTTTGCATTGTATGGGGACATTGCCTGTTATGAGGCAAGGGGATGATCATTTGTGCAAATGGGGTTAATTGTGTTTAAGATGTTTTAACATTGATTGGGAATTTTAAAATGTTTGATTTTGTCTTTTTTGGTTAATGCAAATTTAAGAATATTATAATTAAGAGTCCAGAATTTAAAAGTAAACAAAGGGAAGTTATGTATTCCAGGTGCTATGCCAGATGAATTGTGGTTGGTAAAGAAAGAGGAAGTGATTTTAAGGTTGCGTAATCCTGTGCACTAGTGTCACGTACCTGACGGTAGAGCCTGATATGCAGGGAACAGCCTCTCTTGCTCCTCTGATTCTGGCCCCCTGATAGAGTAGACAGGAGGAGCAGAAGTGCAGAGTCGCACAAGTGCCAAACAGTTCGTCTTCACTGTAATGTAGAACAGTGGCAGGTGGCACGGTGCTGGAGCAGGGTTCTCCAATGAGCGGAAGATGCAGGTCAGAACAAGCCGGGTCAGATGCAGGCAGCAGGTAGCAGAGTCAGAGACAAGCCGGGTCAGTAAACAGGTGCAGGTATCACGGGTAAAGCAGGCAGGAACACACGGGAACGCTGTAGGACGGACAGCACTGGATGCAAGCACAGACCAAGTTTAAATAGCCTCTTGGTAATGTGCACACAGGTGAACCGAAGGTGTTCTGACAGAGGCTGAGGTCACAAGTCGACTTCTCCGTTGGCCATCTTGAGTACTGGCTGGTCTTCCCTGACAGGCTGAGGTCACAGGTCGACCTCTCCTTCGGCCATCTTGAGTACTGGCTAGTCTTCCCTGACAGGCTGAGGTCACAGGTCCACTTCTCCTTCGGCCATCTTGAGTACTGGCTGGTCTTCCCTGACAACTAGAGAAAAATAAAAGATATTTAGAAGGACAGTATGGAAAAATGAAGGATGAATGTGGAATGAGAAAGTGGTAGTATTGTGTTTAATGAACGTGCAGGGTATCATTTCGATTAGTAAAGTATTTTAAGTGTGTGTTTAGAATGTACATCACAAGTTGTCTCATATTGTGTTCAGGCCCATGTTATATTTTCCCTAAAAGTTTGGGGTTAAATTAAAAAATTGATAAAGGTTCCAGCTTAGACATGCTTTTCATGTCCAGGCCCGTACATCTGTATTTAAGCTTAATGTCTCTAAAATAACAATATTGTTGAAGAAAAGGGATCAAAAGAAGGGACTTATCTCTGAAATATATGAGATATTGCAGTGTAAATTTAAGGAAACGGTAGTGGTACCGGCCAGGTCGCAGTGGGAACGAGACCTGGGAGCACTGACTGATGCTCAGTGGTCGGAGGTCTTGTCTGCGATCCCAAAGGTATCTCTGTCAGCTACTCAAAAATTAACACAACTTTTTATTACACATAGATCATACTATACCACCGAAAAAGTATTTAAATGGAAACGCAGGGAATCCCCCTTATGCCCCCGATGCAGTGGTGCACCGGCTAATCTAATACACATGTTGTGGAAATGCCCCAAACTCCATCGTTACTGGCAGGATATAATTAAAAACATAAATAGCGCATTGGGTATAGAAATTTCACTAGATCCAAATTTATGTTTATTAAATATAGTGGAGGAACCAAATATTTCAAAACATACCCATACCGCAATGACGTGAGGCTTGTTTCAGGCACGAAAGCTAATTGCTCAGAAGTGGATATCTATATACCCCCCAACGGTTGAAGAATGGAGAACACAAATAAAAGAAACCATAATAAAGGAGGAATTTATTTATACACATAGAGGGAGCCAAGATAAATTTGACGCTATCTGGAAAAGCTGGGTAGAGGCCTGGGACAATGAAAATAAAAGATGAATCAATATGGGAGAGGGACAATGTTGGGTCTGGGTAGAGGATGGGAGGATGGGGGGGGGCTTTTGGGGTCGCGGGGGGGGAGAGATACAGCAGGGGGAGGAAATCTATTTTTGTTGTCATTGGGTTTTGCCCCCTTCTTTTTTAATTTTTTTTTTTTTTTTTTTTTTTTTTGGGGGCGGGTGAATGTTAGAAGCAAGATTATGTATCTGGAATAAAATGTATGGAGAAATGTATAACTTGTACTGCTATGAAAAGAATAAAAAAAGTACTGAATTCGAAAAAATTGATAAAGGGATTTTGGTAACAGAAGGGTGAAATTTGGGAAAAATGTAACCGGGGATCGAAATACATTGCTGCATATATTGAGTCCATGAGGTACTAAAATGTGATGGGAAGGATTTATTTGAAATAAGCAATCAGAATGGCTATTCTGGATATTTACCTTTTGAATTCCCAGGGTGTTAGTCATGAAGTGTTGATGATGAAATGTTGTCTATCCATTAATGTTTTGTTTGTTGCTGATGATCAGACATACTTGCAAAGTTGGGAGACTTCTGAGTCACAATATATGTTTGGGTAAAATGTTCTAAGTCCCTCGGGTCCACTTGGGTCCCGGGAATAGAAGAAACTAAAGGGGTTCAAGTTTTGTTAAAGTTCTGCTGTAATACTGCATTTGGAAAAATCTTTAGTTAAATATATTGAATCTGTATAATGAAAACCCTTGCTGAGAAACATTTTCATTCCTGCATGCTTTACCTATGTTTGAGTCAATGAAGAATATTATTTTTAATACCTCCAATGGTTAAGGCCTGAATTGATCAGGTAGATTCTGTGATTACTCATGTCAGGTGAGGAGTATCTGCCCCAGCCAGTCAGCATTCACCCCTAGCCCCATGCACGTGAAGAAATGCCTACCCCAGTCATACCCTACACCCCATTCATACCCTGCCCTATACCCTATCCGGATGAAGAGATGACTACAGGTTTTACATGGAAGTCTTTGTTGTTCATCTTTGTTGCTTAAATAACATAAGAGGTGTTTAGATGATTAAAGGCGGACTCCTGCTGGAAAGTGTTCCCGGGAATGACACCTTGAGGGGGAGCCAAATGACGCAAACCCGAGGTACGAAATTCTAGTGAGCACCACATGAGAGAGATCCAGATGCCAGCCCAAAGACCCAGGTCTAGCCCAATGCATCGGTTCCAGTTTGTCTGTGGATATCAAGTTCTGTCCTTACAAAGAGGCAGTGTTTTGGGGTAGAGAATTCATGTCTGTACATACGAGTGATCACAGAATTGAATCAAAGGTTTTGGGAAAAGTTGAGGAGAATGAGAGTTATAATGTGGACATTTCTTATCATACCTTTTTTGCAAATTTTTTGACAGAAAAGTTTTTATTATTTTCTTGACATAAAACAAAAAATAAAAGAATAAGACAGTATATCATGATACTAAATACACAGAGTATTGGACATAGGGTACATAATTAGTGACAAAGGTAATACATGAATGAGGGTTAGATTATTCCTACTGAGTGGTGTACAGGTTTTCAGAGATAGCATATGTATGTCAAACCGTTTTTGCACAGATAAAACGAGATCGAACGAGATCAGGGGGCGGCCCTCTCAAGGTCACCTTATCATGGGAGCAGACTCATCTCCCAGGTTATCCTCTAAGCTCCCGTCCCCAAAAAAAAAAAAAAAAGGGGGGGGGGGAGCAGGGCAGGGATGGGGGGGTCATGAGGACCCCCCCCCCTCAGCCACATCGACAGGCCCAAATCCCCAGCGGCAAGGAAAAGGGAGAGTCCCTATTCCCACTAGATCTGAGGAACAGTTCCCCCGGCCAATAGGTAGATCAGGAGTCTATATGGGGCTAGCCACAAGCGTCAATCCAGCTTGACCATACTTTGTCATATTTTTGGGGGCAGTTTCTGCTTTCATAAGTGATACGGTATAATGGTAACACATTGTTTATCGCCTTCTGCCAAGTTTCTTTAGTCGGGGGTTCTTTTTGTTTCCATTTAAGGAGTATTTCCCTTCTCGCATAAAAGAGCGAGTACGTTAGAAACAGTTTAACGTAACGGTCTCCTGCTATGTTTTCTAAGTGGCTCAAAAGGAAGGTTAAGGGGTCAAGTGGGATTTCCGTTCCACAAACTCTCTCAAGGGTTTCCATGACTGAACTCCAGAAGGGGTGGAGCTTGGGACAGGACCAGACCATGTGGTAAAAGGTGCCCGTGTGCAATTCGCATCTAGTGCAGTTGGGGGTGAGAGCAGGATAGATCCTTGCAAGTCTTTCCGGCGTGTAGTAGGCCCTGTGTATAAATTTCAGTTGGATAAATCTATCCTTTGCAGCGATCATAGATGGTATGAATGCCGTGAGGCACTCCTCCCACTCCTCCTCCCCCAGTGCAGGAATGTCTCCCTGCCATTTGATAAGTGATTTGTTGTTCTTAACCTCATGTGACACTGTTAAGTAAAGGTATAAGGAAGAAAGGGGTTTGTCTAGCATTCCTGAGATCAGAAGACGTTCAATTGGATCAGGCTCCAGTGACACCTGGGCGGGGAATTGGGCCTTCAGCGCGTGTTGAAACTGCCAGTACCTAAAGAGGAAAGACCTTGGTATATTGTATGTCGCTTGTAATTCACGAAATGAAAGTATGACCCCCCGAGGCATGACATGTTTTATAGTGGTAATACCCCTCTTGGCCCAGATTGCTGGGTCCGGAACAGTGAAAAGGTGGGGAAGCAAGGGATTAGCCCATAGCGGAGTGTATGGGGAGATCTGTGACTGCGGTATTAGGGATGCTCTAGAAGATTTCCACACCTGAATTGTGGTTTTCATAGGGCCCGTCACTGCAGGGTCAGCTCTCGGTCCCCTGTACGGTAGATTGGATAACGCTGCATAAGATCCCAACAGGGCCGCTTCCAGAGTGACTGCAGGGTTCTGTCTAGGTTGTGAGAACCACCACCTCACTGTCACCATTACTGCGGCCCAATAATACATCAGGAAGTTAGGCAGCGCCAGACCTCCACCAGAGAGTGGGAGGTAGAGTGTGTTTTTGGCTACTCTTGGGGACTTGCCTGCCCAAATGAAGGATATAACTACACTCTCTAATCTACGGAAGAAGGACTTGGGGATAGGAGTCGGGGTATTTCTAAAATAATAGAGAAACTTTGGCAAAAAGACCATTTTTAAGAGGTTCCCCCTACCCACCGGGGACAGAGGAAGGGACCTCCAGGCCAAGCATCTCTGCTGAAGCTGGTTTAAGAGAGGAAATACGTTTTTCTCCAGGAAGCCTGGCAACGTCTTCCCTATCTTGACTCCCAGGTAGGTAAATTCATCTACCCATTTCAGCTGGGTACCAGTCTCCGGCATCGCCTGGCATAGGGGAAATAGAATGGACTTATTCCAATTAATTCGGATTCCCGAAAATCGGCCAAAATGATCAAACATGGCAAGGGCTGTTTTGAGGGATGTGGAGGCATCTGCTAAATAAAGGATAGTATCATCTGCATATAGTGAAACCTTTTCTGTTAACGAGCCCACCCTGATACCCGTAATTCGTTCTTCTGCTCTAAGGAGTATGGCCAGTGGCTCAAGTGCTAGGGAAAATAGGGCTGGGGAGAGGGGGCGTCCCTGCCTGGTGCCCCTCTCCAACCGGAACACCTTCAAAAGGTCCCCATTAGTGCGGATGCGCGCTCTTGGCTGGGCATATAGCATCTGGATCCAGGCCCGGAACCGCGGCCCAAACCCGAACCTGGAGAGAACCGCCCATAAGTAGCCCCACTCGACCGAATCAAACGCTTTCTCCGCGTCGAGCGAGGCCACCACTCCCGGCCTGTCGGGGGAGGCAATAGCTATATGAGTGTGTAGTCTACGGATGTTTATGTCCGTCCCCCTGCCCGGCATGAATCCCGTCTGGTCCGGGTGTATCAGGGCCGTAATGACAGTGTTGAGTCTATTGGCCAGGATTTTTGCAATTATTTTGGCATCCACATTTAGGAGGGAAATGGGACGGTAGGAGGAGCAGAGACTCGGGTCCTTTCCCTGCTTGTGGATGACTACTATTACCGCTTCGTGCATAGAGTCAGGGAGATGGCCATTCTGGAAGGAGTGAGTGAAGAGGGATTGAAGTCTGGGGGCTAACTGTTCAGCATACGTTTTATAAAATTCCACCGGGAAGCCGTCCGGTCCCGGTGTTTTCCCTGTTTGCATCATCTTAAGCGCCTTTTGAATTTCCTCTATACTGATGGGGGCGTCTAGTTTATCAGCGTAAGTCTGAGTAAGGGTTGGTATGTCAATCTTTTCAAGATAGGCTAGTAATTCTTCTGTAGCATAAGTAACCTGGGATTGGTATAGTGTTTGATAATAAGAGGCGAATGCGCCGTTAATGCCATCAGGTGTGGAGGTGAAGGTGCCATCCCCATCCTGAATTTGGCCTATGGTCACCCCCACTGATTGCTCCCTGGAGAGCCATGCCAACAGACGCCCCGTCCTCTCCCCCTGTTCAAATATTCTCTGTTTTTGGTGTAGGAGCCTCTTCTGTGTCAGCGCCGTCCGTAGGGACATAACCTCTCCCAGAAGAGACTGCATCCTAGTGTAAGTTTGTGGGTTTGGGGATCTAATATATAAAGCTTCTTGCCTCTGTGCCTCCGCCTCAAGAGCCGCAAGCTCCCTCCTGCGCGATGTCCGAACTTGCCCTATAATGGTCTGATACTGTCCCCTGGAGTACGCCTTGAAAGCGTCCCAAACCGAGAAGGGCGAGGCGGAGCCTGGATTTAACTGCCAGTATGACTCCAGCTCGTCCTTGTATTTCGGTTCTACATCCACATCCGAAACCCAATATCTGGAGAGACGCCAGAGTTTGTCTGTCGGGGCCATGGAGACATCGAGATCTAGAAGAATCGGAGCGTGGTCCGAGATGCCTCGGGGGAGGATCATAACGTCGCGAACCCTAGAGAGAACAGGTCCTCCCGCATACACTAGGTCAATACGGGAGAATGTCTTGTGGGAAGCAGAATGGCAGGTATATGCCCTAGTCTGGGGGTACTTCCATCGCCATAGGTCATGGAGCCCATATGTGTCAGCCCAGTCTGAAAGTCCTTGTCTAGTGGTACCAGTGGTAGAGAGTCTGTCCAGACTCGCATCGGGAACTAGATTAAAGTCTCCTAATAGGACTACATTTTCAGTGGAAAATTCTGCTATCTTGCCTGTGATTTGATTCAACACATGAAGAGAGGCCGGGGGAGGGAGATATAGGCCTACTATCACCCAGGGAACATTATATATTAAGGCATGCAACACCACAAATCTGCCCTCCGGATCTAGAGCCAGATCGAGAAGCCTGAAAGGGAGGGTTTTGAGGATAAGAATACTCACTCCTCTGGAAAAAGCAGAGTGGGTAGAGTGGTAGTGGTACCCCACCCAAGGTTTTTTGAGGCTAAAGGTTTTTTTCCCAACAAGGTGAGTCTCCTGGAACACACAAATATGGGGATGGTAGGATTTAACAAATTGGAATACTAGTGATCTCTTGATAGGAGAGTTTAATCCCCTCGTGTTCCAGGATATTATCTTAAGAGAGGACATTATATCTATGTGGGAATCCTGTAGGATAATAAGGAAGGGTCAGGCCTCTCTCCCCAGAGTCTCCAGATCCGGCTGGGCTAGCATAACACAGTGAACTTAGCACCACATAAGTCAAGATGGTATTTAGCAATACTGTCATAAACCATAGAAACAAAAAAGTTACTAACTCAAGGTCTGCAACGGCAGGCCAACATAACCAGGTATCCCCTCCCCCCTCCCCGCCCATCTCCCAGTCCCGCAGGAGGGCTTCTATTCCCAAACAAAGGTTGGCTTTCCAGCCTAACATGAGGGCAATGTGAAAGAGGCGCACCGCCTCTCTCTACAGAGTTGTCAAAAAAAGAAAAAAGTGGTTCTGTAGTTCCGGCAAGGATATCTGGTGTGGATCTCCCGGATCCCCGGGGGCACAAACTTCTGTTTCCTGGGGCACCATCCCAGTGTTGCATCATAGGATCCGATAGACCAAGGCTTCAAGAAGAGAAAATAGATTCTTGCTCCCTCTGTGGTTGGATGTATGAGTAAGTGTGACCGGGAAGGATTCCGTGGCTGCCCCATCCGCGCCCCACCCCAACATACTGTGGACAGGAGGGGAGGAGAGGATCAGGGGGGGGAGGGAGAGGCCACGTCTGCAGCCGTATCAAACGGTCGGGTAGCTTCCGAAAGGGGATTGACAGACAAGTCTCCACAAGGATTTGGAAGTCTTTTCCACAGTGCATGCCTCGATCTAAAAGCCTCCACTCAGTCCACAAACACCTCCCCATCACGGTGGGCACAGAAAGTTCCCGGAGAGGAAATTCGCTTACAGTGTCAGACCAGCGAAACATGGGGAGCATACAATCCCCCCATCCCCCCCCCATGGGACGCAGCCGAGGCAGCGGGCACAATGAGGACAGTGCTTGTGGCAGGGACATAAGCCTCCAGCATCGCCAGTCCAGCTTAAAAAGGGGGGCAGATTGAATTTATAGTTGACACATCTAGACCGGTTGGTCAAGGAGGTGATTAGCACTGAAGGGAGCAGACTTTAATAGAAAGGAGAAACTCCGAGTCATGTTTTGAAGGACAGCATACCTGCAGAGGGGTTAGGTGGGGAGTGATTCAGCCCATCTTGCAGCCTCTCTAGGCGAGGTGAAAAACTGAACTTTCTCCCCGTCCTGGACTCTCAACTTCGCTGGAAAGAGCATGCTGTATTTTACTCCCTTTTGGCGCAGCATCCCTCTGACGTGATCAAAGGCCTTTCGCTGGCGTTGCGTCTCCACTGTGTAGTCAGGGAAAATGAGGATCTTCGTATTCTCAAATTTAAGCTCTCCCTGTAGTCTGGCTGCCCGCAGCACTGTATCTCGGTCCCGGTAGTGTAGCAATTTAAATATGAAAGTGCGCGGGGGGGCCCCCTGAGGTCCCCTGGACGCCGGGATACGATGAGCCCGCTCTATGGAGAAGTGAGGAGAAAACTTAGCCTTGGGTAGTAGGGATGGTAGTAACTCTTCCATGAAGGCCACCGGGTCAGCCCCCTCCGCTCCCTCCGGCAGACCGAGGACCCGCAGGTTGTTACGCCTGTTACGGTTCTCGGCGTCCTCGGCTCTAAGTTCCAGATTTTTGACCTGCAGCTTCAGGGCCTGGAGATCTGCGTGGTGTTCCCTCTGGCAGTCTTCTGTCTCAGAGACTCGCCTCTCTACTTCAGTCACGCGGTCGCGGAACTTGTCCATGTCTCTACGGATGAGGGCAGTCTCTGTTTGTACATGGTCTATTTTTGTAGTAAGTGTAGCCTGGCACGTTGTAATCGCCAGCATTAGGGCATCAAAGGCCGCGGATCCGGCCTGGATTCCTCCGTCAGGTGGTGGGTCTGTCTGGGCCTCCATGTGTCGGGCCGCGTTAGTCGTAGGCCGCAGTGTAGGCCGGGTGCTTACAGATGTCGTAGCGTTGGGTATTTTACCGTATTTTTTGCCCGCTGGCATCGCCCGAACACTCCGCAGAGATTCCGCTGTAGGATGGCTGTTTTCCGATCCCTAACACCAGGATTGCGGTAGGATTTAGTGCCGGAGACGGGAGCTCAGTTAAAAGACGTCTGCTCCCAGCGCCATCTTGGACACGCCCCCTTTTTTGCAAATTTAATGGACATTCAGAAGCCATTCAAGAGACTTTCTTTTTGTGCATTTCTTTGGGACTATTTTTATCTGGTTTAAAGGCTGTCATCCACCTCCCACTTGTTTTTATGGACTGTCACGCCCCTTCCTCCCCTTTTGCATTCCATGGACAATTGCTATGCAGTTGAGATTTTGAGTTTATTGTTTGCTATTTTTGCATGTTTAAGAAGGTGGTCCGGGTGAGGGTTGGGGGCATATTGGGATTGTTGTTGTGGTGCTCAACCACTTAAGTGTGAAAGATGGTTTGAAACTGTAGCTGTTGGATAATGTTTCGAGGGATGCTGACATGAACACTGTACTATATATGTATTGGTTCACATGTCATCCGCGATCCTCTGTGAGGGAGCCCTTAAGGTTATATGTGCCCCACCCGATAACACCACTAATAACACACACATTAGACATAGAGGGGATGTGTATTCAAAGTCTGAGGGAACTCCACAGTGTTAGACACCTCAGATCATGCCTTAAATCACACTATATATGCCTTCATGCATGCCTCTGACCCCCATACTGAGATGGTTAGGCTAACTCTCACAGCTTGCTCTTGCAGAACTCTCTGAAGGTACCCAACGGGTCCTTAGCAGACAGCCACTGGCCTTGGGCAACAGCACGTACATTTGTTGTGGAAGAACATGCCATCCATGGATTCTGAATGATTGCAAAGGATGGTGTTACTTAGCCTCATTGGTTCCGATAATGGGAATTCTCGGGGACAGTGAGGAACATCACTTGCTCAAGGCTAGTGTTCATCATAAATACCCCCTCAAACACCATTATGCCAGGTCATTGTTTTTGGAAAACAATGTTACCTGGGCATGGTTCCCCTTGGGAACCGAAGGGGGTATTGACATGATGAAAAGGCTAAATAATTACTTGGGAGCCCCCTGGGTAACATGGGATGGTTTGGTTTCAATGGAGTATTCTCCTGGATTAAGGTTATTGTTGTGTGTATTATAGTGACTTTGCTTCTGGCATTATTTCTGTGTGCCTGCTTTGAGTTTGTTATGTGTGTCACAATGCAGAGAGGTCAGTCACCTTTGTCACTTCCGTGACCTTCGTGTCTGAAAGAGGGGATTGTAGTAATATGACTGAACAGAAGTGACTCCATTTTGGATTCATATATCTTAACTTGTATATTCAGACTCTAGTTAAAGTCAACTAGTTAATAACAGGTTCTCTATAAAGCACACATATAGGAAAATATAGCTTGTGTAAGCAGTTTTATTCTGTACGTTTAAATAAAGAATTGTGGCTCAATATGTCTGGGCCCTTTCCTGTGTCATGAGACATGACACAGGAAAGCAGGACTTAGGACTATGAGCCATGAAAGCAGATGGCATAATTAATGATATGTAATGATATGTGATGAACACCTCTGTATTAACCCCGCCCATTTTCCATATTATGATTGGCTAATGATAACGTATATAAGTTGTATACCCGCCCAGAATTAAATCAGATAGCTTTGAACATCGACTTTGACTCATCTCTTCTTGTGTTCACAAAGAAGCTATCTCCTCAGTACTGCAGTACTAAGAGGGTCTTGTGAGTGTGGTAATTGCCATGATTATACATAGCTGGTCTTGTCAGGTATATAGAAATACCGTTTGATTCCACTTCAAAGGGGTCTGCTGTTAGTTGTAATCCTAAGTATGTTATGCTACATTTACTCTATGTGTAGGGAAACAAAGCCTGTAGTTGAGATTGGAGGTAGGGAGATAGTCCATCCCTAGTATGAGTGATTTCGTAAAATGAAACTTGTACTATGATATTGAGCTGAAACTGTTGAGAATATCGTGGGCATGAGGAAGAGATTGAGATGGTGAGGTTATGAACAGGATGATATCTTCGACAAACAGATTTATATTGTGAGATTTGTCTTGAAGGGAAAAGCCTGATATGTTGGGTGTGCTCTGATTTTCTCAGCTAAGGGCTCTATGAGAAGATTAAAGATTGAGGGGGACAGGGGGCACCCCTGCCTTGTTCCATTAGATATGAGAAAGTGTTGAGATAGAATATTTGATGTGTTCACCTGTGCACATAGAGAGGAGAAAGGGGCTAGGATGGCAGAGAGAATGGGTCCAGCAAAACCAAATCTCTTGAGAGTGTGTGCATCATGTATCCCCAATGGATCCTATCGAATGCCTTCTCAGCATCCAACGAAAGGAGCAGAGAAGGAACTCGACAGGATTTTGCATAATGGATGATGTTGATAACTCTGCGTGTGGCATCTGATGCCTGTTTTCCTGAGGTAAAGCCTGTTTGATCTGGGTTGATCAGCATTGGTAGAATGGGGAGGAGTCTATGGGTTAGGATCTTTGCATAGAGTTTAACATCTATGTTTAAAAGCGATATGAGCCTAAAGTTGGATGGAGTGGTGGGGTCCTTGCCTGGTTTGGGGATGGTAACTACATACGCTTTAAGCATCTCAGAGGGAAACGAAGCCAAGGATACAGCTTGAGAGTAGACTGATTTTAATGTTGAAGATAAAATGTTATGAAATGTCTTATAGTAGTCATTTGTTAGTCCATCTGGACCTGGGGACTTACCACATGGAAGGGTTGTGATTGCTCTTTGGATCTCAGTCTCAGTTATGGGTGTGTTTAAGGTCAGCAATTGTGTCTGCGACAAAGAGGGGTGCTTAATGTCTGCTGAAAAAGTCTGAATGGCCTCATCTGAAGGCTGAGGGGTGTTGGGATCATCTTTAAGGTTGTAAAGGAAGAGTAATATTCAGCAAAGTAATTCGCTATATATTTTGGATTAAGAATTTTACTTTTATCTGTTGCTCTAATTAAATAGGGAATTTTTGTTTGGGATTTACGTTCTTTCAACCTCTGGGCCAGGAATTTGCCCGCTCGGTTTCCGGACGAATAATGTGCCAACTTTAGGGAGTTAATATGTTTATCATATTGTTCTATGAGCATGAGCCTGAGATCAGAGTGAAGCTTAGTTAACTTATTTGCTAGGTCAGCATTTGCTGTGCCTTTGTTTTGAGTTTCTAAGGCCTTAATAACTCCAAGCAAGTGGTCTAATGTTTGCGTCCTCTGCCTTTTTGCCTGTGAGCTTATTTGCAAGATAATCCCTCTAATAAAAGCCTTGTGGGCACACCATAAAGTAAAGAGATTGGACACAGATTCAGTATTTAGTGCAAAGTATTTGTTCAAATGGTTAATTATGGAGGTCACATGGGTAGGCATCTGAAGAAAGTGAGAAATAGCCCGCCACACATAAACCGGACTTGGAGCATTCTTCTCTATCACCGTTATGGAGACAGGTGCGTGGTCGGACAACGAGATGTCATGTTTTGTGGAGGAGGATACTGCCTATAACAAATTTCTGTCAACAATAATCAAATGATTGCACGAATATGAATTGAGGAGTGGAGGAGTGGAAAGTATAGTCACGCTCGTTAGAGTGCTGACACCTCCAGGCATCATAAACATTCTCCGCATGGAGTAAAGATTGTAGCATAGGCAGAGGGTGTTTAGATTTTATTAGTAGTGTCCACTGTAATGCTGTAGTCCCCACACATAATCAGACCACCCTTTCTGATTGCTGTGATTTTGGTGAACATTTTCTTCATCTTCTTCTTGTTGAACTCGCCTACTAAAATCAGATACCTCCTTTCTGGGTCTGCTTGTATCTCTTTAGGAGCAAAGACAACAGAGTCTTTAATGTCACTGATTACTCTTCTTTGTTTCTGTGGAGCTGAGGCCAGAAATATATGGGGGAAGTTTTTATGTTGGAAAGTAGGTGGGTTGGAGGATAGGAAGTGCATCTCCTGTATGCACAGGATATCAGCGTGCAACTTCAGGGCCTTTTTCCAGACAGAGGATCTTTTTGCTGGAGGATTCAGTCCATGGACATTGAAGGAAACTATTTTAAGCACCATGTCTAATTATCAAATGAAATGATAGCAATACCTTGAGGAAATCAGGATGTTCCATTCCCTGGGTGGCATCCAAGAGGTTGCAAACCTTGATGTAAGTGAGGTAGGCCTTTCCTCATCAAGTTATAATCCATCTCAGATAGAGCATCAGAAAAGGCAAGAGAAAAAAATAGTAATAAAAAGAAAGTCAAACAGAGTAATTTGAACCAACAGGGTTAAAATTTAGATTCCAATGTGAATCTGATGGCAGAATTACTGCACATTACTTAGGAGGGGTAGTTCCTGCACTGTGAACTCCACAGTACTACAGGAATCAAGTAGATTGCAATGAATTTGGTAGCCGAGGTGCTCAGGTGTTATTCTTCTTATTCTGCCTTTTGTGTGACACTACATGCCAGTATCCATTGTCGAGGCAGAGGGTGATCCTTCTTTGGTCTGCTCAGGAAGAATGTCCCAGGCATGGAGCAGTTTGAGCCCTTCGTTATAATTATTGATCACATGTTACCATCACAAGTGACAGTCAATTTTGATGGGTAGCCCCAACGATAAATGATGTCATGATTGCGCACTGCTTTTGTCACAGGTAATAGGGACTTGCGTCTCTGCATAATGAATTGTGAGAGGTCTGCACAAAGTTGAATAGAAGAGTACTACTCAGGCGGCTGTTGATTTTTGCAGAAAGCCATAATGAACTGCTCTTTTATATGAAAAAAATGCGCCCGCATCAGAACATCTCTTGGGATATTAACTGGGAGATGAGAAGGTCTGGGCAGGCGGTGGATTCTGTCTACGACCAAGTCTGAGTCAGACAATGTAGGCAGAAAGGCTTTCATGAGGTCACAGTCATATTGCTGCAATTGTGCAGGTTGTGTGGTTTCAGAGATTTGACGGATTTTGACATTATTCCTACGTGACCTGTCCTCAAGGTTGGCCACTTTGGCCGTAAACAAGGTCACCTTCTCAGATTGGTCATTATGGGCATCCACTAGAGAATTGTAGGAAGAAGCATACTCCCCATTTTCTTCTCCACATGATCAACTCTCCACCCTAACTCACTCACTTCAGCTTTAAAATTTCTCATGCAATGTCATGTCAGCATGAAGGGAGCTGTGGAGAGAGACAAGCATGTCTTTTAGTGTAGTGTCTGATATGGGCTGATTGTGTGACGATTGTCCTCTTCTGATGGTTCTTAAATAATGGGGGGGGCCACCCGGTGACCCCGCCCCCCTGTGACGCACGGGGCGGTCAGAGGGGATGGGGTCACCCGTTACGTAACCCTGCCCCCTTCTGACGTCACAGGGAATGCGACAGGGAAGTCCCCGTCAAGTCCCCATGCGTCCTGTTATTTAAGAACGGTCAGAAGAGGAGAAGCATCACACAGTGGGAGCCTCCTATCATGCCATCATGTATGCGGAGCTGCCTGAGGAGAAGAAGGGAAGAAGAGGCCACGGAGGAAGATGCCGGACGAGAACACCGGAGAAAGAACCAGAAGAACCAGAAGAAGAAGAAGATGGATGAAGAAACCGAAGGAAGATAGAAGATAGAAGAAAGAAGATAGAAGATAGAAGAAAGAGGAAGCATTTAAATAAAGGAATTGTCAAAAATTGTCTCTTGTCATTTTTAACATTTTTGACACTTTTTTTGTGAAATGGTAGGGGTACTTTTGTACCCCCTTACCATTTCACACAGGGGAGAGGGCCTGGGATCTGGGGGTCCCCTTGTTAAAGGGGGCTTCCAGATTCTGATAAGCCCCCCGCCCGCAGACCCCCACAACCACCGGGCAAGGGTTGTGGGGATGAGGCCCTTGTCCCCATCAACATGGGGACAAGGTGTTTTGGGGCTACCCCAAAGCATCCTCCCAATGTTGAGGGCATGTGGCCTGGTACAGTTCAGGAGGGGGGGTGGGGTGCTCTCTCGCCCCCCTCTTTTCCTGCGGCCTGCCAGGTTGCGTGCTCGGATAAAGGTCTGGTATAGATTTTGAGGGGGACCCCACGCCATTTTGTTTTAAAATTTTGTCCGGGGTTCCCCTTAATATGAAGGGCCTGGTATGGAATTTAGGGGGACCCCATTTTTTTTTTTTTAATTTTGGTTCAGGGTTCCCCTGTGGGGAATTCCCATGCCGTTTTTATCAATGAACTTTTATGTGTATTGTCGGACCGGCAATTCATTAATAGCCGCAAGTAGTTTTAAATGACTTTTTTTCCTTTGAAATGTCATTTTGCTGTCAGACTGTTCTAAACACGGGAAACATGGGCCCCTTTACAGGCATACTATAGACACCTCCCAGGTACGAAATTTAAAGGAATATTATACTTTTATTGTTTCACTTTAAGCATTATTAAAATCACTGCTCCCGAAAAAACTACCGTTTTTAAAACTTTTTTTTGCATTGATCCATTTCCCCTGGGGCAGGACCCAGGTCCCCAAACATTTTTTATGACAATAACTTGCATATAAGCCTTTAAAATTAGCACTTTTGATTATTCATGTTCGTGTCCCATAGACTTTAATGGTGTTCGCGTGTTCGAATGAATTTTTTGCCTGCTCGCAAGTTCTGGTGCGAACCAAACAGGGGGGTGTTCGGCTCATCCCTACCAGGGACGCATGGAGATGGGAGGCACCTGCAAGAACCTGGGTGACAGATAACCAGCCCTATTTAGAAAATAGCAGGTAAAAAGGAGGAATCACATAAGACCAAAAATATTAGACCAAAAATATTAAAACCCCTAAGTACTAAACTCCCTGAACATAATTTCGAAAAAATGGAGGAATCACCACCATACATACATACAGTACATACAGTGGCGGCTGCATCATTAGGGGTGCAGGGGCGCAGCCCTCCTATCCATGCGTCCGGCCCCCTAATCTACATGCAGTGTGCCAGATGCATGGATTCCATACCATTTTTTTTAAGCACGTTATAGGCTCTAATAGGCTTCAGAAAAGGGTAAGAAAAGGGTAAGCTTGGGGCACAGAGCACTGCGTTCTGAGCCCACCCAGTTGTGTGACAATAGCGAATGAATATTTGCTATTGTCACACTGATTTTCCTCCCGGCCAATCAGGAAGCAGGTCCTGAGACCCATTTCCCCGATTGGCCAAAAGGAGAAGTGATCCTATTGGCCTAGTCAGAGGAGGGAGGAGAAACATGGATGCCCTGATGCCATGGAGGAGAGGGAATCCCGACCGACCGACCCACCAGCCGCCACTACTGGAGTTGCTGTGTTCGGGGATTGACTCATCCGGAGGACATGGATGATGTGCATCTGCATGTGAGCAGGTGAGTGGACTGTCATTGCTGATGAGCGGAGTCACTGCACCTGAGTCCCAGGGGGAGAGGAGTGATGGAGAGCTCCTCTGATCACCCATCTTCATATGTCTCCCGCGGGGGGGTTGGCAACTGATCACCGGCGTTCATGTCCCGTGCAGGGGGGATGGCGCTCGATCGTGCCGTCTGTCTCCCACGGAGGGAAGTGTTAGTTTGTGCCCCCCCCCAAATATTGAGCACCAGCTGCCACTGCAAACATACATCATTTCTACTTCCACTATCAAATAGCAATAAAAAAAATACATATATGCCAATATAAACCCAACATAACACAGCTTAGCACTCATACACCATGAGGCTCAATAACCAGTATAGATTATAGCCAAGTTAAGCATGGCCACTTCTGGTAGTTAGAGGTCTGGTTGCATGACAGTTCAGATGCTACTAGGAACTAGTAGAAAGGGTGGTGCTGCATTCGAGTATCACATCATGATTTCTGCTGGTAAAAACCTGTCTTCCAGGCTGGAGGGTCCCTTCATCACCACTGATCTTGTCTATAGGTCTTTGACACAAAGACCAACGCTGCATCATGATCATCCTCAGGAGCCCCTTCAACTGGACTTTGCTGCAACAGTCATCTGGAGGTATCTCTACTAATAACTATATATGGTACTATGCAAAAGTTTTAGGCAGGTGTGAAAAAATTATAAATGCTTTTAGAAATAGAAATGTTAATAGTTTTTTTTTTATGGAAACTAAATGAACAGAAGAGAAATGTTTTGGAGAACTAACCACAGATCCTCTGTGGATGTAGGCTGCCTCAAATCCTTCTTTCTCTATATGTAATCCCAGACAGACTCTATGTTGAGATCAGAGCTCTATGGGGGCCAAACTATCACTTTCATGCAGTGGTGGCTGGTGCTAAACTTTTTTGGGGGGTGGCAAACAACCCCCCCCCCGAGGTCCGCACTCACCCCTCCAGGGTCAGAGAAGTCCCTTGCAGCCTGGTTTTAACAGGGCTCTGAATTGATGCAAAGGATTTCCCAGAGTCGCTAGTGTCAGTTTGAAGGAGGGGGAACCTCTGCAGCTTGGCTGGAACAGCGGAGGATATATGTGTTTGAAGTGCTGCCGCTAGGGGACTGGCTGCCAGCAGTGCAAGATGTCTCCTGCTGCCATTTTGTTGAAGATCTGCACAGTGGGGAAGTAATAGGAGAGTTTATTTACCGGCGGCAGAGCTTGACTGTGCCTTTTCATGCCACAGCGTAGGGTGGGCGGTCGGTCTGTAAGTCAGGGAGCAGTGTGCTGGTGCTAGCAGGTTGTCAGGAGGCTCTGTGGATCTGGTGTTCCGAGTGAAGAAAAGAGCTTCGTGGCCATCTACTTCAGCTGTCACCACGCCCCCCCACTAATACCGAATATTTATTCGCTAGTTATCACAAGTGGGTTGGTCAGTGCTCTGCGCCCCAAGTCTCAGGCTCTAATCATGTGCTTGAGAAAAAAAACCTCATAGAAAGCTATGATTCTGGCACCCCACGTGCATCCCTGCATGCAAACTAGGGGGTGGCGTCCCTGCGCCCCTTATGGACTGGCCGCCACTGCTTTCAGGACTCTTCTTTACAATTAAGATAGTTCTTAATGACATTGGCTGTATGTTTGAGGTTGTTTTCCTGCTGCAGAAAATGAGTATCTGCCTCTATTTCACAGCATTGAGGGCACCATAATCTCCCCCAGCATTTGTCATATGATGCCCAGCGGGTGTGGAGATGCGACTTGGTGTACATCTTGCGGCATGCATGCGTTCCTTGATTATCTGATCGAGGGCGAATATTGCTGTGCAAAATGTAAGCACATTGTTTTCCTGGAAGCCCAGGTTCTGAATCTAGGGAAGCAACTGTCGGCACTGAGAAGACCCTCCATACTAAAGGAGAGCTGGGAACGTACCCAGCAGGTGCCGGCAGGGGCCAGCACAGAGGCGGGTGGAGACAAAGAGTTGCAGGCACCAGAAAAGAGTAGATGGGTGACAGTCAGGAAGGATAGAGGTGAAGTGCCAGGGAGGCCGATCCAGGGCTGGAGCATCAAAATAAGTACACTCCATTGAGTGACATTGGTGAAACCAGTCAGGGACCAGCACTGCTGGAGCTGAGGGACTCTCCTAGCTGCCAGGGGAAGAACTCCTCCAGTGAGAGTGGGGGGGAAGCGAAGGGAAAGGATAGACAGATTCTGGTGGTTGGAGACTCAGAGAGGGCAATCTGTGACAAAGACCTGAAGCGCCGAACTGTATGCTGTCTACCAGGCACTCCGGTTCGGCACATCACGGATCTGGTGACAGAGTACTAGGAGGGGCTGGGGAAGACTCGGATGTCATGGTGATTGTTGGCACCAATGACAAAGTCAGAGGCAGATGGAGTGTCCTAATATACGATTTTAGGGACTTGGGAGCTAAATTGAGGAAAGGGACCTCCATGGTAGTATTCTCAGTAATATTACCGGTACCTCGAGCCACGCCAGAAAGGCAGAGGGAGATTAGGGGAGTAAAGTATTAGGGAGGGGTTTGGGTTCCTGGAGGACTGGGCCGACTTCTCAGTCGGTCACCAGTACTATAGAGAGGATGGACTGCACCTAAATGAGGAGGGTGCAAATCTGCTGGGAGTAAAGTGGGCCCAAAAAGTTAGAGGGGTTTTTAAACTAGGCGATGGGGGGGAGGGTCCAGAGGTAGAGATAGTCAGCGCTGAACATATTCCAGAGGGTAGTATTGGGGGCATTAGTGGTAGGTTAACTAAAGCACATAAACCCAAGGTAAGTATAATAACAAGTCCTAGTTGCAATCTCGGAACACCCAATAAAAGGATAGTATGCCACCAGTCTAAACTACGTGGCATGTTCACCAATGCCAAGAGCCTGGCGAACAAGATATGTGAACTAAAGATACTGTTGTACGAGGAGGATTTGGATTTTATGGGAATTTCAGAGACCTGGTTTAACAGCTCTCATGATTGGCTAGCAACCATTCAAGGGTATTCAGTTTATTGCAGAAATAGAGAGGGTAAAAAAAGGGGGAGGGATATGTCTATATATCAAGAATAATGTACAAGTGAATGTGAGAGATGACATCACTAAGGGAGCTAGGGAGGAGATGGAATCCTTATGGGTAGAGCTCCAAAGGGATGAAGCTAAAGGGAAAATAATACTGGGAATATAAAAAGAGGAGGTTTGTTGGGACTTTATATGAAGCACAGCTAAAAGTATTGAATGAGCAATCACATGTTAATGGATTTGAAACAATTTATACATAGAATAATGAAATAACATAATAAGCAAGAATAATCTTCACAATTTATTGTCCATAATGACAACATAATTCACAGTATAATAATAGTAATTTCATAAAACGTCATTGTAATTCATCATCAACATAATTGGGTTAATGGTGACAATAAAATCCATAATTATCGATTTCAGAATCACGTGATTGCGATGGTGTAGCTGGGGCTCTACGTGTTTCGTGAAGATATCCACTCATCAGGAGCAGTAGAAATATGTATTGATGTATATACAAAAAATCGTACAGTGAACAGATGGTTGGCATAGAGGGGGAGTAAGGGGGGGAGGCAGAGGAGGAAGTGGAAATATTTTCCAGACACTCTTACCTACAAAAGGTTGAATATGTAAAAAGGTGGTCTTGGATGGCTGGGGTACCCCGGATAGCAAATATCTACAGGGAGCTGAGTGTCAGAAACCATGAATCAGACTGAGACAGAAGTACAGCTAAATCACAGTTGTTTAACCACTTCAGCCCCAGACCATTTGGCTGGCCAAAGACCAGAGTGTTTTTGTGATTCGGCACTGCGTCACTTTAACTGACAATTGCGCGGTCATGCGACGTGGCTCCCACACAAAATTGACGTCCTTTTTTCCCCAAAAACATAGCTTTCTTTTGGTGGTATTTGATCCCCTCTGTGTTTTTTATTTTTTGCGCTATAAACAAAAAAAGAGGGACAATTTTGAAAAAAACGCAATAGTTTTTACTTTTTGCTATAATAAATATCCCCAAAAAATATATAAAAAAACATTTTTTTCCTCAGTTTAGGCCGATACGTATTCTTCTACATATTTGTGGTAAAAAAAATCACAATAAGTGTTTATTGATTGGTTTGCGCAAAACTTAAAGCGTCTACAAAATAGGGAATAGTTTTATGGCATTTTTATTAATATTTTTTTTCTACTAGTAATGGCGGTGATCTGCGATTTTTATTCTGACTGCGACATTATGGCGGACAGATTGGACACTTTTGGCACTATTTTGGGACCATTCACATTAATACAGCGATCAGTGCGATTAAAAATGCACTGAGTACTGTGTAAATGTGATTGGCAGTGAAGGGGTTAACCACTAGGGGCACTGCAGGGGTTAAGTGTGTCCTAGGGAGTGATTCTAACTCTGGGGGGATGGGCTACATGTGACACGACACTGATCACCGCTCCCGATCACAGGGAGCTGTGATCAGTGTCCTATCACTAGAAAGAATGGGGAAATGCTTGTTTACATCAGCATTTCCCTGTTCTTCCTCTCTGTGAGATAGTTACATAGTTACATAGTTACATAATAGGTGAGGTTGAAAAAAGACACAAGTCCATCAAGTCCAACCTATGTGTGTGATTATGTGTCAGTATTACATTACATATCCCTGTATATTGCGGTCATTCAGGTGATTATCTAATAGTTTCTTGAAGCTATCAATGCTCCCCGCTGAGACCACCGCCTGTGGAAGGGAATTCCACATCCTTGCCGCTCTTACAGTAAAGAACCCTCTATGTAGTTTAAGGTTAAACCTCTTTTCTTCTAATTGTAATGAGTGGCCACGAGTCTTATTAAACTCTCTTCTGCGAAAAAGTTTTATCCCTATTGTGGGGTCACCAGTACAGTATTTGTAAATTGAAATCATATCCCCTCTCAAGCGTCTCTTCTCCAGAGAGAATAAGTTCAGTGCTCGCAACCTTTCCTCATAACTAAGATCCTCCAGATGATTGCAGGTATCCTGCAGACATCGAGTCACACTCACGGAGCTCGCGGCGGGCGCGCGCACGCCCACAATGCCGCAGCTTAAAGGGCAACAGGTACGTTAATATGCCTGTAGGTGCCCTTCTGCCGAGATATATCCGCGTGAGTCAGTCAGCAAGGGGTTAATTAAAATAAAAAAAGGTAAACAGAGTAAACATAGTCAAAACATAGCCAGAGTTCAGGAACTGGAATGGATAGTCAGACAAGCCAAAATGTCTGGGAGCCAGAGGTGAGTGTAGTAGAATAGCAAGCAGGATCTGGAGCCAGAAGAAATATCAGCAAAGCAAGTCTTTAACAGGAACACAGGAGAGCATCTCTAGAGATGTGACCAAGGCGAAGGCAGAGATCATCTGGGCTGGACAGCTTAAGTAGTCAGGACTGACGAGCAGGATATCATCAACAGGTGAGCCACTGTGGAGAGATAGGAGCTGGCAATTAGCTGACAGCTGAACAGCCAGCTTAGAGAAGGAAGGGCTGGGCCCAGCCCTGACAGTACCCCCTGCTCAATGATCCCTCCCCCTTGGAGGACCACCAGGCTTAAAGGGAAAACGTCTATGGAAATCACGGAGGAGGACAGGGGCATGTACGTCCGAGGATGAGACCCAAGAGCGTTCCTCCAGACCGTACCCTTTCCAATGCACCAGGTACTGTATGCGTCCACAGAACCTACGGGAGTCAACAATGGACTGTACTTCATACTCCTCATGGTTCTCAACCTGTACAGGGTAAGGACGAGGCACCGAGGTGGTAAAGCAGTTGCAGACCAAAGGTTTTAATAAGGAGACATGAAATACATTTGAGATACGCATATTAGACGGACGGTCTAATGCATAAGCCACTGGGTTAATCCTGCGAAGAATACGGAAAGGCCCAATAAACCGAGGTGCGAACTTCTGAGAGGAACACAAAGTCAGAGGTTGCGAGGTGACAGCCAGACCCTGTTCCCAACCTGGTAGAAAGGTACAGGCAGGCATCTGCGGTCAGCATGAAGTCTGTGCCTATCATTACCATGTCGCAAAGCCTCCTGGACTTGTGCCCAAGTGGAACGAAAACCACGGAGATGCTCCCCTAAGGCAGGAATACTTCGCGGAACAAATGAGTCAGGCAACATGGAAGGTTGGAAACCATAGTTCGCCATAAACGGGGATAATCGGGTAGCAGAATTCAAGGCACTATTGTGAGCAAACTCCGCCCATGGTAAGAGGTCTGACCAGTTTTTATGACGGTCAGAAATATAGCAACGTAGGAATTGCTCCAAGGACTGATTGGCTCATTCTGCTGCCCCATTAGACTGCGGATGCTATGCAGAGGAGAAAGCAAGCTGAATTCCCAAATGTGCACAAAAGGCTCACCTGACTTGAGACACAAACCGACTACCCCTTTCCGAGACAATCACCTTGGGTAGCCCGTGTAAGCGAAAGATCTCCCGAGCAAAAACTGAAGCCAGTTTCTTAGAAGTGGACAACTTCTTAAGTGGAATACAATGGGACATTTTCGATAACCGTTCAACCACGATAAGGATAACTGTGTTGCCCTGGGAGTTGGGTAACTCCACAATGAAATCCATAGACAGGTGGGTCCAGGGCCTCTCTCCATTAGGTATGGGTTGTAGGAGGCCCACTGGAAGGTGTTGTGGAGTCTTACTCTGAGCACACACGGAACAGGCAGCTACGAAAGCGGTTACATCAGCACATAGACTAGGCCACCAGAATTGTTGGAAAATGGTCCAAAAGTGTTGAATCTTCCCAGGGTGACCAGCAGCCTTGGAAGAATGGTAAGTCTGGAGCACAGCAGTACGTAGACTCTCTGGGACGAAGCAGCGGTCACAAGGTTTCTCAGGAGGAGCATGGACCTGAGCAGCAAGAATTTTGTTACCCAAAGGAGATGTGAGACTGGTGCGTACCGTAGTCAGAATACGATCAGGAGGAATCACAGGAACTGGGTAAACGTGCACAAATGACCATCACTACAGATTTGGTGTAGATATTTAATACCGTATTTTGCCCATGACCCTGGGCCATCAGAGAGCTTCATAAACTCCCCCAATGATCGATTGTACCACAAAGGACTGTTAGGAGATAGCCATAAGGGTTCATCACCCCGTCTCTGAGAGCACAGGTGAAAAACCCTTCCCGGTAACGCCATCACCGAGCCTATCTTCCTACCCGGAACCCCCCTCCTATATAAGACATTCTGCAGGGTCTCCTGTGATGTGGCAATTGCAGCCTCCAACAAGGCAGTGGCATTAGGTGTCTGTGGAAACAACCGCCAATGCAAGAAAGAGAGCTGTGAGGCCATAAAATAGGAGCGCAGATCCGGAAGGGCAAGTCCCCCTAATGTAACTGGTAGTTTCAAAACCTTTAAAGAGACCCTGGGAGCTTTAGACCCCCACAAGAAACTTACAATAATGGAGTCAATATTCCTAAAGACCCGCAATGTCACGAAGACCGGGGAGTTCGAGAGGATATATAGAAACTTTGGCAGGAAGATCATCTTAAATAGATTTATCCTTCCCATCAAGGTGATCGGCAAATTCTGCCACCTTTGAACTTTTTCCCGAAACTTCCCCACAATTGGTGACAAATTGGTCTCCAGGAACTTGGAAATGGGGAGCTGAATCTCAATTCCCAGGTATCTGAAAGACGGAGATAATGGAATGGGGCATCCCAATGGAACAGTCACCCCCTCATCTATAGGGAAAAGAGAAGATTTTTTCCAATTTATACGGAATCCAGAGTAATCTCCAAACTTCTGTATCAGTCGGAAAGCCTCCAGGAGCGAGGGCCCTGGATCCTGGAGATATAGCAGCATGTCATCTGCATAGAGTGACACTCGCTCCTCAAAATCCCCGATCCTCAATCCAGTCAACTGTGAACTAGACCTCAGCTGTACCGCTAAGGGCTCAATGGCCAGGGCAAACAGTAGGGGTGAAAGTGGACACCCCTGCCTGGTGTCCCGATAAATGGGAAAGGGTTCTGATATAATACCATTGACCCATATTCTAATCAATGGGTCCGTATACAAAAGCCAGACCCATGAGATGAACACTGGGCCAAAACCATAAGACTTCATCAATTGAAACAAATACGGCCACTCAACCGAGTCAAAGGCCTTCTTTGTATCTAAAGAGGCCACCACTCTAGTCCCGGAGTTGTCATGAACCGTCTGAAGATTCAAGAAAAGCCTCCTAATATTCATCTGAGTGCACCTACCCTGAATAAATCCTGTTTGGTCGGCGTCCACCAACTTAGGAATGACTGACTGCAGTCTGTTTGCAATTATTTTGGCCAATATCTTTGTATCAACATTCATCAGCGAGATCGGGCGGTAAGAATCACATTCCCGAGGATCTTTTCCCTCTTTAGGTATCAGGACTACCAAGGCTTCCCTCATAGAAGGGGGCAACCCACCGCCCTTCCTAGCCGCATTAAACACTCTAAGCAAGCGGGGAGCTAATCCATAACGATAGGTGCGATACCACTCTGATGGGAGACCATCCAACCCAGGGGATTTTCTAGGGGGGAAGGAGGCAATCGCCTCCTCCACCTCTTCTACTGTAATGTCGGCCTCCAAGGCAGTGCTGTCGTCCACCTCCAAGTTAGGGAGATCGATGTCCGCTATATACGTTTCCACTGTTTCTGACCCCACAGGAGCACAAGACTTGTATAGTTCCTTATAAAAATGGACAAAAGTGTTCAAAATATCCGCCGAATCACAGACCTCCACCTTACAGTCGTTGAAAACCGATTTAATATGTACCGGAACGTATTCCGGCCTTGCCAAGTATGCCAGCAACCTGCCATTCTTGTCACCAAATTCAAACAAACGCCGACGTTGAGCGAGGCCCAGCTTCGTAGTATAGTCTGTTAGTGCTGTCTTGTACTCCCGTGTTGCCATCCGCCTGATATATTCTGCCTCCGCTAGAGAGACCTCTGTTTCCCTATGCTGTAGTGTGGAGGCCAACTGCTTCTTAAAACTCTTTACTTCCGCCATGAACACCCCTCTCAACGTGGCCTTAAAGGCCTCCCACTGAAGCAGAAAGGACCCGGAACCGGTATTATCAGCCCAATAATGTTTGATGGCCTCTGTGCACTTAATTGTTATATATTCTTCCTGTAGCCAACTAGCTTCCATCCGCCAGAGTCGTAACCCAGGCTTCGGTCCCAGATTAAGCTCCAACAGCATAGGGGAGTGATCAGAGAGAGCCCTAGGCAGGTAAGACATCTTCTGAACTAATGGCATGCCCTCCCCCTCCGTTAGGATAGTGTCTATTCTGGAGAGTGTCTTGTGCGTTTCGGAGTAACAGGAGTATTCCCTAGTATCAGGATGGTGAAACCGCCAGACATCTCTAAAGCCATGAGCAGACATCCATCCCGCCAGTGGGGCAGGAGCACCACCCATCCCCCCCAACCTGTCCAACACTGAATCAGAGACCGAGTTAAAGTCCCCCAGTATGAAGATCCTCCCCTCCGCTACCTCATATGTGTCTTTCATCATATCATCCAGATGAGTTAGCGCAAAGGGAGGAGGAACATAGAGATTCACAAATGTCAATGTCATGTTCATCACTTTCAAAACAAGTATCACATATCGCCCTTTAACATCTGTTCTTACTGTTTGAATGGATATGGGCATGGCCTTGGTGACCAGAGTAGAGACTCCCCTCGCATACGAGGAGTAGCTGGAATGATATGCCCCAGCAATGTGAGCCCTTTTTAAAGAGATAAGCCTGGAGCCCTGCAGATGAGTCTCCTGTAGGAGTATCAGGTGAGGTTTGTATTTTTTTATATACTCAAACACCAAGGAGCGCTTGAACTTCGCATTTAGGCCTCTGACATTCCAGGCCACAACCCGCAAATTTACCTCCATGGCAGATATGAAAAAGCAAAAAAGAGAGTCGAGTGGAGGTGTTCCCTCCACCCCTGTGTATGGTCCTCTGTAAAAACGGGCTTCCAGGCTTCTCCCCTCACACATATTCCCCTACACCGAACATCTTGGGCAGTACCCAATGCAGACACCACAAGTAAAGACAATCCCATCTGTGCATTAACATAGACCCTTTGTCCCAAATAACATCCCAACTGCCCCCGCCCCCCTCCCCGCACCCAGCCCCAACATGCCAGGCACTTTTTTCCCATAACCTGAAAAGAAGTAGGTAACAGAGATGCGACTCAAAAACTGTCACATAAGACCAGTCGCCAAAAGGGCGGCCAGTTCTACCCGTATTGTTCAAGAACCTTTCACCTGCTATTGAACAAAAAGGCAAAAACAGTAAACAAAGTCTACGAATAGAAAAATATATTGCCTAGAGCATCTTGCAGACTTAGCATATATTGCTGGCAATTGACATAAACAGTCCCAATATCAGTAAAAAAACTTTTTTTTCCCCCTTTTTTTTCCTTTCCCCTTTCTTCCCTCCCCTCAAAAACAGTACCAGAAGGTATGGAAAAAAAACAAAAAAACATTCAGTTCCCTAGAGTATGTGTCCCATAGGAGAATCAGCAAACTGGCATATCCGTGCCAGTAGAGATGTATCTACCATATTGTGCAAAATCAAGCATGACACTAAATGACAACCTTGAGAGAGTAATGCAGGGGGTAAAAAGAACTCTTTCCTCCCATTTTCTTATGCACATGCCCCTTCTCTTCCTCCCAGCATGTATACAAAACCCCCCCCCCCTTGTTTCCTCCTTCCTCTTCCCCTTTGGTAGGAGAAACCTGAACATCTCCTTACCCCCTCTCTTTATTTTACAAAACCGTATTAGTAGGTAATGGCAAAAAAAGAAAAAGGAGAAAAAAAAAATTAAAATTTTTTTTTCTTAATCAAAACAGAGAAAAAAACGTTCAGTTCCCCTGATTATATGTCCCATGGGAGGATCAGCAAACTGGTATATCCGTGCCAATGTCAATGCATCTTCCATATCTGTGTAATATCAAGCACAGCTGTAAATGTCATTCCTGAGGGTACAATGCAGGGGTAAAAAAACCTTTTTCCCTCCCATGTTTCCAGCATGTATGTTAAGAAAATAGGAGAGACCTGAATATCAGTTTAAGTTGGTCTGAAGGAAACGATCAGAAAAAAAGGAGAGAAAAAAAAACCATAAGACCCCCCCCCCCCCCCTTTTTTTTTTTATCACAAAAAAACACCAAGGTTCTGCTGACATTTCTTCTTTGGGTCTCCAATCTAGTGATGTCTCCGCAGGACTCACTCACGGTCGGTTAGGAGAGACTCTATTTCGTTGGCGACCACGTGTATCCAACCACTCTGAGGCCTCCGTAGGATTGTTGAAGAAATATACTTTCCCATTATCTACCACCCTTAATTTGGCAGGGTAGAGCATGCTGTATATCAGGCTAAGATCCCTTAATCTCTTCTTTACAGAATGAAAGGAAGCCCTCTGCTTCTGTGTAGTTGCAGAAAAGTCAGGGTATATTGATACACGGCATCCATCGATCGTTAACTCCGGGCCTGTTCTGGCTCCCCGCAGTATATTTTCCCGGTCACGGAAGTGCAGTACTTTTGCAATCATTGATCTAGGGGGGGCTCCCTTTGGAGGTGCCCGTCCTGGAATGCGGTGTGCCCTTTCAATGGCAAACAAACTTGTAAAGGTATTGGAAGGCATATGTTCCAGCAACCACTTCTCAAGGAATTCTTCAGGATGCCTCCCTTCCACCCCTTCCGGGAACCCCACCAGCCTAATATTGTTCCTTCGCATACGGTCTTCCATATCCGCCATCTTTAAAGTATGTTCAGACAATGTCTTCTTAGTCACTTGTGCTGCAGTGTCTAATGGCCTGATTACATCCTCCAATGTATCAAGGCGGCGATCCGTGATCTGTGCCTTTTCTCTTAATTTATGCATGTCATGCTTCATGAAAGAGAATTCTACCTTCAGCTCATCAAAGTGGGTTATTAACTTGCTCTGACAGCCCTGTATGGCGTCCATGATTTGTGTTAGGGATGGCTCCTCTCCCCCCTCCACCGCTCTGTCAGCACTGGCCCTAGAGTCTCTCAGCCTGTCTAGGGATCTCCCCCTCTTCAGCACATCAGCCCGCCGGGGTTTAGGACTCACCCTGTCTTGCTGAGGAGGCGTCTGCTGTGAAGGATCCTCAGGCCTGTGGAGCGGCGGCCATTCGTCCTCCTCCTCCTGTGTGCCGGCGCCATTTTGAGAGCCCCATGCATATTTCGCCAGCCGTTCTCTGGTCGATTTTTGCCAGGGGGGGCCGTATTTCACCATCCCCAGAGACTCCCGGGGTGTCCCCGAACTCATCCCCCACCACCTGAGAAAAAAGTGGGTGTCTTTAGCCCAGGATCACTGCAGGATCTGTTGTCTGCTTACGGAGCTCCGTTCAGAGGCTCCTTACATGCCGCTCGCTGGCTCCGCCCTCCAGCCCTTACATTCTTAGTACCGGGTAAGAATGAGACAATGTAATTGAAACTACACAAGAAAAGAGCCCATCTGGGAGAGAGGAGTTTAGCCTCAGACAAGAATGTGAGATTTTTATGGTCAGTAATAGGGATGAGCTTCGTGTTCAAGTTGAACCCATGTTTGATTCGAACGTCGTCTGTTTACCCGTTCGCCGAATTGCGAACGATATGGGCCGTTCGTGCCAAATTCGTGTGGCGCGTCACGGCCCATAATTCACTGCGGCATCGCAGTGCATTGCTGGCTGATGATTTGCCAAGCATGCACTATGACCCGCATGCTTGGCCAATCACAGCACCGTCAGTAGAGAGAGCTGTAATTGGCCAAAGCCAGGGTGGCTTTGGCCAATTATGGCTCAGGGGGTTTAGAACACGCCCCACACTATATAAGGCCGCCTGCACGGCGGCCCTGTGTAGTGTGTGTTCCGGCGTTGAGATACATAGATAGACAGAGAGACAGTGTCATTTCATTTGAGTTAGCTAGATTAGGCAGGACAATCAGTGAGTTAGCTGCATTTACAGTGTATTGTGTATATATATACATCCCAGGTCTTGCATATATATATATATATACTATATTCAGTTTAGCTAGATCCGTTCCTGTTATCTTCTTACTGACAGGCAGGCTTGTCTTGTTACAGTATTTACAGCTACCTGAAGAAAATTGCTGGTGTTCTTTGATCCTATTAGTACCACAGTCAGGCAGCTAGACTATTTACAGTTAGTGCAGTGCGTCCTGCTCACAGTGTTCAGCTAAAACTACAAGTTAGTGCGGTGCGTCCTGCTCACAGTGTTCAGCTAAAACTACAAATTGGTGCGGTGCGTCCTGCTCACAGTGTTCAGCTAAAACTACAAGTTAGTGGGGTGCGTCCTGCTCACAGTGTTCAGCTAAAACTACAAGTTAGTGCGGTGCGTCCTGCTCACAGTGTTCAGCTAAAACTACAAGTTAGTGCGGTGCGTCCTGCTCACAGTGTTCAGCTAAAACTACAAGTTAGTGTAGTGAGACCTCTGCACAGTGTTCATCTAAAGCTACAAGTTAGTGCAGTGCGTCCTGCTCACAGTGTTCAGCTAAAACTACAAGTTAGTGCTGTGCGTTCTGCTCACAGTGTTCAGCTAAAACTACAAGTTAGTGGGGTGAGACCTCTGCACAGTGTTCAGATTAGGCAGGACAATCAGTGAGTTAGCTGCATTTACAGTGTATTGTGTATATATATGCATCCCAGGTGTTACATATATATATATATACACTGTATTCAGTTTAGCTAGATCCGTTCCTGTTATCTTCTTACTGACAGGCAGGCTTGTCTTGTTACAGTATTTACAGCTACCTGAAGAAAATTGCTGGTGTTCTTTTGATCCTATTAGTACCACAGTCAGGCAGCTAGACTATTTACAGTTAGTGCAGTGCGTCCTGCTCACAGTGTTCAGCTAAAACTAAAAGTTAGTGCGGTGCGTCCTGCTCACAGTGTTCAGCTAAAACTACAAGTTAGTGGGGTGCGTCCTGCTCACAGTGTTCAGCTAAAACTACAAGTTAGTGCGGTGCGTCCTGCTCACAGTGTTCAGCTAAAACTACAAGTTAGTGTAGTGAGACCTCTGCACAGTGTTCATCTAAAACTACAAGTTAGTGCAGTGCGTCCTGCTCACAGTGTTCAGCTAAAACTACAAGTTAGTGCGGTGCGTCCTGCTCACAGTGTTCAGCTAAAACTACAAGTTAGTGGGGTGAGACCTCTGCACAGTGTTCAGCTAAAACTACAAGTTAGTGTGGTGCGTCCTGCTCACAGTGTTCAGCTAAAACTACAAGTTAGTGTAGTGAGACCTCTGCACAGTGTTCATCTAAAGCTACAAGTTAGTGCTGTGCGTCCTGCTCACAGTGTTCAGCTAAAACTACAAGTTAGTGCGGTGAGTCCTGCTCACAGTGTTCAGCTAAAACTACAAATTAGTGCGGTGCGTCCTGCTCACAGTGTTCAGCTAAAACTACAAGTTAGTGGGGTGCGTCCTGCTCACAGTGTTCAGCTAAAACTACAAGTTAGTGCGGTGCGTCCTGCTCACAGTGTTCAGCTAAAACTACAAGTTAGTGTAGTGAGACCTCTGCACAGTGTTCATCTAAAGCTACAAGTTAGTGCTGCGCGTCCTGCTCACAGTGTTCAGCTAAAACTACAAGTTAGTGCGGTGCATCCTGCTCACAGTGTTCAGCTAAAACTACAAGTTAGTGTGGTGTGTCCTCCTCACAGTGTTCAGCTAAACCTACAAGTTATTTTTTTGCGAGCTCTGCACAGTGTTCAGCTAAAGCTACCTGTAGAAGGTTGGTGGTGTTTTCCTGATCCTATCACTACCGCAGGCAGCTAAAAAAGCTACAAGTTCGTTTTTGGCAAGCTCTGCACAGTGTTCAGCTAAAGCTACCTGTAGAAGGTTGGTGGTGTTCTCATACTACAGGCAGGCAGTTGATTTTGCTAGCTATATATATATATCCCAGCTTAGTGCAGCTACAGGCCATTATTATGTCTGGAAGGCCAAGAAGGAGAGGCAGACAGTCACAAGCCAATAAGAGAGGGCAAGCAGGCTCTGTGTCTAGTGCTGGTCGTGGAGACGGTGCATCCTCATCAGCACGTGGCCGTGGGACACGCTTGGCCTTTTTTTTCGGCAGCTGGCCGTGTTGAGCCGCAACATGCGGAAGACTTGGTCGGGTGGTTGACCAAGCCATCCTCATCCTCCTCATCCTCTCTCACCCATGCCCAGGGTACTTTGTCTGGCAAAGCAGCGGCCTCTTCCCTCGGCTTAATGTCATCAGTGACTCCTTCCCTAGCCCCACCCCCTCGAACTGTTTGACCACAGTGTTGGGTACATGCTCCAGGAGGATGCCCAGCGTTTGGAAGGCTCTGATGATGATACTGAGCTCGATGAAGGTAGTATTATGAGCACGAACAGAGGGGGTGCCCAAGAAGGACAGCAATCTGGCAGTCATGCTCCCCCTGCTGCAGCATACTGCCAGGTTTGCTCCAGTGATGAGGAGGGAGGGGATGATGAAGTCACTGACTCAACGTGGGTGCCTGATAGGAGAGGGGAGGAGGTTGAGGAGGATGAGGAGGCGGCACATCACCAACGAGGCAGGATGCCCTCCAGGAGCCAGCCTAAGGGCAGCACATTGACTGCATCACACCCCAAAGCTCCACATGTGCAGGGCGCTGCAGTCTCTGCACGATATTCAAAAAGTTCTTTGGTGTGGGCCTTTTTTGAGACGAGTGCATCAGATCGCCCCGCTGCTTTTTGCAACATATGTCTCAAGCGTATCTCGCGTGGCCAAAACATCTCCCGCTTGGGTACCACATGCTTGACCAGACATATGTTGACCTGCCATGCAGTTCGTTGGCAAGCGTATCTAAAAGAACCACACCAAAGAACAAAGAGGACCTCTCCTTGCTCCTCATCAGCTGAGATCTCCAACCCCACTATACCTTCAGTCCTCTCTGAGACCTGCACTGAGAGGAATGAAGGTGTAGAATTAGGTGTGTCACAGCCAAGTACTTGTGAGCAATCTGCTTTCGGTACACCGACGTCAGATTGTACCAGGCAAATTTCCCTGCCCCAGCTGCTGCACCGCCGAAAGAAGTTTGCTCCCAGCCATCCACATGCCCAGTGGTTGAATGCTAGCTTGGCAAAATTGCTAGCACTTCAACTGCTGCCTTTTCAGTTGGTAGACTCTGTCCCCTTCCGTGAGTTTGTGGAATGTGCGGTTCCTCAGTGGCAGGTACCCAAACGACACTTTTTCTCACGGAAGGCGATTCCGGCTCTCTACCGGCATGTGGAAGGCAATGTCCATGCCTCGCTGGACAGGGCGGTCAGCGGTAAGGTGCATATTACCGCTGACTCATGGTCCAGCAGGCATGTACAGGGACGTTACCTAAGTTTCACGGCGCATTGGGTGACTCTGCTGGCAGTTGAGAAGGGTGCAGGACAAGGTGCAGTATTGTTGGAGGTTGTTCCGCCACCACGCCTCCAAAATGCTAATGATTGTGACACACCTCTCTCCTCCACCCCCTCCTCTTCTTCTTCCTCCATGGCCTCTTCCTGTGCTTTGTCCTCGGAACCTGCGTAGCCGTTCAAGGGGCTATGCATGTACGCAGGCCAAAAGATGCCATGCGGTGCTTGAGCTGGTGTGCTTGCGGGACAGGAGCCACACTGGGGCAGAGGTTCTGTCAGCTCTGCAGGGGCAGGTTCCGAGGTGGTTGATGCCACGACAACTTAAGGCAGGAATGGTGGTTTGCGACAATGGCACCAACCTCCTCTCTGCCCTCCGACAGGGACAAATGACCCATGTGCCCTGTTTGGCTCACATCCTTAACTTGGTGGTGCAGCGGTTCTTGGGCAGGTACCCGGGCTTACAGGATGTCCTGAGGCAGGCCAGGAAAGTCTGTGTGCATTTCCGCCGGTCATATAATGCCAGTGTTCGGCTGGCGGACCACCAAAAGGAGTTTAACCTGCCCAAGAACCGCCTAATCTGTGACATGCCCACCAGGTGGAACTCAACGTTGGCCATGCTGCAGCGGCTGCACACGCAGAAGAGGGCCATCAATGAGTACCTGTGCGACTATGGCACCAGGACAGGGTCAGGGGAGCTTGTTTTTTTTTCCCCACGCCAGTGGGCCATGATCAGGGATACATGCACTGTCCTGTCACCATTTGAGGAGGCCACGAGGATGGTGAGCAGTGACAGTGCATGCATCAGTGACACTGTCCCCCTTGTCCACCTATTGGAGCACACACTGCGTGGAATAATGGACAGGGCACTTGAAGCAGAACAGAGGCAGGAAGAGGAGGACTTCCTTAGCTCTCAAGGCCCCCTTTATCCAGACAGTGTTCCTGCGTGCCCGCCGATCACACAGCAAGAGGACGAGGAGGAGGAGGAGGAAGATTGTGTCAGTATGGAGGTGGAGCCTGGCACTCAGCATCAGCAGCAGTCTTTAAGGGATCAGTCCCAAGAAACACATGGACTTGTACGTGGCTGGGAAGAGGTGGCTACGGACCATGTCGTCCTTAGTGACCTAGAGGACTCCGGACCGAATGCCTCAGCAAACCTATGCTGCATGGCCTCCCTGATCCTGCAAAGCCTGCGGAAGGATCCTCGTATTCGTGGTATCAAGGAGAAGGACCAATACTGGCTGGCAACCCTCCTTGATCCACGTTACAAGGGTAAGGTTGCGGACCTTATCTTGCCATCGCAGAGGGAGCAGAGGATGAAACATCTTCAGGAGGCCTTACAGAAAGGTCTGTGCAACGCGTTCCCAGAGACGCGTTCCCAGGGAGGTTACAAACTCCTGTTTCTGGACAACGTGTTGCTGAGGCTTCGGTCAGTCAAAGAATGAGCGGTGGAGAAGGTGGCCGTCTGACCGATGCGTTCAGACAATATTTTGGTCCGCAGCCTGAAGGTATGATCGGTTCCAGCAACCATCGCCAGCGTCTGTTTTACATGGTGCAGGAATACCTAGGGGCAAGATCTGACTTGGACACCTTTCCCACCGAAAATCCTCTGGGTTACTGGGTCTTGAGGATGGATCACTGGCCAGAGCTTGCACAGTATGCAATTGAGCTACTGGCCTGTCCTGCAACCAGCGTTCTTTCGGAACGCACATTCAGTGCTGCTGGAGGCTTTGTAACCGATCACAGGGTGCGTCTGTCCACCGACTCGGTCGATCGACTGACCTTCATAAAAATGAATCAGTCTTGGATCACTACCAGCTACCAAGCACCTGATGCTGATGTAACCAAATAATTTTTTTTGAAATCTCAGATCCCTTCAAAGACTGCCTATGCTGATGCTAAGTGACTATCCCTGAGTAATTATCCTCTTTCTCAATCATCACGCTGATAGCTTGTAAGAACATTTTTGGTTCTGGGCGCCACCACCAGTGCCTAAGGCCCAATTTTTGATGCAATACTTTGCAGCAGGGCTCGTTTCTGCATCCCAACTATAGTATCTGTGAGGGGTTGCAGTGTTGTGGCACCAGCACCAGTGCCTAAGGCTCAATTTTTCAGCCCCTGTTTAACAGGGGCGTGTGATTACAATTTTTGATGCAATACTTTGCAGCAGGGCTCGTTCCTGCATTCCAACTAGAGTGTCTGTGAGGGGTTGCAGTGTTGTGGCACCAGCACCAGTGCCTAAGGCCTAATTTTTCAGCCCCTGTTCAACAGGGGCATGTAATTACAATTCTTGATCTAATATTTCACAGCAGGGCCCATTTCTGCACCCACCAAGAGCGAGTGAGGACTTACAGTGTTGTGGCACCAGCACCACCACCACCACCACCAAAGGCCCAATTTTTCTGCCCTTGTTCAACAGGGGCATGTAATTACAATTCTTGATCTAATATTTCACAGCAGGGCCCATTTCTGCACCCACCAAGAGCGAGTGAGGACTTACAGTGTTGTGGCACCAGCACCACCACCACCACCACCAAAGGCCCAATTTTTCTGCCCTTGTTCAACAGGAGCATGTAATTACAATTCTTGATCTAATATTTCACAGCAGGGCCCATTTCTGCGCCCACCAAGAGCGAGTGAGGACTTACAGTGTTGTGGCACCAGCACCACCACCACCACCAAAGGCCCAATTTTTCTGCCCCTGTTCAACAAGGGCATGTAATTACAATTCTTGATCTAATATTTCACAGCAGGGCCCTGTGAGGGCTTACAGTGTTGTGGCCACAACAACACCTAAGGCCCAAATTTCTGCTGAGTATATAGGGCAGGCCCCTACTTTCAAACATCTAACTTACAAAAGACTCCTACTTGCAAACGAAAGGAGACAACAGGAAGTGAGATGAATTCTACCCCTAGGAAGCGAAATTCTCTCCTGTAAGAGTTAATATGGGAAAAACATTTCTCCTTTCCACTGATGCTTTCCAATCCTTGTTCCACAAAAAACCCCAAATTTTCAAAAAACATTTGTCATTGGGACAAAAAGTGAGGAGAAATCTTCTGAAGAGGAGGACAGACAGCAAAACAAATGTCACAGGGGTGATAACCCTTCCCTATGTTTTCCAAAAAGCTTAAAAAAGATTTTTTGGCTGGAGCTAAACACGTTAAAAATGTACCCGTTCACAATTACAAACAGATTCTACTTAACAACAAACCTACAGTCCCTGTCTTGTTTGCACCGCCTGTATACTGCTGTTCAGAGTAAATAGGGCCTGGTGGCCCCACACCTTTCCTTATTTTAATTTGGGTGCGGGGTTCCCCTTAATATCCATACAAGACCCAAAGGGCCTGGTAATGGACTGGGGGGTACCCATGCCGTTTGTCTCACTGATTTTCATCCATATTGCCAGGACCCGACATTACATTAAACCCGCAAGCAGTTTTAAATGAGATTTTTTTCCTTTAAAAATGACATTTTGTGCAGGGACTGTTCTAAACACGGGAAACACGTGCCACTTTACAGGCATACTATAGACACACCCCAGGTACAATATTTAAAGGAATATTTCACTTTTTTTTTTTACTTTAAGCATCATTAAAATCACTGCATCCGGAAAAACGGCCGTTTTTAAAAGTTTTTTTTGCATTGATACATGTCCCCTGGGCAGGACCCGGGTCCCCAAACCCTTTTTAAGACAATACCATGCAAATTAGCCTTTAAAATGAGCACTTTTGATTTCGAACGTTCGAGTCTCATAGACGTCAATGGGGTTCTAACGTTCGTGCGAATTTTCGGTCCAATCGCAGGTTCAGGTGGGAACCGAACCGGGGGGTGTTCGGCTCATCCCTACTCACAATATATCTCATGACCTCTCAGCAGCCTCCACTGACAGGAATGATGGTATAGCAAAGGGTGTCACAGGTCCTTGCAACACATCTGCCAGCAGCACACCACCAGCTGTAGAGTATAGCAGACAAATTTCTCTGCCCCAGCTGCTGCATTGGAAAAAAATAAACTCCCTGCCAACCACATGCCCAGCATCTAAATTCCAGCTTGTCCAAACAAAGAAAGCTTACAGGGAAAATCAATTAAAATGTTTTTTTTTTCTTTATAAATGTAATTTTTCCTGCAGCAGGTTCTATACACGGTACAGATGTGCCACTTGTTTTACTTTAAGTATCAATAAAATCACTGCTCGTTTAAAAATTATCCTTTTTAAAAGATTTTTTTTTTACATTGGTACATGTCCCCCAGGGCAGTACCCGTGCCCCCATACTCTTTTTATGGCCAATAATTTGCATATAAGGCTTCAAAATGTGGACTTTTGATTTTTCAAGTTTGGGTCCTTTAAAAGGGTTCGTGGTTCGGGTCCAAACTTTTGTGACGTTCGAGAGTTTGGGAACATCTCTAGCAACTAATCTAACAGTCAAACCTAGTAATTGTCAAAGAGGCATGACAGAAGTCCCTTCCTTCAGACACCAAGTAGGAGGAGGCACCCTGAGACCTAAGACAGGGCAGGTTGAGAACATTATGTCCCTTAAAACCCTTCAAACCAATAAGCAGGCTTTGTTATTCTTCAGGACAGCTGGCTACTGTAGGGAATTTGTGTGCAACTACAGTACCTTGGCTAAACTCTTGACTGTCGTAAACGAGAAGAAACTTACTTACTTGGTGTCTAGGATACCAGAATGTCAAGAGACATTCCAGTGCTTGAAGAAGATTTTGGACAGTGCTCCTGTTCTACAAGCTTCAGATTTTAAACGTCGGTTTCCGGTGCAAAACAATGTTTCTGTCTATGGCTTAGGTATGGTTCTCATCCAGATAGATTAGTCAGCAGAGTAACATCCCATTCTCTACCTGAGCTTACTTGTATCAATTAGATAATAGCTCAGTATCTGGATCCAGCAAAAAGCAAATCTCTTTGGCATTATTTTCCACCTGAAACTCAATGTATCTCAGCAAATTATGCTTTTCAATAAGTTCTTTGGTTGTGGCACCTACTTGAAGATCATGGAGAACCAATGGTGTGTCAACAAAGATAGAAAAGATCAATGACACAGCCAAGCATATTGTCCTATGAAAGCTAAAGTTTTTAAAAACATTGAAAGAAGATGGAACTTATATGAGAAGTATTTGTTGAGTGGGGTGTTTATACAAACATAGGTGCAACAAACTTACTCATATATTATTCTGGGATTAGTGGTTCTGTCACTATGTGGAATCCGTCTTGTGGAACTACAAGGCTGTGATGTCATTTCTGTGTGTTTCCGTTTCCAGTAAAACAAGGAGGACAATGCCATATGTCCAGCACCATCTTGACTGATAGGGGTTATATCTGTAGCTGTTCAAACTGCCAACCCTCACCTCAAAATATTTTATAAAGAGATTTTGCCAGACAAAGTCACTTCTGACTGGCCCATAGACAGGGAAAGAAGGCAAATTTGAAGGCAATCACAAACATTTGAAAGCAATTAAATGAGGTCAGCAACTTGCTACTTTCCCTTCTAACAGTAGTGTTCGTTTCCATAGGAGCTGCTGGAATTCTGCACAGGTTCTTCCCCAGTGGATTGCCCCATAGCCAGGAACACATTCTTAGCCATGCCTTTCCTCAATAATCTGTCTAGGGGTGTTGTTTTTGTTGTTTTTATTTTTGGAGAACTTGGATAGGGTTGAGGGAATTGGGTGGGATACGCTAAAAACAGAAGTTATTTACAAGTTGAGGACAATTAACTCCTTTCTTTAAAGCTGGGCAGAAGTCCTTGCTTATAGCAAACTTTGCACTTGGCTTGTGATGGCTGCAGTTAAAAGCAAACTTCTGTATTTAGAGCACTAAGAGCATAGTCCCTTCACAAGGAAATAGATAAATTAGGCTCTTCAGGACACCAGTTGATGTCCCCTTTAGCAAACACACAGCTGACTCTCTAGCACAATAGTGGTGGCAACAGCTCAAAAGTCTGAGATCTCTTGGCAGTCTGTACTTATAAAATGTCCAGGAAAAGCCGATTGCCTCCTCCCATCTTTCAAGTGACATTTTTCTCCAGTCATACCAGACTAGATCTTCAGCAGACAGCTTTCAGCAGCTTCAGCATCCAGGCCTTCAGGTCGCCCACCTGAGGCCTCGCAAAGAGCAAGCACATGGCAGCACTGCCCTGGAGTACAGCAAGCCCTCCAGGCTGGACTGATCTGCTCCAGGGAAAAGACACAGAGCTCAGTGTGTTCAGAGAAGTTATACAGACTCCAAGCTTGCCTTGAGCACCCTGCTCCCTGGGATTGGCCAGGGCTATATAAATATTAATACTTTCATCTGCATAGCTCCAGAGAATTCTCAGCTCTCTGAAAAGCAGAGGGAGCCATTAGACTAGCAGCAGCTGTGAACATTGAACTGACCTAATTATTCAGCTGCAAAGGCTACAGTCAGCAAAACTAGATTTGCCTAACACAATGAATACAGCCACACTGGTGTACCCCATACTCATTCACATGGGGGGGGGCGATATCTACGGGCCCCCTTTTTTTTAAAGGGGGCTCACAGATTCTAGTAAGCCCTTCAACCCACAGACCCCCACAGCAACTGGTCAGGGTTGCGGGGAAGAGGCCTTTGACCTCAACATGGGGACAGGGTGCTTTGCCAGGAGGATCCTGCTGGCAAGTTACCCATCTATTTTGAGGGCATGTGGCCTGGTATGGTACTGCCCCTTCCTGGCTATCTAGGCCTGCATGCTTAGATTATGGATGTTTTTTTAGGGGAACCTCATGCATTTTTATCTTTTTGAGGGGAGTCTTCCTTAATAATTTGAGGACCAGTACATTAAACCTCCTTCCTGTCGAAACCATTTTTCAATTTTCAGCACTGTGATACTTTGATCTACTTGGTCATGCAACACTGTACGTCAAACATAGAGGGGCTCAAGATCCAAGGAGCACCTTCAGACTTTTAAAAGGGATAAATAATACATTAAAAACCCCTACAAAATTACCACATTTTGCAAAGTAGACACTCCAAAGTATTTTGCCACAGGTTTTTGGAAAATGAAGACTGAAGATGGCATTGTATATATTTTTTACACATTGCTGTCAATTAATAAAATATTACTTATACACAGCATAGGCATATTTAGAATTACACCACAAAACACTCTCTGCTATTCCTCCTGAGTATGGGGATACTACAAATATGAGAATTTTTTGCAGCCTAGCCACATAGAGGGGGCCAACATACAAGGAGAAGCTTTAAGCTTTGAAGGGACATACAGTAAGATAGGTATCTAACCTCCTTACTACATTTACTCACACGTTTGGAGGCTGTGGAGTGCCCACAAAATGACAATACTTTAGAAAGCAGACACCACAAGTTACTTTTTAAGAGGCATGGTCAGTCTTTTGAAGATTACATTTTTTGCCACAGGTTTTTGGAAAATGCTTAAAGAAAATGAAAATATATTTTTTCACAAAATTGTAAATTGAAAGGTTATTTCTAGACAGCCCAGACAGCACGGGCATACTTATAATTACACCCCAAAACACATTCTGCTACTCCGCCTGAGTATGGAATAGTACATATTTGAGACTTTTTTGCAGCATAACCACACAGAGGGTCCCAAAATCCCAAGAGCAGGTTCAGGCTCTGTAAGTTAGTAACTAAGGCATAATATTTCCTGACTACCTATCCCTATATTTGAGGCCTTGGAACACCTGGACAGTGGAAGCACCCACAAAATGACGACATTTTAAAGTAAAGCAAAGTATTATTAAGAGTCATTGTGAGTCGTTTGAAGGTTTCTTTGTCTTTGTGGAAAAAAATGAAAATTAATTTTTTTACACAACATTGTTGATAATTAGCTGTTTTTTATACACAGCATGGGCATAATTAGAATTTCACCCCAAAACACACTTTGCTTCCTTATCAAAGTAAAGGGATGAGACTTTTCAACTTTTTAACTGATTAAACAAAAGACATTGCACCTTGTGCATCACAATAATCAACCGACATTGCATCAAAAACAATATACTGTAATGCTCACCTCTGTATGAGTGGTAAGGGAATAAAGCTTAGTGTAGCATCACCCTTACCTATAAGCCAAGCAAGCATAGCCTGCCCCCAGGAATGCTATGTACACTAGACAGGAAGTACAGGTGTCTGAACAAAGTGTACACAAAAGAGTTTCTGTGGTTCCAGGAGTGCAGTTGTCTGCAAGGGATGGCGGAGTCTGTTGTCTCACAGAAATATAGTCAAGGGGATATGCAGATTGGTAGGTTCGGGCAACAGGAAGAGTCATGATCAATAAACAGGCAAATAATAGGTCCAGACATCAGGTAGAAATGTGGTCAATAAAACAGATCAGGGTCAGTACAGGAGGCAGGCAAAGGCAACACTGCACTGGTGTGAAGGTAATCAAGGGCACTTTTGATAGCTGCATTGGCTCTGGTGACACTGGCACCTTTGTGGCTAGTGATATGGATTTTTTTGCTGGCTGCACTGGTCTGGATACACTGTCACCACTGTCACTGGTGTGGCTGTGGTCTGGAACACTGTTGCTGGCTTACACTGGCCTGGTGATGCTGAGACTGGTGCGGTGGCACTCACAAATACTGTTGCTGGCTGCTCTGGTCTGGTGACACTGAGACTGGTGTGGTGGAAATCAGAAATACTGTTGCTGACTTACACTGGTCTTGTGACAATGTATTGGTAAGGCGGTGATCAGGAACACTGTTGTTGGCTTCCACTGGTCTGGTTACACAGGGACTAGTGTGGCAGTGATCAAGAACACTGTTGCTGGCATACACTGGTCTGGTGACATTATACAGTTGTGCTCATATGTTTACATACCCTGGCAGAGTTTATGATTTCTTAGCCATTTTTCAGAGAATTTGAATGCTAACACAAAAACATTTCTTTCACTCATGGCTAGTGTTTGGCTGAAGCCAATTATTATCAATCAACTGTGTTTACTCTTTTTAAATCATAATCACAACAGAAAGGATCCAAATGACCCTGATCAAAAGTTTACATTTTGGATTGATAACATGCACACAGGTTGACACAAAGGAGTTTGAATGGCTATTAAAGGTAACCATCCTCATATGTGATCTGTTTGCTTGTAATTAGTGTATGTGTATAAAAGGTCAATGAGTTTCTGGACTCCTGACAGACCCTTGCATCTTTCATCCAGTGCTGCACTGACGTTTCTGGATTCTGAGTCAGGAGGAAAGCAAAAGAATTGTCAAAGGATCTGCGGGAAAAGGCAGTTGAACTGTATAAAACAGGAAAGGGATATAAAAAGATATCCAAGGAATTGAGAATGCCAATCAGCAGTGTTCAAACTCTGATCAAGAAGTGGAAAATGAGGGGTTCTGTTGAAACCAAACCATGGTCAGGTAGACCAACTACATTTTCAGCCACAACTGCCAGGAAAATTGTTCAGGATGCAAAGAGAAACCCACAAATAACTTCAGGTGAAATACAGGACTCTGAAAACATGTGGTGTGGCTGTTTCAAGATGCACAATAAGGAGGCACTTGAAGAAAGATGGGCTGCATGGTTGAGTCGCCAGACGAAAGCCATTACTACAAAAATGCCACAAAGTATCCCACTTACATTACGCCAAACAGCACAGAGACAAGCCACAAACCTTCTGGCACAAAGTCATTTGGAGTGATGAGACCAAAATTGGGCCATTTGGAGAGGAGTCAAGAAGGCCTATGATGAAAGATACACCATTCCTACTGTGAAACACAGAGGTGGATCGCTGATGTTTTGAGGATGTGTGAGCTACAAAGACACAGGAAATGTGGTGAAAATTGATGGCAAGATGAATGCAGTATGTTATCAAAAAATACTGGAGGAACATTTGCATCAGCCAGGAAGCTGCGCATGGCACGTACTTGGATATTCCAACATGACATGGATCCAAAACACAAGGTCAAGTGGACCTGTCATTGGCTACGGCAGAATAAAGTGAAGGTTCTGGAGTGGCCATCTCAGTCTCCTGACCTTAATATCATTGAGCCACTCTGGGCAGATCTCAAAGGTGCAGTTCATGCAAGACAGCCCAAGAATTTACAGGAACTGGAGGCTTTTTGCCAAGAGGAATGACCAGCTTTACCATCTAAGAAGATAAAGAGCCTCATTCACAAATACCACAAAGGACTTCAAGCTGTCATTAATGCAATCAGGGTCACTGTGGCTGGCTGCATTGGCATGGTGACATTGAACTGGTGTGGCTAGTGATCAGGTACACTGGCAGGTTGCCTTGGCATACAGTGTCACCAATTTCGTTGGCCCTGTACCCAGCTCTGTGATGTGCTGTCCAAAGGATGGGGCATGCATAAGTGGCAAGAGGAGGACATTTTAATATGCCATCTTGCCCTCAGGAATGGACTGTCAAGCGGTTTAAGTACAGCTGGGCGGTAAGTGATTAACATCCATACCAGGCTCAAGGGCTGGTATGGATTACCTGGGTAACCTCACACATTTTTGTAAACCTCTTTTCCTATTAGCCCAGAAATTGGGATATTTAATTAGCAGATTCAGTTCCCATTGATTTCAGTTGGGATTGGATTCAGCATCCTAACTTCTTTGAAGCTCGCTGAACCCTGCTTTAACCAAACTTAGGGAAGTTTGGCCCTGCCCTGGGCCCTAAAGACCTAGTTTGGTCTTTATTTGGCCTATCAATATAGACTAAGGGAAGACCAGTGAGTTATTGAATTTATTTCTACTATGTACTTCAGGGTCTGATGGAAACTACTACTATGGAGTGTTTAAAAGTTGGAAATTAGTACAGGCCCCAGCCCCTCAATGGTTTAGGCCTCCCTCACTTGTGGCGTTATTATCTGGCCACCAGACTCACCCAGACAGCCCAATGGCACGCCCCAGTGGCAGATATCTCTTGTCTACGCTTTGACATGCACGCAATATTCCCATGCTACCTCACCGGTCTGCTATGGTCCAGCTCCATCAGAGTGTGTAATATAACTCCTCTTAATAGTATCACAGGTCAGTCCTAGGGATGAGCCGAACACCCCCCTGTTCGGTTCGCACCAGAACATGCGAACAGGCAAAAAATTTGTTTGAACATGCGAACACCGTTAAAGTCTATGGGACTCGAACATGAATAATCAAAAGTGCTAATTTTAAAGGCTTATATGCAAGTTATTGTCGTAAAAAGTGTTTGGGGACCTGGGTCCTGCCCCAGGGGACATGGATCAATGCAAAAAAAGTTTTAAAAACGGCCATTTTTTCGGGAGCAGTGGTTTTAATAATGCTTAAAGTGAAACAATAAAAGTGTAATATTCCTTTAAATTTCGTACCTGGGGGGTGTCTATAGTATGCCTGTAAAGGGGCGCATGTTTCCGGTGTTTAGAACAGTCTGACAGCAAAATGACATTTCAAAGGAAAAAAGTCATTTAAAACTACTTGCGGCTATTAATGAATTGTCGGTCCGACAATACACATAAAAGTTCATTGATAAAAACGGAATGGGATTTCCCCACAAGGGAACCCTGAACCAAAATTTAAAATAAAAATGGCGTGGGGGTCCCCCTAAATTATATACCAGGCCCTTCAGGTCTGGTATGGATATTAAGAGGAACCCCGCGCCAAAATTTTTAAAAAAATGGCGTGGGTGTCCCCCTCAAATCCATACCAGACCCTTATCCGAGCACGCAACCTGGCAGGCTGCACGAATCAAGGGGGGGCAAGAGAGCGCCCCCCTCCTGAACCGTACCCGACAACATGCCCTCAACATTTGGAGGGTCCTTTGGGGTCCCCCCCAAAGCACCTTGTCCCCAAGTTGATGGGGACAAGGGCCTCATCCCCACAACCCTTGCCCGGGGGTTGTGGGGGTCTGCGGGTGGGGTGTTATCGGAATCTGGAAGCCCCCTTTAACAAGGGGACCCTCAGATCCCAGCCCCCCCTGTGTGAAATGGTAAGGAGGTACAAAAGTACCCCTACCATTTCACAAAAAAAGTGTCAAAAATGTTAAAAATGACAAGAGACAGTTTTTGACAATTCCTTTATTTAAAGTCATCTCCGGCATCTTCCTCCATGGCTTCTTCTTCCCTTCTTCGTTCTTGGGCTGCTCCACATCCATGATGGGAGGCTCCCGCTGTGTGACGCTTCTCGTCTTCTGGCACTTCTTAAATAATGGAGGGCAGGGCCACCGGGTGACCCCGCCCCCTCTGACGCACAGGGACTTGATGGGGACTACCTGTGGCATTCCCCGTGATGTCAGAGGGGGCGGGGTCATCCTGAGGAAGATGCCGAACGAGAACACCGGAGCAAGAAGCAGAGGATCGTAGGAAGAACCAGAGGAAGAAGAAGATGGAGGAAGAAACCAAAGGAAGATAGAAGAAAGAAGATAGGAGAATGAAGATGGAAAAGAAGAAGACTTTAAATAAAGGAATTGTCAAAAACTGTCTCTTGTCATTTTTAACATTTTTGACACTTTTTTTGTGAAATGGTAGGGGTACTTTTGTACCCCCTTACCATTTCACACAGGGGGGGCGGGATCTGGGGGTCCCCTTGTTAAAGGGGGCTTCCAGATTCCGATAAGCCCCCCACCCGCAGACCCCCACAACCACCGGGCAAGGGTTGTGGGGATGAGACCCTTGTCCCCATCAACATGGGACCCCAAAGCACCCTCCCAATGTTGAGGGCATGTGGCCTGGTATGGTTTAGGGGAGGCGCTCTCTCATCCCCCCCTCTTTTCCTGTGGCCTGCCAGGTTGCGTGCTTGGATAAGGGTCTGGTATGTCCATGCCATTTTTTTTTAATTTTGGTTCGAGGTTCCCCTGTGGGGAAATCCCGTGCCATTTTTATCAATGAACTTTTATGTGTCTTGTTGGACCGACAATTCATTAAAAGCCGCGAGTAGTTTTAAATGACTTTTTTCCTTTGAAATGTCATTTTGCTGTCAGAATGTTCTAAACATGGGAAATATGCGCCCCTTTACAGTCATACTATAGAAATTAAAAATTTAAATTTAAATCAAAATAAAATTAAAATATAAATACTCTACTGTCTTACAATAATAAAGCCAAGGCCCATCCTTCTCGTAGTTCTGCCCACCAATTAAGGGAGGGGTTTCAGCACCAATCTGAAGAGTGCTGTTCAGATGGACACATGTATAAAGACGAACAGGAGACTAGCACCACTAAGGCTCTGATGAAGAAGGGACACCTTCGAAACGTGTTAGCCAGCAGCAGTCCGTACGTCCTCTTCCTAGGACCTGGAAAAACTGCTACCATTGGACCAATCGTGCCTGTGCCTGTATACAATGCGATTTTTCTCCTACCTTTGTAAGTAGATTTTAATCTTGGTTTTAACTAATAAATTTATCAAGGATAATGCACTAGGCTGGTGCGCTCTCTCTCTCTTTTTTATCATACTATAGACACTCCCCCAGCTACGAAATTTAAAGGAATATTACACTTTTATTGTTTCACTTTAAGCATTATTAAAATCACTGCTCCCAAAAAAAGGCCGTTTTTAAAACTTTTTTTTGCATTGATCCATGTCCCCTGGGGCAGGACCCAGGTACCCAAACACTTTTTATGACAATACCATGCATATAAGCCTTTAAAATCAGCACTTTTGATTTCTACCATAGACTTTTATAGGGTGTTCCACGGCTTTCGAATTTGCCGCGAACACCCCAAATTGTTCGTTGTTCGGTGAACTGGCGAACAGCCGATGTTCGAGTCGACCATGAGTTTGACTCGAACTCGAAGCTCATCCCTAGTCAGTCCCTGTATCTATGGTCCCTCTACCGTGCTAAATTCAAATTAGCCTCCCCTCTGGCACCTCTTTACTCCTTTATAGGAGACCCCGACTTTCCCCCAGCCTTCCGACATAGGGACAGCGTGGCCACATGGAATTCCAAAGGCCTAACCTTTTTCACAGCCTTCAAAGATGGCACACACTTTAAATCATTTGCCCAACTCCACACCGAATACGATATAGCGCCATCTGAGCACTACCGTTATCTTCAAATACGGCATTTCTACTTGAGTAGAGGTTCATTATCATCCCCTGTTCAGCATACCCAGTTTGAACTTATCTGTGAGCACACATCTAGGGAGAAAGTAGTTATCTCACGCATATACAGATATCTGAATGAAGCATTTTAAGTACATAAGACTAACCCAATGACTAAATGGGAGCTAGACACTAATCTCACTCTCTCCCCCCCCCCCCAAGTGGGAGGAGATGTTAGAAAATATGTTTAGGAACTCAAGATCAATGTCTATCCGTGAAACTGCTTTCAAATTGCTTACCAGATAGTACATGACGCCCGCTAAGCTTCATACCATCTACCCGACTGTATCTCCCCTGTGTTTTCGTGGCTGTCCTGAACCCGGTTCCTTCCTCCATATCTTTTGGAGTTGCAAACACCTTAAGCCCCTTTGGCAACAGGCGGCCATGAGAGCCTCCAAGATAGCGGGTCACCTGCTCACTTTAACAATCCCGGATGTTCCGGTTCCCTGTCAGAGACTGATACACACAATGTTTGTAGCCATCCACTGGATGACGGCCCTGAACTGGCGTTCCTCCTCGGTTTCCTGGCCTCAGGTTCTGGCCAGAATGGAAACAATCAAGCTATCGGAACGCATCCACCACACCCTAAATGACACCATTCACCTCTTTAACAGGAAATGGGAGCGCTGGGATGTCCCCTTCTGATCTCAAAGGTTTTGTCTATCACACTGTATACAATATTCACAGAGCTCGGTGTTGAAGTTGATGTTTCTGTATTGAAGATACAATTGCGTTGTACCTGTAACATTTACATGCGTTGCTTTTTATATGTGTACCGTTCTATGGATATCAGTGAATCTTCCAATAAAAACTTAGTAAACAAAAAAAAAGTTGGAAATTAAATCAAAGGGCTAGCGCAGATATAACAGCATAAATACCACATTATTACCATCATCATCATCATTCCCTGCCCAGTCTATTTTTAACCACTTGCCGCCCGCCATATAGCAGAATGACAGCAGCAAAGTGTCTGTCTGATCTAGGTAACAAGTCTCTGACGGAGACTCTTTACCACGTGATCAGCCATGTCCAATCATGGCTAATCACGATGTAAACAGGAAGAGCCCTTTATCGGCTTTTCCTCACTCTCTTCTGACAGACAAAAGTAGAGGAGAGCCGATTGGCTGCTCCTCTGACAGAGGGGGTCTGTGCTGATTGTTTATCAGCCTAGCCCCCCACAGATGCTTGCCCAGGACCACCAGGGATGCCACTAGGACCACCAGAGATGGCCACCACTGATGACCACAAAGTATGGCATCTCTGGTGGCCATGGGTGGCAATGTGTGCCCACACATGATGCCAATGTGTGCCCACACATAATGCCAATCAGTGCCCACCAGCAATACCTGCCAGTGCCTCAATAGCAGCAATGCCCATCAGTGCCATCTATCAGTGTAAATCAGTGCCACTCATCAGTGCCCATCCATGCCTATCAGTGCCCACCTATCAGTGCCTGTCAGTGCCGCCTATCAGTGCCCACCAGTGCCGCCCATAAGTACCCATCAGTGCACCCTTTCAGTGCCCAGTGCCACCTATCAGTGCCCATCAGTGCTGCTTATCAGTGCCCATCAGTGCTGCCTATCAGTGCCCATCAGTGTTGCATATCAGTGTCCATCATCAGTGCCACCTCATCAGTGCCACCTTGTTGGTGCCACCTCATCTGTGCTCATCAGTGCCACCTTATCAGTGCCTCTCAGTGCAGCCCCATCAGTGCCCACCAGTGAAGGAGAAAATGTACTTATTTACAACATTTTATAACAGAAAAAGAAAAACTTTTTTTCCTAAATTTTCAGTCTTTTTTTATTTGTTTAGCAAAAAATAAAAACCCCAGACGTGATCAAATACCACCAAAAGAAAGCTCTATTTGTGGGAACAAAATGATAAAAATCTTGTTTGGGTACAGTGTAGCATGACTGCGCAGTTGTCACTTAAATAGCGACAGCGCTGAAAGCTGAAAATTGGCCTGGGCAGGAAGGGGGAAGTGCCCTGTATTGAAGTGGTTAAAGAAACAATACCTTTTTAACTATATTGTTGACTTCTGTGTCTGATTGAAGGTGCTGACATTGCAGTGGTTGTGCTTCTCCAAGGAAAAGATAAAGGAAATAAATATCCAACTGTGGTGCTGCACCTTACAAAGAAGACCAATATTTTATCAAATATTTTTCATTTTACCCTCCCTTTCTTTCTTTATCAGCCCCCTACCTGGCCCATGCTTGGGTAGTGCTGCTACATATAGGAAAAAAAATAAATCCAGAAATCCACATTCAGCTTCCATGCCCACTTCTGGGGCTACCCTGCCATTGCTTCCGTCCCACGCCCCCCTCCCCCCCAATGAAATGCCCAATGACAACACCAAAAATAATAGTAATTTAGTAAAATTTTGAAAAAAAACAAAAAGTTTACAAAAAACACATTTGTGGGATAAGGGTCACATATTTTCTTATGCCCAGAAGTATCAGAATTTTACACCCTGTAATGGTGCGCAATGTGGGAGGTGGGCACTAGTAAAGTAAAGTGTTGTAAAGCATTTTTTTTTTGTTTTGGAATGAGTAGGGCAATGTTATAAACCATCGCAGGTAATTTTTGCCTTCACTTGTCCCGGAGGCATAATCTCTCTTACGTGAACTGAACTTCTTTGTCTTAGACATTTGTCCGCAGAACATGTGCTTCTATTGGAGTATAGTCCCTCACCTCTTACTCTGGTAGTAACAACTCAATTTCAGTGACAGTGGTCATTAGGTCACCAAGGCAAACAGAAGGGCAAATCTTTTCAGAGGAGACAAAGGCAGCAATAAAACCTTGACAACGGGTCTAAACTTTCACTGCTCTATCCAAAACACAAAGAAAAGGGTCTTTACATACATTGTGCTTTGTGCTGTGAATTGTTTTTTGGTATGCTTGGAGATGGATTTATTTTAAATCACTTTACAGATCTACATGAACTCTTTATTATCTTTGCTGCTGCTGCTAGAATTATGAGTACTTTTTGAAAAAGCTAAAAAGCGGATTGGAAAAGTGTCTATATGTACCAGTCTATGTTTGCATTAAAGAAAAAAACTTTTGTAGTTCAATTGCTCAATTATTATCCTTAGAAAGATAAACTAGGCACAATGTACTAATGTCAATTACTCTATAAAATGATGCTTAAGACATACCGTGAAAGGTTACATTTTCCTCTTTACAGTGATCCTTTCTAAAAGGTAGCAAGATTTGACTAAAGTGTAATTACCAATATAATTTTCTTTGAATAATGTCTCTACAGAATACACATTCAAATGTAAGAAATAAAGTAGTTACATCATCTGGTTCATTGGCAGATTTTGAAATTTTCCTAAACGTAAGACAGCATGGGTATAACCAATATATCAAAACAGCCACATTAGGTTTTGTGATATACATCATAATATAAATAGCACTATTACAGCACAATGTCGAAACCATTAAATCATTCTAAATCATTGTTACATTCCATTAGTGTCAGTGGTGAAACCACATAATAGACTTTACTACAAACTTCACCTTGGTAGACCATTGTCTGTAATAACCATTTCTCTGCGATGTGGAATCACATTTTGGAAATCTAGTTAGACAATAAAGAATTTTTTCTTTTTGGATAGGTAAAGCTAAGTCTAGTCAAGATTTTTTTTTTTAATAAATGGTTTGCTACCACAGGTTTGTATTTGGTTTAAAGTTTTTGCTTGTTCTTTTTTGCCAATAGTATTCTTAAATATGCACTTTTATGTACATTTGTATGTATATATACAGTATAACTTATGTATCTTGTGCATTTATATTCCAAGTTCTTTGAGAAATGAGGCAGATTTGATATGAATATATTATGTGAAAATTAGTTATTTAAAAAAACCTAAAAAAAAAACAGATTGTGCATTGCATATATTGTATACAGTATATGCTTCAAGTTTCACCTCTCAATTGTCCCGACCAACGCACGCCAATGTACGTCGGCAGAATGGCACAGCTGGGCAAATGGGCGTACCCATACGTCCCTTTAAATTTGCCGCCATGCCATTGCGTGCGAGCCGCTGGCTGCGTGCGCTGGCCGGGAGCTCCGTGAGTTGGGTCACGGGTCCCGCGGACTCGGTTGCCGCAGGGATACCCACGATCACCTCACGGAGAGGAAGAATAGGAGATGCCAATGTAAACAAGCATCTCCCCGTTCTGCCTAGTGACAGTGTCACTGATCTCTGCTCCCTGTGATCGGGAGCAGAAATCAGTGCTGTGTCACACGTAGCCACGCCCCCCACAGTTAGAAACACTCCCCAGGACATACTTACACTGCCCCCTAGTGGTTAACCCCTTCACTGCCAGTGTCATTTACACAGGATTCAATGCATTTGTATAGCACTGATTGCTGTATAAATGACAATGGTCCCAAAAATGTGTCAAAAATGTCCGATGTGTCCGCCATAATGTCGCAGCCATGATAAAAATCGCTGATCGCCGCCATTACTAGTAAAAAAAAAAAAATCAATAAAAATGCCATAAAACTATCCCCTATTTTGTAGATGCTATAACTTTTGCAAAACCGATCAATAAACGCTTATTGCGATTTTTTTTTACCAAAAATATGTAGAAGAATACGTATCGGCCTAAACTGAGGGGAAAAAAAATGTTTAAAATATTTTTTGGGGATATTTATTATAGCAAAAAGTAAAAAATAATGCGTTTTTTTTTCAAAATTTTTTTGTTTATAGCGCAAAAAATAAAAACCGCAGAGGTGTTCAATAACCACCAAAAGAAAGCTCTATTTGTGGGGGAAAAAGGACGTCAATTTTGTTTGGGAGCCACGTCGCACGACCGTGCAATTCTCAGTTAAAGCGACGCAGTGTTGAATCGCAAAATACGCACTGTCAACATCTCTCCTTGTAGCCACCCATTCAGATGCACCAAGAGCAGACAGTAAAAATGGTTAATGAGTGGTGAGCCTGAGTGAAAGAAAACATTATTGGCATCCCTTAGGTGAGCATGCTCCTCTCTGCTGGCTATTAGACGGTGCAGACTTTAGCTGTGCTGGTCAGTTGTGTGATTAGTCCTTATTGTAAGTGGAAATTGCATGTAATTATTTTTCAATGGTGTCGTTGAAACTGTGCATTTACCTGTGTTTAGGTTTCGTCAGGTTAGATGCACTTAGAGAACAAAGCTAAATGCTGCTAAACCTTTATAACAGTAACATCTAAATGCAGAAAAAAGTAATTTGGGCGCAGAAAAGTTGTTTATACTTCCCAGATGATTTCTCTTGGCATTAGAAAAGCTAAATGTAGGAGTGTCCGTGTAAATGATAACTTACTCTTCCAGAAGCAGGTGTGATAGAATGTGAATAGAAGCCCCGGAAGGGTTTACCCCCCTTAATGACCAGGCAATTTAATGTGATACGGCACTGCGTCACTTTAACTGACAATTGCGTGGTCATGCAACGTTGTATACAGACAAAATTGATGTCCTTTTTCCCCACAAATTGAGCTTTCTTTTGGTGGTATTTTTTGCGCTATGAACAAAAAAAGACCAACAATTTTGAAGAAAAAAAAACTATATATTTTTAATTTTTGCTATAATAAATACCCCAAAAAAATTAAATAAAAATGTCTTCATCAATTTAGGCCAATATGTATTCTTATACATATGTTTGGTAAAGAAAATAGCAATGAGCGTGTATTGATTGGTTTGCGCAAAAGTTATAGCGTCTACAAAATAGGGGATATATTTATGGCCTTTTTATAGAAATTTTTTTTTTTACTGGTAATGGCGGTGATTAGTGATTTTTAGCAGGACTGCGACATTTTGGCGGACAGATCGGACACTTTTGACACTTTTTTGGGACCAGTGACAATTATACAGAGCTAAAAATAGCCATTTATCACTGTATAAATGTCACTGGCAGGGAAGGGGTTAATACTAGTGGGCGATCAAGGGGTTACGTGTTCTCTAGGCAGGTGTTTCTAACTGTGGGGGGAATGGACTGACTGGGAGTACAGAGAGATCGCTGTTCCTGATCATTAGGGAACAGACAATTTCTCTCTACTCCCCTGTCAGAATGGGGATCTGTTTGTTTACATTGACAGATCCCCATTCTGGCTCTTTGTGGACCAATTGCGGGTGGCTGGCGGACATGTCGGCTGCCGGTGACATGCATTGGCTCCGGCAAGGTGCCACCAGTGTGCGCGACTGCTATTGCTTTTAAAGCGGTCGACATACAGCTATGGTGATTTGCGCAGCTGAGCCAACCTGCCACAGTATAATGACGGCAGCTGGTCGGCAAGCGGTTGAAGGCAGTGGATTTGCACAGAGCAGCCCTGATCCTCCTCTTCTCGTGTCCCCCATCAGAGCTCCTTGTCCCTCCCTCCTGCCCCCATAGCAAGCTTCCAAGCTGTTGCTCTGTTTGTCCATTTAGACACAGAGAGTGGATCAGCCCCGCGGCTTGGCTCACTGGCTGTGATTGACGATGGCAGGAGCCAATGTTTCCAGCTGCTGTCTTACCCAATGAGGCTGTCTCAATCAATGAGGAGCTGATGCTCTCATGCATATCTCTGGACCGAGATGGGGCTCAGGTAAGTATTGAGGGTGGGGAGGGCTGCTGCACACAGAAGGTTTTTGGTCTTAATGCATAAAATGACATGAAGGTAAAAAAACCTTGAGCCACTTTAAGTAACTGATGGGAGACTGCATGGCTACAGTCTACACCATTAGTCTCAAACTGGCGGCCCTCTAGTTGTTGCGCACTACAAGTCCCATGAGGCATTGCAAGGCTGACAGCTACAAGCATGACTCCCACAGGCAGAGGCATGATGGGACTTGCAGTTTTGCAACAGTTGGAGGGCCAAAAGTTTGAGACCCCTGGTGTACACCATTCAGTAGCCAGCTCACTCCACAGAACATGCACATCTGAAGGGTGCCCAGGGATATACTATTTCACTTCTGCAATCAGCAAAAAACTGATTCATCACCCCCTGTTTATTGAGTGATTATTCTTAACTCAACAGTAAATTAGACTAAATAACTAATTATTTAGAGATAATGAGTGTTGCACTACATATTGAGTTTATATCTTAACTACTTTAAGACCGCCCATTGCACTTATACTGCGGCAGGGAGGCTCTACAATGTACCTGTAAGTCGTTTTGTGTAACACATACAGGGCGAAATGCGTGAGCCCGGCAGCAGGATGTCTGCCGGCCACCCACGATCACTTCTCACAGAGGCAGAATGGGGATCTGCCTATGTACACAGGGCGGATCCCCATTCTGACAGGGGAGGAGAGAGAGAGATCAGCTGCTCCTAGTGATCAGGAACAGTGATCTCTCTCTCTACTCCCAGTCAGCCCACCCCCCTGACAGCTAGAAAGCACCTCCCTAGGGAACACTTAACCCTTTGATCACCCCTAGTGTTAACCCATTCCCTGCCAGTGCCATTTATAAAGTGATCAGTGCATTTTTATAACACTGAGCACTGTATTGGTGTCACTGGTCACCAAAAAGTGTCACTTAGGGTCATATTTGTCTGCTGCAATGTCGCAGTCCCGCTAAAAATCATTGATCCCCGCTATTACTAGTAAAAACTATTTTAAAAAAAGTCTCTAAATCTTTCTCCTGTTTTGTAGGCGCTATAACTTTTGCACAAACAAATCAATATACTGTATGTTTATTATGATTTTTTTACCAAAAATATGTAGAAGAATACATATTGGCCTAAACTGATTAAAAAATTTTGTTTACATTTTTTTATTGGATATGTATTATAGCAAAAGGTAAAAAATATTGTTTTTTTTTTTCAAAATTGTTGCTCTGTTTTGTTTATAGCGCAAAAAATAAAAACCGCTGAGGTGATCAAATTCCACCAAAAGAAATCTCTATTTGTTGGTTAAAGAAACACAGTGCTGTATCGCAAAAAAAGGCCTGGTCATTAAGGGGGTAAATCCTTCCAAGGCTAAAGTGGTTAAAGCAGCTGTAAAGAGTAGTTTTAGAATTCAAATAATAAACATGGTGTACTTACATCAAACAAAAACAAATAAAAATTCCCAGGTCAACTTACCAACTACCCTGCAACAAACCGAATTGTCCTGTCTAATAGTCCATGTTAATAACAGGGGTTTAGCTTGTGCACATTTTCAAATACATGCGTAAGCTATAGAGGCCGCGTCAAGGCAACCCAGTATTATCTATAGTCCTAATTCTATAAATATTGAGGGCCTCCATAGTAGGCACACTGGACACCTTTCCTACTATTATTTGCTGGGTGTTTAGTGCACCCTTGTACCTTTAACCCCCCTGGCGGTATTCCCGAGTCTGGCTCGGGTTGGATTTTTTATACCAAAAGCGGTATCCCCGAGCCAGACTCGGGCTTGCATCGCAGGATCCAGGAAGAGCATACTTACCTTGTCCCCTGGATCCTGCGATGTCTCCCCGCTGTGATCGGCGAGCCGCCGTGTCTCGCTCGATTCACAGTGCCGAGCTCCGTTCCCTGCGAGCGGTGCGACGCACGGGGACGGAGTTCGGCGGTAAATTCAAAAGTAAAACACACAGTATAGATACAGCATACTGTAATCTTACAGATTACAGTACTGTATCAAATAACTACACATCCCCTTTGTCCCTAGTGGTTTGCCCAGTGTCCTGCATGCAGTTTTATATATATAAAACTGTTCTTTCTGCCAGGAAACTGGAGATTGTCCATAGCAACCAAAACTGTCCCTTTACATCAAAAGTGGTTTTAGAGCAGCTAGAAAAAAGCGATAATAAATTATAATCACTTGCAGAACTGAGCGATAGTGATTTGTGGGGAGATCCGTCATCAAACACTAAAAGTAACAAAAGCTAAAATTCTGCAACTGAGCAAATTTCAGTGTTTTTGATTTGATTACATTATTATATAATTTTTATTATTATTATATTATTATTTGTTATAATTATTTATAGTTATTTATTATATTATAATTTTTTATTTCGTTTTTCAAACTTTATCATACCCGGGATGTCTACTAGACTCTTGTTTGGACAGATTTAAGTGAACTATTCCTAAGAATTACAGGCCTACAATATAAAATGCCAAATTTCTGTGCAAAATAATTGTACCGCTTTCAGCACCTAAAATCAGAAATAATCATACCGCCAGGGAGGTTAAGGAGAAGTGTGCTCCTCCCAGGCAAACATGCCCTCAATCAATCCATTACTACATATGTGTTCCTACTATGGAAGCTCTCAAAAGGTATAGAGTTAGGACTGCAGATAATAGTGGAGTAACTAAACTATTTTTTTTAACGTGAACTGTTACACAGGACAATTTGGTTTGTTGCAGGCTGGTTTGTAAGTTGAGCTGGGAATTTTTATTTGTTTTTGTTTGACATGCGTCACCCTTCCATGTGCTCCTTGCTATAGGTTGGGGCAATTGTCCTTTGTTTGTACTGATGGTGTACTTACAAATTTGTTGTATTGCACAGAGCAGCCTGGGCCCTCCCCTTCAGGGGTCCCCCACAGGCTCTCTTGGCTCCTCTTCTTCTCTGTGTGCCACCAAAGGAAGCAGCTTCCTATGATGGCACACCTGTGAGTACGCTCCCAAGCTGGGCTGTGTGCGTCTATTGACACACAGAGAGTGGCTTAGCCTTGCTTCTGAGCCTATGAGGATAGAGAGAGAGACTGGCACTGCTGCAGATGAGCACAGTGCTAGATTCAGATAGGTAAGTATAAAGGACAGTGAGGGGGCTCAATACAACTAGTAGGACATTTTTTTTACCTTAATGCAGTACCACTTTATTGTATAATATAAACACTCTTGGATTTCCATAACTGTATGGTTCTTTTCATTCATGCAAACCCACTTTTCATTTTACATTGTTTTCTGTGATGTATGGTATTAACAATACAATTTTAAAGTAGTTCTAAAGTCAAGTTGGAGAATAAAGATATTGTTCAGTGTCACTTGAAATACACTTTCTATCAAATTACCTGGTATATTTTTGATCACTGAACCGTCTTTGTCAAATCCAATCAGATTATTTGTTTTACTGTTTTAATAAAGAAAAAAACAACAGCTTGTATTATAGCTAGAACGCTTGCAGGCATGGATTCTCTATTATTTTCTGATACTAACCTATATGTCAATCTTTGCCAATATGCGGTACAAAAAACCTGCTACACCAGAAGAAACAACAACGTGTGGGTGATGTGTAAAGAAACCAAATATGCACCTATTTTTATGAATCCAAATTGAGAAAAGTCTCAAGTTATAGCAGGTGAGTTTCATATAACCCCCCCTCCCCCCACCTGGTAATTACTTGAATCTGCTCTTCTATCTGGCAAGTCAATGCTAAGGGGCTGATAATAATATGATAATAAATGTGATGACAGTAATAATAATAATAATAATAAAAACTGTATTAGTGACTCTATAGTTGGCAGTGAACAAAGTTAACAGTGACAAGTAAAGACACTGGTGAAGACAAAACAACAGATTACCCTGTGGAGAAGTAATGTAATAGACTGAATTTACTATCAGGGGAAGAATAAGTGCCCATGGATCTTCTGTTAGTTAATTATGCTCTTGTGTCATTACTTCCACATGATGAATTCACAGCAGAGCGTTCCTTTTTGAATATCATATACAAAGTGTTTAGTTTGCTTACTGCTTATTTTTCTTGACAACTCAAGCCAGAAAATCAAATCCCATTGGCAACAAATATCTGTCTGGAGGAAACAAAGAGAGTTGTGTTATTTATTTTCATTATAGAATTGCTTGTAGTTGAAAAAAAAATATGTACCTGTCAAGTTTTCAACATTGTGCTGCTCGCTGGGGAAGCATGTAATACCACTGTGATTTCAAAACCTGACTGACAATTCATGTTAAGGTACTAAAGACAAATCAACTTTTTTTTTTTTACTTTTTTCCCTTCATTTGACAGTCAACAGTTTGAGACCTAAATGGTACTTTGATGCACTATTCTGTTATGAACTGTTACAGGCCTTGTAGACCAGATGAAGGATAATTTTCACTGCCTTAATAAACTTTTTTTTAAATTTTGTCTTTTGTTCTTAATAAATATATAAATAATATTACAACTGACGATGCAGCTGAATGAAATATCGCTTGATAAGGGATATTTTTACCTACTCGCATCTACACATTATTTTAATTGATTTAGTAAATTACCCATGTCTATTTTTTTCATTTTTGTATTTCCTCAAATGGCTGTTAACAATATCTAAGCAGTAAACACACTTTGAAAAATTACATTGTGTTAGTTTAGATTTTATTTTGAGATGAGTTTAAATAAAGCAACATTGATGAGGTATATAAAAAGTTCATAATTTGAAAGTAAAGATTTGCAGTAGGTCTGTCCAACTAGGTGCTTAGCATTTGGTGAATGTTGGCTCCCCCTGGTTTGGGCAGCTGTTGGGCACATGGCTGCCTATATGATCTAATCACTGTGTTCTCTTATTGGGACTTCTGTTTTCTTTTTGTGGTCCTTCTTGTCATTGCTGGATCTTGGTTTCCACCTGTTGTTCTTGACAATGCTTCTTCTTTCCTCACGGGGCCCTGCTGTCTGCCTGTGTTGGTTTCTCTGCTCACTCCCTTCCCCACAGTCCTGTTTGGCTTTCACTGATCTCTTTTCACATTTTCTGTGTTCAATGGCATGCATTCCTGACCTATTAACTGTTCAGGTGAGCTATGGACATGCTCAGGCATAGTCATGTGCACACCTTGTAATTGCTCTATACTTCTATCAGCAAGGTTCATAGTCTAGACTGTTGTTGTAGAGATCAGAGTGCTATTCCCAGGACGTGCATCTGTGTGATTTTAAATTCCTGTATCTTGTTTCCATGTCATGTGTCTCTTGCTATCATGTTCTCAAAGTGTTTTCTTAGTTCCACAGCCATCGCCACTTTTTTTTTATGTATTTGTGGATCTTTCTCCTAGTTTGTGTGACTTCTGGTTCCTGTCTATTTTCAGTCTTCCTGGACCCTGTTACCTATGTTTGCCTGATGACCCTGATTTCACTGACTATGACCCCTGACCTGTTTGGCTCCTTGGAAATTATTATTGGCTTGACCTGACCTTGCAAATACACTAACCTTGGCTGTGCCATTTACTAGGTGTTTTCTTCAACAGTATGTTTTAATGTATGGATGTCATTACTCTTGCCCTTGACTGTTACTGTTACTCAATCCCATGATCATTTTTACTGGGAAAATTCCTCTTTTTAGGACCAGATAATCCAGTGCTTAAGTTTCTGGGAGCAACCAAGTAAAAGTGCATGCATATAAAGTGTTCTAGAAAGGTAAAATGCACCACAGCAGTGATCATGTGAGACTAGATCATTTAAAAGAACCCATGTATGTTGGTCTAGTAAACAAATCCATTAAAACAGATTTGAGGTAAACTTGTTTCATCAATCTTTACCTCTATGTAACAGCTGGGTAATAGCTACATTGATCGGTCCTTGTACTAATTTCAGTGCAACTATGCTTACTGGGTTAATAATAGTTCTTAGTGGTCCAAACTGCCCTTTATAATCTTGCAGGAGCAGTTAATGGTTGTGGAGTTGAATGTTTCGCAGAGTAAATTTCTACCAAGTCGTATGTTAACAATTGACTGATTCCTCATCGCAAGTTCTAATTTTTTTAAAAAAGAAGCAGGATATTAGGAATAGCAAGCAGCTAATAAAATACTTTAATTTATGTATGCATGAACTGACCTACCTCTATTCTATTTTTGTTATTCTGAGTCAATGCAAAACCATATCCATGATTTCCACTGCAGTTAAAGCTGAATTCCAGGAATGTATTTTATAGCATGGTTACATTGGTCCAGCTTGGATCAATATAAACATACAAATTTTATACATGTGGTATCCCTGTGGAAGCTAGAAATTGCTGTAGGAGTCTCTACTACTACAGTAATTGCCTTTGTTTCCCATGCCTAGTGGTTAACCTGCTGCACATTCACCACAAGGAGTCACCCTTTTGGCACAGTTGCCATTCATAGAACCCTTGCATTTTTCACAATGAATGTAAGGCATTCTCTCATTGAACTTTATGGAGAGGCAGGGCAATGAAGTCACAATCTCCACCTAGTACAAGTGGAGAACTCCTTGCATTCATAAAGGAAAAAGGCAAGGCATCCTGTAAACAGCACTTGTGCCAAGTGAACAGCCCCTATGCTTACTATGCACTTGGCTTGAGAACCTGGAAGACAGTGGTGATCACTGTAGTGGTGGAGACCACTACAGTAATTTCTAGATTCCACTGTTATGGAATATGCATACTTACTTTGGTCCAAGCTCAACCAATGTAGCTATGCTATAAACTCCATACCTGGAATTCAGCTTTTAACAGTACTGCTAGGTTATAGGTTCCACCCCAGCCTACTGGTTGGACATTGAAAACATATCCCCACACCAATGACCAATTAGTTCATCACTCTGCTCTCTCCTCATACCTACGAACTCTCAGTGTTAAATTGACAGCACTGTGCACTGCAGTCAAGCCTTAATGGCTTCTACTACTGACCCTCTCTATCACAGTTCTGCAAAGGATTACATGATGTCAATATAAACAAACTATTTAGGGTTATTTATATGAAAGCACACACACATTTAACTATTTTAAACTAATATATAATTAATTAAATTGAGTTTATGTCTATCCAGAGTATGACTTTAAATACCAAGAAACCACAAATGAATTGGTTTTATTAGTGAATTTCTGCAAACATCTAATCAGCCTATTGCGAGTTGAATCTAAATTGCTTATCTTAAAAAATATAACAAAGTAAGCGTATATTTCAACATTTATACCAAAGATTATCTTATGATGTGTATAGTTACACAATAAAAGATGCAAAAAAAATGCATACAACAATCGGTTATGCAACAGAGATGGTGATATGAATTTAATAAAACGTAATTTGAAATCCACTTTTTACACTCTAAAATGCTATGATAGTAAAATGTAATTATGAGAAATAAAATAAGGATTTTTTTCGTTACAATGCTTGGCTCTTCACTGATTGCAGTAAATTATAAATTATGCAGTCAATGTAGGCCAACAAAAGAAGACATCTTTAGATCTCAGTCAAAGGTAATTACTTAAGTCGGCTGAATGTTCCCTTTTCATAGAGTGTGATCTCTTTTTGACAGCTCACACTGACAGATGACCTTCTCAGCAACATTCTTATCCTCTGGATCATGAACAGTGTGCTTCTCTCACTGAATATCTCTATATATTTGTGACACTAAGCTTTCAAATACAGCTATTGACAAATCAGAACATCAGTCTAAGTACTGGTCTTCCTATCACTCACAATAAAGTAGCTATCACTTGTGGTGTTGTAGAGCAAGCACATCTCTGAAAAATGAGTTCTCAGCAAGTGCTAATTTGACACAGCTCGCTTGGCTTCCCATAATTGCTCTGTCATTGTCTGTTGGCAGTTCGGGCTCATTCCTGGAAGCTGTGCCGTACAATTGGACACAATTACTCCCATTTACCACCACCATTATGGCACTGATGTTGCCCAGTCCGCATATTGATATGCCTCATTAAACCTTGGTGCAGGCTATTAATGAACATTGTTAGCATTTCTCTTAAACTCTTTTGCCTCTAATAAACAGTCAGTGTTCCATGAAGGAGTATTGCCATCTTTCTGATATGCTATTTATTATTGTACGGGGGAAGGGCTCCCTGCAATAGAAACTACACAGATGCTGCAAGAAAAATATATGGGTAGGTCAGTAAAAAATAGCAGTGATCAGTGGAACCATTTCCAGCAGGGACATCCCACCATTAACCAAATGACCTTTTCTATCCACAAAATGACAGAAAGGATAAACATGATAACCTCACGGTAACCTAATCACAGCATGCTTCTCAAGGTTTATAAGCTCCAATACATCTCCTTAACCCTCTCCTACCCCCAGGTGGTGCTACATGATACACAAAAAATTATTTAGCCCTGGGTCCTCAATCCATCATGTCCAGCTTATTTCAGTGTGCATTTATATTCAGAGATAATTATGTGTTGATCAGAGAAGTCAGCCGCTGTCACCCATGTAGCAGGCACACACGCAGTGTGACATAGGTGGTAACGATTGCATATTCTTGAGCTGTCATGACAGGGACAAGGGTTTTATTATGTGTCACTATTCCTGTTAGAAAAAAAAATTATCATTTTGCACACAATAGCAGTAATGAACCCAAGAGTTCTTTAATAAACCTTATTTTCATGTCTTCCCTTTGACCTAATATATAATAGCTCATAACATTTTAGGTATGAATATGTATTGCCTAAATTGGGGTTTTACCTTCCAATTGCAAACAAAAAAATGTACACTTTACTTTCCTGTGAGAGAGTAAACCATAAATTTAGTTTAAGTTTCTATCAAAATTGAAAAAACTTAAAGACATAAAGTCGAAAATTCTGTTTAAAAGCAGACAACTTATGTATGACAGCTGCAGCCCACTAAGTATACTTTTATTGATAACCAAAATAATACCAAATCTTTACTAAAAATCATGATTTTTTTTTTTGAGTGATTGTGTTAAAATATGCAATATTGACTAAGGATGAGCTTCAGATGTAGACCAAACATGTTTGATCCAAATTTACCATGTGCATTTAGCTGAACCTTTGGCTGCAGCAGATACAACCAGGCTGAATGTGACAGTTTCCCACTCAGACTAGTCATCATTGACTGCTGCTTTCTTAGCAACTAGGGATGAGCCGAACACCCCCTGGTTCGGTTTGCAGCAGGACATGCGAACAGGCAAAAATTTGTTTGAACGCGCGAACACCGTTAAAGTCTATGGAACACGAAAATGAGAAATCAAAAGTGCTAATTTTAACGCTTATATGCAAGTTATTGTCATAAAAAGTGTTTGGGGACCTGGGTCCTGCCCCAGGGGACATGTATCAATGCAAAACAAAGTTTTGAAAACGGCTGTTTTTTCGGGAGCAGTGATTTTAAGAATGATTAAAGTGAAACAATAAAAGTGAAATATTCGGGTCTGGTATGAATATTAAGGGGAACCCCGAACCAATTTTTTTTTTAAAAAATGTGTGGGTGTCCCCCCAAATTCCATACCAGGACCTTCAGGTCTGGTATGGATTTTAAGGGGAACCCTGCACCAATTTTTAAAAAAATGGCGTGGGGTCCCCCCAAAAATCCATACCAGACTCCTATCCGAGCATGCAACCTGGCAGGCCGCAGGAAAAGAGGGGGGACAAGAGAGCGCCCCCCCTCCTGAACCGTACCAGGCCACATGCCCTCAACATGGGGAGGGTGCTTTGGGGTAGTGGCCCCCCAAAGCACCTTGTCCCCATGTTGATGGGGACAAGGGCCTCATCCCCACAACCCTTGCCCGGTGGTTGTGGGGGTCTGCAAGTGGGGGCTTGTCACGGACCTGGCCGGAGCAGAGGCTGTTGGAGAGGACTGTGTGCGGGCCTGTTGCCCACCGATTATGGGCCCTAGCATTTGAGGTGAATGAGAAATCCAGTCTGAACTGTATTAATCGGACTCAGTCATGTATATATTGTATGGGGACTCCTTGCTGTGGATCTGTGTCCCTGAAGAGGGAGGGGGGGTTCCTCCAGCAGCCCCCTGCTGATAAGACTGATTCATTCTGTTGGGACACATCATGTGAGGAGATGCTGGTGTCAACTTGTGCTTATGTTAATTGAATGAGCTAATGACATTGTCCTCCATACAATGTAGGAGACGGGACGACTCCTATTGGAGCTCATGTTAATTAGGTTAGCTTTGAGTCATCCTGGTGTATAAGTGTGTGTGAGATCTCAAATAAAAGTTAGTTCTGATGTACTCCAAGACTGGTGTTGTCTAGTTCTTGGGGGTTCCTATAGCCAGATCCATTGGACTCGTGTTCCAGAACTTAGGAAGCGGTATACTGACGGAAGCACTCAAGCGGAGTGTGGGGCGTTCCGTGACATTGGTGGCAGCGGTGGGATAGCTTCCTGAAGTCTGGGACATCCAAACCTCCAACTGGATCCAAGATCAGCATAGCAGACTTCAGTCACCCCAGCGGAGATATGGACCTGGCATCAGAATTCCCGGGGCTGCTGCGGATCATCCTTTCAACGTACACCAGGACTGTGTCTGAGGATGAATGCCTGGAGCTCAGGCAGCTGATTCGGGTGGAGCTCTGGATTGCAGCCCTCCGTCTCGCTGGTATAAAACAGGGCAAGTGCTTTCCAACCCAAGAGCAACGGGCCAGTGACCAACGGGCATTGCGGATGGCATTCCTGGGAGAGCAGCCCCAGGAGCAATGGGTGACTGAGTTGGACAGGTTGGTCCAGCAGGAGATAGAGCTGGACAATCGGTATCGGGCTCTGCAATGGCACGCAGAGGAGGGATATTTAGGGGAGACAACAGAATGCTCTCCGGAGGGATATGACTTTGGCGGCCCTGGATTGCTGTGGGAGAACCTTACAGATCTTTTTATGTTTGGCGATGAGGGGGAACCTGACCTTGAGGACATGAGAGACTATAGAGAGTCTATGCTCAGTCTTGCAGGGGTCTCAGAGCTCAAACCTGATCTGGACCATTTGCTAAGGAAGGAACAGCATCTGGAAAGGGCATACAGGAAACTGCTAGAACAAGTTCAGCAGCATGCCAGAGAATCGGCAGTGGAAAATCCGGAGATTGCCGTCCCCAAACCTGAAGTGCTGACAACAGGGCAGAGCTCTGCTAACCTCTGCCCAGCACTGATAACATCTTCTGGGCTCCATGGACAGGAGATGGTGAACCTCTATCCCCAGACATCAGTTGCAGAGACATGGGACTTGATAGACTTTTCTGCTGAGGAAGAACAACCTGATGAGCCTCCAGCAGAAGAGCTGCTATCAGGGCCAAAGTTCACTGTGTTCTGCCCAGCACCAACAGTGGCTTCGGCCTTCTTGAGAGAAGAGGTAGTCGGCCTTTCTCCCACAACACTGACAGGGACATGTGATTTTCTGCCAGCAGCATCTATGGAGTTAAAACAAACTTCTCCAGCTGAAGATCTGGTAACTGAACAGAGGGTCCAAGACCTCTGTCCCACACTTTTACCACTTCCAGAGACTGGGGATTTAATAGACGTTTCTGTAGAGGAGGAACCACCTGGCAAACCCCCAGCAGAAGTGCTGGCAACCGGACAGAGGGTCCAAGACCTCTGCCCCACACCTGCAGCAATTGTGGAGGCCCAAGGTGAGGAGGTGGCAGTCTATCGCGAGCTGCAGATCAGGATCCAAGGAGAGAATGCAGTCATCACCTCACAACTGCAGCTTGATCTGGTGTCGGTTGATGGGGCTTCAGTCCCCACCTGTATACCCCAGGGATGCTGGGCAGTGGGCCCAGATCCCCAACAGCAGGATGGAGTGAGCCCAGTCCCACTGTCTTCTCTCCAGCGGCAGAAAGGATTCCAGGGAGAAGGGCCAGTCCGGGCCTCTCCCCAGCGGCAGATATGTTCTCTGAGAGAGGCAGAGGATGGCTGGGTGAGTAACACACTGTTTGGAATAATTTGTTTGGGGTACTGTGTGGGTACAGGCAGTAGAGGACTGGAACTATGGACTAACTTCGGAGTCAACCCGTCTGGGGTCTCCTCCTATGTTAGTCTCCTGCCGAAAGGGGAGAAATGTCACGGACCTGGCCGGAGCAGAGGCTGTTGGAGAGGACTGTGTGCGGGCCTGTTGCCCACCGATTATGGGCCCTAGCATTTGAGGTGAATGAGAAATCCAGTCTGAACTGTATTAATCGGACTCAGTCATGTATATATTGTATGGGGACTCCTTGCTGTGGATCTGTGTCCCTGAAGAGGGAGGGGGGGTTCCTCCAGCAGCCCCCTGCTGATAAGACTGATTCATTCTGTTGGGACACATCATGTGAGGAGATGCTGGTGTCAACTTGTGCTTATGTTAATTGAATGAGCTAATGACATTGTCCTCCATACAATGTAGGAGACGGGACGACTCCTATTGGAGCTCATGTTAATTAGGTTAGCTTTGAGTCATCCTGGTGTATAAGTGTGTGTGAGATCTCAAATAAAAGTTAGTTCTGATGTACTCCAAGACTGGTGTTGTCTAGTTCTTGGGGGTTCCTATAGCCAGATCCATTGGACTCGTGTTCCAGAACTTAGGAAGCGGTATACTGACGGAAGCACTCAAGCGGAGTGTGGGGCGTTCCGTGACAGGGCTTATCGGAATCTGGAAGCCCCCTTTAACAAGGGGACCCCCAAATTCCAGACCCCCCATGTAAAAAGGTAACGGGGTACAAATGTACCCCTACCATTTCACAAAAAATGTGTGAAAATGGTAAAAAAACACAGGACACAGCTTGGGACATGTCCTTTATTAAAAAATAAAAAAATAAAAGTGTCCCACGAAGTCCATTCATCTTCTTCTTCACTCGCTCTGACGGACCGAAAAATAAAAAAGCTAAAAGCCGGGGTCACTTAGTTACGTAACCGAGTGACCCCGCCCCCTCTGATGCTACAGGAAAGCCATAGGGATGTCCCCATGCATCAGAGGGGGGCGGGGTCACCCAGTGACATCATTGTGTGGCCCCACCCTCAGTTATAAAAAAACTGTCACCTGAGAGGCGGGTGCCTCCCATGGAGGCGGATCGGTGGCGAGAGAAGAAGATATATAGTCAGAGATGATGGTTCCGCGCTTGGGAAACAAAGAAGAAGAAAGAACTGCAGCCCCCCTAACACAGAATATCACCTAGGTGAGATTCCAATCAGCAAAAATTCTATAAAGAGGGAATTGGCGCTGTTCTATTATATATGCACTGGATATTAATCGTGTTGATAAAAATATACATAAATTATATATACATGAATACAACAAATATATGTGTACAAAATTGTAGTGAAATAAGGAGCTAAATATGAGTGAAATGCTCCTACACCAATACACTATACAATAAAGTGCAAAGTGCTAGAACAAACATAATCAAATATGTCAATAAGAATAAAAAATGCAAACATTCCAAAATTGTGATAAAAAATGTGCAAAATATTAAAACAATCTAGACCACTACGGTTAAAGTCCCCAACTAGGATATGTACAAAACCAATACATAAACCGAGTGATAAAGAGGTATTAAAAAGTGCTAAAAATAAGTGAAAAAAACTGTTGATAAAATGAAAAAAAATTTTTAAGAAGAAATATTGTCCCAAAAAATATGATCAGAAAATGTGTTTCTAAACACATTTTTTGGGACAATATTTCTTATTAAATTTTTTTTTTCATTTTTTCAACAGTTTTTTTCACTTATTTTTAGCACTTTTTAATATATTTGTTGTATTCATGTATATATAATTTATGTATATTTTTATCAACACGATTAATATCCAGTGCATATATAATAGAACAGTGCCAATTCCCTCATTATAGAATTTTTAAGAAGATATATAGACTTCGTTGGACATTTTTATTTTTTAATAAAGGACTTGCCCCAAGCCGTGTCTTGTGTTTTTTTTACCATATTCACACTTTTTTTGTGAAATGGTAGGGGTACATACCCCATTATCATTTCACACAGGGGGGGTGTAATCTGGGGGTCCCGTTGTTAAAGGGGGCTTCCAGATTCTGTTAAGCCCCCCGCCCGCAGACCCCCACAACCACCGGGCAAGGGTTGTGGGAATGAGACCCTTGTCCCCATCAACATGGGGACAAGGTGCTTGGGGGTGCCGCTACCCCAAAGCACCCTCCCCATGTTGAGGGCATGAGGCCTAGTACGGTTCTGGAAGGGGGCACTCTCTCACCCCCCCTCTTTTCCTGCGGCCTGCCAGGTTGCGTGCTCGGATAAGGGTCTGGTATGGATTTTTGGGGGACCCCACTGCATTTTTTTTAAAACTTTGGCACGGGGTTCCCCTTAACATCCATACCAAGTCTGGTATGGATTTTGAGGGGGACCCCACACCATTTTTTAAATTTTGGCACGGGGTTCCCCTTAATACCCATACCAGTACTGAAGTGCCTGGTATGGAATTTGGGGGGACCCCCACGCATTTTTTTTCTAATTTTGGTTCGGGGTTCCCCTTAACCGCTTCCCGACCGGCGCACGCCGATGTACGTCGGCAGAGTGGCACGGCTGGGCAAATGGGCGTACCTGTACGTCCATTTGAATTTCCCGCCGTGCCATCGCGTGTGCGCCGGCGGCGGCGCGCGCGCGCCGGCCGGGAGCTCCGTGAGTCGGGTCGCGGGTCCAGTGGACTCGATCACCGCGGGGATACCCGCGATCGCCTCACGGAGCGAATGAACGGGGAGATGCCATTGTAAACAGCATCTCCCCGTTCTGCCTAGTGACAAGTGTCACTCGATCTCTGCTCCCTGTCATCAGAGCAGAGATCAGTGACGTCTCCTACACAGCCCATCCCCCTACAGTTAGTAATCACTCCCCTAGGACACACTTAACCCCTCCCCACCCCCTAGTGGTTAACCCCTTCACTGCCAGTGTCATTTACACAGTAATCCGTGCATTTTTAATCGCACTGATCGCTGTATAAATGACAATGGTCCCAAAAATGTGTCAAAAATGTCCGACATGTCCGCCATAACGTTGCAGTCACAATAAAAATCGCTGATCGCCGCCATTACTAGTAAAAAAAAAAATTATTAATAAAAATGCCATAAAACTATCCCCTATTTAGTAAACACTATAACGTTTGCGCAAACCAATTAATAAACGCTTATTGCGATTTTTTTTACCAAAAATATGTAGAAGAATACGATCGGCCTAAACTGAAGAAAAAAAATGTTTTTTTTATATATTTTTGGGGATATTTATTATAGCAAAATGTAAAAAATAATGCGTTTTTTTCAAAATTGTCGCTCTTATTTTGTTTATAGCGCAAAAAATAAAAATCGCAGAGGCGATCAAATACCACCAAAAGAAATCTCTATTTGTGGGAAAAAAAGGACGTCAATTTTGTTTGGGAGCCACGTCGCACGACCGCGCAATTGTCAGTTAAAGCGACGCAGTGCTGAATCGCAAAAAACGCTCTGGTCAGGAAGGGGGTAAATCCTTCCGGGGCTGAAGTGGTTAATATTCATACCAGACCCAAAGGGTCTGGTAATGGACTGTGGGGGAATCCCATGCTGACTTTTATGTGTATTGCCGGGACCGACAATTCATTATAGCAGCGAGTACTTTTAAAGGACTTTTTTCCTTTAGAAATGTCATTTTGCTCTCGGACTGTTCTAAACACGGGAAACATGCGCCACTTTACAGACTGTAGACACCCCCCAGGTTCGAAATTTAAAGGAATATTTCACTGTTATTGTTTCACTTTAAGCAGTTTTAAAATCACTGCTCCCGAAAAAAACTGCCATTTTTAAAGCTTTTTTTTGCATTGATACATGTCCCCTGGGGCAGGACCCAGGTCCCCAAACACTTTTTATGACACTACCATGCACATAAGCCTTTAAAATTTGCACTTTTGATTTCTCCCATAGACTTTTAAAGGGTGTTCTGGGGCTTTCGAATTTCCCGCGAACACCCCAAATTGTTCGCTATTCGGCGAACATTCGAACACCCAATTTTCGAGTCGAACTTACGTTCGACTCGAACATCAGGCTCATTCCTACTAGCAACCAGTGATGCAGAAGCAAAGGCATGAGCTTTCCCACCAAAATTTATGCTAAACCCTTAAGTTTTGGTATGACTTTTAAGGGGGACCCCATACAAAAAAATAGGCAAAAAAAGGCATAGGTTATTCCTTAAATTGACTGTAAAGTTAAAAGTTTTTTTTTTTTAAATCATGCTATGCTTACCTGCTCTGTGCAATGGTTTTGAACAGCATGGGCCCAAACCTCTTCTTCTGGGTACCCTTGAGAGAGAGGGAAGCTCCGCTGCTCTTGGGAACAGTGCTGGATTGAAACCAGGCTCAGGTAAATATTTAGGGGGTGGTGGGGGGGAACTGAAGGTTTTTTGCACTAATGCAGAGAATCCATTAAGAAAAAAACCTTAACCTCCTTAGCGTTATTCCTGAGTGTGGCTTGGGGTGAATTTTCAGTACCAAAATCGGTAACCCCGAGCCACACTCGGGATCACATCGCAGGATCCAGGCAAAGTTACTTACCTTGTCCCCAGGATCTTGCGATGTCTCCCCGCTGTGTGTGCGAGCTGTGTCCTCCGCCGGATCTATCACAGTGCCGAGCTCCGTTCCTTGTGAGCGTTGCGATGCACGGGGACAGAGCGCGGCGTCAAATTCAAAAAGTAAAAAACACATTACACATACAGTACACAGTAATCTTACAGATTACATTACTGTATCAAATGATTTCACCTCCCTTTTGTCCCTAGTGGTTTGTCCAGTGCCCTGCATGCAGTTTTATATTATAAATACTGTTCCTTCTGCCTGGAAACTGGAGATTGTCCAACCAAAAAGTGTGCCTTTGCATCAAAAGCAGTTTCAGACCAGCTAGAAAACAGCGATAATAATATAGAATCACTTGCAGAATTGAGTGATAGGGATTCGTGGGGAAATCCATCATCAAACACTGAAAGTAATGACAGCAACAATTCTGCAACTGAGCAAATTTCAGCGTTTTTGATTTGATTACATTATTGAATATTTTTTATTAATATTATACTATTATTTGTTATAATTATTTATTATATTATAATTTATGATTTTGTGTTTCAAACTTTATCATACCCGGGATGTCTACTAGACTCTTGTTTGGACAGATTTAGGTGTGTTTTTCCTAAGAATTAAAGGCCTACAATATAAAACGCCAAATTTCCATGCAAAACATTGTACAGCTTTGAGCATCAAAAATCTGAATTAATCATACCGCCAGGGAGGTTAAAGCTTTAGAACCACTTTAATGGTCTTTATACCAGATCTTTATCAAAGCATGCAGCCTTGATTGACCAGGAAAAGGTGGTGGGAGAAGCATGCATCAGGTGGCTGTAGGGTGTCTGTGGGAGGGGTTTTACCAGGATCTGGAAGTTCCCATTAAAATTGAGGGGGCCCCAAATACCACCCTCCCCTACATCAATGAGTAAGGGGTACATAGTACCTCTACACATTAACAAGAAAATGATTAGTAATTAAACACATCATACATTTTGACTAGTCCTTTATTAAAAAAAAAAAAGCAAAAAAGTCCCACAATGCAAATCTATTGTCCAGCACATCATCCAGCGATGCACATTCTCCTCTATCTCCTTGAGTGACACCTGCCATCCGCTGAAAGAATAAACACACTGACCTACTGAGATATCTGATACCAATGACCGCTCACTGTCAATCACAGTTCCCGAACAGTAGACTTGTGCACACTGAAATATTTAGTTTCGGAATTTCGTTTTTGTCTGAAAAAATAAATTTATTTAGTTACTCCCGAAATTCGTTTTTATTTATTTTGTTTCGTTAAAAAATGCATTCGTCCAAAAATCCGAAATAATTAAGGTCGAATCTGTCATTGAAGGCTTATGGTGTCTGTCGAATGTTCTAAGAAGATTTGACGGAGCAGCTAAACTGTACGACGCCACAATCGTACATTTGCGGTCGAATGTTCAGCCTACAAGCTATAGTAGAATTCTAATATTGTATGACACTAATAATAATTATATTTATTAATTATTATTACTAGTCAACCAACATTAGAATTCTTCTATAGCCTATGGGTGGAGCATTTGACCATAAATGTCCGCTCGTGGCGACTGCTTCATCGAATCTTCATGTCGAATCTTTTCTCTCTATGTCGAATAATCTTGGACTAATAGAGTTAGGTTAGGCACATTTGACCTTTTTTGCTTTTGTCTCTATAATGTTGAATCTTTTCTCTCTATTTCGAATCTTTTCTCTCTATGTAGAATAATCTTGGACTTATAGAGCTAAGGTTAGGCACATTCGACCAGAGGTTCAATGGACACAGATCGCTATTGCCAGCGTCATGTCAAATCTCCTATCTATATCGAACTGTTGTCGTAACGAAAATGAAAATAAAGCATTTGTTTATGTCGGATCTTTTGGTTTTCGGATTCTGTATGTTCGTTATCGTTTGTTAAAACGATAACGAAAATACCCGAAATTCGGACAAAAATGCATTCGGACGAAAACAAATGCACATGACTACCGGACAACAGAGCTGAGGGGTGTTCCAGGTTATGTCATTGACCCAATATGAAAAATGACCCTATTTGGTCAGTAACATCATAGAGGATCCCAGTGACATCATTGTTTAAATATGATCATGTTTATATTTGGTCAATGACATCACTAGATATCCGGCCCCTTTGTTAACTTTCAGCTGTCAGCTTGGAAGCTGTCATTTGTGGTAAACAGTCGTCAGGAGCAGATCAGGTCAGAATGATTTTCTTTTAGGGGCTTGCGGGACATAATTCATCATTATTGATATGGATCTACAACATGATTGATGATGGATTTACATCATGGGACTTTTTTTTGTCATGGTGTGTCTGTATGCTTACTTACTTTACGTTTTTGTGAATCAGTAGAGAACTCTACTTTCTGCACTATTTCACAGACAGGTTCAGGGCATTCACCAAGCTTGTTTTTAAAGGATTTCTCAAAATTGCTGCTCCCTGCCGAGCAACGTTTTTAAAACAGTTTTCTGCTTAGGCACATGTCCCCCAGGGCACTACCCAGCTCACTTTGCCTATTAGCCTAGAAAATGGGCATTACTAATTTCTATAATTCGGTTTCCATTGATTTCAATGAAGTTCGGATTTCATAACTGAACTTTAGTTAAGTTCACCTAACACACCCTGGACCTACTTTCAGATGTTCATTATTAGTGACTGATCTGTGCAAAATAAAATGAAGATAATCCTATGAACTGCCAAATACCCAGTAAACATTACAGCTTTACTGAAGACAGTCAACTTGTTTACAATAATTTGCATGTTAAATAATCGTTTTCAAGAAAAATCATCATAGTGCTTGATTAGTATGATAGCTTTTCCTATAGGATACTATGGTGTACATTCCCATCCCTCCCCCTTTCATGAATATTTTACCTCAAGGGTAATATTCGGTAACAGGTCTCCATTATAACAGACACAGATTCAGGGCATTCAGAATGAAATGATTAGAGTTTTAGTGAACAGGACAGACAGTTGCATAAGTTTTATATCTAGAAGAAAATTAGAGGCTCTTCACTTTAAAACTGCTACTGCATGAAGCATATATTTTTTTTACAGCAGTCCTTAACCACTAATCTGTTTTTCATAGTGCCCTGGCCATTACACACAGTGGTCACATGTGTGTCAGATTCTTCCTCACCACTTCATAATTTCTAAGCAATCCACAACCTGCAGGATTGTATTTATATATAATTTGGACCCATCCACCTGTTCCCCATGTTTTTCTGCTAGACATGGAGGTACAATATTTGCAGGAGATTGATGATCGATGAACATTATTACTGGTAATACAGTGGTATTTTGTGAGACCTTTTTACGGTTATTAGAAACTACAACTGTGTGTTGACAGAAAATATGCAATGTGGAGGTGCGGGAAGTGATATCACCAGTGTGGTTATGAACGCGGAGAAATATACTTACCCACAATGGGGAATGAAAGAGTAAGCTGGGTTAGTGATGAGTTGTAGGGAAAAGGGAGAGTGGATTCCTGCTAATTACATGCTATGTCACATAGTGCTTGTGTGCACTAGTTTTATGTGAGTTTATTTTATTATTTATTCATTAACTTATTGTGAAGTTTTATTAGTCTATGTGTGATTTTGTTTAATTTTCAGATGACATGACTGGTATGCTTATGAAGGAGTTGGTACAAGGAGTTCATCATAGACGATTTCATGCTGCCAGAATTAAAAAAAAGGTAAATTAGGGGAGCTCTAATGCCGTGTACACACAAGCTGACTTTTCGACAGCAAAAGTCCAATAGAACGAATCCGCCGGACAATTCAGTCGTGTGTGGGCTTCATCAGACCTTTGCTGTTGAAAAATCAGACGGACTTTAGAAATAGAATATGTTTCAAATCTTTCTGATGGACTCGATTTCGGTCAAAAAAATCCGTTCGTCTGTATGCTAGTCCGACGGACAAAAAGGGACGCAAGGGCAGCTATTGGCTACTGGTTATGAACTTCCTTATTCTAGTCTGGTCGTACGTCACCAGGTTCAAATCCGTCGGACTTTGGTGTGATCATGTGTAGGCAAGTCCGTTTCGTCGGAACTCCGTCGAAAGTCCGTCGAAAAGTCCTTTGGAGTTCAGTCCTTTGAAAGTCTGCTCGTGTGTACACGGCATAACTAGCAAAAAGTGCTGTTGCCTGACTTGAACAAGAAGAATATGAGAGGATATCTGACATTCCAGTCATTGGTGGACGTATTCACATGTTTCAGGCGAAGGATAAATAAGGTCTTGATTTGAAAGTGCTGTAATGCACACTATTGGAAGTTTTTTTACAGTTATGAAGAAGATGTTTCACTGTGCTTAGCCACCTTAAGACCCAGCACTGGCAAGTTCAGCAACATATTAATACATTCCTTCACACATGAATGCGCTGCTTCCATAACTACTGTGTCCACCAGACACAGCAGATTATGGTTCCAGATAACATGTGGCTAGCTGTAGCTAATCATAGCATGTCAACAGAAAGCAAGCTCTCATGAAAGGAAACCTATTTACGACAGCTCAAATGATTGCTGTTACAGTGTTCATCACTGTAACAGCAATCACAGTATAAAAAAAAAAATCCCTGATCCCCGCCATACTGTCACCAGTCAGTATCCCTGATCACCGCTACACCAGTCATGTGATGACACTGTACTGCACTGACAGTATGTTAAGAAAAAATATTTCATTTCTTCATTTTCCAAAAAATTGTGACAAAAAAATTAAAACTTCAAAAAACTCGTCATGCCTCTTACATAATACCTAGGACTGTCTACTTTCTAAAAAGGGTCATTTGGGGGAACTTGTACTGTCCTGACATTTTAAGGGCCTCGAGAAATTAAATAGGCTGTCAGTACATCAGGCATGATCAATTTTCAAATATATATAACATACCATAACTTTAATGCAAACCAATTAATATACACTTATTGGGATTTTTTTACCAAAAACATGTAGCAGAATAAATTTTGGCCTAAATTTATAAGGACATTTCATTTTATTGGATATGTTTTATGAAAGTAGAAAATATTGTTTCATTTTTTTTTCTAACATTTTGATCTTTTTTCGTTTATATCACAAAAAAATAAAAAAAACAAACGGAGATGAAATACCACCAAAAGAAAGCTCTATTTGTGTGAGAAAAAATTATATAAATTTCATTTGCGTACAGTTTTGCGTGACCGTGCAATTGCCAGTTAAAGTAGCACAATACTGAATAGCAAAAAAATGCTTATGTCATGAAGGGGGTAAAACCTTTAAAAAATGTTTACTACACTTTATTGATGTTCTATTTTAAAGAGGAGTTCCACCCAGGGGGTCCATAAAAAAAAAAAAAAATTAAAAGTCAGCAGCTACAAATACTGCAGCTGCTGACTTTTAATTGGACACTTACCTGTCCCTGGGTCCAGCGATGCGGGGGATCAAAGCCCCACTCGTTCCCCCCCTCCGCTCGTCGGCGCCGGCATTTCAACTGTGGGCGGCTTCACAGCCTGGCACCCACTGTGCATGCGCGAGCGGCGCCGCCGCGCCGTGATTGGCCGCTCAATCACCTGAGACCTGTAATGGGTTCCAGATGATTGACAGGAGGGAGGGAGAAGAGCCGAGCCGAGTGATGTCACCAGCCCAGGCAAAGGAAGAGGCAGACTACGAGGGACCACCTAGCAACAGGCATTTAGAGGTAAGTTAAAAAAAAAATATCCAAATGTTTTTTTGTTTTGTTTTTTAGAATTTTTCAGGTATGTTTGTTTTTTTGGGTGGAACCCCACTTTAAGTTCATAGTTTTGTACAAAAGAAACTTGTTCCCTCTCCCTATCATAAGCTAAGATCCACATAACATACACAGATCAGCTATAACATTATGACCACTGTCAGGTAAAGTGAATAATATTGATTATCGTGTTACAATGGAATCTGAAAGTGGGTGAGATATATTAGGCAGCAAGAGAACATGTTGTCCCTGAAATTAATGTACTGAAAGCAAAACAAAAAAAAATGGCAATCGTAAGGATTTTTACAACTTTGACAAGAGCCAAATTGTAATGCCTAGACAACTGGGTCAGAGCAACTTCAAAACTGTAGCTCTTGTGGGATGTTCCCAGTCTGCAATTGTCTGGACCTACCAAAAGTTGCCCAAGAAAGAAAAACCGACAATCAAGCGACAGGGTCATGGGCAGCCAAGGCTCATTGTTGCACGGGGGGAGTAAAAGCTGTACTGTGTAGTCCGATCTAATAGAATGCAGGATGATAAGTATAAAACTGCACACCCAAGTTTAAAACTCCATGATGAATGATTATATTATTGGTGGCTCAGCATAGACAACAAATTTGTGGCACGCAAAAGCATGTAAGTAGTGTTATCTTAAGTCACTTTATTGAAGAAAACAGATGAACAATTTGAACAATTTACTCTATACATGACTCTCCATATACAGGGGGCACTGTGGCAGTGTGGAGAATGCAATAGAAAGGCTCAGCTCCTGGCCCTAGTAGTGGGAGGATAGTGTGCACTGGTGTCCCCCAGCAATGGAGTGGCTGAGTCCGGATTCCGGTACAATACCGGTACAGTTTTATGGCTTCTACAATAGTTTCCACCCAAGCACCTAATTTGACTTCGAAAGTAGGTCACCGGAAGCGACGCGGCACAGACTGGTAATGAGAGGATAGTGTGCACTGGTGTCCCCAGCAATGGTGTGGCTGAATCTGAATTCCGATACAATACCGGTACCATTTTATGGCTTCTACAATAATTACCACCCAAGCACCTAATTTGCCCTTGAAAGTAAATCTTTCTATCCAATAGAAGAGCTATTGTAGCTCAAATTGCTGCAAATGTTAATGCTGGTTCTGATGGAAAGGTGTCAGAACACACAGTGCATTGCAGTTTGTTGTGTATGGGACTGTTTAGCTGCAGACTAGTGCCCATGCTGACCGTGTTCATATCCAAAAGTGCCTAAAATGCATACATGAGCATCAGAATTGGACCATGGAGCAATGGATGAAGGTGGCCTGGTCTGATAAATTCAAGAATGGTTTGTGGAACGCTAGACCCTGACATGGATCGATTGCTGAGTGGTCTTCAGCTAGTCCCTGCTTTACCTGAGCCTTGACCTGCCGTACCTCACTGCCCGGCTGTGTACCGATCCTGACTTGTGTCTTGAATCGATCTCTGCCTGATGTTCCTTTACCTCGCTGCCCGGTTGTTGATGACCTTTGGGCTTGAGCCCTGGCTACACTCCTGTCTGCAATCAAGTGCAAAGGTGTTCCAGTTCCTGGTTCCTGCCTGGTGATCTACAGTCATCTGCTTCCTGCAAACCCCAGCTCGATCTCCACCAGGTACGTGACAGGCTTCATTCACACTGATCAATTTTTCTTATGTTTTTGAATTATAAAAAGCAGAAATAAAATGCATGACCAATAAATTCTATGGAATTCTTCATTCACACCAGTCAGTTATGGGTCAGTGCATTTTTAAAAGTCCTGCATTTTTGGTGCATGTTTGGTGCGTGTTTAAAACTGCACCAAAAATGCACCTCCCCGTTGGAATGCAAAGAAAACTCATCAAAAACACACAAAAAAAGCACCTGCGGTTGCATTTTTTGGTATGTTTTTTTAGTTACATGTTTTAGTCATAGGTGCAGGCTGATGTCAGGCAACCAGAAATCACAATAGAAACACAGTAGAAATGTGGCAAAAATGTTGCAAAAAGACATATGCATTTTTACTGCACTTTGGCAAAGGAGCAGTGTGAAAGCAGCCTGTGGCTAAATACAGTATATGCACACAAAAACAAGAAGCTAGTGATAGGCAGAAATACAATACATGTCAATAACAGACCAACAAAAAAAATACTAAAATCTACACAGTAGATTTACTGTGACTGAACAGCAGCTGCAGGCTCAACAACGTACATAGACATTGCCAGCTTGCTTCTGGCTTCGGGGAAGGAAACAGAACAATTTTGTCAGCAGGACGCATCCAATGATTTATGGCTGAGATCTGCTGATTGGCTGTGACCAATCACAGCACAGAGTCCTGTGTGTACAAACATTAACCACATCTCTTAGTAAAAGCAGCACACATTACACTTGTTAAGCACACAATTAGCCCCTTGATTGCCCCTAGATGCTAACCCCTTCCCAGTCAGTGTCATTAGTACCATGACACTGACAGTATTATATCCGATCACTCTATTAGTGTCACTATTGATGTTAGTTTCAGTTAATCAGTTAGTGTACCTCCCAGCGAGGGTCTGTTAGAGCCAGATTTCCTGCCACAATACAACAATCCCACTATAAGTTGCTGATCACTGCCTTTACCAGTATAGCGTCATTGCTGCAAAGATTCCAGTATACTGTATATACCATAGTTTGTAAATGATATAACTTTTGCGCTAACCAATTAATATAAACGTAAATACATTTCTTCTTTTTTTTCGATATGTTTTATAACAGAAAGTAGAAAATATTGTTTCTTTTTCCCCCAAATGTTTGGTCTTTATTTATATAATAAAAAACAAAACAAAAATAACAATAATTTGGTGAGCAAATACCACCAAAAGAAAGCTCTATATGTGTGACAAAAATTATATAAATTTCATTTGCATACAGTGTTGCATGACCAAGCATTTCCCAGTTAAATTAGCGCAGTGCTGAATAGTAAAAAAAATGCCCTGGTCATGAAGGGGGTAAAACCTCCTGGAGATCAAATGATTACACAGCACAAACACTATGTAAACAATAACAACACTCATAACAAGTAATCTGCCTGGCTTTACAATAACAAAACTAAAAAAAACAGTATGACCAAATGTGAGGGAGGCTAAGATTATGAATGTCATGAGGGCCTCATGTCATAATGTCACCAAGGAAAGAACAGAAAAATAAGCTTAGCCTGCCATGGGGAACAATGGGCATGGCCAGTGGGAGAATCTTAATGGGGGGTTGAATACTATGCCTGCTGTGTACACTGCATACATATACCGGTCCTTGTACCCACAAAATACTAATCCCAGTGCCACAACTGACAGTCTCACAGACACAAAAACTTCAGGACAAAGGAATACTTTTTTTTTTTACATTAACCACTTGCCGACCAGCGCACGCCGATATACGTCCTAACTTTGGGGACGGATATCGTTGTTATGGCAGCAGCTAACTGCCATAACCCTGGTATCCCTGTCTTCGGCGGGTGGTCGGCTACAAGATAAACGTGGTCTCTGCAGCGGATTTTGCCGCAAGATTACTTTTATCTCCATGACATTGCAGGGCGGAAATGACGTTAAAATGTTACTTCCGCCCATATATCTTAAAGGGCCATTTTTTTAAAAAGAATTTTTTTAAATGACAATTTTTTTAATGCATTTTAGTGTATTTTAGTGTAAATATGAGATCTGAGGTCTTTTTGACACCAGATCTCATATTTAGGAGGTCCTGTCATGCTTTTTTTTCTATTTCTATTATAATATTTCTATTGTAAGGGATGTTTACATTTCTTGTAATAGGAATAAAAGTGACAATTTTTTTCTTTAATAAACAGTGTAAAAATAAAAATAAAATGTAAAATTAATAAGAAAATGTTTTTGTTTTTTTTAAAACGCGCTCCATCCCGACGAGCTCGTGTGCACAAGCGAACGCATTTGGTGTTCAAACCACACATGTGAGGTATCGGCGTGATCGGTAGAGCGAGAGCAAAAATTCTAGACCTAGGCCTTCTCTGTAACTCAAAACGTGCAACCTGTAAAAATTTTTAAACGTCGCCTATGGAGATTTTTAAGGGTAAAAGTTTGTCGCCATTCCACGAGCAGGCACAATTTTGAAGCGTGACATGTTGGGTATCAATTTACTTGGCGTAACATTATCTTTCACAATATAAAAAAAAATTGGCTAACTTTACTGTTGTCTTATTTTTTAATTCAAAAAAGTGTATTTTTTCCAAAAAAGTGAGCTTGTAAGACGGCGGTGTGACAGAAAGTTTTGCAACGACCGCCATTTTATTCTCTAGGGTGTTAAAAAAAAAGTATAATGTTTGGGGGTTTTAAGTAATTTTCTATAAAAAAAACCTGTTTTTAACTTGTAAACAACAAATCTCAGAAAAAGGCTCGGTCCTTAAGTGGTTAAACATTTCTGTTACATATGTTTTTATGCACACCCAGGGATATATTTGCCTTACTGAACGTACCTTTAAGAACTACTTCATTAAGCCCAGCAACTGTTGAGACAATGTACGCCATGGTCATGTCCAGCATAATATATAGAGTGCAGGGGTCAGGAGTAAGTAACAAACACAACAACATATAGAGTGCACAGTCAGGATGAGTGCTACATTCTCATCTGAGTCCTCCTTATATCAAAGTCCCCAGCATTCCCCTATAAATCAGAGTTTGCAACGTTCCTCACCTACAGCTGTGTTTTCAGAGTGCCACCTTACATCAGAACCTCCTTACATCCCCCAGAGTGCCCCTTTACATCAGTGCCCCCAAAATGCCCTCTTTCATCGTCCAGAGTGCCCCCTTGGTGCCTCCTGAGTGCCCCCTTACATCCTCCAGAGTCCTCCATCTTCCAGAGTGCCCCCTTAGTAGTACTAAGGGGGCACTCTAGCGGTACTGAAGGTACTAAGAGGGCACTCTAGAGGATGTAAGGGGGCACTCTGGCGGTACTGAGTTAAAAGTTTCAGAGTACCCTCTTACTTTACCCAGAATGCCCCCTTACATCTTCTAAAGTGCCCTCTTACAGCCTCCTGAGTGCCCTCTTAGTGGTCCCTCACATCCTCCTCTAAAATGCCCCCCTAAACATACTGGTCAGTAGAGCAAGCCGCAACTTAGCTGGAGGGAAAATGCTTTAAAAAATCCTTGATCCAGACTAAACTGCACATGCACAGGAGCCAGCCGATTAGTGAACTCAACTCATGCAGCAGGGGGTATGAATGTAAGCCAGGCCGGTCCAAGACTGAGCCAGGCAGCTCTCTAATCGGCTGGCTCTGAAACTGCTCATGCGTAGTTCACAGTCACTGACAATGAGGTTTATTTATGGGCACGTTTCTCCTATCTACAGACATTTATGGACAGGAGAAAAGTGTCTGTTTTTTACAAACTGTCCATAAATTTACGGATAGTTGGTAACACTGACCAGTGGCAGAACTACCAGGGTTGCAGAAGTCACCGTTACGACTGGGCCCTAGCATTGCACAACCGTGGGGGGCCCCGGGCCCCTGCCCCAGCAAAATCTGGTTTAGATACTGTGCTCATTCACGGAGCCCAGTGCCGAGAAGCAAGCTCTGGCACTGAGCTCTGGTTCCCTGACTAAAGGGGCGCGTCAGCTTGGGCACTCGGGACACCAGGATTCCCAGTGTCCCACATGCGGCGATCGTCCCCTCTGTGGCCGCCGGCATGTCTCCCCGCCGACTGCCTGCACAATCCACATCTTGCTGAAGCCGGCTCCTCCCTCTTCGCTCCAATGTTCTCCTGTACACAGACAGGAGGAGGCGGGGAGGAGGAGTATAGAACAGGAAGGGGCACGCTGCTGAGGTCTGTCTATTTTGCTATATTCAGAATAGAGGGAAAATAGTAACTGGGAAGGGGGGAGGATTTACAAAAATACATCTGGAGTAGTGATAGGTAGTAACAGAATATGCCTCATAGGGAGCAATTGCAGCATCTGGGACCCCTAGCACCCTGCAAGAGATGTGGAGCAAGTGCCCTGGGTGCCCATTCTGGAGCATTGGTGGGGAAGTACTGGGATGGAGGGGTGTTGGAGGGGAATTAGTACTGGAATGGATGGGTGTTGAGCTGGGAAGGGGGGTTTGGGGGGGGTTAAGAGAATTTGTGCTGGAGATGATTAGGGGAGTGGAGAGGATTTGTTTCAGGATGGAGTGGACAGTTGGGCTGGTATATAAAGCAACCAATTCAAAACGGAGGTGATCGGTTCCTCTACATGCCCTTCCTATCTACCCCCTACTGCCCCAGGCCCCTGTGTACTCCCCTGGCTCCCTCATTTCCCACAGCCCTGCTGGGTTCCCCCTCACCTCCCCCACCAGCTGCTGCAGGGGATCTGTCAGAATAGAGCAAGAGGCCGGTAAATGTGTCATTCACTGACCCTTCCTTGTCTTAAAGCGGAGTTCCACCAAAAAAAAAATGAAAAGTCAGCAGCTACAAATACTGCAGCTGCTGACTTTTAATATTAGGACACTTACCTGTCCAGGGCGCCTACATCTTCAGGGCGCCTTGTGGCTTCACAGCCTGGTTCCCTACTGCGCATGCGCGAGTCACGATGTGCATCCTCACTGGTCCCTGCTGTCTTCTGGGACATGTGTGTCTCCCAGAAGACAGCGGGGGGACAAAGGAGGGGCCAGACATGGCGTAGATCGCCGCTGAATCTGTGGCGATCTATTGCCGGAAGTGGGAGCAAATACCTGTATTAGACAGGTATCTGCTTCCCCCTCCCCGCTGAAAGGTGCCAAATGTGACACTGGAGGGGGGGAGGATCTGGAAAAACGGAAGTTCAATTTTTGGGTGGAACTCCACTTTAATGATTAGAGTCAGTGATCTCTACTGATCACTGACTCACTGACTCTGTTCATTCCTATTTGAGGCATAATTAACTATGCTTCAAATGAACAGAAAGCCTCTGTTCAGAGCATTCATTCTGAGCAGCTGAGACTGTAGAGATGGAGATTGAGGGCTGCATCTTCAGTCTCCTTTTTCTGTCTCAAAGGTGAAACATCAGAGGTCTGTTTAGACTCATGATATCACACCAAAGCCTCCCGACAGGACTCATAAAAAAATACCATTGTAAAAATAAAATGAAATGGTCAAAGCTAATAAACAAATAAAAAAATAAAATAAAGCTACTCACACCAGTGGTGAAACTAACCAGGGTGACTAAGGTTGCACTTGCATACAGGCCCTGGTGTTTCGCCATCGTGGGGGGGCCCCGGTCAGAGGTCAGGGGGGCTCTTTATGATTTCTTGCACAGGGGTCCTGAGGGTTCTAGTTACGTCTCTGACACTGACAAAAACCAACAGTAATTGCAGAATATGCTATATAAATCTTGTATGATAATAATAAAAAAAACTATTAATAATATGCACACCACAGGTTGGTTCTCTTAGCAGGCAATAGAGAAATAACAGGAAATGCCTAATGCCGCGTACACACGGTCGGACTTTTCGTCTACAAAAGTCAGACAGCCTGTCCGACAGACTTCCGGCAGACTTTCGGCGGACTTTCGACGGACTTGCGGCGGACTTTCTAACGAACAGACTTGCCTACACACGATCACACAAAAGTCCGTTGAATTCTTACGTGATGACGTACACCGGACTAAAATAAGGAAGTTCATAGCCAGTAGCCAATAGGTGCCCTAGCGTGGCTTTTTGTCCGTCGGACTAGCACACAGACGAGCGGATTTCGGGGTCCGTCGTAGTTACGAAGTAAAGATTTGAAGCATGTTTTAAATCTAAAGTACGTCGGATTTGAGGCTAAAAAAGTACGTTGAAAGTCCGGAGAAGCCCACACACGATCGGATTACCAGCCAGCTTTAGTCCGTCAGCGTCCGTTGGACTTTTGTAGACGAAAAGTCCGACCGTGTGTACGCGGCATAACCCACATCCACTTTAGTGCCACACCCACAAAACTATTTTTTTAACATAGTAAAGTATTTAGCTAATGTTGCATTCTGCTTGTACAGCCCTTTCACTGATGTCCTGAAGTAAATGCCTGGCTCATCTGACAATGTTGTCTCAAAATCTTGTAACAAACATAAAAACTGCCAGTAAAATCACAGAAAATCAAATATATTAAATGCTTAGTTGCAGTGTTTTTTCTTTCCATAAATCATTTTATTCAATTGCAATGTACATTTAAATGTGCTAAAAATTTTACTTATTTCCTGTACTGGTTTGTCTCCTCCACCCTTGCCCTTATCTCCCTACATAACCTTTTAAGCCTCGTACACACGCATGCTTGGAAGCAAAGACGAGCCAGAAGCGGTCGGTCTTGTAAACTAGCGTTCGTAATGGAGAATTAACATTCGTGACGTGGCAAATTATGACATTTCAAAATGCAGCGCACATTCTTGTTTTCTTTAATGGGATAATAATGAAGCTGCTTTGCTGGTGATACTGATGGAATTATTGCAAACAAATTTTCAAAGGCTTTTTTTTCTAGTGATATCAAGAATAATAATATTCTTTTTTTTTTTATTTGGTCAAGTTACCACAACACCATTATCGCGTAGTTTTTAAAATCAAAAATACAACTATGTTGGTGTCCCTTGTTAATTTTGCGTTGTATTTTTTTTAAATGTAACTGCCTACTCCCAAACTGTCATTTGAAGTAAAACACATAGCCAAGTATTATTCTACACAATTTTTGTATTGTGCATTAAAAAAAGAAAACAAATACAATTAGACATGCTATCTGCCAATAGAACTTAACCAAAAAGTACATTCTATGCATCCAAAAATATAGAAAATATACCAAATCAAATCATGTTATTCAACCAAAAAATTAAATAAAAGCCTCATGCACGTGTCCTGCTTCTTAATATAGGGGGTCAACAATGCCAAGAGTTGTTGAAAGTAGGGGTCCGTCATCCGGAGACAATTCTGAAAATCATCTGGATTATTCTCCTGGAGCTCCCGCAGCAAAGGCATATGACATAATTGGTCACGATAAATAAAACAACCAATTTTTGGTCCAAGAACTCCTCCTCCTCCTGTACCTGGACTGGACTTGGGTCAAAGCAATAACTCCAAAGCCAATAATAAATAATATGTTATCTCCTCCGATTCCGCAACATGTTTAGTTGATGAACGCCCATTCAGAAACAACACTCACCAAACTGCTACTAACACAAAATTATTACGTCAGTAAGTTCGTGTTTGTTGGCCAACAATTCCTTGCCATTTGTATGCAAGACAAAATCCAGGCACACGCCTTCGGACAAAAGTCTGAGGTTTTGTCTGGGGAAAATCCAATCACGTGTACGAGGCTTTAGTGTAACAGCTGGGGGAGAGAAGGGAAACAGTACAGAGTGTCACTGAGTACGGATTGACTGCTCTGAGTCAGCTTGGGCTATGTACATCACATCCAAGATGATGTGCTATTAATCAAAAATTAAAATGTTTATGTGAAAAAAAAATGTGATGTCTCCGGGACACCACATCACTGGATCCAAGGTTAGTATAGTTTAAGGTTCTTACTATTGCTAATCGAGAGGGCACACTGAGCTCTTTGTCTGACCCAGCTGCTACAATCAAGTTTTTATCAGCTAGCGTGCCCTTAGTTGAAGCAGATTCCCAATCTGTTATAGTGTCCCAGAATTTTAGCACAATCCTGGTGTCATGCAGATCAGGTCCATGTCCCAGAATCAAGTTTTGGAACACTAATTCCAGGACCCGGTTAAAATTCATTACTCAAACTTTCTGGCTCAGTAGGTGCATAGCCACAGCAGCAGAAGGAGATGGAGCAGAAGAAGCTACAGTTTAAAAAGGAGTTCCACCTAGAAATGGAAATTCTGCTGATCAGATTCCTCCCCCCCTCCAGTGTCACATTTGGCACCTTTCAGGGGGGGAGGGGGAGCAAATACCTGTCAAATTCAGGTATTTACTCCCACTTCCGACAAAAGAGCGCCATACATTGTGCGGCGAACTACGCCATGTCCGGCCCCTCCTCCTTCCCCCCTGCTGTCTTCTGGGAGACACACAGGTCCCATAAGACAGCATGGACCATTCAGAACGAACAGAGCGTCTCGTGCATGCGCAGTAGGGAACCAGGAGTGAAGACGAAAGGCTTCACTGCCTGGTGCCCTTACCAGGAATGGCGGCTGCAGCACCCGTGATTCATTCCGAAGATCGACTTTGGGTGCCGACATTGCGGGCTCCCTGGACAGGTAAGTGTCCATATATTAAAAGTCAGCAGCTGCAGTATTTGTAGCTGCTGACTTTTATTTTTTTTCCCAGGTGGAACTCCGCTTTAAGGTAATTGCTTCACAATGCTTTACCCCTGCTAGCCATAAATGCTTTCCTCCCCACCTACAATGACCAACATGTGCACATTATTCTGTGCAGAGCTCCAGCCTTGTCCTATACATCACCCAATTCAATAGAAAATAAATCTGACAACTTGTTAAATCAACATGAGCTCCCAGATCTGAATGGTTCTCTGTATGCAAATTGATTAGGCACAAAATAAATTTCAGCGTCCTTTGAATCTGGGCTATGCACCACTGCTGGAAGGTAGATGGAACTCTAATGCCGCATACACACGAGCGGACTTTACGGCAGACTTTGCCCGGCGGACGGGATTTCGTCGGACAATTCGATCGTGTGTGGGCTCCAGCAGACTTTGTTTTCTCAAAAGTTGGACGGACTTAGATTTGAAACATGTTTCAAATCTATCCGACGGACTCGAGTCCGGTCGAAAAGTCAGCGCGTCTGTATGCTAGTTCGACGGACAAAAAGCCATGCTAGGGCAGCTATTGGCTACTGGCTATGAACTTCCTTATTTTAGTCCAGTCGTACGTCATCACGTACGTATTCAACGGACTTTGGTTGATCGTGTGTAGGCAAGTCCGTTCATTCAGAAAGTCCGTCGTAAAGTCCGTCGGACAAAGTCTGCCCTAAAGTCCGCTCGTGTGTACGCGGCATAATTCCTGCTTCCAGCTTTGGCTGCTTTGCTGATCTTTTGGGCAGAATTATCTGCCGACATGAGCACTGTAGTTCTGGCTAAGGAAGGTAGTGGCACAGATTGTAGAGTGTGGATAGCCAAGTAATACACTGAACACTAGTGTTGGGGGAATGGTTCGGCCCGAGCATGAGTTTGGGCCGAACACTGGCTGTTCTCGAATTACCTGAATTATCGGGGCGTTCGACAGTTTGTTCGGCCTGCCAAACGACCACAATACACTGTCCCATCACACAGTGCATAGGAAGCCCTGATTGGCTGAATCAATAAAAGCTTTCCCTAATCAGGGCACATAGCACTGTCAGAGCCATGACTGGACACTGTCATGATGACTATCCAATCAGGGCTCATTGCTTTTAGTCCCATCCTACACTCTAAAAATATTCTTCCCATTGTGGCCATTTGCAGTGTGATATTGTCATGGAGAGAGATGCTACTAGCAAGTTAATGTGCTATAGTGTAATATTGTGATTCTTTTGTGAGTGCAAAGTGTCAGTTTAGTGTGAATCTAGTGATCGTGAAGTGTGAGTGTTGTGCGACCATTAATTTTTAAATTGTTACGACAGTATACTGCAGTGCGTTACTGCATGTTTAATGCAGTATATTTCAGTGCGGTATTGCAGGTTTACCGCAGTATATTGCAATATGTTTAAAGCAAATATAGAAAAAAGAAGAAAAAACTGCGCTATAAACCAAAATGAACAGTAAATCGTTGAAAAGCTGCAATCCCAACAATAAACATCAATTGTGGAGTAAACATAAAAAATAAGGAATTGCGCTAATACATGTGCAAAATAACATAAAAATCTTCAGTGAAAAAAATATATATGATATTAGGTGTAAAATTGGAAATAAAGATGGATGTGGATAACAATTGATAATAGTCCACCTTAGTGTCCCAATGAGTAAAAACTCAATATAATGTGTTAAGAACTCCAATTCGCCCAAAGAGGTGCAAAACAAAAGTCCAAGTGATAATTCAATCAGTGACAGCAAAGGAGGGTCCACCACCAGGGATAGAAGGGGTTGCTCCTTACCAGATGGCCATGACCCCCCACTACAGAGGATCACAGCAAGCAGACAATCTTGTAACACAGAAATTGAGAACTTCTATCGGCATCCACCAGGGATCATCTCACCGTCAGTCAAACCAGCGAAAGAAATGGCAGGGATACACCATAGAATATAAAAGGGGCTCACATAGTGTAAAACCATTGAGATTTATTTAAAAGTTAAAATCACAAAGTGAACACTTACAAAGTGTATGTAGATAAAAAGCCTTAAGTCCGGTTCCTTGGCCACAGGAGCATGGACAAACCCGTCCTGCTGGAATACAACACTGTTTGGGGGTGACGTCAGCGCGTCATCTGGCTCCGCCCTATGCGTTTCGTGACATCATCACGTCTTCCAGGGGCACAGGTGGCGCACTGCGTCACCTCCTTAAATAATTCTAAAATAAAACCACGCCTCGCTATGGATCGCTGTATGCTGCGAGTCACCCAGGGTGCTTCAAAGACTTCCGGCATCCGGATGCGCTTCACAGCACAAGCTATCAGCAAAGGCTGTGCTATTCTAACAGTCTATAAAAACAGATGCCTGTATTTAGACAAAATATACATCTAGATAGCAAACACATGAGCGAGCAATGTATGCACACACAACGTACTCCATGCATATACATATCCAAGTGCAAAACACATGAAACAAATAAACCATTTCTGCATAGAATGATGATGGTGCATTGGTAATGTATGACTAGAAAACCAAATGATGATTTGAACCACTCAAACTTGAGAACTGGCGGGATCTGTTTGGCAAAACCGAAAACAAACTGATTAAAAGGCGGATTGGAAATATGATTAACTATATTCCGCCGCCTATCTAGAAACAAACTTACTTTTAAAACCGGAAATGGAATAAATAGTGGATAGTAGTCTCCAACCAACATTCCACATAGGTGCAACAGCGCCATCTAATGGTTAGGTCCCAAAAACACACTCAAAGGATATATCCTTTATTCAGCAACCCTAATGCTGCCTTCAAAACTAAGGCGGTATCTGATGTGTGGGTTGGGACTGTGGAGGAAAAAAGGGCTGTTTCTAGATAGGCGGCGGAATATAGTTAATCATATTTCCAATCCGCCTTTTAATCAGTTTGTTTTTGGTTTTGCCAAACAGATCCCGCCAGTTCTCAAGTTTGAGTGGTTAAAATCATCATTTGGTTTTCTAGTCATACATTACCAATGCACCATCATCATTCTATGCAGAAATGGTTTATTTGTTTCATGTGTTTTGCACTTGGATATGTATATGCATGGAGTACGTTGTGTGTGCATACATTGCTCGCTCATGTGTTTGCTATCTAGATGTATATTTCGTCTAAATACAGGCATCGGTTTTTATAGACTGGTAGAATAGCACAGCCTTTGCTGATAGCTTGTGCTGTGAAGCGCATCCGGATGCCGGAAGTCTTTGAAGCACCCTGGGTGACTCGCAGCATACAGCGATCCATAGCAAGGCGTGGTTTTATTTTAGAATTATTTAAGGAGGTGACGCAGTGCGCCGCCTGTGCCCCTGGAAGACGTGATGATGTCACGAAACGTGTAGGGCGGAGCCAGATGATGCGCTGACGTCACCCCCAAACAGTGTTGTATTCCAGCAGGACGGGTTTGTCCGTGCTCCTGTGGCCAAGGAACCGGACTTAAGGCTTTTTATCTACATACGCTTTGTAAGTTTTCACTTTGTGATTTTAACTTTTAAATAAATCTCGATGGTTTTACACTATGTGAGCCCCTTTTATATTCTATGGTGTATCCCTGCCATTTGTTTCGCTGGTATGACTGACGGTGAGATGACCCCTGGTGGATGCCAATAGAAGTTCTCAATTTCTGTGTTACAAGATTGTCTGCTTGCTGTGATCCTCTGTAGTGGGGGGTCATGGCCATCTGGTAAGGAGCAACCCGTTCTATCCCTGGTGGTGGACCCTCCTTTGCTGTCACTGATTGAATTATCACTTGGACTTTTGTTTTGCACCTCTTTACACATTATATTGAGTTTTTACTCATTGGGACACTAAGGTGGACTATTATCAATTGTTATCCACATCCATCTTTATTTCCAATTTTACACCTAATATCATATATATTTTTTTCACTGAAGATTTTTATGTTATTTTGCACATGTATTAGCGCAATTCCTTATTTTTTATATTGCAGTATGTTATTGCACGGTTAACCACTTCAGCCCCGAAAGAATTTACCCCCTTCCTGACCAGAGCACTTTTTGCGATTCGGCACTGCGTCACTTTAACTGACAATTGCGCGGTCGTGCGACGTTGCTCCCAAACAAAATTGACGTCCTTTTTTTGCCACAAATAGAGCTTTCTTTTGGTGGTATTTGATCGCCTCTGCGGTTTTTATTTTTTGTGCTATAAACAAAAATAGAGCTACAATTTTGAAAAAAAAAGCATTATTTTTTACTTTTTGCTATAATAAATATCCCCCAAAAATATATAAAAAAACAATTTTTTTCCTCAGTTTAGGCCAATACGTGTTCTTCTACATATTTTTGGTAAAAAAATCACAATAAGCGATTATTGATCGGTTTGCGCAAAAGTTATAGCGTTTACAAAATAGGGCTTAGTTTTATGGCATCTTTATTAATTTTTTTTTTTTTAAATGGTGGCGATCAGCGATTTTTATTGTGACTGCAACATTATGGCGGACACATCGGACATTTTTGACACATTTTTGGAACCATTGTAATCTATACAGCAATCAGTGCTATAAAAATGCACTGATTCCTGTGTAAATTACACTGGCAGTGAAGGGGTTAACCACTAGGTGGCAGTGTAGGGGTTAAGTGTGTCCTAGGGGCGTGTTTCTAACTGTGGGGGGGTGGCTACATGTTACACGTCACTGATCTCTGCTCCGATGACAGGGAGCAGAGATCGAGTGACACTGTCACTAGGCAGAACAGGGAGATGCTGTTTACATTAGCATCTCCCCGTTCTTCCTCCCCATGAGGCAATCGCGGGTATCCCCGCGGCGAACGAGTCCGCGGGACCCACGACCCGCGACCCGACTCACGGAGCTTGCCGCGCACCCGCTGGCTGCCTCTTAAAGGACAACGTACAGGTACGTGGTTTTGCCTGTACGAGCCCTTCTGCCGCAGTATATCTGGCGGTCGGCAAGCGGTTAACACAGTATATTTCAGTGCATTATTGTAGGTTTACCATAGTACATTGCAGTGCATTAGTGCATGTTTACTGCAGTATATTTCAGCGCTTTGTTGCAGGTTTACCGCAGTATATTTCTGTGCGTTAGTGCACATTTAATGCAGTATATTTTAGTGCATTACTGCACCTTTAACGCAGTATAATTCAGTGGGTTATTGCAGGTTTACTGCAGTATATTGCTGTGTGTTAGTGCACATTTATCGCAGTATATTTTAGTGCATTGATGCACATTTAATACATTATATTTCAGTGCGTTAGTGCATGTTTAATGCAGTATATTTTAGTGTGTTATTGCACATTTCCTGCAGTATATTGCAGTGCGTTACTGCATGTTAAACACAGTATATTTCAGTGCGTTTTTTGCGCTATAAACAAAAAAAAGTAAATAAAAAAAAACAACAATATTTTTATTTTCTGCTATAAAACATACCCAATAAAAAAAATGTAAAAAATCAAATTTCTTCATCAATTTAGGCCAATATGTATTCTGCTACATATTTTTGGTAAAAAAAAACACAATAGGTATATATTGATTGGTTTGTGCAAAAGTTATAGCGTCTACAAAATAGGGGTTAGATTTATGGGATTTTAATTTTTTTTACTAGTAATGGCGATGATCAGTGATTTTTAGTGGGACTGCGACATTGCGGCGGACAGATTGGACACCTAACTGACATTTATTGACACTTTTTTGGGAACCAGGGCCATTATCACAGTGATCAGTGCTAAAAATATGTACTGACATTGTACTAATGAAATTGGCAGGGAAGGGGTTAACATCAGGGGTGATCAAGGGGTTAAAGGTGTTCCCTGTTTGTGTTGGGGACTGTGTGACTGGGGAAACACACAGATGCATCTTCCTGCTTAGAAGGAAGACAGATCTCAGTGTCATCCCCTGACAGAATGGAGATCTGCCTTGTTTACTTTGGCTGATCCCCATTCTGTCTCTGCGGGGAACGATCGCAGGTGGCCGGCAGACATCGAGTCCGCTGAATCTGCTGATTGGCTCCCCCGCTGGCCAATCGGAGTGCCCACGAAAGCTAGTGCACGAATTGCCATACCGGTACAGCGATTTGCGCAGCCGAGCCTCCTTGCCGTAATACATCTGCGGCGGGTGGTCGGCAAGTGGTTAAAGGAATTTTTCATTTTTATTGTTATTTCTCATTTTTATAGTTTCACTTTAAGCATCAGTAAATCCCTGCTCATTTAAAAATTATGTTTTTTACAAACTTTTTTCCATTGATACATGTCCCCCAGGGCAGTACCCGGACCCCCATAACAATTGTATGCCCAATTACTTGCATATAAGCCTTCAAAATGGGCACTTTTGATTTTTCCAGATTGGGTTCCATAGCCCTAATGGGGTTTGTTATTCGGTTCTGAACTTTTGCGATGTTAAAAAGTTCTGCCGCAAACCAAACCGGGGGTCGTTCGGCCCATGTCTACTGAACACCAATAAACCCCATGGACACAAATATCACCCACTCTAACCTCACCAAGTACCAGTTCCCTCTCTCGCTCCACAGAGCACCAGTACCCCATTATACCCCACAAAGTACCAGTGCCCCTCCTCTTCCCTCATATAACACCAGTGCCCCCCTCTCCCTCCACAGAATACCAGTGTCCCTCCTTTACCCCTGCAGAATACTAGATCCCCCTTTTCTCCCACTGACCACCATGCCCCCTTCCCCCCTATAAGCATCAGTGCGCCCTTATTTCCCCCACTGGGCATTTTCATTCCCATTGGCCACCAACACTGGGAAGGTTTAACTTCCTGGGACTACTGATGGCAGACATTTTTGCTTCGCCTGAACATCAATGCTAATGCCATTTTTTCCCGCTGCCCATTGACACTGGCCATTTTCTCCTTTTACTGACCACAATCACCAGCCATCTTTTCCTCCTGCTGACCAGCAATAACAAATGCACTATGACACATGCTGCTGACAACTGCACTGCATTGTGTTGTACATAATAAAGTGCTTACTGTTGTATCAGAAACTGCTACATACTCCTAATTAAAGTGTTTACTGTTTCAGTTGCTGGTTTCTACGTAACTATTTTAATGAAGCTCTTCTTTAAGTTAGGCTAAGAAAAAATTTTGCGCACATTGTTTTATTTTTCTAAAACCAATCCTATAGGTTTTTGTATGTCTGTGAAACTTTTACTTATGGTACAGCAGTTAAGGAATATTTTATATGTACAAAGACTGCAGAATATGCAAGCACTTTGTACTGCAAGCAGGCTTAGACTGTATTTAACAGTGTTCTTTTAGGATGAAAAATGTATATATATATAACATGGCCATATGTGTCTACCAAAGCATTGGCCCAACTGTAGCACCCTCTTGTCTACATAGGTGAGTAGTGTAGGCAAATTTAGTTGGGCTTCACTTTAACCTGTACTTAGTGGGCAGAGGAGTGGAGATATCAGTCCACATATACATGGGGACTCTACCAATCCAGTAGGTGGAGTGCCCCATAAGTATTCAGAACCTGGCAATGTGGGATCACAGTCCGGGATCCCGAGACCTGGAGGGGACCCCTGTGCTGGGGGAGGCAGAGGTGGGGAGAGAGAGAGAGAGAAGAGAAAAGAGAGAAAGAGAGAGAAAGAAACAGAAAGAGAGAGAAAGAGAGAGAAAGAGAAAGATAAAGAGAAAGAAAGAGAAAGAGAAAGAGAGAGAGAGAGAAAAAGAGAAAGAGAAAGCGAAAGGAAGAGAAAGAAAGAGAAGGAGAAAGAAAGAGAAAGGGAAAGAAAGAGTAAGAGAGAGAAAGAGAAAGAGAGAGAAAGAGAAAGATAATGAGAAATAATGAGAACGAGAAAAAGAAAGAGAAAGATAAAGAGAAAGAAAGAGAAAGAGAAAAAGAAAGAGAAAATGAAAAAGAAAGAAAAAGAGAAAGAAAGAGAAATAGAGAGAAAGAGAAAGAGAAAGAAAGAAAGAGAAAGAAAGAGAAAGAACGAGAAAGAGAGAAAGAAAAAGAAAGAGAAATAAAGAGAAAGAGAGAGAAAGAGAAAGAGGAGGAGGAGGAGAAGGAGAAGGAGAAGGAGAAGGAGGAGGAGAAGGAGAAGGAGAAGGAGAAAGAGAAAGAGAAAGAGAAAGAAAAAGAGAAAGAGAAAGAGAAAGAAAGAGAAAGAGAAATAAAGAGAAGGAGAAAGAAATAGAAAGAGAAAATGTTTGTGCACATTGTTTTATTTTTCTAAAACCAATCCTATAGGTTTTTGTATGTCTGAGAAACTTTTACTTATGGTACAGCAGTTAAGGAACATTTCATATGTACAAAGACTTCAGCATATGTGTGCACTTTGTACTGAAAGCAGGCTTAGACTGTATTTAACAGTGTTCTTTTAGGATGAAAAATGTATATATATAACATGGCCATATGTGTCTACCAAAGCACTGGCCCAACTGTAGCACCATCTTGTCTACATAGGTGGGTAGTGTAGGCAAATTTAGTTGGGCTTCACTTTAACCTGGACTTAGTGGGCAGAGGGGTGGAGATATCAGTCCACATATACATGGGAACTCTACCAATCCAGTAGGTGGAGTGCCCCATAAGTATTCAGAACCTGGCCATGTGGGATCACAGTCCGGGATCCCGAGACCTGGAAGGGACCCCTGTGCTGGGGGAGGCAGAGGTGGGGAGAGAGAGAGAGAGAGAGAGAGAGAGAGAAGAGAGAAGGGAGAAAGAAAGAGAAAGAGAGTGTCATGGATCTGCCACCTAAGTGTTAACTTAGTCCAGGCTGATTTCAGTGATTGGCAACAGGCTGTCTTATTTAAACACCTCAGCAGCTCTGTGTCCTTGCTGTTTGATCTGCAGCTCTGTGTATGTGTTTCCTGAAGATCTGATATCTGCTCCTGTTTGACCCGGCTTGTTTTGAGACTGTTCCTGTTATCTGCCTGCATCTGACCCTTGGCTTGTTTGACGATTCCTTCTGCCTGCTCCTCTTGTACCTTTGTTGCCAGCCTGATTATGGACCCGGCCTGCCTGATGTTCCAAGACTCTCATCCAGTCTGCTTACCTGTCTGCTGATCCCTCCAGTTTGCTCACCTGTCTGCTGATCCATTCAGTCTGCTCCCCTGTCTGCTGATCCATCCAGTCTGCTCACCTGTCTGCTGATCCATCCAGTCTGCTCACCTGCCTGCTTATCCATCCAGTCTGCTTACCTGTCTGCTGATCCATCCAGTTTGCTAACCTATCTGTTGATCCATCCAGTCTGCTCACCTGTCTGCTGATCCCTCCAGTCTGCTCACCTGTCTGCTGATCCATTCAGTCTGCTCGCCTGTCTGCTGATCCATCCAGCCTGCTGGTCCTGTCTGCTGTGCCGGCCATCTGACCCATCTGCTGTTGATCCTGCCAGGCACTCATACCATTCTGCACTCCCGTGCCACCTGTCTGCTCTACCAGGGGCCGCGAGTCAGATACGTAAGGGAGGCCTTCCTTTGCACTATCGGGCTCATCAGTCAGGTACGTGAGAACTTGTCAGAGAGAGAAAGAGAAAGAGAAGGAGAAGGAGAAGGAGAAAGAAAGAGAGAGAAAGAGAGAGAGAGAGAGAGAGAGAGAGAGAGAGAGAGAGAGAGAGAGAGAGAAAGAGAGAGAAAGAGAGAGAAAGAGAGAGAGAGAGAGAGAGAGAGAGAGAGAGAGAGAGAGAGAGAATTCCTTAATTCCTCCCCCAGTTTCTGTCTGAATTTCCTGTGACACCCTGCTAGCAAGAGGGACCTGTACAGCATAAGGCCTGAAGAGAAGTCACTATCTTTGCTTCCCTAGAAGTACCAAGGGCTAAGTGAATTATTTTATCTATTTTTTTCAGCCCCCATAAGCCTTCAAGGGAGAAAGCAGTCAGGTGCAAGACCTAGTCTAGGGACAGTGCTTAGCCTACCTTCATCCCTGCTGGGGGAATTTCAAGTACAGAGCCACATGGATTAGATTCCTCCTTGAGGAAAAGTTCAGGATCCCTACAGTCAGTCTTCCCTAACCCTATCCAAGTTATATCCCCTAATAAATCATCAAAACCAAGCCTATGGACTCGCTGAACACTCTACCCAAAAATTCAGTGGCCCTTTAGGGGGCAGCGCTACACAACTATAAACTAAGGTCACATCATATCACTTAGCAGTATACCAGCAGGCTGTAGAAATATAGGGTGAACATTCAGTTCTTGCAGTTAAAAAAATAAATAAATAAAAATATGTTACTATCCCTGCAGCAAACCCTGTCACATGTTGAAACCAAACTGGGTGAAATGTTCATAGCACATAATGAGCTAGTGGACGCTCACACCGACCATGACACAGAATAGGAGCAACTGAAACTAAAAATTGCAGATCTTAATGACCATTCCAGTAGGAATAATATTACATCTTGTGGTATATCAGAAACTAGTCACCATTACCAAGGCCCTCCGTAACAACAACATTGGATACCAATGGGGTATCACTACTAAACTCATGATTAAAAGACAAGGGAAGACTCATAGAATCAGAAGTATGGAAGGAGCCTTAGCCCTGCTCAAAGAATGGTGAATCTTACCTGCAGATGACCATCCTCCTACACCTCACCAGCCTCTCCGCATGGAGATGGAATGGACCTAAATACCACCTTTCTCTCTGCATAATAGCCCTGATACCTTCTTTTTTTTTCCATAATTTTTAGTAGCTGGGGAAAACTCAGCCTCACCATACAGATAATTTCAATCTAAATGCTGTTCACCCATATCAACTGGTTGTTGATATGGCTATTCTTCTCTGCCCCATTGCTAGTAGCGTTGTTTGCTACCCATCACACTTGCATTTTGCTCAAGTCCTTTTTAAATCCTTCCTTTTGTTCAATCTGTGTACCAAACCATCTTTGTTTCTTCAACACTCTAAACCCTACCTTTGGAATACTCACTCCACCAGAGCAACCTACCATGAGCCTATGTCAGAAACCATGAAATCAGACCGAGACAAAAGTACAGTTAAATCACACTTGTTTAATAATAAAAGTAAATAGAACAAACGTAGTCAACACATAGCCAGAGTTCAGGAACCAGAATGGATAGTCAGACAAGCCAAACATCAGGGAGCCGGAGATGAGCGTAGTAAAACAGCAAGCAGGATCTGGAGCCAGAAGGGATGTCAGCCAAGCAAGTCTTTTAACAGGAATGCAGGAGAGCGTCTCTGAGATGTTGACTAAGGCGAAGGCAGAGATCCTCTGGGCTGGACGGCTTAAGTAGGCAGGGCTGACGAGCAGGATATCATCAACAGCTGAGTAACTGTGGAGAGATAGGAGCTGGCAATTAGACGACAGCTGACGCCAGCTCAGAGAAGGAAGGGCTGAGCCCAGCCCTGATAGCCTACTAGACCTCCTGAGACCACACTGTCTCCACCTCCACCATCCTTGACTGCTCCTCTGCCAGCATCACAGTACCGTCAAACCCTTTTGGATTATATCATATGACCGAGAAAATCCACATGCCGCCTGAGACCTCTCAAGTTCTTACAACAACATGCCGACTAAAGTTATCTCCCTCAATGTGCGAGGTCTCAACTCGCCCTTTAAACAGTCGTCCCTTGTAAAGGAGGCTCAATCCCTCAATGCAGAAATTCTCCTGATCCAAGAAATGCATTTCGCCACGTCCAAGATGTCTGTGTTCACCTTGAAACACTTCCCTCATCTATTCACAGCCTCTAACACCTGCAAGAAAAATGGCGTTCTCATGGCTATCTGGGACTTACTCCACTTTCAATTACAATCTGAATTTGCAGACTCCCTAGGCCATTTCCACATCCTTATCAGTGATATAAACCAAATTTGGCATACTATCATCAATGTTTATTCCCCAAACTCTAAACAAATTAGGTTCTGTAAGAACCTCTTTGCAAAAATCCTATCCTGCAAAAACAGTAGCTTAATTATTGGAGGGTATTTTAACACAATTGGAATCTTTCACGTGTAAAAGATCTGCCCACCACACCATTAACCACCTCCTACACTCGCACGACTTGTATGATCTCTGGAGATGCCAACACAGAGCCAAGAATGATTTCTCTTACTACTCCCATCCCATATCTCATTCTCCAGAATTTACTTTTTCCTCATGGACAAATGGACCATCAAGCCGATCACTGCCTCATAGATTGGCACTATATTATGGTCCGACCACACGCCTGTAAGTATAGTGTTTGGTGACACTAACAGACCCACTATTACCCTCTTCTGGAGACTGGATGCTACCCTCTTAGCGAACCCCGACCACCATCAATCGATTGAAAAAGTTCATACCTTCTTTTTTGAGACAAATACTTATCTGGACATCTCTATTTCTACACGATGGGCCACATATAAAGCCTACATGAGAGGCATCCTTATACAATTGCAAGCTTTTGTTCAGAGCCAGAGGAGGCAACAGATTGAGGAGGTCTTAGATTCAAATTAAATTTAAAGAGGAACAAAACTAGCAACACCCCACCCCTACCCTACTAGCAGACGGAAACAAATTTTGTTTCCTTCTGATGAGTCAATTTGATCTTAATCTGAAGAAATCTAAAGTGATCTATTACTTACTGGGGAACAAAGCAAGTTCTCTTTTAGCAAAATCGGTTAAACAACAACGTTTAAGAACCAAAATCAGCTCAGACTGCCATCCCTTCTCTAAAACGCCAGTGGTTAACATTTCTGAAGCATTCAGCGATTTCTATCAACCTTTATACAACCTTAAAGATGATCGGTCCACCCCTCAGCCAACCCCCTAAGCAATTCAATCCTTCTTAGAGTCGGTGAATCTCCCTACGCTATCAACCTCCCAGATTCAGTCCCTTTCTAAACACTTCTTCTCATCAGAAATTGAGCAAGCTATCAAAACTCTCCCTCAGAAGAATTCTCCTGGAGGTGATGGTTATACTAACGGATACTACAAACAATTTGCCTCTGTCCTCTTCAATTATGCTGCGTCCTCTGGCTCCATACTTAAAGAGATGTTGCAATTTGTCATAACAACAATTCCTAAACCAGGCAAGGATCCCCAAGATGTATAAAACTACAGGCCCATTTCCCTCATAAACACAGATGTAAAATTGTATGCCAAAGTAATAGCTAGAAGAATGCTCACTTTCTAGCTAAAACTTTCCCATTTATTTGGACTAAACACTCCATCTCCTATCTAGGCATTAATCTGACCCCCTCTACCACTCAACATTTTGAATATACAGTAATCACCAGCCACTACTACAGTCCTTACCTAAAGATCTATTGTTCTTCTGCTTCTTTGGCATGTCAAATCTAGGCTGGATTTCAGTCGTTAAAATGTTCATACTCCCTAAACTGCTGTACTTCCCCCTAAATTCTTCCACAACGTTCAAAGACAGCTAAATCAATATGTTTGGGACCCCAAATACTTGGGACATGAAATCTCCAGCTTTTATTCCTACCCTACTAACCTGGAATTCTCTCTCAGGACACCTTCCCTGCACAAATTGAAACTGATCCTTAAGCCCCCTACACAGGCTGAATGTCGGGAGACAATGGGCAGTTTGAAAAAAAAGTCAGACATTCAGCATGTGTGTATGTCAGGTGTGCATGCTGGAAAACCAGCACCTGACAAACTCCGGATCAGCGCTCTCAGCCAACGACAGAGAGCACCAATCGGAGTGTTTTAAAGAGGGGGTCATTCCCCTGTAAGAACACAACAGCTCAGCAGGGGACATTGCTGGACTAATCTTGCATGGTCAGTACACTGGCTCCGACCAGAGCTGTCAGTTTATTTTCTTGCAACCCACTTTCATGCAACTGTTAGTGTGTACCCATCTTTAGCCATACCATGTCTGACCTCACCTGGCAGAAAACTCTTTCCTACACCACCAACGCCTTCCACTGTGCACATCACTGGGAGTCCTACCTAAAAGTCCTCCACCACTGGTACCTGATACCACTGAGACTTTCTAAAATGTACCCCACTCTCTCACCCCATTGCTGGCGCTAATGTGGGGAACAGGGCTCCCTATTACATATCATGTGGTTCTGCAAATCCCTTATATCCTATTGGAATAAAATCTTTAAACTGATATCAGAGGTTACTGAAAAACTGTTTAGCCCGGACCCAAAACTGGCTTGACTTCATACAGACATAAAAGTCTTCCCTCCTAAATCCAGAACTATCATTATTCATATACTCAATGCAGCGAAACTAGCCATAACCAGGCTGTGGAAATCCTCCAATGCACCTTCTCTATCTGAGATGGTCGCAGGACTCAATCATCATGTGATATGTAGAGGAGAAATTTCTCTTAAAAACCCTACCTATCCCAAATTTGTTCATTTGTGGTCACTATGGCTGCACAATCCTAAATGAACAGTATTATTTTGATAGCTCAATCAAAACTGGAGTACATTAAGCTTGTATTTTTTTGAGACTGGTGCCTTGTTTCTCCCTGGTTGTCTTCACCTATCCAACCTCCTCCCCCCTGCCCTTACGTTTCTCTTCTTCTTCCTGTCCCCTTTCCCTTATCCTACTCCTAACTCCTACCTCCCAACCTGCCCTGTCCCCTGAGTTCACACTCTCACTGTTAGTCTGACATAAGATTTTGTGCCCAGGGGTTCATTACCAATGTTGTATGAGTATTGCATGTGTATTACAAAATCGTTTTGTATCACTCTTTATGCTGTTCTTTAATTTACTATTCCTCATATTTCTATTCAATAATTCAATAAAGACTACTTAAACTTAAAAAAAAAACAAAAAAACAACTGGACACATCATCAGGGAAATGTTACTAGTTACAGCATTATTGGGCTAATCAGAGCACATCTGCAAAAATATGCATTTAACATTAAGATAATGTTGGTGTTTTCCACTAAAAGATACAGAAACCAATATTAGTTTTAGTAAGACCAGAGTTTCATTGAGGTATTGCAGATTCAAATAAATATAACCCCGAACAACCAGAAACCTTTGCCAGTCACTGACAGACTGTGAGCCCATTTTAACCATAACCAAACAAAAGCCTAATGCCTTTCCATGAGTGCTGAACAGACATTCGGTTATACAGGAACAACAGCCTAAAGCCAGCCATATTGCAGTTCGAATCTCAGCCGGTTCAGCAGGGATCGGCTGAGATTCAAACCATGTACATGCAGGCTGAATGTACCCAAGTTAATTGATCAATCAACTTGGATACAACCAGCCTGTCAAGTTTTACATGCAATTTTTTATAAGGGCCATTATAGCCGCTAGTAGTAATCACTGTGTTCTCCTGGAGAAGACAGCTCCCCTCACCCTCCAGCCAGGAGAACACAATGGCTCCATAGGAAGGATTCCCCCATCAACACTAACCACTAACTCATGGTTGCAGGAAAGAAAATCGCTACATCTATGGCTGGCTTAACTCTAGGTTTTGTGTTACCAAGCTAGTCCAAACAAACTATTTCCAATACTAAGAAATGTTCCTTCTGTCAGTGCTGTATAAACTGCTCCATATAGTCAACAGTGCTCTGTTCTGTTCTGACAGCAGCACAGGGACTTCCCATTCCATTCCCGGACCAAAATGGAGTCAAGCTGAACACTGCTCAGCCATTTTCAGGTAGCCTTGTATTTATATAAATTTGGGTATTTTCCAAACACACAAACAGGTGATGTTTGGCCCAAACTTATGTTTGGCCTGAACTGTTTGCCCAACACTAGACATAAATGGTATTCTATTCTATAATTCAGAAATAGGTTAAAAAGTAACATTCTCAACAATGAACCTTGGAGTAGATCACAAACAACCTTAAACCATTCAGAATATGAATGATATCAATCACTACACTTTGATGGTTTCTTTAAAAACAGGTTTCTGTTCATTCACAGATTACATTCTCTAAGCCTATAAACCTTGACTAAGGCAGGCCATAGACGGTGCAAATTTCTTTCCTGCAGCCACAATCAACACAGACAGTGCTGACAGGGGAATCCCTCCCGTCGAGCCATTGAACAGCTTCCCTCCGCTGGGAGAAGACAGTGATTATTGCTAGCAGCTATAGCAGCCATTAGCAATAATCACAAGTAAATCTGGCAGGCTGGTTGTACCCAAGTTGATTGATCAACTTGGTAAATTCAACCTGCCCAGACACAGTTGGAATCTTGGCCGGTTCAGCAGCTGGCCTTACACTTTATAGGGAACTGTGTCAAATCTTTAGCACAGTCCAAACACTGCCTTGTCTTATGCAAGGTACACATATTTACATGGGTTGAACGAAAAAAACTGAGAGATTTAATTTAGTAGTTGCTCATTTGTTTTTAATTTACACTGTTATATATACTGCTTTTATACTGTACACAATAATCTAAAACATTTTAAATGTATGAGGTGTCGATTAAAAAGAAACAATACAAAATTGGAATGTTCTATATTAGGTTGTGTTTTATTGCTTGAGGACTGTTTTCTAGCTGCCAAGTTGCAGCATGTCTACGGCTTCCATTTTTCAGCTTAATAGAAATAGTTGCTTTCCTTCCTACTTCTGAATCATTACCTGAAATATGTCAAACCAAACTGTCAAATGATTCTGTATCCATTAGGCATAAGAGCTATTTTAAAAGTGCATAACTTTGTTTGACATTAATATTACCGATAATTAGAGATGAACAAATAAAAAAAAAATCTACTCTGCTGGCAATTTAACCTATTCATTCTTGCAATCTTGGTCATTGGATTTTATTTGCAAATCCACCCATAATTACTTTAGTAAAATCATACATTTTTTGCAGATAGTTGTTTTTTTCTTGATAAAAATGATGTGCAGATCTCTCACCCCAACTAGCCTGGAATATTAGGCAACAGAACTAATATCCCCGTGGCTGGGGGCTAATAGTACGTAGACAAGTGCACTGGTTGGAAAATAGCTGGGAGTATACTCAAAAAATGAATAGTGATGAGCAAACTGATCCACCTAGTCCATGATTCAATGTGCACTGGGACAATCTGCTAGAGGCAAAAATCCATCACATTTTGATTTGTGCCATGTCTTATCTATGTGCATGGTGGTTGTTTGTTAGTTTGCATGTCCCTCAAAATGCCTTGAATGTGTTACAAATCTCCAGCGGTGGTACGGAGAGGGGCAGTGTGGGGTTAAGGGGAAGGGGAACAAGTTGCTAATGCTCTAGCCCCAAGTTTTCACAACCACCTATTCAGTATTTTAACTCTCACAAAGCAGAGCAGGCTCTTTATACAAAAGACTTAAATTACCACTATGAAGGGAACCTGCAATGTTGTGGGTCATGTTGTCCACATGGCAGTATTGTGCCACAGAGTCCTGTCAGAACTAAGTCAGATAGAGTGCTGGCACAGAACCTAGAGAGGATTTTTTTAGGCTCCTCTTCAGCTATGATATATCATATGACACAGCTAAGGGGAAGCCTAGGAGGACTCCCCATCACTCTTTTTGGGGCCGCTATGTCTGAGGTCTGTTAATGGAGGGAGGGTTTATTATTTTCTGCAAAGGGATTTTTGTGGAGTGGGAATTTTTGCTAGAGGGTGGGGACAGTAATGAGGGGTTTATTTTTGCTTTGAACGGAAAAGACATTTTTGGATGTTTATTGTCACAATTGCCCATTTCTTGTTCACAGATTGTGACAATTGCCCATTTGTTGTCTGCATATTGTTATGATTGTCCATTAGCTGTCTGTATGTTGTCACAATTGCATGTGTATTGTCCACATATTGGTATGATTGCCCCCATATTGTCACAACTGCCTATTTGTTGTTTGAATGTTGCCATGATTGCCTGTTTGTTGCCAACTAAGGATGAGCCAAACACCCCCCGGTTCGGTTCACACCACATCTTGCGGACAGGCAAAAAATTCGGGGGAACACACGAACACTGTTAAAATCTATGGGACACGAACAGGAAAAAGTGCTAATTTTAAAGGCTTATATGCAAGTTATTGTCGTAAAAAGTGTTTGGGGACCCGGGTCCTTCCCCAGGGAACATGTATCAATGCAAAAAAAAGTTTTGAAAACTGACGTTTTTCTTTTAATAATGCTTAAAGTGAAGCAATAAAAATGAAATATTCCTTTAAATATCGTGCCTGGGGGGGTGTCTATAGTATGTCTGTAAAGTGGCACAGTTTTCCCATGTTTAGAACAGTACCACAGCAAAATGACATTTCTAAATAAAAAAAAGTAATTTAAAACTGATCGCGGCTGTAATGAATTGTCAAGTCTCGGCAATATAGATAAAACTCACTGAAAAAAATTGTCATAGGTTCCCCCCCAGTCCATTACCAGGGCCTTTGTGTCTGGTATGGATATTAAGGGGAACCCTACGCCAAATTAAGAAAAAAAGTGACAAGAATAGTAAAAAAGACAGGAGACACTTCGGGACAAGTCCTTTCTTAAAAAAATAAAAAAACAAAAATGTCCCAGAATGTAGATCCATCTCCGATGGACCAAAAAAGAAAAAAAAAAGCTGCAACAGCTCTGCCTCCATGGGAGGCTCCCACTGAGTGACACTTCTTCTCGGTGACAGTTGTTATATAGCTGAGAGCGGGGCCACCCAGTGACATAAACAGGTGCCCCCCCCCCTACACCACGTGATGCCCTTAGCTATATAACAGCTGTCATCGAGAAGAAGCATCACTCCTTCCATGGAGGCGTAGCTGTTGCTGTTTTTTTTTAAATGAAGTACTTGCTCCAAAGTGTCTCCTGTCTTTTTTTACTATTTTTGACACTTTTTTTGTGAAATGGTTGGGGTACAATGTACCCATTACCAATTCACATGGGGGGCAGACCTGAAGGGTCTGGTATGGATTTTGGGGGGAACCCTATGCCATTTTTTTTTAATTTGGCGCAGGGTTCCCCTTAATATCCATACTAGACCTGAAGGGCCTGGTAATTGACTGGGGGGGAACCCATGCCGCTTTTTTCAATGAGTTTTATCTATATTGCCGAGACCCGACAATTCATTACTGCCACGATCAGTTTTAAATTACTTTTTTTCCTTTAGAAATGTCATTTTGCTGTGGTACTGTTCTAAACATGGGAAAAATTCACCACTTTACAGGCATACTATAGACACCCCCCTGGCACGATATTTAAAGGAATATTTCATTTTTATTGTTTTACCTTAACCACTTGACGACCGCCTCACGCCGATGTACGTCGGCAAAGTGGCACGGACAGGCAAAATCACGTACAGTGTACGTGATTTGCCTTCCGCGGGTGGGGGGTCCGATCGGACCCCCCCCCGGTGCCCGAGGCGGTCGTCTTTTGTCCAGCGGCGATCGGTGATGAGGGGGAGACCATCCGTTCGTGGCCCCCCCCTCGCGATCGCCGCCGGCCAATGAGAATCTTCCTTTGCTGCTGTATGCTAAACAGCAGCAAAGGAAATGATGTCATCTCCCCTCGGGTCGGTATTTTCCGTTCCGGCCCGAGGAGAGAAGACATCAATGTGAGTGCACCAACACACACACACACAGTAGAACATGCCAGGCACACAAAACACCCCGATCCCCCCCCCGATCGCCCCCCGATCCCCCCCCAATCACCCCCCCCCCCCCCCTGTCACAAACTGACACCAGCAGTTTTTTTTTTTTTTTTTTTTTTTTTTTTTCTGATTACTGCATGGTGTCAGTTTGTGACAGTTACAGTGTTGGGACAGATACTGTTACCCCCCTGTAGGTCTAGGGTACCCCCCTAACCCCCCCTAATAAAGTTTTAACCCCTTGATCACCCCCCCTCACCAGTGTCACTAAGCGATCATTTTTCTGATCGCTGTATTAGTGTCGCTGGTGACGCTAGTTAGTGAGGTAAATATTTAGGTTCGCCGTCAGCGTTTTATAGCGTCAGGGACCCCCCTATACTATCTGATAAATGTTTTAACCCCTTGATTGCCCCCTAGTTAACCCTTTCACCACTGATCACCGTATAACCGTTACGGTTAACGCTGGTTAGTTTGTTTATTTTTTATAGTGTCAGGGCACCCGCCGTTTATTACCGAATAAAGGTTTAGCCCCCCGATCGCCCGGCGGTGATATGCGTCGCCCCAGGCAGCGTCAGATTAGCGCCAGTACCGCTAACACTGACGCACGCAGCATGCGCCTCCCTTAGTGGTATAGTATCTGATCGGATCAATATCTGATCCGATCAGATACTATACTAGCGTCCCCAGCAGTTTAGGGTTCCCAAAAACGCAGTGTTAGCGGGATCAGCCCAGATACCTGCTAGCACCTGCGTTTTGCGCCTCCGCCCAGCCCACCCAAGTGCAGTATCGATCGATCACTGTCACTTACAAAACACTAAACGCATAACTGCAGCGTTCGCAGAGTCAGGCCTGATCCCTGCGATCGCTAACAGTTTTTTTGGTAGCATTTTGGTGAACTGGCAAGCACCAGCCCCAGGCGTCAGGTTAGCGCCAGTACCGCTAACACCCACGCACGCAGCATACGCCTCCCTTAGTGGTATAGTATCTGAACGGATCAATATCTGATCCGATCAGATCTATACTAGCGTCCCCAGCAGTTTAGGGTTCCCAAAAACGCAGTGTTAGCGGGATCAGTCCAGATACCTGCTAGCACCTGCGTTTTGCGCCTCCGCCCGGCCCAGCCCACCCAAGTGCAGTATCGATCGATCACTGACACTTACAAAACACTAAACGCATAACTGCAGCGTTCGCAGAGTCATGCCTGATCCCTGCGATCGCTAACAGTTTTTTTGGTAGTATTTTGGTGAACTGGCAAGCACCAGCCCCAGGCAGCGTCAGATTAGCGCCAGTACCGCTAACACCCACGCACGCACCGTACACCACCCTTAGTGGTATAGTATCTGATCGCATCAATATCTGATCCGATCAGATCTATACTAGCGTCACCAGCAGTTTAGGGTTCCCAAAAACGCAGTGTTAGCGGGATCAGCCCAGATACCTGCTAGCACCTGCGTTTTGCCCCTCCGCCCGGCCCAGCCCACCCAAGTGCAGTATCGATCGATCACTGTCACTTACAAAACACTAAAAGCATAACTGCAGCGTTCGCAGAGTCAGGCCTGATCCCTGCGATCGCTAACAGTTTTTTGGTAGCGTTTTGGTGAACTGGCAAGCGCCAGCGGCCTAGTACACCCCGGTCGTAGTCAAACCAGCACTGCAGTAACACGTGGTGACGTGGCGAGTCCCATAAGTGCAGTTCAAGCTGGCGAGATGGCAAGCACAAGTAGTGTCCCGCTGCCACCAGAAAGACAAACACAGGCCCGTCGTGCCCATAATGCCCTTCCTGCTGCATTCGCCAATCCTAATTGGGAACCCACCGCTTCTGCAGCGCCCGTACTTCCCCCATTCACATCCCCAACCAAATGCAGTCGGCTGCATGAGAGGCATTTTTATGTCCTCCCGAGTACCCCTACCCAGCGAACGCCCCCAAAAAGATGTTGTGTCTGCAGCTAGCGCGGATATAGGCGTGACACCCGCTATTATTGTCCCTCCTGTCCTGACAATCCTGGTCTTTGCATTGGTGAATGTTTTGAACGCTACCATTCACTAGTTGAGTATTAGCGTAGGGTACAGCATTGCACAGACTAGGCGCACTTTCACAGGGTCTCCCAAGATGCCATCGCATTTTGAGAGACCCGAACCTGGAACCGGGTACCGTTATAAAAGTTAGTTACAAAAAAAGTGTAAAAAAAAAAAAAATATGAAATAAAAAAAAATAGTTGTTTTATTGTTCTCTCTCTCTCTATTCTCTCTCTCTATTGTTCTGCTCTTTTTTACTGTATTCTATTCTGCAATGTTTTATTGTTATTGTTATTATGTTTTATCATGTTTGTTTTTCAGGTGTGTAATTATTTACACTTTACTGTGCTTTATTGTTAACCATTGTTAACCATTTTTTTGTCTTCAGGTACGCCATTCACGACTTTGAGTGGTTATACCAGAATGATGCCTGCAGGTTTAGGTATCATCTTGGTATCATTCTTTTCAGCCAGCGGTCGGCTTTCATGTAAAAGCAATCCTAGCGGCTAATTAGCCTCTAGACTGCTTTTACAAGCCGTGGGAGGGAATGCCCCCCCCCCCCACCGTCTTCCGTGTTTTTCTCTGGCTCTCCTGTCTCAACAGGGAACCTGAGAATGCAGCCGGTGATTCAGCCAGCTGACCATAGAGCTGATCAGAGACCAGAGTGGCTCCAAACATCTCTATGGCCTAAGAAACCGGAAGCTACGAGTATTTCATGACTTAGATTTCGCCGGATGTAAATAGCGCCATTGGGAAATTGGGGAAGCATTTTATCACACCGATCTTGGTGTGGTCAGATGCTTTGAGGGCAGAGGAGAGATCTAGGGTCTAATAGACCACAATTTTTTCAAAAAAGAGTACCTGTCACTACCTATTGCTATCATAGGGGATATTTACATTCCCCGAGATAACAATAAAAATGATTAAAAAAAAAAATATGAAAGGAACAGTTTAAAAGTAAGATTAAAAAAGCAAAAAAATAATAAAGAAAAAAAAAACAAAAAAAAAAACACCCCTGTCGCCCCCTGCTCTCGCGCTAAGGCGAACGCAAGCGGCGGTCTGTCGTCAAACGTAAACAGCAATTGCACCATGCATGTGAGGTATCACCGCGAAGGCCAGATCGAGTGCAGTAATTTTTCCAGTAGACCTCCTCTGTAAATCTAAAGTGGTAACCTGTAAAGGCTTTTGAAGGCTTTTAAACATGTATTTATTTTGTTGCCACTGCACGTTTGTGCGCAATTTTAAAGCATGTCATGTTTGGTATCCATGTACTCGGCCTAAGATCATCTTTTTTATTTCATCAAACATTTGGGCAATATAGCGTGTTTTAGTGCATTAAAATTAAAAAAAGTGTGTTTTTTCCCCAAAAAATGCGTTTGAAAAATCGCTGCGCAATTACTGTGTGAAAAAAAAAAATGAAACACCCACCATTTTAATCTGTAGGGCATTTGCTTTAAAAAAATATATAATGTTTGGGGGTTCAAAGTAATTTTTTTGCAAAAAAAAAAAACTTTTTCATGTAAACAATAAGTGTCAGAAAGGGCTTTGTCTTCAGGTGGTTAGAAGAGTGGGTGATGTGTGACATAAGCTTCTAAATGTTGTGCATAAAATGCCAGGACAGTTCAAAACCCCCCCAAATGACCCCATTTTGGAAAGTAGACACCCCAAGCTATTTGCTGAGAGGCATGTCGAGTCCATGGAATATTTTATATTGCGACACAAGTTGCGGGAAAGAGACAAATTTTTTTTTTTTTTTTTTTTTTTTGCACAAAGTTGTCACTAAATGATATATTGCTCAAACATGCCATGGAAATATGTGAAATTACACCCCAAAATACATTCTGCTGCTTCTCCTGAGTACGGGGATACCACATGCGTGAGACTTTTTGGGAGCCTAGCCGCGTACGGGACCCCGAAAACCAAGCACCGCCTTCAGGCTTTCTAAGGGCGTGAATTTTTGATTTCACTCTTCACTGCCTATCACAGTTTCGGAGGCCATGGAATGCCCAGGTGGCACAAAACCCCCCCAAATGACCCCATTTTGGAAAGTAGACACCCCAAGCTATTTGCTGAGAGGTATAGTGAGTATTTTGCAGACCTCACTTTTTGTCACAAAGTTTTGAAAATTGAAAAAAGAAAAAAAAAAATGTTTTTTCTTGTCTTTCTTCATTTTCAAAAACAAATGAGAGCTGCAAAATACTCACCATGCCTTTCAGCAAATAGCTTGGGGTGTCTACTTTCCAAAATGGGGTCATTTGGGGGGGTTTTGTGCCACCTGGGCATTCCATGGCCTCCGAAACTGTGATAGGCAGTAAAGAGTGAAATCAAAAATTTTCACCCTTAGAAATCCTGAAGGCAGTGATTGGTTTTCGGGGTCCAGTACGCGGCTAGGCTCCCAAAAAGTCCCACACATGTGGTATCCCCATACTCAGGAGAAGCAGCTAAATGTATTTTGGGGTGCAATTCCACATATGCCCATGGCCTGTGTGAGCAATATATCATTTAGTGACAACTTTATGAAAAAAAAAAAAAATAAAAATAAAAGTGTCACTTTCCCGCAACTTGTGTCAAAATATAAAATATTCCATGGACTCAATATGCCTCTCAGCAAATAGCTTGGGGTGTCTACTTTCCAAAATGGGGTCATTTTGGGGGGTTTTGTGCCATCTTGGCATTCCATGGCCTCCGAAACTGTGATAGGCAGTGAAGAGTGAAAGCAAAAATTTACACCCTTAGAAATCCTGAAGGCGGTGATTGGTTTTCGGGGCCCCGTACGCGGCTAGGCTCCCAAAAAGTCCCACACATGTGGTATCCCCATACTCAGGAGAAGCAGCTAAATGTATTTTGGGGTGCAATTCCACATAGGCCCATGGCCTGTGTGAGCAATATATCATTTAGTGACCACTTTTTGTAAATATTTTTTTTTTTTTTTTTTTTTGTCATTTTTCAATCACTTGGGACAAAAAAAATAAATATTCAATGGGTTCAACATGCCTCTCAGCAATTTCCTTGGGGTGTCTACTTTCCAAAATGGGGTCATTTGGGGGGCTTTTGTACTGCCCTGCCATTTTAGCACCTCAAGAAATGACATAGGCAGTCATAAACTAAAAGCTGTGTAAATTCCAGAAAATGTACCCTAGTTTGTAGACGCTATAACTTTTGCGCAAACCAATAAATATACGCTTATTGACATTTTTTTTACCAAAGACATGTGGCCGAATACATTTTGGCCTAAATGTATGACTAAAATTTAGTTTATTGGATTTTTTTTAGAACAAAAAGTAGAAAATATCATTTTTTTTCAAAATTTTCGGTCTTTTTCCGTTTATAGCGCAAAAAATAAAAACCGCAGAGGTGATCAAATACCATCAAAAGAAAGCTCTATTTGTGGGAAGAAAAGGACGCAAATTTCGTTTGGGTACAGCATTGCATGACCGCGCAATTAGCAGTTAAAGCGACGCAGTGCCAAATTGGAAAAAGACCTCTGGTCCTTAGGCAGCATAAAGGTCCGGGGCTCAAGTGGTTAAGCATGATTAAAATCACTGCTCCCGAAAAAAAACATCTGTTTTAAAAAAATTTTTTTGCATTGATACATGTCCCCTGGGGCAGGACCTGGGTCCCCAAACAATTTTTATGACAATAACTTGCATATAAGCCTTTAAAATTAGCACTTTTGGTTTTTCATGTTAGTGTCCCATAGACTTTAACGGGGGTTCCGCGGCTTTCGAATTTGCTGCGAACATCGCATATTGTTCGTTGTTTGCCGAAAGTCTGAACAACCATGCTCTGGCTGAACCATTCGCCCATCCCTATTGCCAACATGTTGTTAAATATGATATCCATATATTGTCACAATTACCTGTTGCTGCCTTCATATTGTCATGATCGGCCATATATTATCATGACTGACATGTGTTGTCTGCAAATTGTTCCAATTGGCCAGTTATTGGCACAACTGTCAGTTTATGGCCTGCATATTATCACAATCGCCTATATGTTGTCTACATGTTGTCACAATAGCCTATTTACCACCCGCATATTGTCAAGATTGCCTGTTTGTTGTCCACTTATAATCATGATTGCCTGTTTACATACTGCTCAGACATTTTCACTTGCACTCACCTGCCTCCTGCAGTCATGCATGCTCTGGCTGCACCCATGCAGTCTCTGACTCCTGCAGAGGAATGGGAGTCCACCTTACTCCCATGCACAGACTTCCTGTCTGTCGGGTGGGGCCCTGAGCCATAGCCAGGTCACAACTAAACCCAGCACACAGCTGTGCAATCAGTGTGCCTTTCTCTCCAAGATCTGGTGTAAACCAACAATATTCCAGGTAGCACAGGGTCCCAATGCCACATATGATTGCTGTTTGTTGCTACATTTGCTTTTTCGTTACCCACATATTGTCACATTTTCCCATTTGCTGCCTATATATTGTGACAATAAGCTATTTTCTGCCCTAGCATTGCATAGTTGCCAACATTGCAAAAAAAAAAATTTGGGACACTTTTTTGCATGTAGGCAGAGCCTTGCTACAATTAGGGGGTGTGGCATTCTTAACAGAGGCATACCGTAACAGAGAAATGTGGCTTTGCGTGCCGTGGTGAAAAATGGGCGTGGTTTGAGCTGTATAGTGGCCGTGTCTTAAATGGGCGTGGCTCGGTAGGGGTGTGGTATGAGATGAATGAGGGATGGAGGGAGGAAGAAAGAAAGAGGGAGAGAAAGAAAGAGAGAAAGAAAGAAAGAGGGAGAGAAAGAAAATAAAAGAGAGAAAGAAAAAGAGAGAAAGAAAGAGGGATGGGGGGAGAGCAGGCCCAGATCCTACACCACAATAGAAATATGTGTATTCCAGAAAGTTTAACAATCAGCAGATAAAGATACTCCAAACACCTGGTGTTAGCACTTCAATCATCCTGGCACCAAGGTTGTTATGATGTCAGGATGATTGAAGTGCATTATTTATATTATTACATTGTAATATAGAATGAAATTATTTAACTCACCATAATGCAGAATCAGTGGAAGCCCTGAGCGTGTCACCTGCCATGTCGCCTGCCACCAGATGCCATCAGGAGTCCCCCCTTACATCAGGCATTTCCAGCTGACTCCTCCCTTACATCAGACATTGCCAGCAGAGTCCCCCCTTACATCAGACATTGCCAGCAGAGTCCCCCCTTACATCAGGCATTGCCAGCAGAGTCCTCCCTTACATCAGGCATTGCCAGCGGAGTCCCCCTTACATCAGGCATTGCCAGCAGAGTCCTCCCTTACATCAGACATTGCCAGCGGAGTCCCCCCTTACATCAGACATTGTCAGCGGAGTCCCACCTTACATCAGGCATTGCAGCAGAGTCCCCCCTTACATCAGGCATTGCCAGCAGAGTCCTCCCTTACACCAGGCATCCCCCAATGGAGCCCCCGTTCCTTACATCAGGCATTCCCAGCAGTGGAGACTCTCTCCACCGCCATTACTAAACAGAATGGGACAAAATAGCCGGGTGGCTGCCAATAGCAATTGAGCTGCGGCGCCGCCCACCCCGCCCCTTCCCACATCAGGTCACAGACAGAAGACAGCGGGGCGGGAGGTGGGCGGTGCCACAGCTCAAATTCTACTGGCAGCTACCCGGCCATTGCTAAACAGTAATTGCTTGTTTTGGTCTTCAGGAAAATGGCGGCCGGTAGAGACATTGTCTCCGTCAGCCACGGACCTTTAGCGGCGGCAGTGGCGGCGGCGGAAAAAAAAATCGGTAAAATAAGAATTTCCCGGGACATTTCCCGGGAATGGCTAAATCTGGGAAAAGGGACTAAATCTCAGGAATGTCCCAGGAAATTTGGGACAGTTGGTAAGTATGGCATTGTAAATATTGCTTATTTGCTGCTTGCATATTGTAACAGTTGTTTGTCGCCTGTATATTATATATAATTACACACTCAAAGTTGATGTTTTTTTCCTACTTATTGTCAAGTAACTGCTGTTTAGAAGATCATGGGTTTCATTCACTAAAGGATTTCGCATGCATTTTAAGGTGTCCGGACACATTTTCCCCTAAATATGACGAGATCCTCAAACTGCCAATTCACTATACCGTTTGCGGTATTTACTCAGAGAAAGAAATACATAATTAATTAAATGCATACAGTAATTAAGTAGTGGTCCAGGTATTCAGTATTTAAGGAATGCAAAAATATAATACCCAATTTTGAGCAGTCTCTGCCTTTTTGGATCAGTTCTCTCAACAGTAATGCATAGAAATCTAAATATGGAAATCCTTGTGGTTAATTTACTTATAAATATCATTGGGGTTAATTTACTTATAAACCCTGTACAACCACTTTTACGTAAAGGTAAGCCTATATTAAAGTTTACTTGTAGGTGCTGGAAATATTTACAATATACGTCATCAGCGCATGCACACTTTATAAAGGGCATGCCGTTTCTAAAGGGATTGTGCCGAGACTGGCGGCTCCCACGCGCATGCGTGGGAGTGATATCACGTGGTTCCGGACAGTCACAGAGCCGGAGTCTGTGGCCCCGGAAGGAAGAGGGCTGAAGATAGACATTTCCAGCCAGCGGGGACAGCGGAGACATCACAGGCTTTGTCTTCAGGTAAGTGACACATATTGGGCTACCCCATTATGCTTTAACTTTGCAGGGAAATAAAGAGGAAGTAAAACCCATTGGGGTTTACTTCCTCATTAACCACTTGCCGACCGGCTCACGCCGATATATGTCGACAGAAGGGCACGTACAGGCAGATTAACGTACCTGTACATTGCCCTTTAAGAAGCGGTTTGCGGGTGCGTGCACAACACTGGCGGTGCGCGCGCTCACCCGCCGCGACCTCTGTGAGTGTGAACGTGGGTCCCGCGGACTCAATGTTCGCGGGGATACCCGCGATCGCCTCACAGAGAGGAAGAATGGGGAAATGCTGATGTAAACAAGCATTTCCCAGTTCTGCCTAGTGACAGGACACTGATCACAGCTCCCTGTAATCGGGAGCGGTGATCAGTGTCATGTCACACATAGCAACTCCCCCCCACAGTTAGAATCACTCCCTAGGACACACTTAACCCCTTCACTGCCCCCTAGTGGTTAACCCTTTCACTGCCAGTGCCATTTACACAGGAATCAATGCATTTGTATAGCACTGATTGCTGTATAAATGACAATGGTCCCAAAAATGTGTCAAAAATGTCTGATGTGTCTGCCATAATGTTGCAGTCGCAGATCACCGCCATTACTAGTAAAAAAAAATTAAAAATAAAAATGCCATAAAACTATCCCTTATTTTGTAGATGCTATAACTTTTGCGCAAACCAATCAATAAACGCTTATTGCGATTTTTTTACCAAAAATATGTAGAAGAATACTTATCGGCCTAAACTGAGGAAAACATTTTTTTTTCATATATTTTTTTGGGGATATTTATTATAGCAAAAAGTAAAAAATAATGTGTTTTTTTCAAAATTGTCACTATTTTTTTGTTTATAGCGCAAAAAATAAAAACCGCAGAGGTGATCAAATACCACCAAAAGAAAGCTCTATTTGTGGGGAAAAAAGGACATCAATTTTGTTTGGGAGCCACATCGCACGACTACGCAATTGTCAGTTAAAGTGCCGAATCGCAAAAAACACTCTGGTCTTTTGCCAGCCAAATGGTCCGGGGCTTAAGTGGTTAAAGTATAACTAAGGGAAAAACGTTATTTTTACGTTTTGGATAGAGTGAAGGTGGATTAGACCACTGTCAGGTTTTTATTGTTGTCTGTGCCCCCATTAGAAAAATTTACTCTCTCTATTTGCCCTGTTCACCATTATCATTGGAAGTAAACAAAAATCCCAAATTTTGTATTATCCCCAGAAAGGTAATAGGGGGAAATCTTCCAATGGGGACACTGGTTCTGGTGACCTGGGGGGGCGCCAAGGGATTCCTTTAGTTTGTGGGGATTTTCTCTCACTTCCTGCTTTGGCTATGGGACAGGAAGTGAAGGTAAATTTCTCCAGTGGGACACAGATGGAAAAAATTCTTCTCCACTGTATCCTTCCCACTGGATATCGCATGAGATAAATTACTGCATGGTTTAGTGAGATAAATACTGCATATTCCTGAAAAATTCTGCATAACATGTTTTAGAAGCGTTTTTAGTGATTGCCAAAATATTTTTTTAAAAACGCTATGCGATATTTTACCACATTTCTTAAAGCAGGATAAACTGCTTCATGAATGGAGCTCCATATTACTAAATTTTAGTCCCCTGTAGGTCTAATACTATTATAGCATTTCAATATTAACTTCATGTTTCACCGCAGCTTGCTAAGTATGCCACTTTTTTACTACTGTGCATTGCTATTAAAACCTTACAGAAAATCTCTACTGTTTCCATTTTTTCTTTGTCACTGATACTTTCTACAGGCCAGGTGAGGTCAAGGACTAAATTTGCACTCGCTGGCTGGTCTTGTTAATAGACGGGTCAGTGGGATATTTTTTTATTTCACAGAACTCCAAAACTACAGGCCAGGCCAAGTACTGCTGTTGTTGAATTGTGCAATATTATCTACAAATTATTGTTTGCACACAGTGGGCTCATTCACATTCACAAAGTGGTATGTTTCGATTCACAAAGTGGTATGCTGAGTCAACAGCTGTCAGTGGGGTTTCCGCTGCCAGCTAAATGTAAAAAAAAAAAATTGCCGGCAAGAAAAAGCCAGGAAAAAAATGGCGTGGAGTGTCCACCCCCAATTTATACCAGGTCCTTTGGGGCCTCAACAATAGGTTGTGTCATGTTGATGAAGACAAGGGCCTCTTCCCCACAACCCTGGCTGGTGGATATAAGCCCCATTTAACAATGGAGCATTTTTACTTCCACTGACACCAACGTAAAGTAGAGATGGGCGAACAGTTTTAGCCGAGCAAAAGTTTGGCCCGAACTTTGCTTGTTCATCTGTTCGGCAAACATCCCAATTTGCGGTTAGCTCGGTGAGCGCCCCACTATGCAATGCGCACTTCACAGTGCATTTTAGGGCCCCCAATTGGATGAAGCCTTCCACTTGACCACTGGTCTCATGCAAGGCTTTGCCAATTAGCACTGTCAGAGCCCTGATTGAACAAAGTGATGATTACTTTCTCCAATCATGGCTCAGTGCTTAAAGTCCCACCCACACTATAAAAGGTAACTTTCCATAGAAATCTCTTGTAGTATGCTGGAGTGGAGGTGGATAGAGCAAGGGTCAGTGTGCTACTAGCAGTTAGTGTGTTCATTTATTGTGACTCTGAGTGTAGAGTGTTAGTTTAGTGTTAGTATAGTGTGTCAGAATAGTGTGTCAGTGTAGTGTGTTAGTGTAGTGCAGTGTTTAACAAAGCATTACATAACATTTAGTGCTGTATACAGTGCTGTCTACTCTTTTTTTTTTTTTTTTGGTTGCTGTGTGTTTTTTTTTTTTGTCCGCTGCATGGCTCTTTTATTTTAATTGTCAGCCGCAGTTTTTCTGACAGTTTATTTTTTATTTTTATATCGTTTTTACATTTAATCTGGGTAATAAGCCCCCCATCATGTCTGAGAGGCCAACAAGAAGAGGCAAATGTTTCCATGCCACTATAAGGGGGCCAGCAGTGTCTGTGTTTAAAGACAAAGGTGGACATGGTCTGTTCTCAGGCAGGGCACCTTTGTCTCTGTTTAGTTGCCCATGCTATCAAGCCATAGCATTTAGAGGTGGTGAACTGGCTTGCTAAACCATCCTCATCATCCTCTATGACCCAAGCTGGAACTAGTGCGCAGTCTACCGCAGCTGCCATAGTGGCTTATTCTGCCTCCTTGTCCACAGCTACTCCTGCCATAGCCCCAGCATCATGCATTAAGAAGTCAGCAGAATTATTATTTTTTTTTTGCAAATATAATTTTTATTGATTTTTTATAAAAGAAAGAAGGGGCAAAGCCCCGAACATACCAGAGCGGTATATAACAGTTCAAGGGGGTCGCAGCCTCCCGACAGTATAGCATTACATAAGATAACATATATATAGAAAGACTTAGGAGATCAAATCCGTTAACATGTTATTGCTACTAAAAGGTATATTTTCCTGTGAAGATATGTAGGAGTCCTCTAATTAGGTTTTCTAACTGAATTCCAAGTCTTTCTTAGATATTCATGTATTTTATTCAGAAGGTAGCTACCCAAAAGTAAGGCAGAAAAGTAAAGAAGTTAGTAATAGGTAAGAAGGAGGAAAAGAATAGATGAGAGTGAGAAGGTAGGGAAGGGGAGGTGGGGAAGGGAATAGGGGAAAGTATTGAGGGATATAGGGGGATGGGATGGGGGGGGGGGAGTATCGGCGGAAACCTATATTTGATTAGATCTTTTATGTCGGAGATGTTATGTGATTCTTTAATGGTTTGGATTACCGAAAAGTGCTTTCCCTTCCTCAGAATATTTAAACATATATCACAATGTCCAAGTTTTTGTATAGCTTGCCTTTCTGTTTTGAGCTGTCAATATGAGGTCTTCCATCTTGTTAATGTCTTCTACTTTCTGTAACCACATTGAGGTGGTCGTGGGGTTTGCTGTTTCCAGAGCATGGGGATGCAGGTGGTTAAAGTATAACTAAAGGAAAAAACGTTTTTTTTACGTTTTGGATAGAGTGAAGGTGGATTAGACCACTGTCAGGTTTTTATTGTTGTCCGTGCCCCCATTAGAAAAATTTACTCTCTCTATTTGCCCTGTTCACCATTATCATTGGAAGTAAACAAAAATCCCAAATTTGGTATTATCCCCAGAAAGGTAATAGGGGGAAATCTTCCAATGGGGACACTGGTTCTGGTGACCTGGGGGGCGCCAAGGGATTCCTTTAGTTTGTGGGGATTTTCTCTCACTTCCTGCTTTGGCTATGGGACAGGAAGTGAAGGTAAATTTCTCCAGTGGGACACAGATGGAAAAAATTCTTCTCCACTGTATCCTTCCCACTGGATATCGCATGAGATAAATTACTGCATGGTTTAGTGAGATAAATACTGCATATTCCTGAAAAATTCTGCATAACATGTTTTAGAAGCGTTTTTACTGATTGCCAAAATATTTTTTTAAAAACGCTATGCGATATTTTACCACATTTCTTAAAGCAGGATAAACTGCTTCATGAATGGAGCTCCATATTACTAAATTTTAGTCCCCTGTAGGTCTAATACTATTATAGCATTTCAATATTAACTTCATGTTTCACCGCAGCTTGCTAAGTATGCCACTTTTTTACTACTGTGCATTGCTATTAAAACCTTACAGAAAATCTCTACTGTTTCCATTTTTTCTTTGTCACTGATACTTTCTACAGGCCAGGTGAGGTCAAGGACTAAATTTGCACTCGCTGGCTGGTCTGGTTAATAGACGGGTCAGTGGGATATTTTTTTATTTCACAGAACTCCAAAACTACAGGCCAGGCCAAGTACTGCTGTTGTTGAATTGTGCAATATTATCTACAAATTATTGTTTGCACACAGTGGGCTCATTCACATTCACAAAGTGGTATGTTTTGATTCACAAAGTGGTATGCTGAGTCAACAGCTGTCAGTGGGGTTTCCGCTGCCAGCTAAATGTAAAAAAAAAAATTGCCGGCAAGAAAAAGCCAGGAAAAAAACGGCGTGGAGTGTCCACCCCCAATTTATACCAGGTCCTTTGGGGCCTCAACAATAGGGTTGTGTCATGTTGATGAAGACAAGGGCCTCTTCCCCACAACCCTGGCTGGTGGATATAAGCCCCATTTAACAATGGAGCATTTTTACTTCCACTGACACCAACGTAAAGTAGAGATGGGCGAACAGTTTTAGCCGAGCAAAAGTTTGGCCTGAACTTTGCCTGTTCATCTGTTCGGCAAACATCCCAATTTGCGGTTAGCTCGGTGAGCGCCCCACTATGCAATGCGCACTTCACAGTGCATTTTAGGGCCCCCAATTGGATGAAGCCTTCCACTTGACCACTGGTCTCATGCAAGGCTTTGCCAATTAGCACTGTCAGAGCCCTGATTGAACAAAGTGATGATTACTTTCTCCAATCATGGCTCAGTGCTTAAAGTCCCACCCACACTATAAAAGGTAACTTTCCATAGAAATCTCTTGTAGTATGCTGGAGTGGAGGTGGATAGAGCAAGGGTCAGTGTGCTACTAGCAGTTAGTGTGTTCATTTATTGTGACTCTGAGTGTAGAGTGTTAGTTTAGTGTTAGTATAGTGTGTCAGAATAGTGTGTCAGTGTAGTGTGTTAGTGTAGTGCAGTGTTTAACAAAGCATTACATAACATTTAGTGCTGTATACAGTGCTGTCTACTCTTTTTTTTTTTTTTTTTGGTTGCTGTGTGTTTTTTTTTTTTGTCCGCTGCATGGCTCTTTTTTTTTAATTGTCAGCCGCAGTTTTTCTGACAGTTTATTTTTTATTTTTATATCGTTTTTACATTTAATCTGGGTAATAAGCCCCCCATCATGTCTGAGAGGCCAACAAGAAGAGGCAAATGTTTTCATGCCACTATAAGGGGGCCAGCAGTGTCTGTGTTTAAAGACAAAGGTGGACATGGTCTGTTCTCAGGCAGGGCGCCTTTGTCTCTGTTTAGTTGCCCATGCTATCAAGCCATAGCATTTAGAGGTGGTGAACTGGCTTGCTAAACCATCCTCATCATCCTCTATGACCCAAGCTGGAACTAGTGCGCAGTCTACCGCAGCTGCCATAGTGGCTTATTCTGCCTCCTTGTCCACAGCTACTCCTGCCATAGCCCCAGCATCATGTATTGAGAAGTCAGCAGAATTATTTTTTTTTTTTTGCAAATATAATTTTTATTGATCTTTTATAAAAGAAAGAAGGGGCAAAGCCCCGAACATACCAGAGCGGTATATAACAGTTCAAGGGGGTCGCAGCCTCCCGACAGTATAGCATTACATAAGATAACATATATATAGAAAGACTTAGGAGATCAAATCCGTTAACATGTTATTGCTACTAAAAGGTATATTTTCCTGTGAAGATATGTAGGAGTCCTCTAATTAGGTTTTCTAACTGAATTCCAAGTCTTTCTTAGATATTCATTTATTTTAATCAGAAGGTAGCTACCCAAAAGTAAGGCAGAAAAGTAAAGAAGTTAGTAATAGGTAAAGGAAAAGAATAGATGAGAGTGAGAAGGTAGGGAAGGGGAGGTGGGGAAGGGAATAGGGGAAAGTATTGAGGGATATAGGGGGATGGGATGGGGGGGGGAGTATCGGCGGAAACCTATATTTAATTAGATCTTTTATGTCGGAGATGTTATGTGATTCTTTAATGGTTTGGATTACCGAAAAGTGCTTTCCCTTCCTCAGAATATTTAAACATATATCACAATGTCCAAGTTTTTGTATAGCTTGCCTGTCTGTTTTGAGCTGTCAATATGAGGTCTTCCATCTTGTTAATGTCTTCTACTTTCTGTAACCACATTGAGGTGGTCGTGGGGTTTGCTGTTTCCAGAGCATGGGGATGCAGGCTTTAGCTGCATTTATTAAATGACGTAGAATGGACTTTTTATATGTTTTAAGTGGTATGGAGGATATATGGAGTAGGAAAAATGCCGGGTCATTTGGAATCTGAAAGTCCGTGAACTTTTGGGAGATAGAGCGGACCATAGACCAGAAATCTGTCAATTTAGAACAGGACCAGAACATGTGAAGTATCATTCCCACCTCTTTGCGGCACCTCCAGCAAATATTTGACGTATTGGGAAACATCAAGTGCAGGCGACTAGGTGTTAAATACCACCTAGTCAGGATCTTATAGTTTGATTCCTGCAGTTTAGTACATATTGAGGATTTAAGGGAGAGAGCAATCATGTTCTGCTTCTGTACTGTCGTAAAAGAGTGTTGAAGGTCAGTTTCCCATTTAGTAATGCATGGCAAGTTAGGCAGTTGTGGGGGTGTGTTTAACAAGGTATACATCTTAGATAGGACCTGTGGTAATGGTTCTGCATCCACGCAAATTTCTTCAAACGTAGTCAAAGGTCTAGAGAAAGATTTAGGGTTTGGAATTGTCTGAAGAAAATGGTGTATTTGTACCGCACTCCAAAAAGGCAGATTAAACGGACCCGTCGGGTCTACTAATTCTGAAATGGAGGGCCATTTGTCTTGGATCACAAAATGTGAAGCACTAGTACAATTAGAGCTCCTTAATGATTGGAATTGTCCAGGTGTGAGTCCCGAGGGAAATTTGGGGTTCCCCAGAATTGGGGTCAGGGGAGACTCTTTAGTCGTTAAAGAAGCCTGTAACGTGGCATGTAGTCCTTGCTTAATAGTGTTGCCTATGAGGGGGTGAGATCTCAACTCCAACGGAAGGAGGTCCCAACACCACATTGCTGTCCGTAAAGGTATTTTGGTTTGATGTTGCTCTATTTGTGCCCATAATTTAGTTCCCTTATGTCTATTCCAATCGACTACTCTGCCCAGGTGAGCTGCCAGATAATATTTCTTTATATCCGGAAGTGCAACACCTCCATAATGTTTTGGTAGGAATAACTGTGATCTCAGGATGCACGGTTTTTTATGTGCCCAGATAAATTGCATAAAAAGATTTTGCACTCGTTTAAAGTATGTGTTGGGTATCTTTATGGGTAAGGTTTGGAATAAATATAAAAATTTGGGTAATATACTCATCTTGATTAAGTTACACCTCCCAAACCACGAATGTAACCCAGTATCCCAGTTATCCATCAATTTTTTGATCTTATCTAGTAAGGGGGGGAAATTGTTGGTAAATAATAGGGACAGAGCTCGACTGCAAGTTTGAGAGGGCATTGGTCGGTATGGAAATACCCATCGCTTCGGATTTGGAAAAGTTAATTTTTAAATTTGACATTTTCCCATAAGTTTCAAATTCCTTTAAAAGGTTGGGTAGGGACACCCCTGGGTTGGTCAGAGAGAAGAGTAAGTCATCTGCATAGGCAGAAATCTTATGTGGCATGGGTTCTACCAAAACTCCTTGTATGTCGGGATTTAATCTTATCCTGGAGAGAAAGGGTTCCAGGGAGAGGGCAAAAAGAAGAGGGGAGAGGGGGCACCCCTGTCTCGTCCCATTCGTTATTGGAAAGGGATCCGACAGGACTCCATTCGCCTTCACCTGCGCTGTGGGGTTGGAGTATATACTGGCTATTCGGCTGAGCATCACCCCCCCAAACCTATATGTCTGAGCACTGCGAACATGTATTGCCAACTCACCCTATCAAATGCTTTTTCCGCGTCCGTATTAAGGAAGACACAAGGTATTCCTCTAGATCTGGTGATATGGATTAGATTTAGCACCTTTATAGTGCCATCTCTAGCTTCCCTAGATGGAATAAATCCAACCTGGTCTAGGTGGATAAGCTGTTGGAGGTGATGCGCCAGCCGAGTCGCCAAAATTTTAGTGAACAGCTTGAGGTCAAGGTTTAAGAGTGAAATGGGTCTGTAGCTACCACAAGCTGCTGGATCCTTCCCCTCTTTATGAATTACCGAAATATGGGCCCCTAGGGTTTCTCTAGCAAAAGCTTTACCCTCTCCTATTTTGTTAAACAACGTGACCATACGGGGTCCTAATGTAGGGAAAAGCGTTTTATAGTATTGCAATGTATAGCCATCAGGGCCTGGGGCTTTACCTGGTTTCATCGTTTTAATGGCTGTTTGTAGTTCCGTCAAAGTTATAGGAGATTCTAGGTCATCTCTAATCTCCTGAGGCAGAGATGTCATTTGGGAAGACGTGATGTAGTTTTCTATTTCATTTATGGAAGAGGTTGTCTGTGGTAGGTTGTATAATCTAGAGTAAAACTGTCGGAACTCTTCAGTGATTTGTGTGGGAAAGGTTGCTCTTGTGCCTTTAGAGGTGGAAATGTGCGGGATGTAAGTCGCTGATTTGTGTTGTCTGACCATTTTGGCTAAGAGTTTCCCACACTTGTTCCCCGATTCATACGTCTGTTTACGACATATCTGTATGGCTGCTTTCGCCTTGTATTGTAAGAGGTCTGTTATTTTCCGTCGAACGGTCGTCAATTCTGTCTCAGAGGTCACTACAGGGGCATGTTTGTGCCTGGCTTCTAGGGTGGCTAGTTCGAGTAGCAATTGGGATAGCTGTCTGTTTCTCTCCCTTTTGATACGGGCCCCGTGAGATATAGTACTACTTTGTGAGCTACCCATAATATTCCCGGATCACAGTCTGGTTGGTCATTTTCCTGAAAGTATAAATTAACTGCCTTCGTTACTTCTGTCAGTATTTCCGGGTTTTGTAGCAGGCTTTAATTTAGAAGTCAAAAGCGGTGTTTCGGAGAGTAAGTCTCTAATAAACGATAGTTCAAGAACACCGGTGCATGGCCTGACCATGTCCTGTTTCCTATAGAAGTTTGTTCCACAGCATGTAGCTGCGAATGGAAGATCAGGAAGTAATCAATCCTAGTGTATGACTGGTGTACATTTGAATAGAATGTAAAGTCTCATTCTCCTGAATGTTGTAAGCGCCAGACATCATTAAGCTGAGATTTATGTAATGTTTGGGCTATCTTTTTCAGCTGGTTTGGTGGGATCAAAGATTTACCTGACGAGGTGTCTGCCGATGGGATTAGAGGTGTATTTAAATCCCCTCCCAGTATCAATTGACCTTCCCTAAAGTCATTTAGCTTCTCCAAAGTCTCTTCCAAGAATTTGGCCTGTTGTTCATTAGGGGCATATACAGTTGCTAGTGTTACTTTTTGGGTCTATTTTTGAATCTTGTAGTTGCCAATGGGTCTTACTCGAGACTAAAATAGAAACTCCTTTAGATTTAGATTCTGGGTTCATGGAGTGGTATGATACTGGGAAGTATCTATTTTGTAAGTATGGTAATCTATTGGTCTTAAAGTGTGTCTCTTGGATAAAAGCGATATCCGTATTAGTTTGCTTTAAGTCATCTAACAACATGCGTCTCTTCTCTGGTATGTTAAGACCTTTTGCATTTAGGGACATTACTTTAATTTTGCTAACCGCCATCTTACAGTGGGATAGGGTGAGGGAGTGGAGGGGGAAGGGAAGACTGAGGGGAAGGTTAAGCGTGAAAAGAGGAAGAGAAGGAAGAATAGAAAGAAAAGAAATAAGAGTATCAATACACAGACCAGGCCTAGTGCCTTGCCCGTTTCAGAACCCCAAAGTAGGGTACGTATTTTGCATATGTCCCCCAAAAGGAACAAATTGCACCCCAGGAGGATATGCTACTCTAAGTGGGAGAGAGAAAAGTCAAGGCTTGAAAAGGTGAGACTCCCGTCTTCCCCCCCACCCCAGCCTATCTAGAAAAAATCATTAAAGTATTAACTATGCATTTTTTCAAGGTAAGACCAATCAAACCAGTCAGCCGATCAACCCAACAGGATTGGTTATGACTAGGTAAGTAAACATTGTGAGTCTTCTTAATTAACGGCTGAACTCATCCTTTGGATCAGCACACTGCAAGCATCTGAGTTATTCAGTAACTCTGCCCAATTCTGCCTAACCGTATTGCAGAAGGAACCTGGATCTATGACTCAACATAACGTCTTAACACATTAAAACTTGTTGGACTTTATTATACAACCTGATTCTTGATTCTTCTGCGACATCTAGCATGATGTGTGACATCTGCTGGGAGAGCATTCCTTAACTCCACTAACCAGTAGCCAGAAAGTCCACTCCCTTAGCCATTAAAAACTGGCTCTGCAGGTCACCACACACATCAGGTCCCATAGTGCTAGTGTCTCACAGATTCTTTGTTTTCCTGAGGCGTCTGCTTCTGTGTTCACACACTGGTGTAAGTCACCTACTTGAGCTTGTATGACAGGTAAACTTATACGGTTATGGGATAAATCCTTTCAGGTAACATGGAACTGTCCAGGTCTGTCGTCATATAAGTTCCATACACCAAAGTTAGTGTCACATGACTTTGTGCTTCCTGCAACATCCAGTGGGCTAGTTCAAGTAGTGGGCTCCATCCACAGCAAGCAAACCACTTTAGTGTATCCCTGGTAGTAATAGAAATAGCCAGGAGCAGATTCTGCTGTTCTTCGTTCCAACAGCGATAAGAGAAATGTTCACCTTACCACAGTTATGGCGTGGTAGGATTAACTCTTGGGTAGAGGGAACAGTCTACCCCAAACAAAGGGGAACAAGAATTCCAAAACAGCATTCCTTCATGAATAGCTATGGTGTAGGTAAATTTACGATTCAGGACTCACGTGTGTCTTCCTGAGAGGATGCCCTGGGTCGACGTTGGTTCCGTTGTTGCCTTGGTGGGAGGTTACTTCCCATTCCCGAGGAAGTTGGACGGCCTTGTGTTCGTGGGAGATGTCCCAGCCAGTTCGGGATGTCAATAGGGTCAGTGTCCAGGAAAATAAATAAGGCAGGTAGCGCTTCTGGATTGCACAGGGTGAAACTCCTCTGATCCTTCCTAAACGTTACAGACAGTGGGTACCCCCAACGGTATGTAGCGCCCTTCCTTCTGGCAAGGTCTAGTAGCGACTTCAGAATCGCACACCTCTGTAGGGTAGCGCGTGATAAATCCGGAAAGATTTTGATTGTGGCACCATCTAGTTCGGGATCCTCCGCCTCCCAGGCCTTACGTAAGATCTGTTCTTTATGCACGTAGTGATGTACCCTACAAATGACATCTCTTGGTCTTAGGGGATCAGTGGGTTTAGGGCCCAGTGCACGGTGTATTCTATCAATGACAATACGATCGGGCAGCTCAATACCTGGGAGGCTGTGAAAAATGGCGATCACTTTGTCAGCTAAATCTTCCGGTCCTGTGGCCTCTGGGAGTCCCCGGAGGCGCAAATTGTTTCTGCGACTCCGGTCCTCCATTTCGTCTAAGCGTAGCTGTTGTTCTTGTAACGCTTCTGCCTGCATAGTCTGGTTTTCCTCCATAGCTGACATTCGGCGTTCTAGTGCTGACAAGGAGCTCTCTCCTGATTCTATTCTCACAGCCAGAGCGCTGGCATCCGCCCTCTCTGCTTTCATTTCTTTGCGGTGTGCAGCCTCTACTGTGGCTATGAGAGCTGCAATATCATTTTTAGTTGGAAGTGCCTGTAACAGAGCACGGATCTCTGTGTCTACTCCAGGAGACTGACCTGAGGGCTGTGAAGGTTCTCTCTTTCTCACTCCTCACCTCTCAAACACAATATTAAAACATAGATATGCATAAAGAAGCTTTGCGATAAATACAACAATATGTAGTTCTGATGGATACATGTACTTGTAGCTGGTCTACGCATTACGCGGGATTCCCTGCTTCATCAGGACCATACATATAGTGGAAGTGTGTTATATACAAAGTTTCTTACTCAATATCATAAATAATCAAAACAACAGAGGAGAGGAATACAGGGTCTGTCTCAGATGTTTTGCCTACCGGCCCATAGGATAAAGTCTGGACCTATTAAGGCAGAAGTAAACAAAAATATCCAAAAGGGGGAAATAAATATGTGGTGTATAGCAATATACTCCGAACTATATTTATCCCAATATCTATTTAAGACAGAGGGGATATATCCAAAATACCAAGAAAACCAGGCATCTCTGTAACAATAACATATGCTTGTATTGTGGTAGGTACATATCCACCTCTCCTCTGGCAAAGTTTGCAATTATCACAGGTCCTTACAACACGTCTGCCAGCAGCACACCACCAGCTGTAGCGTATAGCAGGCAAATTCCTCTGCCCCAGCTGCTGCAGCGCAAAAATAAATACACTCCCTGCCACCCATATGCACAGCATCTAAATTCTAGTTTGTTCAAATTTCTGGCAATACAACTCCTGCCTTTTCATCAGGTGGATTCCACCCCTTCCGTGAATTTGCATAATGTGCTGTACCACAATGGCAGGTTCCCAGTCGCTATTTCTTTTCATATAAGACCATTACAGCTCTGTACCATCACGTGGAAGGCAATGTTTTGGCATCGATAGGCAAGGCAGTCAATCACAGGGCACACATTACTGCTGACTAGTAGGGATGAGCCAAACACGCTACTGTTCGGTTCGCAGCAGAAGCAAAAAATTTGACAGAACACACAAATGCCGTTAAAGTCTATGCGACACGAACATGAAAAATCAAAAGTGCTAATTTTAAAGGCTTATATGCAAGTTATTGTCATAAAAAGTTTTTGGGGACCAGGGACCTGCCCCAGGGGACATGTATCAATGCAAACATTTTTTTAAAAATGGCAGTTTTTTCGGGAGTAGTGATTTTTTTAATGCTTAAAGTGAAACAATAAAAATGAAATATTCCTTTAAATATCGTGCCGGGGGGGGGGGGGGGGGGGGTCTATAGTATGCCTGCAAAGTGGCACATTTTTCCCATGTTTAGAACAGTACCACAGCAAAATGACAGAGAAAAAAAAGAAAAATTGTCATTTAAAACTGATTGCGACTGTAATGAATTGTCAGGTCTTGGCAATATAGATAAAACTCATTGAAAAAAGAGCATGGGATCCCCCCTTAGTCCTTTACCAGGCCCTTTGGGACTGGTATGAATATTAAGGGGAACCCCCAACCAAAATTGAAAAAAAAATTGCATGGGGGTCCCCCTAAAATCCATACCAGGCCCTTCAGGTCTGATATGGAAATTAAGGGGAACCCTGCACTAAATTTTTTAAAAAATGGCATAGGGGTCCCTCAAAATCCATACCAGACTCCTATCTGAGCATGCAACCTGGCAGGTCGCAGGAAAAGAGGGTTGGACAAGAGAGCACCCCCCCTCTTGAACTGTACCAAGCCACATGCTCTCAACATGGGCAGGCATGAGACAGCTTGGGACAAGTCCTTTAAAAATAAAAATGTCCCGCGATGTCCATTCATCTTCTATCACGCCGGAAAAAAAAAGCCGCAACCGACCCGCCTCCAAGGAAGGCTCCCGCCGTCTGACGTGTCTTCACTGTGACAGCTCTTATATAACTCAGGGTGGGGCCACCTGGTGATGTAACTGGGTAACCCCACCCCCTCTGATGCCATGGGGCTTCCCCATGGCTTCCCTGTGGCGACAGAGGGGGGCGGGGTAACCCGTTTACGTCACCTGGTGGCCCTGCCCCCTCTGACGCCGCCATGGGGAAGCCCCCCTCAGTTATAAAAGAACTGTCACTCGGCGTGAGCAGTTGCGGCTTTTTTTTTTTTCTTTTTTGGTCTTACATCATGGGACATTTTTATTTTTTATTTATTTATTTATTTTTTTCTTAAATAATCTTTATTGACATCTCTTAACTTTACATACACCATGTTAAAAACAACCGCAAATTCAAGTATACATACACTGTTGAAAAAGAGACCGTGTGACCTCAACCTTTCCCCTCCATACAATATTACACCTACATATCCTATCCAGCAGCTAACCTCGTGTGGTACCATAGGACGACAGGTAGTTATTTTCCCCCATACCCTCCCATCTTCCCCTTACTTCCGTCCCTCCCTTTTATTCCTGACATCCTAGACTTACTAACCAGGGGTTCCACATCTTTTTAAACTTTTTAAGGCTCCCTCTTCTGATATATAAGGCTCTCTCCTTCCATATTACGTCATTTATTGTTTTAACCCACTCATCAACTGCCGGGGGGAGGGTTGATTGCTATCTCTGCATAATAAGCTTCCGAGCTTGGTATAAGCATCTTAAAACCGCTACCCTGACCGTTGTCTCCTCCAAACTCCATACCCTATATCCAAGGATGCAGAGTCTGACATCTGCCTCTAAAAGAATCCCCCACTTGTCTCCGATATGGCCCACAACCCCCAACCAGTACCGTACCAGTTTAGGGCACCTCCATACCATATGTATCAGATCCCCCTCCTCCCCACACCTGGGGCACTTAGCATCGGCTCTTACACCAAAACGGAATAGTTTTTTTGGGGTGTAGTATGCTCTATATAGCAACATTAGGTGGGAGAGTCTCTGTGCAGGTGAGACTGAAACCTCCTGCCCTACCTCCAGAACTTCCCTCCATTGTGTATCAGTTAACTTTCCCACATCCTTCTCCCACCCCTCCCTGCAGCCAAGGTGCTCTGGACTAACAATGGCTTCCTTGCGTAATTGCGTGTATATTCTGGAGATGAAGCCCTTCATCTGCCCGGGCCTAATCACTCTCTGTAGCAGTACAGCGTCTGTCCAAACTAGGGGACCTACCCTAAATTGTGCCTCCAGGGCCGCTCTCATTTGTAAATATCTAAAAAATGTTTGTTTTGGAATATTGTATTCTTTTTGGAGGTCCTCAAAGGTTTTCAGTACGTTCCCTCGGTACAGTTGGGCCAGCCTATTTATACCCCACCTCACCCATTCCTTGAATTCCCCCATAGCCACAATCTCCTGTAAGTTTCTGTTGTGCCAGAGGGGAGCGAATTCTGTAAACCCGGCATAACCCATTAATGTCTTAGTTGCTTTCCAAACTCTTATTATTAACTTAGTTGTGGGACCGCTACCCGGTAATGAGTCTGCCTCCAGTGCCTCCACTATGGTTTTATGGGGTGCTTCCAGAGTTAACAAACCTCTATCAGCATAACCCCCCCCTATATGCTGTAACTGTGCCGCCAAAAAGTAACACCTCGGATGCGGGAGAGCTATTCCTCCTTCTTTAACTGGCAACTGTAGGTTCTGCAGGCCAATCCTGGCCTTCCCTCTCCTCCACAACAGTTCCCTAAAGAGTGAGTCTATCTTTTTAAACCACTTTTTATTCACCCACACCGGCGAGTTGTGTAACAGGTACAACAGTTGGGGCAACCAAACCATCTTGATTAAGTTGCCTCTTCCTGCTACGGATAGGGGCAGCCGACTCCAGATGTCAATTTTACGCTCGAATTTACCCAGTAATGGAACTAGATTATCTACAACGTACTGATTGGGATCTTTTGACATATTTATACCCAGGTAACGTATCCTTGAAACTTCTTTTAGGCATGGAATTCCCAATAGGTCCTGGCCCTTGGGGGCATCTAGTGGCAATAGCGCAGACTTCCTCCAGTTCACCACCAGTCCTGACACTTTGCCAAACTTCTCCATTATATCCATTACCTGCCTGAGAGAGCCTTCCTTATCCCCCAAAAATAATAAGAAATCGTCGGCATACAGGGCAATCCTTTCCTCTCCTATACTTCTTACGAACCCCTCGATCTTTGAGCTGGACCTTATATGAATTGCTAGTGGCTCCATGGCAAGGGCAAAAAGCAGGGGGGACAGGGGGCACCCCTGTCTTGTTCCCCTTTCTAAGCATATTTTCCCTGAGAGGTCTTTATTGACCCTAACCCTTGCACTTGGGCCCCTATACAATATTTTTATCCACCTTCTGAAAGCCGGACCCAAACCAAACTTCTCCAGCACCCGCCAGAGATAAGGCCACTCCAAACGATCAAAGGCCTTGGTTATGTCCAGCGATAATACTGCTCTTGATCCCATATTCTCTGTCGGGGTCTGAAGGTTCAGGTAAGCCCTCCTGACGTTCATGCTCGTGGTTCTATGAGAAATGAATCCCGTCTGATCCGGGTGAATAAGTTTATGCATAACTTTGTTAAGCCTAGTGGCCAACACCCTTGCCAAGATCTTGGCATCTGTACATAGCAGGGATATAGGCCTATATGCCAACGGGTCCAGTGGGTCACCCCCTTCTTTATGTAGCAGGATAATATCTGTTTCAGACATCGAAACAGGCAAACATCCTCCCTGTAAAGCCCAGTTCAGTGTTTTCAACAACTCTGGCAGGAGAATCTTCCCATACTGCTTATAGGTTTCTACTGGGAGACCATCCGGTCCTGGAGATTTTTGATTCGCCATCCCGCTCACAGCCTGTTGCACCTCAGCTAGAGTAATTGGCGCATCTATACCCACTCTGTCCTCTTCAGTAACCGTTGGGACCCTTATATCCTTAAAGAAATTTTCCATGTCCTTCTCCTCGACGATCCCTTGCGACCTATACAGCCTCTCATAGTATTTTTCGAATACACCTGTGATTTCTGAACTCTGAGAGGATATCTCGCCCTTTGTGGTCCTAATTGCCGGGATCGCCGAGGAGGAGGAGTTGGTTTTTACCAGAAAGGCCAGCATATGTCCCACACTTTCCCCTTCCCCAAAGGTCCGTTGTTTCTGGAAAAGATGTTTGTTTTCACCCCTCTTCAGGACTGCCGCTCTGTAAGACTCCTGTTTTTCCTCCCACCATTTCTGCTTCTCTGGAGTAGGATCCTCTATAAATTGCTTCTCTGCTATCTCCAACTCCCTCCTAATTCCTTCCTCCCACTCCCTCGCCCTCTTTTTAATTCCTGCTACCCCCTGGATTAGAATACCCCTGAGAAATGCCTTTAGTGTGTCCCATTGTACACTTACCGTAGTTGAGCCTTCATTAGATTTTAAGAAGTTTTCTAACTTTATTATTATCCTCTCTGGTTCCCCCATTAGCTCCAGCCAATATGGGCTTAGTTTCCAAAACTTCCTAGCCTCCCTGACCCCTATGCCCACTGAAGCCACCATCAAGGAGTGATCCGAGATCCCTCTTGGATAATATACTACATCTTTTATTAATGGTACTGCCTCCACGTTCCCCAGAGTCATATCAATCCTGGAGAAGGTGGAGTGGGAGGCAGAGAAGCAGGAGTATTGCCTTACTCCGGGGTTCCGAGCCCTCCAGATATCCAGTAGACCTGCCTCCTCTAAAAATTGGCCCAACCGGCCCCCTGCTAAACTATCTGTTTGGGCTCTCGGCAGGTACCTGTCCAGCTCTCTGTTCAGCACCTCGTTAAAGTCCCCTAATACTATCACCGGGGTGTCCGTTTTATCCAACATAAAATCCAACAAGTTGTATAACACTTCCAATTTAAAAGGTGGGGGAATATAAACATTGGCAATGACATACATTCTGTTTTCAATAGAGCAATACAAAAAAACATAACGACCTAGACTATCTATCCTGGTCTGCCTGCAGGAGAACACCACATTCCTTGTTACCATTATACTCACCCCTCTAGAGTAGGAGGAGTAAACCGAATGGTATTGGGCCTGAAACCTCCTACTTGGTAGGTGAATCAACGTGTCCTTTGTCAGGTGTTTCTCCTGCAGGCAGACCAGCCCCACCCCTCCCAGCTCCAAACACGAAAAAATGGCAGCCCTCTTATTTGGGTTCCCCATCCCCCGAACGTTCCAGGAGCCTATTTTAAGGACCTTAGACTGCATCAGACAGGCAACAGACGAGAGCTGGCGTCTATGGGACCAGAACTAATGGGCGCCTTTAACTTGGCATGGTGTCTTATACCAGAGAGTAACACCTTCTTACCCGTTATACCTCCCACAGAACCCGTAGAATAGCTAAAGTGAAAATCCTCTATTAACACCATATTGTGCACTACACGTAGATAGAAGGAGAAGAGAAGAAAAGAAAGAAAAAAAAAAAAAAAGGAAAAAGAAGAAAAAGGAGGAGGAGAAAAAAAAAACAAACAAAAAAAAACGTGTTCCCATAATTACCCCCCGTACTTTATAGCCCATAGGGTTTTCATACTATTATATTCCATTCCAGTGAGTGCTCTAAATATCCCCTTTCTCATAGTGTTTTTATTTACCACACATGTGCTTAATCCTACCTCCCCCCCTCCCCCCTCCCCCTCCCCCCCTAGCTACCCTCCCAGATGCTATGTGCATTTTGATTACTCTTAAGGATGATTTTACAACCCTTCTCCCACTCCACCCCCCCACCACCTCTCCCCCCCCACCAGACCCCCCCCAACCCTCCCACCCCCCCACCACAACCCTCCCACCCCTCCCCCCACTCTCCTCCACCCCCCCTCCCCCACCTTACCAGGTTTGCCCCTGGGGCTCTATTCGTGACCTCCTCATATATTTCTTCCAACATAACCCCTCCTAACGTTCCCCCCCCACCCTCCACCTCTGGCAACCACATGTACAAAATTTTAAATATAGTATCCTCCATATCCCCCATTCCTACTCTACCATACACCCTCATTTACTCTCTATACCAAGTTCATAGCGCTTCCCACAGTCCATATCTTCTTATCCTCCTATCACGCATCCTAAGACTCTGGGCTCCTTTCTTTGGGCTTCAGTCTCTGTTTGTTTTTTTCATACCAGCGGGTTACCCCCACCGGGGAATCAAAAAAGAGAACCTCTCCATTTGCCTCAACCCGTAATCTGGCTGGATACAGCAAGGCATATTTGAGCTCAAATTTTTGTAGGGTGCGTTTGATCTCCACAAAACCTTCCCTGCGTCTCTGCAGCTCCGGTGAAAAGTCCGCAAAAAATGAAACCTTTACTCCGTTGAAAAATATAAGCCCCTTCTCTCTGGCTTTACGCAATAAAGTTATCTTGTCACAGTGGTTCAGGAATTTCATTAATAAGGACCTGGGGCGCCCTCCAGGGGACGGAGCCCTGAAGGGGACCCGGTGGGCTCTCTCAATTGCAAACTGTGAGGAAAATGCATCCCTTCCAAAAGTTTCTGTAAGCCATCCTTCCAAAAAAGCGATGGGACTCTGCCCTTCACATCTCTCTGGGAGGCCCACTATTCTTATATTGTCCCTTCTCAGGCGGTTTTCTATTTCATCCATTTTTTCATTAATTCTACCCGGTTGTTCCTTCATAGATTTAACATTTTGTTGTAGGGGAAAAACATTGTCCTCCACTTGGCTCACTCTTCCCTCCAAACCAGTTATTCTAGCTACTGCTTTTTGTAACTCCTGCTTTATTATTAGTATTTCATCTTTAACCTCTTTAATTTGGCAGCTTAGCCCCTCCACTGATGCCCTGCAAGAATTGATTGCCTGTAAAACTTCCCTCAGGGTGGGTTCTGCCTCTGCGACGGAGATAGTTGTTGGTGGGGGTAGATGAACTTTTTCCCCTGCCCCTGTTTCTTTATTAATATTCGGGTTTTTATGCCCTGCTCCCGCTGAGGATGAGGATGCCTGTCCTTGACTTTTCCTGTCCCCGGTGGCCTTGGATTGCGATGATTGCCCGTTCTTAGTAGGGGTCTGTTCAGGGGCATGTGCAAACCTCTCCAATTTTGCTGCCGCTGCTGCCGCCTGGTTCCCCTTCTCCTTTGCTGATCGTAGTGACTGGGGCCCTAAACTCTCCATATTGACTGGCTCCTCCCCTCTCCTCCTTGACATTGCCATTATTGCCTCTATGAGCCCGGGAGCCCAACACTACCCGAAGGGAACAGGTAGAGCGCGAGAGAGGCCGGGTAGCAGCAGGAAAAGAAAAAAATTTAACCGGGGTTGCACAAGCAGGTACTGTATCTTTAATGCAGGGAGCTAACTACAACCCTACAGTCTCCACTCAGCCAGGGTACATGTTCAGCAGTTTAAGAGTTTAATATACTGGTCAGGTATATCACAGCTGTCCGTTCACTCCTCCGTCCCCTTGTTACAATACAGAGTAACAACCTTCTGCCTTTCAGCCAGGTACAATGAACTGTGCTTATTTGAGAGGGATAGAACCCTCATTCAGGTCCCGCTCACCCGCTCCAGACTCCAAAGTCCCAGGACCCAGCGTCCAGCTCCTTACCGGTCTCTGCAGTATATCATGAGCCGTTTGACATCAGCCTCTGTTCACCACCGGTTTCCAAATTTAATTTTTAAATAAAGGACTTGTCCCAAGCTGTCTCTTGTCTTTTTTACCATTGTGATACTTTTTTTGTGAAATGGTAGGGGTACGATTGGGTACCCCATTACCAATTCACACAAGGGGGGCAGGGATCTGGGGGTCCCCTTGTTAAAGGGGGCTTCCAGATTCTGATAAGCCCCCACCCACATATCCCCACAACCACCGGGCAAGGGTTGTGGGGATGAAGCCCTTGTCCCCATCAACATGGGGACAAGGTGCTTTGGGATCAGACCCCAAAGCACCCTCCCCATGTTCAGGGCATGTGGCCTGGTACAGTTCAGGAGGGGGGACGCTCTCTCAACCCCCTCTTTTCCTGACAGGTTGCATGCTCAGATAAGGGTCTGGTATGGATTTGGGGGGGCCTACACCATTTTTTTTAATTTGGCGCAGGGTTCCCCTTAATTTACATATCAGACCTGAAGGGCCTGGGATGGATTTTAGGGGGACCCCCACCCATTTTTTTTTAAATTTTTGGTTCGTGGTTCACCTTAATATTCATACCAGATCCAAAGGGCCTGGTAATGGACTGGGGGGTCTCATGCTTTTTTTTTAATCTATATTGCCGAGACCCGACAATTCACTACAGCCACGATCAGTTTTATATGACATTTTTCATTTTGCTGTGGTACTGTTTTAAACGCAGGAAAAATGCGCCACTTTGCAGGCATACTATAGGCACCCCCCAGGCACGATATTTAAAGGAATATTTTACCTGCCTCTGCTGCCTTTTACCTCAAGGTTGATCCACACAATGGTAAGAGTAACCAAAGCTCTCCCAGACACCTGGGTCAAGTCACTGCAGAAATCCTCCAAGAACATATAAGAAAGTCTCATTCAACTTTGCACCTCAAGAACTGTCCCACTCAACAGGGAAGATAAAAAATAAAAAACTCCATAGTGTGTGAACCCATATTTTATTAACCTGAATATTAACAATTTACTCACAAAATAAGTGCACTATTTACATGCATTGCACTAGATAAAGTTGCCTTTTTAAACTACATGCATATTACCCCCTTAAGCATGGACATCTAGGAAAGAATATGTAAAGATGGCCGATCTCCAATTTCCGGGCATGATGACATTACGTGACTCTGACACATTTCATCATGTGTTACAGTGACTTACTAATAGGGATTCTACAGAAACTGTTCTTCTAAAACCAATGAACACTATTCTGTGCTCCTACTCCTGGACCTCTCTGCTGCCTTTGACACCATTGACAACCCCCTTCTAAAAAAAAAAAAACTCCACTCCTTTAGTATCTGTGACTGTACTCTTTCTTGGTTCTCATCCTACCCATTCCAATGATACCTTCAGTGTCACTTACAATTCTACTACCTACTCTACCCTTCCTTTTTCCGTCGGGGTCCCCCAAGGTTCTATTCTTGGACCTCTCCTATTCACAATCAACACCTCTTCCCTGGGTTGGTTGATAGCCTCCTATTACTTCCAATATTTCTATGCTGATTACATCCAAATGTATCTCTAGACCCCTCAGCACATTCCATCAGTCTCCTGACGCATCACTAATTTACTAATAGACGTATCAGTCTGGATATCACACTACTTCCTCATACTCAATCTATCCCAAACCAAGCTCATAGAATTTCCTCCCCCACATGCAACTTCCCCTGACTTCCCTGTCAAGATTGATGGCACAACTATAAACCCGTCCCCACGTGTCCGGGTCCTAGGTGTTTTCATGGACTCTGAACTATCCTTTTGACCCCACATACAATCACTTTCCATAGCTTGCGACCTCAACCTATGCAACATCTCCAAAATACTCCCCTTTCTAACCAATGACACCACAAAGCTTCTATTTCACTCCCTGGTCACTTCTCACCTTGACTACTGCAACTCTTTCCTCATTGGCTTACCTTAACATAGGCTATCTCCCTTAAAGCCATCCACCTTACCAACCGGTCAGTGTCTGCTTCTTCTCTCTGCCAATGCCTCCACTGGCTTCCACTCACTCACCTTCCCGATCAGGGCAAAGCGACAGTATTCGCTGATTGCCCAGCCCACTGAAATATCATACTTACCTATCCTCATCAGCGCCATCAGACTTGCTTTGAGTATGTGGGAACATGTTACCTGCTCCATGTGACTCAGCTGAACAGCCAATCAGCAGGCCCAAACACGGTAAGCTATAACACCTTGCAACACTAGAGCTACTTTGTGTGGACTCCTTCAGTTTGGAGGTGGATGAGGGGGCATATACCAGTGAGTATACCTTGCTAACAGGGTTGGCTATCAGCAGACACTGTTACACTGCCATGAATGGGCAATGTCTCTCTAATCATTAAATATAACCTTAAACTGCTTCCTGCCCGGCCAATGTAGATGAACATTAGGTGGGTGCTCTGTCATTCAGGGGGAGGTACCCATATGTTCTCCCAGAAGTGCACGCAGGGCACAAAGTGACATGATCTATTACCGTTGTGTCCGACAGACACAGGCTATAACCAATCCCAGTACCACGTTGCTGCAAATGGCCCTGGTAACATGAGACCGCTGTGATGTGATCGCAGTCACAGTAGTAAGCTAGGTTGTCATTCACGCTACTGTGTGATCTCTGTGATTGGTCACAGCGATCACATGGTACCAGGGCCAATCACAGTGGCCCTGTACCATATGATAGATGTGACTAATCACAGTAGTATGCAAGGTTTCATGAATGAAATCTTTAAACAGTGCTACAGATTGCTTTTTACAGTGATCATTACAATGCAGTACAATGTCACCAGACCAGTGCTTCCAGTCAGTATCCCTAATCACTGCCACACCAATTAGTGTCCCTAAACACCACCACCCACTCACAGTATCCCTAATCACTGCTATCCACTCACAGTGTCCCTAATAATGCCACCCACTCACAGTGTCCCGAATCACTGCTGTACCAGTCAGTGTCCCTAATCACCACTACACCAGTGATATTGTTCCTGAACACCACCCCACCAGTCATATTATTCCTGATAACTGCCATACCAGTCATATTGTCCCTAATCGCTGCCACACCAGTCATATTGTCCCTAATCACTGACACTTTTTGGTGAATGGGTAGGGGAACTATGTACCCCATACTCGTTCACATGGGGGGGCGGGCTCTGGAGGCCCCCTTGTTAAAGGGGGCTTACAAATTCTGATAAGCCCCCTGCCCACAGACCCCCACAACCATAGTCCAGGGTTGCGGGGATGAAGCACCCACCCCCCCATGTTGAGTGCATGTGGCCTGGTATGGTTTAGGAGGGAGGGCCCTCGCTCGCCCCCCCCCCTTCCTGGCCTGTCAGGCTGCATGCTCGGATAAGGATCTGGTATACATTTGGGGGGCCCCACACCATTTTTTTCACTTTTTAATAGCCGGCAATATTTATTTTTATTCACCTGTCAACGGGGAAGCCCATTGACAGCTCATGACTCAACTGTTGTTAAGGACGCCATGACTGGCTTCCCGGCCCGCACCTTAACAATTAGCTATTTACTGCACCCTGATTGAGCAAAGCTTTGCCCAATCAGGGCTCAGAATGCACTGTGCAGTGCGCAGTGCATTGCAGGGCGTTCGGTGGGGCGAACACAATTTTGGGTGTTCGTCGAACAGGCAAACAGGGGATGTTCGGGCCCAATTTTTGCTCCACCTGAACCATCCCCCCTAACTCTATGTGCTACAATCTGACAGACATGTATAAGTCTTTCCACAATAATTTTAAAAAATGAACTGCTTCCATTACATATGCTTTTCTGCACACAAAATATAGAAAAAAGCTAAAACTTTATCTAAGGCTGGGTTCACATACTGCATGCGGTTTGCAGTCCGGTGTCCTGTGCGTTTCTGTTCACCGGTTCAGGTGCAATTCAGGTCCTAATTTGTCCCAGAATTCGCACCTGAACCAGACCCAAAAACTCACAGAAGCCTTTTCAAAACTGCACCGCAGATGCCCCAGCTTCATTGTTGACAAAAAAGATGCCCTTTAACAGGCGCTTTCATCTTCCCTTGATACCTTTGCCCCATTAAAAACATGAAATGTCTCATTCTCCTGCCTGGCTCCGCGGTATAATGACCACCCTCACTTAATGATGGCAATCTCACGGGGACTTGAGCGTAGGTGGCACCGCTCTGACCTGACTGTTCATTATCAGGTTTGGAAAGATAATTTGTGTGTCTATAAGGGTCAAATTGAGACTGCCAGATCAAACTATTTCTCCCATGCCATCAAAAAAATCTTAGCAATCCTAGACAAGTTTTCTGCACCATTGATAGATTATTAAAACCTTGCAGTCCCTCAACATTACCAGCCTCAACACAGCTCTGTAACAAGATTTTTCTCTCCTCAAAAATTTACAAAATAAGGCATCACATTCTAACCACAGCACACGTTTCTTCCACATCATGTCCTGATCCACCTAGTTTTACTGGTTCTTCTCTCTCCCACTTTTCTCTACTTGACTCTGCAGCTCTGATTAAATTGGTCTCTGATATGAAATCTTCCACCTGCATACTTGATCCATTTCTCACCCATTTATTTAAATTCTGTTTTAGTTCTCTATGCCCCATTATTCTCAAAATCATAAATCCTAAGCACCCTCCCTTAGCATCAGTTTTGTACCAACGATCCTCAAAACTGCCGCCATCAACTCGGTACCAAAAAAACCCAACATGGCTCTGGAAAATTTTAACAACTTTCACCCCCAAATCTAACTTACCCTTCCTTGACAAGATACTCAAACAGGTTGTGATATGTCAGTTACATAACCACCTGACTTTAAATAACCTATTTGAACCCCTTCAATCTGGTTTTCAGCAACTGCACAGCACAGAAATCGCCTTGGTCAAGGTCACTAACGACCTTCTGTTAGCTTCTGATTCCAGCTCACTAACTATTCTTATTCTACTGGATCTTAGTTCTGCCTTTGCCACTGTAGACCACAATATTTTACTCTCTCGCCTTGAAACCATATTTGGAGTCTCAGAATTGGCTCTGAAATGGATTAAACAGTATCTTACGATCTCTGTCACTTTGTTTCTCTTGGCAGATTCCAGTCTGAAGTTGGTCCAGTGAAGTTTGGTGTTCCTCAGGACTCAATCTTAGGTCTCTTACTTTTTAGCATTTATGTTTCCACTTGGCCAACTGCTTAGATCACATTGGCTCAATTATCATTTCTATGCTGACGACACTCAGATATACAGTACATCCACACTAAACAGGATTCTACTTTGGCTGCATCTCTCCCGTCTAACTATAGTTGTGATAGAAAGACTTGGATGGGCCATAATTTTTCTTCAATTAAACTGTGATAAGATTGAAGTCATGCTTATTAGCACCCTTCCCCATCAGTGATGTATGGCCAGTCCTGAAAGCTTATCTATAGATGGCACTGTACTTGAGCTTCAGTCTAAATTCAAAAATCTATGGGTGATTTTTGATGCTAGCTTAAACTTTGATCCAGATGTACAAATAGTTGTCAGAACATCTTTTTTCCACCTGAGAAACATTGCTCAGCTGTGTCCTATGCTATCATACACTGTAGTTGAAAAGTTGATCCATACGTTTGTGTTCTCCCAAAATGACTACTGAAATTCTCTACTCTGCTGGTGTACCTAAATGTACTATTAATTACCTACAATATGACAACATTCTGCAGCTAGAATCCCCACTAGGTCAGGTAACAGGTGACCACATTACCCCTTTCCTGGAGTCCTTGCACTAGCTACCTGTCAGGTTTCACATAGAATTTAAGATCCTCTTGCTCACCTATAAGGCTCTTCATGGCTTGGCAACCCATTATCTGTGTGAACTTTTATCAACTTACTCATCTCTAGCCTCCACTCCTAAAAAATGTGCTCTTCTGTGTGTGTTCCCCTACTCACCTACACTCGATGGGAGACAAAGCCTTCTCTTGCTATGCTGCAAAACTCTGGAATTCACTGCCAAAGAACATTAGAGAGTCATCTTCTAAAATCGAATCAATCAAATCTAAAAACCTTTTTCTTTAGACAAGCTTTCGCTTAATTGTCCCTTTTTTTCTTTATTTTATCCTGTGTATTTTTTGTGTTTTCTTTGTAAAGCGCTTTGAGGAAAGCTACATTTAAACATACTATATAAAAAAAAGTTTATTATTTGTATTATTATTATTATAAGGTAGCTTTTTCCAGGAAAATAAATAATAACACATGCTAAATAGACAGCTCATCTGTGACACCAGCTTCCAAACTTTGCTAACAGGCCTCTCAGAGTACATGCCATGAATGTTACACGCTAGGATATTATTTGCCCAAAAATGAACATGGGCAATCTTTAATTAGTATATAGAAATGATAGAATCTATGTGTTCTGGATTCTTGAGGCAGACACGTGATGCAGCTCCAGCTTCTTCTTTTCAGTAAGCCTTCAGGGATCTTGCTGTTCCATGCATATGCTTTGTAGCAAGCAACAAGCAATAATGACCCTGACAGCCTTCCAAGGAGAACACAGCAGCTTACCCCTCAGGCTGGGCAAAGCAGAAAAAGCAGAATTCAAAAAGACTGACCGTGGTTCCCACAACTTCCCAGATTCTCTACAAAGCTTTATAGTAGCATTCAGTTGCAGTATGGGGTGTCTGATCATTGTTTTGAGCTATGTGGGCTGCCCATAGCCTGCATTTTCTATAACAGAAAAAAAATACAATTTGGCAAAACATAATGAGGGCAAATCCTAACACCACCCCCCCCCCCCCAAAAAAAAAATTACCAGGACATGTTACAAACATAAAATTGTGTGGATTTATCAATAATGAAAACTTCAATTTCTGTTTGACATCACAGACCAGTTGGACATTAAATGAGTGTTCCTGCTTGTGGTTTCTAAAGTGGATTTACTGTGCCTTGAAAAAGTATTCATACCCCTTGAAATTTTCCAAATATTGTCATGTTACAACCAAAAACGTACATGTATTTTATTGGGATTTTATGTGATAGACCAACACAAAGTGGCACATAATTGTGAAGTGGAAGGAAAATGATTAATGGTTTTCAACATTTTAGCAAATAAATATCTGAAAAGTGTGGCGTGCATTTGTATTCAGCCCCCTTGAGCCTAGGTTCACACTGCTGCAGGATTGAAATAGTGCGAGTTCAGCTAAACTCACACAATTTCATACCCGCATGTCAGTCAGACTTCGGGGGTGATTTCAGAGACATCTGTGTGGGTTCCTGCACAGATGTCTATTGAAATCGCACCCAAAGTTGCCAAAAGAAGTACAGAAACTACTTTTGGGAAGTCGGGCTTGCACCGAATCGGACAGTGTCATTGCCGGCAATAGCCGCAAATTTGGTATGCATTTTGACATGTCAAATCTCATGCCAAATCACATCAATGTGAACCTGGGCTTACTCTGATACCCCTAACTAAAATCTAGTGGAACCAATTGCCTTCAGAAGTCACCTTATTAGTAAATAGAGTCCACCTGTATGTAATTTAATCTCAGTATAAATATAGCTGTTCTGTGAAGCCCTCAGAGGTTTTTTAGAGAACCTTAGTGAACAAACAGCATCTTGAAGGCCAAGGAACACACCAGACAAGTCAGGGATAAAGTTGTGGAGAAGTTTAAAGCAGGGTTAGGTTATAAAAAAATATCACAAGCTTTGAACATCTCATGGAGCACTGTTCAATCCATCATCCGAAAATGGAAAGAGTATGGCACAACTGTAAACCTACCAAGACATTGCCGTCCACCTAAACTGACAGACCGGGTAAGGAGAGCATTAATCAGAGAAGCAGCAAAGAGGCCCATAGTAACTCTGGAGGAGCTGCAGATATCCACAGCTCAGGTGGAAGAATCTGTCCACAGGACAACTGTTAGTCATGCACTCTACAAATCTGGCCTTTATGGAAGAGTGGCAAGAAGAAAGCCATTGTTGAAAGAAAGCCATAAGTAGTCAGGTTTTCAGTTTGTGAGAAGCCATGTTGGGGACACAGCAAGCAAGTGGAAGAAGGTGCTCTGGTCAGATGAGACCAAAATTTAACTTTTTGGCCTAAAAGCAAAACGCTGTGTGGCAAAAAACTAAAACTGCACATCACCCTGAACACACCGTCCCCACCATGAAACATGGTGGTGGCAGCGTCATGTTGTGGGAATGCTTTTCTTCAGCAGGGAAGCTGGTCAGAGTTGATGGGAAGATGGATGGAGCCAAATACAGGGTAATCTTAGAAGAAAACCCTTTGGAGTCTGCAAAAGACTTGAGACTGGGGCGGAGGTTCACCTTCCAGCAGGACAACGACCCTAAACATACAGCCAGAGCTGTTTAGATCAAAGCATATTTATGTGTTAGAATGCCCAGTCAAAGTCCAGACCTAAATCCAATTGAGAATCTGTGGCAAGACTTGAAAATTGCTGTTCACAGACTCTCTCCATCCAATCTGACAGACCTTGAGCTATTTTACAAAGAAGAAAGTTTTACTCTCTAGATGTGCAAAGCTGGTAGAGACAAACCCAAAAAAACTTGCAGCTGTAATTGCAGCAAAAGGTGGTTCTTTAAAGTATTGACTTAGATGGGGCGGAATACAAATGCACGCCACACTTTTCAGATATTTAATTGTAAAAAAATTGAAAACCATTTATCATTTTCCTTCCACTTCACAATTATGTGCCACTTTGTGTTGGTCTATCACATGAAATCTCAATAAAATACATTTACGTTTTTGGTTGTAACATGACAAAATGTGGAAAATTTCAAGGGGTATGAATACTTTTTCAAGACACTGTACCTCTCCTTGGGTGCCTTCATAGCCACATGTATGCTGTTGATTGCACCCATATCGACTGGGAAGCCATCTCACTGAAAAAAATGAAAACAGCTTGACATCCCTCCTGTGAAGATCTGTCTGTAGAAAGAATATGTATCAAGCACAAGGACATCAATGACATCCATGCCCTGCATAAGTACTCTAGCCACTGTTGGCTGACTTAATTTAAATACTATTTCTGAAGACGTTTGCAAGAATCTGCTACCCAAAATATAAAGGGTTGTTAGCAACAATCACAATCCAGGAACTGCCTGATTGCATGCAGTGGTGGAGGTGAACTTCTCCTCTATGAGGCATAATAGCTCAGTTTGTATTTGTGCCAGATATCAGTATGGTATCCAAACATGTTTGCCGGGCAAAGAAAAAAGACACAAAGAACAAGAGGACTGGCAAAGGTATCAGCTACTTAGAAGCCAATATGACATTCAACAAATCAGTATTAGCCATTGACAGCCATGTGTGTGCTTTCCTAAAGCATCTCCCTGCCCAGTCAGTGCCAAAACAAGAGATACATTGCGGTTTGTGGCACAAAAATTTAATTTACCTTGCATTCAAAAGCACCAAAAATAAATGTAGAACATTTAGGTCTACTGTACTTCATTTGTCATAACACAGCTTTCATCATTTTACTTGCATAATGTTACACAGTTTTTTAATGAATATTGTGTGATTCTTTTTAATTTCTCATATCCACAAGTCTAGCTGCATAAATTATCTTTTGCAAACTATTAAATAAACACAGTTAATTAACACACAAAGGACAAGCTATTTCAGGCCCCAACTAATTAACTAAACAGTATGGTCCCTATAAAAAGAATTAGACTGTAACCTTACTACACTATTTATCTTAATACCATCTAGAAACTTGACTTAATACCAGCCAATTTAAATACCCCCCCCCCCCCCCCCCAAAAAAAAAAAAAAAAAAAAAAACAGGTTAAAAATTGGCACCAACAAAAAAAAAAGAAAAGAAAAAAAAAAGGACAAATGAAAGGACACCAGTAAGGCCATGTCAGCCACTCCCAGCAATTCCACACTTCAGGGCAGAGTGACTTAGGTGCTCTCCCCAGGAATGGTCCAGCAGTTATATTAGTGGAGGTTTTATCCAGGTAAGCATTGAATTCTGGTGTGTATTCCAGTCCGATGTGACAATACAACACACATGTTATGATGTGACAATACAACACTGGCTTAGGGGTGCTAAAAACAACCCTCCTTTGTGTCTAGGTTAAGGCCTGTTATAGGACACTGAGGATCCAGAAACCATAATCCCTACTTCTCTTCTGAGCAATACAATGCCTTCACAGAGAGCTTTGTTCACCACTGGGCAAGGGAACCTTATACTTTTAGACCTCTTCATCAGTGAGGAAGAGGCTCTGGGATGAAGTTGATGAAAGAGTCTGTCAGAACATTTGGGGTTAAAAGAATTTATATTCATATATATATATATATATATATAGGCCTTTATATTGTATATTTTTCAAATGAACATGAGAGGAGCCATATTGGCTCTAAAGTTGAATCAGAGTTCATAGCCCATGAATAGGCATTGTTGCAAAAGTTGCTTTATGTCTTGAGACTGTGTAAAAATACCAGTATCCCAGGTTATATATTTTTTGTCTTTGACACTTATAGATAAGGGAAGTTGGTACAAACGTACACAGTCTGCAAAACTAAATAGTATTTTCAGAACAAACCACGTAACAAAAAGGGCTTATCCACAAATGATATATTTTAAATAATAATGTTTATTTTATACATATTTACAATGTATCTTTATTAGGTAACATTATATAGACCTGTTTACTACATATATATTATTATAAGATTGCAAATATGGTATCTTATTTAGGAAACCATTCATGAATAACTGGTAGGCTTATCGTAAAGAATCCGGACTACACTTTCATGGCATTTACAAACCCTGTTAATTGTGTGGGGTAAATTTTCTCACACACATATATTTTAAGAAGCGCCAGGATGGCTGGGGATATTGACACTTGATTGTCAACCATTAGACAATTAGTGGTGTTTTGCTAAGCCAAGGTCAGAAGGTCATGTCAATCACATTTAAAGTAATTTCTGATCTAACACTGCCCCTAGGAGGCTGAAATTGATACCGTATTTATCGGTGTATAACACGCGCCGGCGTATAACACGCGCCGGCGTATAACACGCGCCGGCGTATAACAAGCACCCCAAGTTTAGGAGGGAATTTTAAGGAAAAAAAACTTTTAGGAGGGAAGTTTAAGGAAAAAAAACTTACATTAAAATGCCCATCAATGCAGCCTTATCTGTGCATCTGCAGCCTTTTCAGTGTCAGTGAAGCCTTGCCCCAGTGCAGTCTTGTCAGTGCAGCCTTGTCAGTGCAGCTTTGTCAGTGCAGCCTTGTCAGTGCAGCCTTGTCAGTGCAGCTTTGCCCCAGTGCAGCTTTGCCCCAGTGCAGCCTTGCCCCAGTGCATCCTTGCCCCAGTGCAGCTTTGTTAGTGCAGCTTTGCCCCAGTCCAGCCATGGGTAGATTCAGATATGGCGCCGATACTGCAGGGCTTCGTCGGAGCCAAGATACACATACCCGAGTGTTCTCGGCTTTTTTCGGCGCCGCCGTCACGCCCAGTCCCGCCCTTGGACCTGTGTTATGTCCACCATAGGGCGGAACTGGGCGTGACTGTGAGCGGCGCCGAAAAAAGCCGAGAACACTCGGGTATGTGTATCTCGGCTCTGATGAGAGCCGAGATACACATACCCGAGTGTTCTCGGTTTTTTTTGGCGCCGCTCACAGTCACGCCCAGTCCCGCCCTATGATGGACATAACACAGGTCCAAGGGCGGGACTGGGCGTGACGGCGGCGCCGAAAAAAGCCGAGAACACTCGGGTATGTGTATCTCGGCTCCGAAGTATCCCTGCAGTCTCGGCGCAATATTTGAATCTACCCACGGCTGTGTATGTCGGCGGCGACCGCGGCAATTGCCGCGATCGCTCCGAAGACACAAAATCAGCGGGGATCGGCCTATAACACGCACCCACGATTTTCCCCTGATTTTCAGGGGAAAAAAGTGCGTGTTATATGCCGATAAATACGGTAATTATTCAAAATGGCGTTTGTCTTGGTTGTCAAGGTAACATATAAACTATATCGTCATTTGACATCATCAATTACATAACCATGAGACACAAACTCACTTTGGGGTGAGATAAAAATGAGAGCTATGGGAAGAGAGCTATGGGAAAAGAGCTATGGGAAGATCTGAAGAAACTCTGAGGATGGCTGGACGGTTCTATCTCTAAGGTGGAAAGAAGTCTCTTTTGGGACTTTGCTTCTCAAACTGACAGAATTCTTAAAGACCTGGTAAAGTATTAATCTTTCCAGTGTATATCGTTTTAGGTAATTGAAGTTTGGTTGAGCATACTCTTGACTAATCCAATCCATTGTTAGTTCTGCTTTGGAGTGAAGTGAATTCTAACTGCAGTATGAATTTGTTTTGCTTCTAAACCAAGGGAGATACATATATATTGTTATATCTCATAATACTGACTTCAAAGTTTTAGAATTGGATTAGTTATAGTATGTGTTAAACCATTGATATATTCTAAATCTAAAATATAAGCTTTGATCAAATTATCAAGCTGTGCACAATATAACAATTTTTGTTTGTGCATTTAAGAGTGTAATAAGAAGGTCTGTTGGTTTTGAGAAGAGATCACATCATAGTATTAATGTAAACAATATTTGTTTACACAAGTCCATGAAGTCACAGAAGGCTATTCACAAGTTATCAGGTTTAAAATGTACAAGTATCATTTAAGTATTGAAATGTGGTATTTTGTTATAAGAAATTGAATAGGAGAACTGTGAATATTATCTGAACCATCATTTATCTTTGATATGTAGAAGTATATCCATTTATTTGTTTTATCACAAAATATACCTGATATTATTTTGCACTGTATTTTAAGTTAATAAATATATATTTTTAAGCAACATCATTTGTATCACTTGTCTTCAAAATAGCACGGATAAACAAACTTGAATTTCTTGTTGGTATTGGTAGAAAATTGTAAATCTCCCAAATCAAAGATTTGCATATTTTCATGATTACAATACTATTTTATTATTTCAGTATAAACATTCTGACAAGTCAATGCAGTGGGTCAAATCCTATGCACCATCGACCAGTATAAGAAGCATGCTTCAGCTATTGTGCATAATGTTAAATTAAAGAGAATCTTCGGACTGTATGAAAAAATTAAAAGACAGCAGCTGAAAATACTGTAGCTGCTGACTTTTAATAAAAGGATGCTTACCTGTCCAAGGATCCAGCAACGTCTCACCTGGGCTGGTTCTCAATCGATCTTCAGGTCCCCTGTATGGGCAAAGGGAGGTAACTGCTCTTCCAAAAAAAAATGTTTCCAAAAGTGATAGAGGAATAGAAGAGCGGGGAGGATTCTGAAAAGTGGAACTTCCCCTTCTGGGTGAACTTCTGGTTTTAGGGAATGCTTGGTCTGGAGGCCATAAAGAGAGGCAACTATCCATTTCAGTCCCTGCGGTGACTAAGAACGTATGCAGTTGCCAACCATTGGCCTGGAAAGAGTCTCTAGTGTTGATTATTGGGATGATACAGATGATTAGCAACCCAGTAAGAACCAGAAACAATACAAGTTTTATTCTTAGATCATTTTCTGTTCTCTCATTTGTCCTGCTCTTATTGATTTTAACTATTTGTCAGAAGGTAGAGCAATATTATTTTAAATTGTCTTGCTTTTCAAAATGATTTCATAAAAATGGTATTTATGCTATTTTTACCTAGTCTGTTGTAATTCCTTGCAGTTTTCCAGTGGCCACCCAGGCAGGGGAGCACTTTTCTGAGGACGTTGTGCCAATGCACCCTCTTAAGGACACTGTTTCCCCTTCTGGTAGTGGCATAATTCTCCTTTTTTTCACATTTACTCATTCACAAATAGAATTAAAAATTTAATAAAACATACAATTTTCTGAAAAAAAGTATTTCATAAAAAAATCATCAGTCCAACATGAATCCAACATCAATCATGTTGTTTAGAGATATAGAGCCATTACTAATCATGCCACTCAGGATCTCTTAGGTACTTTGTTAAAAAACATAAGCAGGCTGGGGTACTGAAGTGTCATTTAGCAGTGGTATTTAGCAAGTATTACTTTTGCTGCAGTACATCCTCCAAGATTATTATTTAAATAATAGTATATTTTAATATCACCCAGTAAGTTGCATTAATAGACCTGATCACTGCCAAACAATATTTTATTTTAAATTTGCATTGGTACATTGGTAACGAGGAGGTGGAGACTCAGCTCCTTGCACAGATGGAAAGGGCTGCAAGGGCTGGGACAGTGATAATAATGGGGGATTTTAACTACCCAGAAATTGACTGGAGTAATGGCACTGCTGGGACAGTTAAAGGGCAAAAATTTATAAACCTATTACAGGACAATTTTATGGTCCAGTTTATTGAGGCCCCAACTAGGAATGAAGCTCTGTTGGACCTAGTAATCTCAAACCATGCAGAGCTTATTACTAATGTTCAGATAAAGGAACACCTGGGTAGCAGTGACCATAACATGATTTCATTTGATGTTAACTGTAAACAAGAAATACATACGGGAAAGATAAAAACACTTAACTTCAAGAGAGCAAATTTTCCAAGGATGAGGGCTGCTCTCCAGGACTTAGACTGGGATGGAATATTGGCAGCGATAAACACAGAACAGAAATGGGAATTCTTCAAAAAGACTGTTTGGGACCTCACTGCAAAGTATATTCCCATGGGCAATAAGTTTAAAAGGCTAAAAATAAAACCTATGTGGCTCACGGTCAAAGTTAAAAAAGCTATAAACAATAAGAAAAGAGCTTTTAAAAAATATAAAAATGAAGGAACACTAGTGTCGTTTAAATGCTACAAAGAATTTAACAGAATATGTAAAAAGGAAATCAAGGGTGCAAAAATTCAAAATGAACGACAGATCACAAAAAATAGTAGGACAAACCCCAAACAATTCTTCAAATATATTAATAGTAAAAAGGTCAGGTCTGAGCATGTAGGCCCTTTACAAAATAATCTAGAGTGGGTGACCGGGGACAAGGAGAAGGCTAATTTATTAAATACTTTCTTCAGCTCTGTGTATACAAAAGAGCATGAGGGAGCTTATGTCCATAATGGGGGTGGTATTGACACAGCCCCCAATGATCCACAATGGCTCAAAAGGGATATGGTCCAGAAATATTTAGACAGAATAAAGGTGGATAAAGCACCTGTACCTGATGGCATCCACCCACGGATCCTAAAAGAATTGAGCTCTGTAATTTCAAAGCCATTGTATCTAATTTTTAGGGACTCATTAATGACGGGAATAGTACCACTGGATTGGCGCAGGGCGAACGTGGTGCCTATATTTAAAAAGGGATCAAAGTCTTTACCAAGTAACTATAGACCTGTTAGTTTAACTTCTATAGTCGGGAAGATACTGGAGCATTTAATAAAAGACCACATAGATGAGTTCTTGCTAGAAAAAAACATTTTAAGCAACAGACAGCATGGGTTCATGAAAGACAGAAGTTGTCAGACAAACCTGATTTGTTTTTATGAAGAGGTAAGTAAAACCTTGGACAGAGGGGTGGCTGTGGACGTGGTTTACTTGGATTTTGCAAAAGCGTTCGATACAGTTCCGCACACACGGCTCATGTGTAAGTTAAAGTCTACAGGCTTGGAAATATCAGTTTTTAAATGGATAGAAAACTGGCTAAAAGACAGAATTCAGAGAGTAGTGGTTAATGATTCTTACTCTGAATGGTCTAAGGTTATCAGTGGTGTACCCCAAGGTTCAGTGCTGGGACCCTTACTCTTTAATATCTTTATAAATGATATTGGGTCTGGGATCAAAAGTAACATTTCTGTCTTTGCAGATGACACCAAGCTATGCAGTGGAATAACGTCCTTACAGGATGTCTCCAATTTACAAGCTGACCTCAATGCTCTGTCTAATTGGGCGTCTATGTGGCAGATGAGGTTTAATGTTGAGAAATGTAAAGTTATGCACTTGGGGGCTAAGAATATGCATGTATCATACATGCTAGGGGGAGTACAACTGGGGGAATCCATGGTGGAGAAGGATCTGGGGGTTTTGGTAGATCATAAGCTCAATAATAGCATGCAATGCCAAGCTGCGGTTTCCAAAGCGAGCAAAGTCCTTTCTTGTATTAAGAGAGGTATGGACTCCAGAGAGAGAGATATCATTTTGACCCTGTTCAAATCATTAGTAAGACCTCATTTGGAATATGCAGTTCAGTTTTGGGCACCAGTTCTCAAAAAGGATATCGGGGAACTGGAGAAAGTGCAGAGAAGGGCAACCAAACTGATAAGAGGCATGGAGGAGCTCAGCTATGAGGAGAGATTAGAGGAACTGAATTTATTCACTCTTGAGAAGAGGAGAATAAGGGGGGATATGATTAACATGTTCAAATATATAAGGGGTCCATATAGTGAACTTGGTGTTGAGTTATTCACTTTACGGTCAACACAGAGGACAAGGGGGCACTCTTTACGACTGGAGGAAAAGAGATTTAGTCTCCAAATACGGAAAGGTTTCTTCACAATAAGAGCTGTGAAAATGTGGAATAGACTCCCTCCAGAGGTGGTTCTGGCCAGCTCAGTAGATTGCTTTAAGAAAGGCCTGGATACTTTCCTAAATGTACATAATATAACTGGGTACTGACATTTATAGGTAAAGTTGATCCAGGGAAAATCCGATTGCCTCTTGGGGGATCAGGAAGGAATTTTTTCCCCTGCTGTAGCAAATTGGAGCATGCTCTGCTGGGGTTTTTTGCCTTCCTCTGGATCAACTGTGGGTATAGTATTGGGTATATTGGATTGTACAATATATATTTTTTTTTTTTTATGGTTGAACTGGATGGACTTGTGTCTTTTTTCAACCTGACTAACTATGTAACTATGTAACTATGTAACATATTTCCCCTTTTTCACCAAACACTTGCAAATTGGCCTTGAAAAAAGCCAGGAAAAAAATTCAGGCATGTTTACAGCCTTTTGGCTATATTTATTACTCATTAGAAGTACTCATGTTAGTCTTGTCCGCAAAAAAAATATTTTAAAGCCTTTTACACATTCCTCATTTAGGGACCAGGCATAATCACTGGGCCTCTCTGCAATGCCAGAAGATCATGGCTGCTGTGAGGGTCCAGCAGGATGGTATACAAAACACATCCCACCACTCTGCCTATGATTTAAAAGTACTGTATTTCCAGGAAAAAAGTAGGGCATCTGGACAATCTATAAGGCAATTTTGAGCTACTAGATTGTAGGGGATGATATAGGTGTTAGATTTCACATGTCTGGATTTGTTTTGAAAGAAAAGTAACAAACCTTATGAAAAGCTTACAACTGTGCCATGACATCCCAGATTGACCCAAATGACTCTGTCACAATATTTGACATTTGACATAATATATTACAATGTTTGTTTTCTGACGTTCATTTTCCGTTGCAATATATTTTTATTAAATACACATTAAAAGAAACACTATTACAAAGAGTGAATCATTTTTTTAGTTACACAGAGGTATACAGGTGTGTATTCCAGGAAGAATGGGTATGCAAGTATAACGATATAGAAAGATATGACCTATTGACAGGTCAGTTTCCATTAAATTCTTTCAAATAATATGTATTCCCAAAAACTGAGGTAGTGTAGTGACACCCGTAAAGATTCTGACTACTAGAATGCAAATCTTTCCAAAGTAAGGGTGTTTGACACTGCTGCGTCTTATGTAAAAATAAGAACCCTAAGTCATTATGCTATTTCAAAAAAATACCTGTTGTAGTTAGTTTTATACTTAAATCTAATAGTAACTGTCTTCTGTCAAACTGTCCTGCTGGAAAACCAGCATTTGATCAGCGCACGTAACCAAAGGCTGCGGCTCTAATCAGTGTATTCTGACAGGGTGCGGGGGTGCGGTATCCCCGCTTTTAGAATACAATAGTGCAGTGCTTGTGTAAATGCAGGGATCTGTGAGGTTTTTTTTTTGATCAACCAGATGCTTGAATGAAAACAAAAACTCCCCGTGTATACCCTGTTTAACTGGCAGATTTTCAGAAGCTATAGGCCCACTCCATACCACTGTTTGGGATTCCAACAGGGGTGGCCCATCCATTAAAGGAGCACGGGCGCCGCCCCCCATCCATCGCCGCCCCCCCATCCATGTGTCTGACTCCTTGCAGGACGTCAGATGCATGAATTACAATTAGTCGGGCTGGTTTTTTTGAAGCACCTGATTAGAGCCAGAGACTCTAATAGGCTTCAAAATAGGGTGAGCTTGGAGAATAGAGAATGCGAATGGAGCCCACCCAGGTGTGTTACAACAGCGAATGAATATTTGCTATTTTAACACTGATCTACCTCCCGGCCAATCAGAAAGCAGGTTTTGAGACCCGTCACCCAGGACGGGTAATCCTATTGGATGCCTAGGGGGAGGGGAGGAGCTGCACGCTGGAAGCCGCCGTGATGGAGGAGAGGACATGGAGCCTCTACCCGCCTAGATGAGGTAAATGCCTAACTGACTGACAAACAGCGGGAGGGAGGGGGGGTGTCGCCGACTGCCCGGGGGGTGTTGTTTGCCACCCACCCAAAAAATATTTTTTATATTTACAAATTGTGAGATGCTAGGTTGAATTATCAGCATATCCATTTATGTGCCGAAGAAGTAGTGCAACCCTGGCCTATTTAGGGTTCAATAGTAAACACATATATATGACCACTCACAGCTATTTAGGATATTCTCTTCATTGGGAATCCAAGGTGTTATAGTTTCCTGGATTTCTGTCCATCATGATGACATTCAACCCCCTTTTAATCTTTCAGATGGCCTAAGATGATGCCTATAGTCACTAATGCATTTGTGCTTACTCTTTCACAGACTGTTGCTAACCTCTTTTTTATACATCTTATTCCTCTATACCATAGTTTTTTAACTTAAGGCTGGGTTCACACTGTGTGCGGACATGGCTCACAGCAGGGGTCTGTGAGCTGAGAGCTGGTCATAGTCTCTTGTCATGTGAATTGGATGCATGGAAACCCACATCCAATTTGCATCAGTGTGAACCCGGTCTCAGTCTTTATTCAGGAGCTACCAAGAGGTCATGTTTTCAGGATTTCCTTTAACCACTTAACAACCGGCCCATAGTCGAATGACGGCTATAGGGCGGTTGCATAACTCTGGGAGGGCGTACAGTGACGTCCTCCCAGAATCCCACTCTCGTGCACCCCCTGGGGTGCGCACCCGAGAACCTCCGTGACTGCTTGGTCCAGGAGGAGAGGGGTTGGGATCGGATGGCAGCAGCAGCAGTACTCTGCAATGCCCTGCAATACCCTGAAATACTCTGCAATACCCTGCAATACTCTGCAATACTCTGCAATACTCTGCAATGCCCTGCAATACTCCGCAATACGCTGGGGTTGAAACAAGGGGTGAGGATATGTAGCAGAGCGTCCCAGAGAGAGCCAGGAAAAGTCCTGTTCGGGGTTTATACATCTCCCAGGCTCCTCTCATACAGGTTCAGGGATCTCTGATCCATGGTCCAGTTCAGTTCTTGGTCCTCTCCCCCAGGCTAATTTAAGCTCACCTGAGCAAGACAGCCCTTGCTCTTGGCCTGGGATACTCAGAGAACTTCTGTGTAAGAGTGCAAAAAGGTATGTGGAAGCTGACAAGCTGTAGGCTTGCTCAGCTTAGTAGTTAGGATCTGTAAATATTGTTTAGTTAGTGCCGAGACACGGCTAGGTTTTGTTTTGGCTATTTTGTTCCTATTTGTTTCTTTTGGAACACTGTACAGCACCTGTATATAGACTTGTAAATATCACAAATAAACACCGCACTGTTTGTCACTATTCCACTGGATTTGGTATCTGTGCCTGAGAGACTGCTCATCCCAGGGAGCCTGGTGCCTGCTACCTGTCCCCCCAGGTTACACCTGCAATACTCTGCAATACCCTGCAATACTCTGCAATACTCCGCAATACCCCACAATACTCTGCAATACCCCGCAATAACCTGACATACTCTGCAATACCCAGCCATACTCTGCAATACTCTGCAATACCCCGCATTACCCAGCCATGCTCTGCAATATCCAGCCATACTCTGCAATACCCAACCATACCCAGCCATACTCTGCAATACCCAGCCATACTCTGCAATACCCAGCCATACTCTGCAATACTCGGCGATACCCTGCCATACCCTGCCATATTCAGCCATAGCCAGCCATGCTCAGCCATGCTCAGCCATACTCGGCCATGCTCGGCCATGCTCTGCCATGCTCAGCCATACTCGGCTGTACTCGGCCTCTGTATGTGGCCATGCTGTGAAAGTCTCACACATGTGGTATCCCCGTACTCAGGAGGAGTAGGAGAATCTATTTTGGGGTGTCATTTTTGGTATGTACATGCTATGTGTTAGAAATATCGTATAAATGGACAACTTTGTGTTAAAAAAAAATGCGGTTTAACCACTTCCCGCCCGCCATCATATGACGTCCTTGACTTTGTGTGGGGATATCTGAATGATGCCTGCAGCTGGGGATGAGCCGAACACCCCCCTGTTCGGTTCGCACCAGAACATGCGAACAGGAAAAAAGTTTGTTCGAACATGCGAACACTGTTAAAGTCTATGGGACACGAACATGAATAATCAAAAGTGCTAATTTTAAAGGCTTATATGCAAGCTATTGTCATAAAAAGTGTTTGGGGACCTGGGTCCTGCCCCAGGGGTCATGGATTAATGCAAAAACAAGTTTTAAAAACGGCCGTTATTTCAGGAGCAGTGATTTTAATAATGCTTAAAGTCAAACAATAAAAGTGTAATATCCCTTTAAATTTCGCAGCTGGGGGGTGTCTATAGTATGCCTGTAAGGGGGCGCATGTTTCCTGTGTTTAGAACAGTCTGACAGCAAAATGAAATTTAGAAGGAAAAAACCCATTTAAAACTACTCGCGGCTATTGCATTGCCGGTCCGACAATACACATAGAAGTTCATTGATAAAAACAGCATGGGAATTCCCCACAGGGGAACCCCGAACCAAAATTAAAAAAAAAATGACGTGGGGGTCCCCCTAAATTCCATACCAGGCCCTTTAGGTCTGGTATGGATATTAAGGGGAACCCGGCCAAAATTAAAAAAAAAATGATGTGGGGGTCCCCCTAAATTCCATACCAGACCCTTCAGGTCTGGTACGGATTTTAAGGGGAACCCCGCGCCAAAAAAAAAGAAAAATGGCGTGGGGTCCCCCCAATAATCCATACCAGACCCTTATCCAAGCACGCAACTTGGCAGGCCGCAGGAAAAGAGGGGGGGACGAGAGAGCACCCCCCCTCCTGAACCGTACCAGGCCACATGCCCTTAACATTGGGAGGATGCTTTGGGGTAGCCCCCAAAACACCTTGTCCCCATGTTGATGAGGACAAGGGCCTCATCCCCACAACCCTGGCCGGTGGTTGTGGGAGTCTGCGGGTGGGGAGCTTATCGGAATCTGGAAGCCCGATTTAACAAGGGGACCCCCAGATCCCGGCCCTCCCCCCTGTGTGAAATGGTAAGGGGGTACTTACCCCTACCATTTCACTAAAAAACTGTCAAAAATGTTAAAAATGACAAGAGACAGTTTTTGACAATTCCTTTATTTAAATGCTTCTTCTTTCTTCAATCTCCCTTCATCTTCTTCTTCTGGTTCTTCTGGCTCTTCTGGTTCTTCCTCCAGCGTTCTCGTCCAGCATCTCCTCCGCGGCGTCTTCTATCTTCTTCTCGGGTCGCTCCGCACCCATGGCATGGGGGGAGGCTCCCGCTCTTCTCTTCATCTTCTTCATCTTCTTCTCTTCTTTTCTTCTCTTCTTCTCTTCTTCATTTTCTTCTCCGGGCCGCTCTGCATCCATGTTGGCATGGAGGGAGGCTCCCGCTGTGTGACAGCGTCTCCTCGTCTGATGGTTCTTAAATAACGGGGGGCAGGGCCACCCGGTGACCCCGCCCCCCTCTGACGCACGGTAACTTGACGGGACTTCCCTGTGACATCACGGGGAATGCCACAGGGAAGTCCCGTCATGTCCCGTGCATCAGAGGGGGGCGGGGTCACCGGGTGGCCCCGCCCCCAGTTATTTAAGAACCATCAGGCGAGGAGACGCCGTCACACAGCGGGAGCCTCCCTCCATGCCAGCATGGATGCGGAGCGGCCCGGAGAAGAAAATGAAGAAGAGAAGAAGAGAAGAAAAGAAGAAGAGAAGAAGATGAAGAAGAGAAGAAGATGAAGAAGAAGATGAAGAAGATGAATAGAAGAGCGGGAGCCTCCCCCCATGCCATGGGTGCGGAGCGGCCCGAGGAGAAGAAGATAGAAGATGCCGCGGAGGAGATGCTGGACGAGAACGCCGAAGGAAGAACCAGAAGAACCAGAAGAAGAAGAAGATGAAGGAAGATAGAAGAAAGAAGAAGCATTTAAATAAAGGAATTGTCAAAAACTGTCTCTTGTCATTTTTAACATTTTTGACAGTTTTTTAGTGAAATGGTAGAGGTAAGTACCCCCTTACCATTTCACACAGGGGGGGCGGGATCTGGAGGTCCCCTTGTTAAAGGGGGCTTCCAGATTCCGATAAGCCCCCCGCCTGCAGACCCCCACAACCACCGGCCAGGGCTGTGGGGATGAGGCCCTTGTCCTCATCAACATGGGGACAAGCTGTTTTGGGGGGTTACCCCAAAGCACCCTCCCAATGTTGAGGGCATGTGGCCTGGTAGGGTTCAGGGGGGGTGCACTCTCGTCCCCCCCTCTTTTCCTGCAGCCTGGCAGGTTGCGCGCTCGGATAAGGGTCTGGTATGGATTCTTGGGGGGACCCCACGCCGTTTTTTTTTTTTTTTGGCGCGGGGTTCCCTTTAAAATCCATACCAGACCCTTCAGGTCTGGTATGGAATTTAGGGGGACCCCCACGTCATTTTTTTTTTAAATTTTGGCTGGGGTTCCCCTTAATATCCATACCAGACCTGAAGGGCTTGGTATGGAATTTAGGGGGACCCCACGTCATTTTTTTTTTAAATTTTGGTTCGGGGTTCCCCTGTGGGGAATTCCCATGCCGTTTTTATCAATGAACTTCTATGTGTATTGTCGGACCGGCAATGCAATAGCCGCAAGTAGTTTTAAATGGGTTTTTTCCTTCGAAATGTCATTTTGCTGTCAGACTGTTCTAAACACAGGAAACATGCGCCCCTTTACAGGCATACTATAGACACCCCCCAGCTACGAAATTTAAAGGGATATTACACTTTTATTGTTTGACTTTAAGCTTTATGAAAATCACTGCTCCTGAAAAAATGACCGTTTTTAAAACTTTTTTTTTGCATTGATCCATGTCCCCTGGGGCAGGACCCAGGTCCCCAAACACTTTTTATGACAATAACTTGCATATAAGCCTTTAAAATTAGCACTTTTGATTTCTCCCATAGACTTTTAAAGGGTGTTCCGCGGCATTCGAATTTTCCGCGAACACCCCAAATTGTTCGCTGTTCGGCGAACTTGCGAACAGCCAATGTTCGAGTCGAACATGAGTTCGACTCGAACTCGAAGCTCATCCCTACCTGCAGCTACAGGCATCATTCAGATATCAGCTTTTTCAGCCAGCGATTCCCTACACCATAGGAATGATCATAGCAGCTATTTCACTGCTTGATCGCTCTTACGGGAGGCGAGAGGGGACGACCCCCCTCCCGCCGCCCTCTGGTGCTTCTACCGACTCACCGCTACGATTGAAGCCAGGATTGTTTTTTTTATTATTTCAGGCTTCCCAGCCTAGAGGTGAGATGTGGGGTCTTATTGACCCCATATCTCACTGTAAAGAGGACCTGTCATGCCATATTCCTATTAAAAGGGATGTTTACATTCCTTGTAATAGGAATAAAAGTGATCAAAAATAATTTTTTTTGGAAAAAAGTGACAAACTAATAAATAAATAAAGTAAAATGAACAATAAAAAAAATTATAATTTAAAGCGCCCCTGTCCCCGTGTGCTCGTATGCAGAAGCAAACGCATACGTTATTCCCGCCCACATATGAAAATGGTGTTCAAACCACACATGTGAGGTATTGCTGTGAACGTTAGAGCGAGAGCAATAATTTTGGCCCTACATCTCCTCTGTAACTCAAAAGATGTAACCAGTAAAAAATTTGATTGCGTTGCCTATGGGGATTTTTAAGTAGCGAAGTTTGGTGCCATTTCACGAGCGTGTGCAATTTTGAAGGGTGACATATTAGGTATCTATTTACTCGGCGTAACTTCATCTTTCACATTATGTAAAAATATTTGGCTAACTTTACCGGTTTGTAAAGCACAAAACTGTTTTTTTTCCCAAAAAAAACGTGTTCGAAAAATTGCTGCGCAAATACAGTGTGAGATAAAATGTTGCAACGATTGTATTCTCTAGGGTCTTTGCTAAAAAAACATATATAATGTTTTGGGGTTCTATGTAATTTTCTAGCAAATAAATGATGATTTTTACATGTAGGAGAGAAATGTCAGAATTGGCCTGGGTGCTCCAGAATGCCTGAAGGTGCTCCCCTGCATGTTGGGCCTCTGTATGTGGCCACTCTGTGTAAAAGTCTCACACATGTGGTATCGCTAGGGTTGCCACCTCATCCCTTTAAACCCGAACACATATGAATTACACAGGTTCTGAGGCTAATTAAATGCAGATAAGGCACCAAGTGAGTTTAATTACCACCTTAATCAGCCACAGAACCTGTGTAATTGATATGTGTTCGGGTTTAAAGGGATGAGGTGGCAACTCTAGGTATCGCCATACTCGGGAGTAATAGCAGAATGTGCTTTGGGGTGTAATTTGTGGTATGCATATGCTGTGTGTGAGAAATAACCTGCTAATATGACAGTTTTGTGGAAAAATAAAGAAAAAAAATCTTGATTTTGCAAAGATTTGTGGGAAAAAATGGCAACTTCAAAAAACTCACCATGCATCTTTCTAAATACCTTGGCATGTCTTCTTTCGAAAAAGGGGTCGTTTGGGGGGTATTTGTACTTTTCTGGCATGTTAGGGTCTCAAGAAATTAGATAGGCCGTCAGTACTTCAGGTGTGATCAATTTTCAGATATTGGCACCAAGGCTTGTGGACTCTATAACTTTCACAAAGACCAAATAATATACACCAATTTGTACTTATTTTTACCAAAGATATGTAGCAATATACATTTTGGCCAAAATTTATGAAGAAAAATGACTAATCTGCTAAATTTTATAACAGAAACAAAGAAAAATTAATTTTTTTACAGAATTTTCAGTCCTTTTTCTTTTATAGCGCAAAAAATAAAAAAAACAGCGGTGATTAGATACCACCAAAAGAAAGCTCTATTTGTGTGAAAAAAAGGACACAAATTTCATATGGGTACAGTGTTGTATGACTGAGTAATTGTCATTCAAAATGAGAGAGCACCGAAAGATGAAAATTAGTCTGGTTAAGAAGGGGGTTTAAGTGCCCAGTGGTCAAGTGGTTAATGAAAACAGCTGTGCTAAGTCAGCGATGCATACAATATCAACTGTGCAACATAAACAACAACCTGAAAACATGACCTGTTGGAAATACTTGGGAGGACAGGAGTTGACAAAGATTGTTTCATGTCAACGTTTCTCAATCAATGGTATATGTATCCCAAAGGACATTACTGACACACCCAAATGATACATATGCTTGTTACATTCAAAATTAATTTGATAAAATGCACAGTAAGTAATTTTTGTATTTAAAAACATAAGGGCACAAAAAAAATTGTTGGAAACAATAATTTAGACACACATGCTAGATGGTGTTTAGCAAACATCCAATAATGTAAAAGGAAAGCCTTATATAAAAGAGAAAAGTAATATTGCTCTAGCTTATATGGATAGGTCTCTCACTTCTCTAAAATAATTTTAGTCAAGTATATAAGTATATTTAGCTGTTTAATTGTGTGCACAAATGGTTTCAAACTGTTGTGGGATACCTCTATTACACTAGCTTGTAACACTCACATGGTACAGTACCATAAGATATGATGACCACTTAATAAATCTTTAATAACAGTCAATGATAATAACATGACTGTGGCAGTACACATGAAAAGTTAAGATATGTTTTACTCAATAAGCACAAAACGTTTTCGTTTGGAGACATAGATTAATTGAAAGTAGTTCTGTGACCTTTGCTATACTGGCAAAGGTTGGGTTCACTGTAGTCAATTTCCAATCAATCTAGTGAGGTTAACTACACGTGCCACAGTAGGAAATGAAACAATTACTAACAATTTTTATAGGGATAGTCTATCAAATGTAAAAGGTAATAAGAAGAGTAAATGGAAATATGGCTAAAGTGAGAATTACATTTTTTATTTTTTACAGAATTAAACTGTTAAACTGGTATACTGTAAGATACATTTGCCATCATTATAACAACATTTCTTTTCATGTGTTTTATGAATCTGGAGCACAATCAAATATTTATTAGCTATCTGATTAGAAGATAAACTATGATAAATATTTTTAATGTTTAAAGTTAATTATTCATACTCAAATACTTATCATGCTTTATTTAACCACTTAAGCTCCAGACAATCTTACCCCCTTAATGAACAAGCCATTTTTTGCAGTTGGGTTAATTTAAATGGCGATTGCGCGGCCATGCAATGCTGTACGCAAACAAAATTTATATCACACAAATAGAGCTTTCTGTTGGTGGTATTTGATCCCCGCTGGGTTTTTTATTTTTTGACATATAAACGGAAAAAATACATTTTTTTTTATTTTTTATTTCTGCTAAAAAACCTTTATAAATTTAGGCAAAAATGTATTCTACTACATGTCTCTGGTAAAAAAAATACCAATAAGTGTATATTAATTGGTTTGCGTGAAAGTTATAGAGTCTACAAGCAATGGGATAAATACTGGATTTTTTATTTATTTATTTTTTTATGATGGCGACAATCAGCGACTTATAGGGGGACTGTGATAGTGCACGGACACTGAGTGGGAACTGACTAACTGACACTGACATCTCCAGTGACACTAATACAGTGATCAGTGCTAATAATATGCACTGTCACCATACCAATGACACTGGGTAGGAAAGGGTTAACATCTGGGGCAATCAAAGGGTTAACTGTGTGCCTAGCAAGTGTTTATGTGTCTGTGATGTTTTTTTCTAAGGGATATGACAGTTTTTACCCCCTGCTGTGCAGTGAGACAAAAACCCGCACATCCTCGCTGTCAGTAGTGAGATCTGGGCTGTTTATAAACACTCTCTCCTGTCTTCCACTCCACCAATTGGTGGGTCCTGGCCATGATTTATTGTCCGGGACCCACTGATCAGCATGTGCTGGAGCAATTGACAGCACAGACTGGTTAGTGGGTGCGGGCACCCCCCCACCCCGAAATGCAGAATCACGTATATATACGTGATTCTGCACAGCTGGCCTGCACTGTAGCAGTGAAACTACAGTGCGCGGCTGGCAAGTGGTTAATCTGTCCTAATTAGTGGTGAACAGAACATGGCTGGATTCAGTTTGTGGCTGTTTAGGCAAACACTACCAAAGTTTGGGTGCCAAATGCGAACCCCGCTGAAGTCAATGGGATACAACATACTACAACAAAACTGACATTTACAAAGAAAAAAGGTGTTTAAATTGCCACCAAAATAACAGCTGCTATTATTATTAGGCCTCGTGCACACTGGACTTTTTCGAATGTTTTAAAAAGAAAAAAAAAAAAAACTAGTGGGTTCTGAGAAGAGTTTTTCAGCTATTTTTAAGCTGCAAAATGCTCTAACGTCAAAAAACACTAATAAACACAGATAAACGCTCACAAACATGGCTCACCAGCGTTTTTTAATGTTTTTGATCCATTGAAATAAAAACATTTAAAATTAAAAAAAAAAAATTAAAAATAAAAAAAAAACACAAAAAAACACAAATAAACTCAAAAAAATGCTATTACAAAAACGTTAAACGTTGAAAAACTCACTGCAAAGCTACTGATGTTTTTATAATGTTATTTTAATGTCCAGTGTGCATAGTTATTATTTTTTTTTGCACAGGGTTCAAAATGACATAGGGTCCCCCAAAAATCCATACCAGATCCTTATCCTAGAATACAAAAAAATTGAATGGGGTCACCCCTAAAATGCACACCAGACCCTTAACCAGGCATGCAGTCTAGCTGACAAGGAACTTGAGGGGTGTTAGCAACAGATTACTGTCATTCTCTCTCATCCTTCACGTGATTTCATGCCAAGCAATGTAAAGCTGGGAATGCAGACATAAGCACACAATTAGCTCCTTAACTCCTTACCTGTAGTAATGTATGAATTGTGAACTGTTTTTATTCTTTGCATGAAGATTTATCCATCTACACCAGAGGTAGGCAACCTTTTGAGCACAGTGTGCCAAAAAATGTTTTCAAAGAAATTGAGTGTGCCGAGTTTATAACAAAAAAAAAATGTCAACTTCACACTCTCAATCACAAAAGGTTTTTTAATAAAGTAAATGCTGTAGACTACTTGAGTAGTAATGAAAAATTAACATCCTGTACTCTCAGCCCCAATTCATGCCCCTTCACACCTCAGATCACTGACCCCCCTGAAAATCTGTTTCACCACTGTACCCCCTTGCTCATCAGCCCCACCACTGTACCACCCTGCTCATCTGCGTCACCACTGTAACCCACTGTACATCTGCCCCACCACTGTACCACCCTGCTCATCTGCCCCACCAATGTACCCCCATTCTCATCTTCCCCACCACTGTAACCCTCTGCACATCTTCCCCACCATTGTAACCCCCTGCTCATCTGCCCCACCACTGTAACCCCCTGCACATCTGCCCCACTACTGTAACCCCATGCACATCTGCCCCACCACTGTAACCCCCTCCACATTTGCCCCACTGTACTACCCTGCACATCTGCTTCACCTCTGTACCCCCCTGCTCATATGCTTCACCTCTGTACCCAGGTGGATTAAAATAGGGGCTTTTGGAGCTGCAGCTCTAGGCCCCCATCATAATATAGGCCCAAACACTCTAAATACATACAATCACCACGGTCCAGCCGCCGGCCGCTATATACATTGACATTGCCAGGCAGCTGCATTATTTATAGGCCCACGTGTCAGTCAGCTCAAATGTAATAGCGGCGATGCGGTGAAGCAGAGAGCAGACGTTGCAGACAGTGTGAGCGTGCTCGCACACTGTAGGAGGAGCTTGACGTCATCCGGAGGCCTTCTCCGGCGTCCCGGGAGGCTTGATTGGGAAAGAACTGGAGACTGGAGTGCTGTGTGCGAGCGGTACTGCAAGCAAGGAGAAGGAGGATCTGCAATTATCATTATGCACAACTAAGTTCAAGTAAGCCATGGGCACTGGGCTGGCTCGCTGGGGAAGTCAATGGCAGACTCAGGCAGATAAGTTCTATCTGTGAAAATTGTGCAGCAGTGTGGTGTATACTAGTAATGTGTGTACTGGCTGAAGTGCAGTGGTTAACTTACATTTTTTTTGTTGGGGGGGGGGGGCGGCTATATAAGTGCAACTCATCACATCAGTGACTGTGCAGGCAGCCCATCAGTGCCCATTTAGTGCATCTCGTCAGTGCCACCTATCAGTGCCAGTGCCCTCTATCAGTGCAGCTCATCAGTGCCATCCTATCAATGCCAGTGCCACCTATCAGTGCAGCTCATAAGTGCCACCTATCAGTGCCCATTAGTGCAGCTCATCAGTGCCAGTGCCACCTATCAATGCTGCCTAATAGTGCAGCTCATCGGCGCCGCCTATCAGAGCCCATCAGTACTGCCCATCAGTGCCCATAAGTGCAGCTCATCAGTGCCACCTATCATTGACCATCAGTGTTGCCTGTCAGTTCCGCCTATCAGAGCCCATCAGTGGTGCCCATTAGTGCAGTTCAGTGCCCATCAGTGCTGCCCATCAGTGCCCATTAGTGCAGTTGATCAGTGCCACCTATCATTGACCATCAGTGCTGCCTATAAGCGCAGATCATCAGTGCCACCTTTCAGTGTCAGTGCCACCCATCAGTGCTGCCTATAAGTGCCCATCAGTGCTGCATAATAGTGCTGCCTCATCAGTGCCACCTTATCAGTGCCCATAAGTGCTCCCTGTCAGTGCCACCTATCAGAGCCCATCAGTGCTGCTCATCATTGCCCATTAGTGCAGCTCATCAGTGCCAGTGCCAGCTAGCATTGCCCATCAGTGCTGCCTATCAGTGCAGCTCATCATGGCCCATCAGTTCTGCATATCAGTGCAGATCATCAGTGCCACATATTAGCACAGCCTCATCAGCGCCACCTTATCAATGCCCATCAGTGCTGCCTCATCAGTGCACATCAGTGAAGAAGAAAAATTACTTATGGCAAAATATTATAACAAACTAAGAAAAACATTTTTTTTTTTAAATGTCTGTCTTTTTTTCATGTTTAGCAAAAAATAAAAACCCCAATGGTGTTTAAATACCACCAAAAAAAGGTCTATTTGTGTAAAAAAAATTACAAAAATCAAAACACATTCATTTCAGTGGGTGCACTCTTAATCAATGTGACTCAAGGTGCGGGGACAGTAATTCCAGTAATCTTAAGGGGGAATTTGATTTGAGTGCCGTAGACTGCAATGTTAAATCATAGGAGTTGCAAGAAAGTCACACGACTTTGGGTCGCAGCAGTGTGAACCGAACTCTGCCATCTTGGGGTCCCTCCACAGTGGGCGGACTGCCAGGGCTCACTCGCAAGAGCAACCTTTATGGCCCTGGTAGTTCCGCCATTGCTGCAGGTGGTCCCTTGTGGTGTATTTTTAGTCTTGATACATTGTATCTCTGGTCTTTGGTCATTTTTCGGGTGAACATCTTTGGCCATTTTATGGGTAGGTATTTGGACTTTTTTGCATGAGTTTCTAGTTTCTAGCTTTGTTTTTTAAAATTCTTTTTAGGCAATTGAAAGTTACCAGATAAAAACCCATGCCTTTCAGACCCTCCCATTAAAGTCTACTGGGGCAAAAACAGTCGACTCTGATCTAGAAGAAGCCCATCTACTTTTTGAGCTGCTGTCTTCAAGCGGCACTACACTCAGATGTGAATGGGCACCATCCAGTATAATGCCAATACTAGTGTTGAGCGTTAAAACACTTTTGGTGGAGCTTCAAATAGCTCAGGTATTAACAGGGCCTTAAAGCGGTTGTGAACCTAAGATATGAAATATGAACAAAGCATATCCCTTTATAGTGTGTACATATGTCAATTAAGAGCACTAAGTGTCATTTCTGCCCGCTGCTTTATTCCTCTGCTGTCAACATGAATCACTTCTGAATCACTGCTGTCACCATTTTTTTCTTAGTGTCAGGAGAACTTGTCAGAAGTGATTCATGTTGACAGCAGAGGAATAAAGCAGTGGGCAGAAATGACACTTAGTGCTCTTAATTGACATTAAAAATGACAAAAATGTCATATGTGTACAGTGTTGCATGACTAGCAATTGTCATTCAAAGTGTGACAGCGCTGAAAGCTGAAAATTGGCCTGGGCAGGAAGGGGGTGAAAGTGCCCGTACAAAAGCGGTTAAAGGATAAGTTCACATTGGGGAACATGTAACATGTTCCCACTTCCCACTGCAGCATCTCCCCTATCCGCTGGATCTAGTGACAGCAAGAGGAGAATCTTCTCCCTCAATTCGCTGTCACTATTTAAAAAAATACATTGTGCAAATAAATAGTGGAAATAATTGGATATGAGGGAATGTTAATCTATGATGCTGGGACTTATTGTTGCTGCTACTATCACCAATGATGTGGGTTGTTATTGTGTAAAATGCCACTGATGTCATGCTAGAGGTTATTATTGCTGCTACTGATATGAATGCTTTTGGTTGTTGTTCTGTAAATTGGCACTGATGTTTTTGGTTATTATTATGGAAATTGCCATTTAGGATGGGGGTTATTATTTCCTAAACTGGCACTGATGCTGGGTAGATATAATTGCAGAAACTGGTATTAATGTGGTGAGTTATTATTGTGTAGACTGGCACTGATGCTGACGGTCCATCATTAATTATAGATGATGTGTCAAAAAATGTGTTTATGGCAACCTTATGAACTGTGCAGTGCTTATACAAAGGGTAAAATAAGTATTTTTCAGTAACAACCCATGCAATCCATAAATACAAAGAAACCAAAACAAACCGGTTCAGAAATGAAGTTCTGTGTAATAAAATGAAAGGACATGGGGGAAAAAGTATTGAATCCGCTAACTGAAATGTATTTAACCACTTAAGGACCAGCCTCGTTTTGGATTTTAGGTGTTTACATGTATAAAACAGTTTTTTTTTTGCTAGAAAATTACTTAGAACCCCCAAATATTATATATGTTTTTTTTTCTAACACCCTAGAGAATAAAATGGCGGTCGTTGCAATACTTTTTTTTGCACCGTATTTGTGCAGCGGTCTTATAAGCGCACTTTTTTTGGAGAAAATTCACTTTTTTGAATAAAAAAATAAGACAACAGTAAAGTTAGCCCAATTTTTTTTATACTGTGAAAAATAATGTTACGCCAAGTAAATTGATACCCAACATGTCACGCTTCAAAATTGCGCCCGCTTGTGAAATGGCGTCAAACTTTTACCCTCAAGAATCTCCATAGGCGACATTTAAAAAATTCTACAGGTTGCATGTTTTGCATTACAGAGGAGATCTAGGGCTAGAATTATTGCTCTAGCTCTACTGGTCACAGCGAGACCTCACATGTGTGGTTTGACCACCGTTTTCATATGCGGGCGATACTTGCGTATGCGTTCACTTCTGTGCGCGAGCTCGTCTGGGCGGGCGGTTTTTTAATTTTTTTTTTTGATTTGTATTATTTATTTTATATTTTATTTATTTTTACACTGTTTTTAAAAAAAAGTGTCACTTTTATTCCTATTACAAGGAATGTAAACATCCCTTGTAATAGAAAAAAGCATGACAGGACCTCTTAAATATGAGATCTGGGGTCAAAAAGACCTCAGATCTCATATTTACACTAAAATGCAATAAAAATGTAAAAAAATGACATTGAAAAAAATATGCCTTTAAGAGGCGTGGGCGGAAGTGACGTTTTGACGTCGCTTCGCCCAGCAGTGTCATGGAGACGAATGGGCACCATCTTAGCCTCACTCATCTCCAGACACAGAAGGGAGATGGACGCGATCGCCTCCGCCGATACCAATGGCTCCAGTAAGCAGCGGAGGGCACCGAATCGCGGCGGGAGGGGGACCCTCTCCCGCCACCGATAAAAGTGATCTTGCGGCGAATCCACCACAGGGACCACTTTCATCAGAAAGCTGACCGCCGCACAAGAATGGGGATACCGGGGTTATGGCAGCTAGCTGCTGCCATAACAACAATATCCGCCGACAAACTTTGGATGTACATCGGCGTGCGGCGGTCCGGAAGTGGTTAATACTTGGTACAAAATCCTTTGTTGGTAATGAAAGCTTCAAGACACAGCGTCCTGTATGGAGAAACTAGTCGCATGTGTTGCTCAGATCTTCAAATCTTGTCTTCAAAGCTTGTCTTCAAAACTTGAAGGTTCTGTGGCCTCTTTTATGAACTCTGATCTTTAGTTGTTTCCATATATTTTCTATTGGATTCAAGTCAGGTGATTGGCTGGGCCATTCTAACAGCTTTATTTTCTTTCTTTGAAACCAATTGAGAGTTTCCTTGGCTTTGTGTTTGGGATCATTGTGTTGCTGAAATGTCCGCCCTCGTTTCATCTTCATCATCCTGATGGCAGCAGATTTTTATCAAGAATGTCTTGGTACATTTTTTCATTCATCCTTCCTTCAATGATATGAAGTTTGCCAGTACTGTATGCTGAAAAAAAGCCCCGCCAACGCCATGATGTTCCCACCTCCAAACCTCACTGTTGGTATGGGGGTGTTTTTAGGGTGAAGTGACCGCCAAACATGGTGTGTATTATGGCATCCAAAGAGTTCCATTTTGGTTTCCTCTGACCAGACTATATTCTCCCAGTATTTCACAGGCTTGTCTAAATGTTGTGGAGCAAATGTTAACCGAGCTTCAACATATTTTTTCTTCAGCAATGGAGCGTGCATACAGGCCATGGCAAGGAGTGCATTACTTATTGTTTTCTTTGAAACAATTGTACCTGCTAATTCCAGGTCTTTCTGAAGCTCTTCACAAGTGGTCCTTGGCTCTTGGACAACTCTTCTGATAATTCTTTTTACTCCTCTGTCAAAAATCTTGCAAGGAGCACATGGTCATGCCCTGTTTATTGTGAAATGATGTTCTTTCCACTTCTGGATTATGGCCCCAACAGTGCTCACTGGAACATACAGAAGTTTAGAAATCCTTCTGTAACCAATTCCATCAGTATGTTTTGCAACAATAAAGTTGCAAAGGTCTTGAGAGCTCTTTGCTTTTACCCATCATGAGATGTTTCTTTTGTGACACCTTGCTAATGAGACAACTTTTTATAGGCGATCAGTAGAGATTGAACCAGCTGATATTAATTTTTACTGACAAGGTGCAGGATTGCTTTCCAATTACTGATATATTTCAGCTGGTTTCTTGGCTTTCCATGCTTTTTTGATCTTCCCCTTCTTCGTGTGTGTAATGAGCCCCTGCTAGCTTGGTTCCACTCTCCCGACACTCCTCTGCTGCTATAGAATCAGATTGCAGATCGCAACATCTGATGGTTCGGTCATCCGATGCTCCGGGACTAGAACTACAGCTATGTGCCATTCTAATCCAGTTGTGTAGCTCAGAACAAACACCAGGCAGGCTGTATGTAAGTTCAACCAGGAATCTCTTTTATTGAAAAATACAGGCTCCTTTATACAGTAAAAGAGGAGGTGTATACCTCCTGCTCATATTACTCTGAACATACACCTGTGACCAGAAACCTAATTAACATGGGCTAATTAACTAATCCCTTTAGACAGCCTAGATGACTCAGTCATGACCTTTAGGCCAGACTGGCCATCTTGTAGCTCAGAAAACCCAATCAACATTATCACAATAGCAGAGTTAATTAACACAAACAACAATGGGGATCTAATGACTCTTAGATCCCATACTAGAGACTTTTTTACAATACACATTCTCGCAGGCAACTGACAGACAGACAGGTGGCTGGAATAGACATCAGCATCTCCTAACAGTATTTGTCCCAGCATTATGAATCAGCCACTATTTCTAATATGGCAAATCCAGGGTCCCCAGAGTCTGTGTGTAATGGGGGATCAGGACCCGAATACACAGTTATGCCCCGTACACACGGTCGGATTTTCCGATGGAAAATGTCCGATCGGAGCGTGTTGTCGGAAATTCCGACCACGTGTGGGCTCCATCGGACATTTTCCCTCGGATTTTCCGACACACAAAGTTGGAGAGCAGGAGATAAAATTTTCCGACAACAAAATCCGATCGCGTCAATTCCGACTGTGTGTGGCCTGTTCCGACGCACAAAGTGCCACGCATGCTCAGAAGAAATTCTGGCACGGAACAGCTCGTTCTGGTAAACTTAGCATTCGCAATGGATACAGCACTTTCGTCACGCTGCAATGTCAAAAATGGTTTAATACAGCATACTCTCTTCTTCTTTATAATGTGCGAAGAATTAAGTAGTTTTGCTGCTCATATTCACACACACTTCTCACAAAGTTTTTTTTTTGTTTTGTTATTGGGATTCCCTGAATATATTGTTAGTTGTCACATCTGACAGAATGTTTTTTTTGGGGATTTTAAGCCTTTTTTTTAAAATTTAATGTTTGTATTTTTTACAAGGCTGATCTTTGTTCAATGTTATTTTTATTTTTACTCCAGAATATTTTTGTGTGTGTTTTGTGTGTCAAGTTACCCCAACACCATTGATATCTTTTATTATTTAATCTCAAGGAGATTGTTTGTTGTTGGTGTCCCTTGTTCATTTCACATTGTATATTTGAAATGTACCTGAATCCTCACAAACAAACTGTCCTTTTTGAAGTAAAACACATAGGAGAGTATAATTCAAAACAAAAATCCTTTATTAAGGGCTCAGAACCAAACAAAGAGGAAGGGAACACTGGATCAACAGGAGAAATTAGCGAAGCCTGGGACCCCCACGGCAGACATCAATTCTTGAACATCAAAATTGGTGGCCTGAGGAGTCCATATGTAAGGGAGGGCAGTCTGGTCCAGAATTTGCAGAGATCTGGAAAGCAGCAGATGACATCTGTGTCCCCAGGCTGTGGTACCACAAGAGGCTGCATTTTTTGGCCGACCAGACTGAACCCAGGGTCCTCACTTTCTGGTCTTCCTTCCACGCTTCCTTCTGGGCTGTGGCTGTGCAGTTGGAGATGAGGCAGGAGGAGGAGTAGGACCTGGAGGAGGAGAAGGACTGGGAGGACCTGGAGGAGAAGGAGGAGGAGGACCTGCAGGAGGAGGAGGAGGACCATCGCAAAGGTGTGTCTGAGCTGTAATTTGGCCCCTCATACCTTTCTTAAGAGCCTCCAATATGAGCGACTCACACATGACTTGTTGTTCCTCCTCCATCCTCTGCATTTTATAGGCAATGGTGGCAGCAATGTCATCCTCCACGGTGTGTGGTGCTCCCAGGACCTCTGTAGCCCTCCAAAAGAGTCCTCTGCCAGCCTCCTCTAGGGCACTCCTCCTCCTGCCACTTTCTCTTTCCAGGGGGAGTGGAGGGACCTGCAGATCAGCCAGCCGGCTCGGCCCGGCCACCTCCTGGCTGAGACTTCCCTATGTATGAAAAAGGGACATGGTTTTAGTTTTTGCTTAATCAATCACAATCCTAAATTAGTACTCCCAACTAACATCTAGTTAACATCATTGATTGGACAAGCAGAAATATTTAGAGGAATGCTATACCTGGCTCAATCTGGGCTCCTCCACATGTTGCCTGGAAGACCCAGGTTGGGCGTCAGAAGCCTCAGCCGGGGGGCAAGGAAGCGTGGAAGGAAGACTGGAGAGGGATGGCCTGGGTTCAGTCTGGCCTGCCAGAAAATGCAACCTGTCATAGTACCACATCCTGGGGACATAGATGTCATCTGCTGCTCCGGATCTCTGCGAATCCTGGACTTTCTGGCGCTCCCTTACATATGTGCTCCTCAGGCCACCAATTAAGATCTTCAAAAATGTGATTTCTGCCGTGGGGATCACCTGCTTCACAATTTCACACAATTGCTCCAGTGCTGCCTTCCTCTTTGCTTGGTTCTTGTAATGTGGGTGTTTAATCTCCCACAGACATGGCAGCTCCCTTAACATATCAATGAATACTGACATGAAGTCATTGTCTTTCACTAGCATATCCATGTTCACTGCAAGACACAACACAAGACAAAGCCTAATGTCAGACAAAACTCTCCTAATCTTGTTACAATATAGGCCTCAATGTAGAAGCAGTATAGGCACAAGTTTTTCTCTTACCTTCGTTCTTACGATCGGCGCGTCCAATGCTCCTTCCTCCACTCACAGATCGTACGTAATACGCACGTGTGTTACGCTTTATATACACTGTGCATGCGTGTAACTCCGCCCACCCCTGACGTTTTTTCTAGTCTATTCCCCGCCCCTTTTCATTCGGCGCAGTGGGGGAAGAGCACATGGTGGAGTCACAGCAGGTGCGTGATAATTACAGGAACGAGGAGGAGGAAAGCCCGGATCCAGACACGTCCCGATCCAGAAGGAGACGATTTAAGGCCACAAATATCTCCTTTGGGGAGATGTTGGAGATGGTCGACATCCTGAAGAAGGCCGACTATGACGGAAAGTATGGGCCTTACCCCAACCCCAATATCAGAAAGGCCAAGATCATGGCGAAAGTGGTCAAAAGTCTTCACAGGAATTTCGGGGTATGACGATCGAAAGATCAGCTCAGGAAGCAGTGGTCGGACCTGAAATTAAGAGAGCCAGAGCAGTACAGAAAGATCCGGAGAGTGCTGCAAAAAAGTAAGTAGTTGTGCTGTGTTCCTATTCTTTTTGTCTTTATTACGTTCGTGCTGCTCCATATGCTTTTCTTAATTGTACAGTTTAAAGGGCAACTTTAATGTTCATGGGCCCATTATTCGTTCGTATCAAACATTTTTCTTTCGGCCTCTAAAACACCATTGTTTAGGCCATATGCATTTTCCCACATTTTTTAGGGCCTACTTGGATGCCAAACATTTGTTTGTGTAGATGGCTTTGTTACTAGAATGAAATTCAAGCTAGATTCTGTGTAAGGAGAGGACACTGAGCAGCTGTTTTCACATCTGGACACTGGAGCACTAGTGTGGGACACAAGAACACAATTTTTATTAGGGGGGCCACACAGGTGCTCCAGTGTATACTATAGGGGGGGCTACATCTGTGAAGCTTGTACTAAACAGGTAAAGTATTGCAGCTTGACAAAGGGCAATAAAAAAAGACATCTTGGAACTCGGCTAAAATTGACAATTGTACCCCACTTCCAAGCAATGTTTCCTATTTCTAGTTCTGCCAATATCTGTGTGCTAATTATAGCATTTTTGTTTTACATAGGGGAGAAAAGACTCGGACACCCCTCATCCAAGGAGACCACAGACCCCCCACCTATGAAAGAAGGTGAAATACCCCCAACCCAAGAAGAGCAGCAGGAAGAAGAAGATGTGGTGGAAATTGGCACCACAACAGGTGAGTGTCTGCGACCACAGGCTCAGGTAAGAGATGGATGGTGGCAGATTTTTGATACCTGTTTTTGTTTGGTTTCTCTCTTTTTAGGTGATCGTGATATTAGGGATCGAGATCCTTTCACATCTGAAAGTGCCCAGATCCTGATCGGGGAGATCATGGGGTGTAATGTAGAATTGCAAAACATCCAGAAAAAAATAAATGATGTGATTCAAAAAAATAATAACATCATTGATGTTTTGGGGCGAATTTAAAACCCCACAAAATTGTGGTCCAATGTTTTAAATCTTTTTGCAATGTTTTGAAAAGCCGAATTTGGAGGATGCACACAGTGTGCCAACATGTGCTATCTGCCATCACGGGAGATCAATGGATGCGTTTTGGGGGTGCAACCCCTTCCTCAATTATAAAGTAGCGGTGAGGAAGGGCTTGCTCCCCCAAAACACGTCCCTTGATCCCCCGTGATGGCAGATAGCACATGTTGACATTCGTAAATTGGTGTGCATCTTCCAAATTTGGCTTTTCCAGGGGTGATTTCCCCCCATCTGAACGCAATATCAAACACAGTTCCTAAATACTGATGTCTGATATAGCCTTCAGGTTTTACCATATGTGAACTTTGTAAGTTCAAGTTTTTTGTCTTTCTTGTTGGTTTTACACAGGCATGTTTTATCGTAAATGGACATTTCTATTTTTGATAATGCCACCCCAAAAATTGTTATACAACAAACATGTTGGTTTGTTTTAAAAACCTTTGGTAAATGCACATGTGATTGTGCAGGGGTAAAAAAGTTGGTTAATCAACAATGTGTGGATTATTGTCTCAATGCAATGTTTTCTGAGAAAATGGGGGTTATTTACTAAGGGCAAATCCTCTTGGCACTACAAGTGCAGTTTCAGTGCAGTTGCAACTGCACTTGTAGTGAAATGTGTTTTTGCATTTAGTAAATAACAGCCAACAGTGCTTTGTATAAGGTTACACAATCACGCCATTTTCTGGACTCAACACATTTCTGTCAGGGTCAGCTAAAACAAACACAAGCAGTAAATGTCCACAAGAATTTCATTTTTTTTTTTAATAGAAAAAGGCTTCACATATTTGCTGGCATATTGATGGCCCCCCTACCCGCAAAGAACTCCAGGTAGCGTAACCGGACATCACGGGCACTCAGGGAGGGCAAGCCAGGACGGCCGCTTTCAAGCGCCGTCAGTGTTTCAGGTATCACTCCGGCCTCAGGCCCAACTGAGCCAGCATAGTTGGCCGAATGTTTCCTTAAAAAGTTATGGAGAATACAGCACGCCAGTATAATATGGTTCAGTTTATACTCCGCCATATGGATGGGTGTCATAAATAGACGGAACCGGCTGGCCAGGATTCCAAATGTGTTCTCCACCACTCTTCGGGCTCTGGCCAGCCGGTAATTAAAAACCCTCTGTTCCGGGGTGAGGGTCCTCATCGGGAATGGCCGCATCAGCAACGAACATGAATGGGAGTCCTTCCACATTGTCCTCTGGAGCTGGTAAGTCCAAGCTGCCATTCTGGAGACGCCTGTAGAACTCCGTCTGGGCGATGACTCCACCATCGGACATCCGGCCATTCTTCCCCACGTCCACATACAGGAAGTCGTAAGTAGCCGACACCATCGCCAACATCACTATACTATTGAACCCCTTATAGTTGAAATAGTACGACCCCGAGTTGGGTGGTGGGACGATGTGGACGTGTTTCCCATCAATTGCCCCTCCGCAGTTAGGAAAGTCCCACCGCTGGGCAAAGTGGGAGGCCACAGTCTGCCATTCCTGTGGCGTGGAAGGAAACTGTTGAGGGAAAAAATAAAACATTACTATTTTTGCTCAGAAACATGGCAAGCAGATTAGGCACAAACATTATGGGGCAACCTCCAGATAGCATTTATTAAGGGGAATTTAACAACGCCAAAGTATAAGGTATCATATCATATCATATTCCCCCTCCCCCCCTCTCATGGGCCATCTTGGACAGGTAACCCTCTTCACTTCATTGAGAGATGAATGCCTAAATAATGGGTATTACTTGGAACAGCCCCTCCTTAGTTACACTATTGGCAGCCCACTGGACAGGTAAGAAGTGTCATAATACAAAGATATAAATACACATTGTACACATTTGAGGACATTTGGACATTCTGCTATTACCTATCAAGATAATAATAGGATACAAAAACTTTAAACAGTACCATTTGAAAGTATACAGGCAGGCCCTTGCACTACATGCTTTGGGGAATTCATCCATAAATCTGAGCACTAAAGAGATGGGTATAGTGTGTATGGGTTTGGCAAAGTCAGCAGATAGATGATTAAGGATAGAGAATTGGGATCAGCTGACTTAGCAGTTGGGGGAGGGGGGGTTACTAAAAATTATTTGGGGACACCACCAAAAAAAAGCCTCTGGCACTCTGCCAGAATTTAAAGCAAAAATAACATTTCAAAACATTTTAGGGGGTGTTTGGGGTAAAGCACTACTATGGAGCTGATAAAATACATTGTTAAGTGACTACATGAGGTGAATATAGGCCATGAGACACCATGCTGGGGAGGTTATTGAAGGGCAAATCTGTATGAAGGACCTAAAATAATAATTACATAAAAATCCAGCATGCATGAGGACAAAGGGGACATTCACAGCATATTACAATCATGGTAATTAGGGAACGAGGAAAGAAATACAATATATTAGCAAACATTCAATACAATAAAATGTGATCTAAAAGGATAAAAATCTTACCTTAATATACTCCTTCTGCAGGACCTGTATGATGGCAGAACAGGTCTCTGGGATAATGATCCCCAGAGCCTGGGGGGAGATGCCTGTTGAGAACTTTAAGTCCTGCAGACTTCTCCCTGTGGCCAAATACCGCAAGGTAGCGACCAACCTCTGCTCCGGAGTGATGGCTTGCCTCATGCAGGTATCCTGCCTGCTGATATAGGGGGTCAGCGAAGCCAACAAACGGTGAAACACGGGGTCCGTCATCCGGAGAAAGTTCCTGAAATCATCAGGATTATTCTCACGGATCTCACGGAGCAAAGGCATATGACAGAACTGGTCACGCTGAAGCAACCAATTCTTGGTCCATGAACTTCTCCCCACCCTGTTCATGGACTGGACTTGTGTCAAGGTGAGGACCCCAACACCAAGCCCCCGCACAGCACGAACTCTACGAGGAGTACGCATACGCAACATGGCTAGAATGGTCGGCTGCTCAGAACGAAGTAACAGAACACACTGAAGAACAGCAAGGCCTGTGAAGAGTGACCTGAAAAACAGTAACAAATGAACAAGAATACAATGACTAATTAACCACTTCAGCCCCGGAAGGTTTTACCCCCTTCCTGACCAGAGCACTTTTTACAATTTGGCACTGCGTCGCTTTAACTGCTAATTGCGCGGTCATGCAATGCTGTACCCAAACGAAATTTGCGTCCTTTTCTTCCCACAAATAGAGCTTTCTTTTGATGTTATTTGATCAGCTCTGCCGTTTTTATTTTTTGCGCTATACACGGAAAAAGACCGAAAATTTTGAAAAAAAAAGATATTTTCTACTTTTTGTTCTAAAAAAAATCCAATAAACTCAATTTTCGTCATACATTTAGGCCAAAATGTATTCGGCCACATGTCTTTGGTAAAAAAAATGTCAATAAGTGTATATTTATTGGTTTGCGCAAAAGTTATAGCGCCTACAAACTAGGGTACATTTTCTGGAATTTACACAGCCTTTAATTTATGACTGCCTATGTCGTTTCTTGAGGTGCTGAAATGGCAGGGCAGTACAAAACCCCCACAAATGACCCCATTTTGGAAAGTAGACACCCCAAGGAAATTGCTGAGAGGCATGTTGAGCCCATTGAATATTAATTTTTTTTGTCCCAAGTGATTGAATACTGACAAAAAAAAAAAAAATTACAAAAAGCTGTCACTAAATGATATATTGCTCACACAGGCCATGGGCATATGTGGAATTGCACCCCAAAATACATTTAGCTGCTTCTCCTGAGTATGGGGATACCTCATGTGTGGGACTTTTTGGGAGCCTAGCCGCGTACGGGGCCCCGGAAACCAATCACTGCCTTCAGGATTTCTAAGGGCGTACATTTTTGATTTTACTCCTCACTACCTATCACAGTTTTGAAGGCCATAAAATGCCCAGATGGCATAAAACCCCCCCAAATGACCCATTTTGGAAAGTAGACACCCCAAGCTATTTGCTTTGAGGCATGTTGAGTCCATGGAATGTTTTATATTTTGACACAAGTTGCGGGAAAGTGACAAATTTTTTTTTTTTTTTGCACAAAGTTGTCACTAAATGATATATTGCTCACACCGGCCATGGGCATATGTGGAATTGCACCCCAAAATACATTTAGCTACTTCTCCTGAGTACGGGGATACCACATGTGTGGGACTTTTTGGGAGCCTAGCCGCGTACGGGGCCCCGAAAACCAATCACCGCCTTCAGGATTTCTAAGGGTGAAAATTTTTGATTTCACTCCTCACTGCCTATCACAGTTTCGGAGGCCATGGAATGCCCAGGTGGCACAAACCCCCCCAAATGACCCCATTTTGGAAAGTAGACACCCCAAGCTATTTGCTGAGAGGCATGGTGAGTATTTTGCAGCTCTCATTTGTTTTTGAAAATAAAGAAAGACGAGAAAAAATTGTGACAAAAAGTAAGGTCTGCAAAATACTCACTATACCTCTCAGCAAATAGCTTGGGGTGTCTACTTTCCAAAATGGGGTCATTTGGGTTTTTTTTTGCCACCTGGGCATTCCATGGCCTCCGAAACTGTGATAGGCAGTGAAGAGTGAAATCAAAAATTTACGGCCTTAGAAAGCCTGAAGACGGTGCTTGGTTTTCGGGGTCCCGTACGCGGCTAGGCTCCCAAAAAGTCTCACACATGTGGTATCCCCGTACTCAGGAGAAGCTGCAGAATGTATTTTGGGGTGTAATTTCACATATTCCCATGGCATGTTTGAGCAATATATCATTTAGTGACAACTTTGCACAAAAAAAAAAACTAATTAAAAAAAATTGTCTCTTTCCCGCAACTTGTGTCACAATATAAAATATTCCATGGACTCGACATGCCTCTCAGCAAATAGCTTGGGGTGTCTACTTTCCAAAATGGGGTCATTTGGGGGGGTTTTGAACTGTCCTGGCATTTTATGCACAACATCTAGAAGCTTATGTCACACATCACCCACTCTTCTAACCACTTGAAGACAAAGCGCTTTCTGACACTTTTTGATTACATAAAAAAATAATTTTTTTTTGCAAGAAAATTACTTTAAACCCCCAAACATTATATATTTTCTTTAAAGCAAATGCCCTACAGATTAAAATGGTGGGTGTTTCATTTTTTTTTTTCACACAGTATTTGCGCAGCGATTTTTCAAAAGCATTTTTGGGGGAAAAAACACACTTTTTTAAATTTTAATGCACTAAAACACATTATATTGCCCAAATGTTTGATGAAATAAAAAAGATGATCTTAGGCCGAGTACATGGATACCAAACATGACATGCTTTAAAATTGCGCACAAACGTGCAGTGGTGACAAACTAAATACATTTTTAAAAGCCTTTAAAAGCCTTTACAGGTTACCACTTTAGATTTACAGAGGAGGTCTACTGCTAAAATTACTGCCCTCGATCTGACCTTCGCGGTGATACCTCACATGCATGGTGCAATTGCTTTTTACATTTTACGCCAGACCGACGCTTGCGTTCGCCTTAGCGCGAGAGCAGGGGGGACAGGGGTGCTTTTTTTTTTTTTTTCTTTATTATTATTTTTTTTATCTTATTTTTAAACTGTTCCTTTCATTTTTTTTTAAAATCATTTTTATTGTTATCTCAGGGAATGTAAATATCCCCTATCATAGCAATAGGTAGTGACAGGTACTCTTTTTTGAAAAAATTGGGGTCTATTAGACCCTAGATTTCTCCTCTGCCCTCAAAGCATCTGACCACACCAAGATCGGTGTGATAACATGCTTTCCCAATTTCCCAATGGCGCTGTTTACATCCGGCAAAATCTAAGTCATTAAATGCTCGTAGCTTCCGGTTTCTTAGGCCATAGAGATGTTTGGAGCCACTCTGGTCTCTGATCAGCTCTATGGTCAGCTGGCTGAATCACCGGCTGCATTTTCAGGTTCCCTGTTGAGACAGGAGAGCCAGAGAAAAACACGGAAGACGTTGGGGGGGGCATTCCCTCCCACTGCTTGTAAAAGCAGTCAAGAGGCTAATTAGCCGCAAGGATTGCTTTTACATGAAAGCCGACCGCTGGCTGAAAAGAATGATACCAAGATGATACCTAAACCTGCAGGCATTATTCTGGTATAACCATTCAAAGTCGTGAATGGCGTACCTGAAGACAAAAAAATGGTTAACAATAAAGCACAGTAAACGGTAAAGTATAAAAAATTGCATACCTGAAAAACAAACATGATAAAACATAATAACAATAAAACATTGCAGAATAGGATACAGTAAAAAAGAGCAGAACAATAGAGAGAATAGAGAGAGAGAGAGAACAATAAAACGACAACTATTTTTTTTTATTTTATATTTTTGTTTGTGTTTTTTTTATTTTTTTACACTTTTTTTTGTAACTGTAACTTTTATAACTGTAACCGGTTCTAGGTTCGGGTCTCTCAAAATGCGATGGCATCTTGGGAGACCCTGTGAAAGTGTGTCCTAGTCTGTGCAATGCTGTACCCTACGCTAATACTAATGGTAGCGTTCAAAACATTCACCAATGCAAAGACCAGGATTGTCAGGACAGGAGGGACAATAATAGCGGGTGTCACGCCTATATCCGCGCTTGCTGCAGACACAACATCTTTTTTGGGGGGTTCGTTGGGTAGGGGTACTCGGGAGGACATAAAGAAAATGCCTCTCATGCAGCCGACTGGTTGGGGATGTGAATGGGGGAAGTACGGGCGCTGCAGAAGTGGTGGGTTCCCAATTAGGATTGGCGAATGCAGCAGGAAGGGCATTATGGGCACGGCGGGCCTGTGTTTGTCTTTCTGGTGGCAGCGGGACACTACTTGTGCTTGCCACCTCACCAGCTTGAACTGCACTTATGGGACTCGCCACGTCACCAAGTGTTACTGCAGTGCGGGTTTGACTACGACCGGTGTGTACTAGGCCGCTGGTGCTTGCCAGTTCACCAAAACGCTACCAAGAAATCTGTTAGCGATCGCAGGGATCAGGCCTGACTCTGCGAACGCTGCAGTTATGCGTTTAGTGTTTTGTAAGTGACAGTGATCGATCGATACTGCACTTGGGTGGGCTGGGCTGGGCTGGGCCGGGCGGAGGGGCAAAACGCAGGTGCTAGCAGGTATCTGGGCTGATCCCGCTAACACTGCGTTTGTGGGAACCCTAAACTGCTGGGGACGCTAGTATAGATCTGATCGGATCAGATATTGATCCGTTCAGATACTATACCACTAAGGGAGGTGTATGCTGCGTGCGTGGGTGTTAGCGGTACTGGCGCTAATCTGACGCCAGTTCACCGAAACGCTACCAAAAAAACTGTTAGCGATCGCAGGGATCAGGCCTGACTCTGCGAACGCTGCAGTTATGCGTTTAGTGTTCTGTAAGTGACAGTGATCGATTGATACTGCACTTGGGTGGGCTGGGCGGAGGGGCAAAACGCAGGTGCTAGCAGGTATCTGGGCTGATCCCGCTAACACTGCGTGTTTGGGAACCCTAAACTGCTGGGGACGCTAGTATAGATCTGATCGGATCAGATATTGATCCATTCAGATACTCTACCACTAAGGGAGGTGTACGGTACATGCGTGGGTGTTAGCGGTACTGGCGCTAACCTGACGCTGCCTGGGGCTGGTGCTTTCCAGTTCACCAAAACGCTACCAAAAAAACTGTTAGCGATCGCAGGGATCAGGCCTGACTCTGCGAACGCTGCAGTTATGCGTTTAGTGTTTTGTAAGTGACAGTGATCGATCGATACTGCACTTGGGTGGGCTGGGCTGGGCCGGGCGGAGGGGAAAAAAGCAGGTGCTAGCGGGTATCTGGGCTGATCCTGCTAACACTGCGTTTTTGGGAACCCTAAACTGCTGGGGACGCTAGTATAGATCTGATCGGATCAGATATTGATCCGTTCAGATACTATACCACTAAGGGAGGCGTATGCTGCGTGCGTGGGTGTTAGCGGTACTGGCGCTAATCTGACGCTGCCTGGGGCGACGCATATCACCGCCGGGCAATCAGGGGGCTAAACCTTTATTCGGTAATAAACGGCGGGTGCCCTGACACTATAAAAAATAAATGAACTAACCAGCATCACCCGTAACAGTTATACGGTGATCAGGGGTGAAAGGGTTAACTAGGGGGCAATCAAGGGGTTAAAACATTTATTAGATAGTATATAGGGGTCCCTGGCGCTATAAAGCGCTGACGGCGAATCTAATTATTTACCTCCCTAACTAGCGTCACCAGTGACACTAATACAGCGATCAGAAAAATGATCGCTTAGCGACACTGGTGACGGGGGGTGATCAAGGGGTTAAAACTTTATTGGGGGGGTTAGGGGGGTACCCTAGACCTACAGGGGGCTAATACTCACTGCCCTAACACTTCTAACTGTCACAAACTGACACCATGCAGTAATCAGAAAAAAATAAATAAATACTGCTTGGTGTCAGTTTGTGACGGGGGGGGTGATTGGGGGGGATTGGGGGGCGATCGGGTGGGGTCGGGGGTGTAAAGTGTGCCTGGCATGTTCTACTGTGTGTGTGTGTTGTGCACTCACATGTCTTCTCTCCTCGGCGCTGGAACGGAAACTGCCAAGCCGAGGAGAGATGACATCACATCCTCTGCCTGTGTGAAACTACACACAGGCAGAGGAGGATTCCTATTGGCTGGGAGTGATCGTGAGGGGGGGGCCATGATCGGATGGTCTCCCCCTCGCCTCTCATCGCTTCCAGTCACAAGCCGACCACCGCTGGCACCGGAGGAGGGTCCGATCGGACCCCCCGCCCATGGGAGGCAGATCACGTACGGGTACGTGATTCTGCCTGCCCGTGCCATTCTGCCGCAGTATATCTGCGTTAGGCGGTCGGCAAGTGGTTAAAGTCACGCGGAACTTGCTCGCACGCACTGAAGAGCAGATACAAACCCACAAGCACAAACTGAACGGCAGAAAACGATCTGATAGCCACGCGTCTGAAAAAGCGCGAATCGTCTCTCACCAAACTTTTACTAACACGAGATTAGCAAAAGGAGCCCAAAGGGTGCCGCGCTTGGTTCTGAACTGGCCTTTTCTAGTCTCGTCGTACGTGGTGTACGTGACCGCGTGGTTGGCGATTGGAAATTCCGACAACTTTGTGCGACCGTGTGTAGACAAAACAAGTTTGAGCCAACATCCGTCGGAAAAAATCCTAGGATTTTGTTGTCGGAATGTCCGAACAAAGTCCGACCGTGTGTACGGGGCATAATACCACCTCAAGGGTCCCCAGGCATACAGCTCACAAAGAGCACTGCTCCCCCAAATTCCAGGGCCCACGATCGATCGGCAAGAGGCTAGCATTCAGTCCCCTCCAAAAGTCTCTCTCCTCGCTAGGTCTGTCACATTGGACCCTCTAATACTTTAATACTTTTTCCCTGTGTCATTCCATTTTATTACACAGAACTTCATTTCTGAACGTATTTTGTTTTGGTGTCTTTGTATGTATGGATTGCATGGATTGTTACCGACATGTGGGGAACATTTCATGTCAATATCACTTTTAGAAATATATTTACCTAGAAAAATGATGACGTGTTCAATACTATTTTTACCCGCTGTATATGTAAGTAGAGCTGGTTTTACAAATGCCAAATAAATCAATGTGGCCTTCTGCATGGTTGCATGGGCCTGAGGTGTTAAGGAACTCCTGTAGAAAGTACTGTAATTTTTATTTTATTTTTACACATAAGGATGAAAAAACAACGTAGTGGTTGGGAGAAAGTGAAAGCTAAGAAAGAGGAAGAAAAACAAATCCAAAAACTCTTATCTAACACCAAAAAAATTACAGAACTTTGTAGAAAAAGCACACCTGGAACAAGTGATACAACTGATATACTTGCTTCAGCTTCAAGTTCAACCAGTGCAGCTGATGTCAGTACAACAAGTTTGGTTGTTTCACATGCATCAGATGAAAGTGAAACTAGTGCAGGAGCAAGTGGTTCCACTGAGTTGGACTCAGAACAGCAAGAAGAAATTTATTCAGATGATATTGAAGACTGGATTATCTGTGATGCTTTGAAGGAATATTTTTTGCCAAAAAAGAGTTGATTGTCAACATATGGACAGTGATTTTAGAGCTTCAGAAAAGACATGTCCAGGTGAAACTTTTACAAGACACTGTACAAAGTTTTTGTTTTTCCGAGAACAGTTGAATGGAGAAAAAATCAAGCGTGAATGGCTGTGTTATTCTCCGAAAACTGGCAACGTTTTTTGTGCTTTTTGCAAACTATTTTCAAAAGAGGAAACCCATTTGGCTTCAAAAGGGTATTCAGATTGGCGACATGCCACAAGAGATTTAAGCATTCATGAAAATAGTGCTGGCCATGGAAAAGCAATTGAAGACCTCATCAGGAGAAAAACTTCTGGCCAACGAATAGACAAAGGTCTTGTTAAACAGTTTTCTGCCCCGTACACACGGTCGGATTTTCCGATGGAAAATGTCCGATCGGAGCGTGTTGTCGGAAATTCTGACCGTGTGTGGGCTCCATCGGACATTTTCCATCGGATTTTCCGACACACAAAGTTGGAGAGCAGGAGATAAAATTTTCCGACAACAAAATCCGATTGCGTCAATTCCGACCGTGTGTGGCCTGTTCCGACGCACAAAGTGCCACGAGTGCTCAGAAGAAATTCCGAGACGGGACAGCTCTTTCTGGTAAACTTAGCGTTCGCAATGGATACAGCACTTTCGTCACGCTGCAATGTTAAAAATGGTTTAATACAGCGCATTCTCTTCTTCTTTATAATGTGACAAGAATGAAGTAGTTTTGCTGCTCATATTCACACACACTTCTCACAAACTTTTATTTGTGTTTTTTTAGTGGGATTCCCTCAATATATAGTTATTAGTTGTCACATCTAACAGTTTTATATATTTTTTTTTTTTTTTGGATTCTCAGCCTTTTTTTTTCTTTAATGTTTGTATTTTTTCCAAGGCTGATCTTTGTTTAATGTTATTTTTATTTTTAGTCCAGAATATTTTTGTGTGTGTTTTGTGTGTCAAGTTACCCCAACACCATTGATATCTTTTATTATTTAATCTCAAGGAGATTGTTTGTTGTTGGTATCCCTTGTTCATTTCACATTGTATATTTGAAATGTACCTGAATTCTCACAAACAAACTGTCATTTTTGAAGTAAAACACATAGGAGAGTATAATTCAAAACAAAAATCCTTTATTAAGGTATCAGAACCAAACAAAGAGGAAGGCAACACTGGAGAAACATGAGAAATTAGTGAAGCCTGGGACCCCCCACGGCAGACAACAATTCTTCAACATCAAAATTGGTGGCCTGAGGAGTCCATATATAAGGGAGGGCAGTCTGGTCCAGAATTCGCAGAGATCCGGATAGCAGCAGATGACATCAGTGTCCCCAGGCTGTGGTACCACAAGAGGCTGCATTTTTTGGCCGACCAGACTGGATCCATCGTCCTCACTTTCTGCTCTTCCTTACACGCTTCCTTACGGGCTGTGGCTGTGCAGTTGGAGATGTGGCAGGAGGAGGAGTAGGACCTGGAGGAGGAGGAGGACTGGGAGGACCTGGAGGAGGAGGAGGAGGACCTGCAGGACGAGGAGGACCATCGCAAAGGTGTGTTTGAGGTGTAATTTGGCCCCTCATACCTTTCTCCAGAGCCTCCAATATGAGGGCCTCACACATTACTTGTTGGCCCTCCTCCATCCTCTGCATTTTATATGCAATGATGGCAGCAATGTCCTCCTCCACGGTCTGTCGTGCTCCCAGGGCCTCTGTAGCCCTCCAAAAGAATCCTATAGTAGCCTCCTCTAGGGCACTCCTCCTACGGCCACTTTCTCTTTTCAGGGGGGGTGGAGGGACCTGCAGATCAGCCAGCCGGCTCGGCCCGGCCACCTCCTGGCTGAGACTTCCCTGTGTATGAAAAAGGGACATGGTTGTAATGTTTTGCATCATCAATCACAATCATAAATTATTAGTACTCCCAACTAACATCTAGTTAACATCATTGATTGGACAAGCAGAAATATTTAGAGGAATGCTATACCTGGCTCAATCTGGGCTCCTCCACATGTGGCCTGGAAGGCCCAGGTTGGGCGTCAGAAGCCTCAGCCGGGGGGGAAGGAAGCGTGGAAGGAAGACTGGAGAGGGATGGCCTGGGCTCAGTCTGGCCTGCCAGAAAATGCAGCCTGTCGTAGTACAACATCCTGGGGACATAGATGTCATCTGCTGCTCCGGATCTCTGTGAATCCTGTACCTTCTTGTGCTCCCTTAGATATGTACTCCTAAGGCAACCAATTAAGATCTTTAAATAGGTGATGTCTGCCGTGGGGATCACCTGCTTCACAATTTCACACAATTGCACCAGTGCTGCCTTCCTCTTTGCTTGGTTCTTGAAATGGGGGTGGTTAATCTCCCACAGACAGGGCAGCTCCCTTAGCATCTCTAGGAATACTGACATGAAGTCATTATCTTTGAGTAGCATATCCATAGGCCTCAATCTAGAAGCAGTATAGGCACAAGTTTGTCTCTTACCTTCGTTCTTACGATCGGCGCGTCCAATGCTCCTTCCTCCGCTCACAGATCGTACGTAATACGCACGCGTGTTACGCTTAATACACACTGCGCATGCGTGTAACTCCGCCCGCCCCTGACGTTCTTTCTAGTCTATTCCCCGCCCCTTTTCGTTCGGCGCAGTGGGTGAAGAGCATGATGGCGGAGTTAGAGCAGGTGTGTGCTAATTATAGCAACAAGGAGGAGGAGGAGGAAAGCCCGGATCCAGGCACGTCCCGATCCAGAAGGAGACGTTTTAAGGCCACAAATATGTCCTTTGGGGAGATGTTGGAGATGGTCGACATCATGAGAAAGTCCGACTATGACGGGAAGTATGGGCCTTACCCACACCCCAACATCAGAAAGGCCAAAATCATTGCTAAAGTGATCAAAAGCCTTCACAGGAATTTCGGGGTACGAAGATCTAAAGATCAGCTCAGGAAGCGGTGGTCGGACCTGAAGTTGAGAGAGCCAGAGCAGTACCGAAAGATCCGGAGAGTGCTGCAAAAAAGTAAGTAGTTGGGCTGTGTTCCTATTCTTTCTGTCTTTATTCCGATCGTGCTGCTCCATATGCTTTTATTAATTGTAACGTTTAAAAGGGCAACTTTAATGTTCATGGGCCCATTATTCGTTCGTATCAAACATTTTTCTTTCGGCCTCTAGAACACCATTGTTTAGGCCATATGCATTTTCCCACATTTTTTTTGGGCCTACTTGGATGCCAAATATTTGTTTGTGTAGATGGGTTTGTTACTAGAATGAAATGCAAACTCGATTGTGTGTAAGGAGAGGACACTGAGCAGCTGTTTTCACATCTGGACACTGGAGCACTAGTGTGGGACACAAGAACACCCTTTTTATTAGGGGGCCACACAGGTGCTCCAGTGTATACTATAGGGGGGGCTACATCTGTGAAGCTTGTACCAAACAGGTAAAGTATTACAGCTTGACAAAGGGCAATAAAAAAAAAGACATCTTGGAACTCTGCTAAAATTGACAATTGTACCCCACTTCCAAGCAATGTTTCCTATTTCTAGTTCTGCCATCAAATATCTGTGTGCTAATTATAGCATTTTTGTTTTACATAGGGGAGAAAAGACTCGGAGGACACCCCTCATCCGAGGAGACCACAGACCCCCCACCTATGGAAGAAGGTGAAATACCCCCAAACGAAGCTGAGCAGGAGGAAGAAGATGTGGTGGAGATTGGCACCACAACAGGTGAGTGTCTGCGACCACAGGCTCAGGTAAGAGATGGATTGTGGCAGATTTTTGAGACCTTTTTTTTTTTATTTATCTCTTTTTAGGTGATCGTGATGTGAGAGAGAGAGAACGCTTTACTTCTGAAAGTGCCCAGATCCTGATCGGGGAGATCATGGGGTGTAATGCCGAACTGCAAAACATCCAGCAAAAAATCCATGATGTTATTAAAAAAAATAATAACATAATTGATGTTTTGGGGCAAATTTAAAACCCCACAAAAATCACTTTTTGTATTGTGGTTCAATCTTTTAAATTTTTTTGCAATGTTTTGAAAAGCCAAATTTGGAGGATGCACACAGTGTGCCAACATGTGCTATCTGCCTTCACGGGAGATCAATGGACGCGTTTTGGGGGTGCAACCCCTTCCCCAATTATAAAGTCACGTTGAGGAAGGGCTTGCTCCCCCAAAACACGTCCCTTGATCCCCCATGATGGCAGATAGCACATGTTGACATTCGTAAATTGGTGTGCATCTTCCAAATTTGGCTTTTCCAGGGGTGATTTCCCCCCATCTGAACGCTATATCAAACACAGTTCCTAAATACTGATGTCTGATATAGCCTTCAGGTTTTACCTAATGTGAACTTTGTAAGTTCAAGTTTTTGGGCTTTCTTGTTGTTTTTACACAGGCCTGTTTTATCTGAAATGGATATTTAGAATTTTGCTAATGCTACTGCAAAAATTGTTATACAACAAACATGTTGGTTTGTTTTAAAAACCTTTGGTAAATGCACATGTGATTGTGCAGGTATAAAAAAGTTGGTTACTCAAGAATGTGTGGATTATTGTCTCAACACTACAACACTTTTGGGGTGATGTAATAGCTGTTTTATGCAAAAATGGGGGTTAGTTCCTAAGGGCAAATCCACTTTGCACTACAAGTGCAGGTTCAGTGCAGTTGCAAGTGCACTTGTAGTGAAATGTGTTTTTGCATTTAGGAAATACCAGCCAACAGTGCTTTGTATAAGGTTACCCAATCACGACATTTTCTGCACTCAAAACATTTCTGTCAGGGTCAGCGAAAACAAACACAAGCAGTAAATGTCCACAAAGAATTTCTTTTTTTTTTTTTTTATTTCAAAAAGGCTTCACATATTGTCTGGCATATTGATAGCCCCCCTACCCGCAAAGAACTCCAGGTATCGTAACCGGACATCACGGGCACTCAGGGAGGGCAAGCCAGGACGGCCACTTTCAAGCGCCGTCAGTGTTGTTGGATTTTGGATTCCGGCCTCAGGCCCAACTGAGCCAGCATAGTTGGCAGAATGTTTTCTTAAAAAATTATGGAGAACACAGCACGCAAGTATTATATGGTTCAGTTTATACTCCGCCATATGGATGGGTGTCAGAAATAGTCGGAACCGGCTGGCCAGGATTCCAAATGTGTTCTCCACCACTCTTCGGGCTCTGGCCGGCCGGTAATTAAAAACCCTCTGTTCCGGGGTGAGGGTCCTCATCGGGAATGGCCGCATCAGGTGGTCCCCCAGCGCAAACGCTTCATCAGCAAGGAACACAAATGGGAGACCTTCAACATTGTTCTCTGGAGCTGGCAAGTCCAAGCTGCCATTCTGGAGACGCCTGTAGAACTCCGTCTGGGCGATGACTCCACCATCGGACATCCGGTCATTCTTCCCCACGTCCACATACAGGAAGTCGTAAGTAGCCGACACCATCGCCAACATCACTATACTATTGAACCCCTTATAGTTGAAATAGTACGACCCCGAGTTGGGTGGTGGGACGATGTGGACGTGTTTCCCATCAATTGCCCCTCCGCAGTTAGGAAAGTCCCACCGCTGGGCAAAGTGGGAGGCCACAGTCTGCCATTCCTGTGGCGTGGAAGGAAACTGTTGAGGAAAAAACAATAAACATTACTATTTTTTCACAGAAACATGGCAAGCAGATTATACACAAACATTATGGGGCAACCTCCAGATAGCATTTAGTAAGAGGAATTTAACAAGGCCAAAGTATAAGGTACATCTATCATATTCCCCCTCCCCCCTCTCATGGGCCATTTCTAACATTATAGGGGGGGGGATCTTGGACAGGTAACCCTCTTAACTTCATTGAGAGATGAATGCCTAAATAATGGGTATTACTTGGAACAGCCCCTCCTTAGTTACACTATTGGCAGCCCACTGGACAGGTAAGAAGTGTCATAATACAAAGATATAAATACACACTGTACACATTTGAGGACATTTGGACATTCTGCTATTACCTATCAAGATAATAATAGGATACAAAAACTTTAAACAGTACCATTTGAAAGTATACAGGCAGGCCCTTGCACTACATGCTTTGGGGAACTCATCCATAAATCTGAGCACTAAAGAGGTGGGTATAGTGTGTATGGGTTTGGCAAAGTCAGCAGATAGATGATTGAGGATAGAGAATTGGGATCAGCTGACCTAGCAGTTGGGGGAGGGAGGGTTACTAAAAATTATTTGGGGACACCACAAAAAAAAGCCTCTGCCACTCTGCCTGAATTAAAATCAAAAATAACATTACCAAATATTTTAGGGGGTGTTTGGGGTAAAGCACTACTATGGAGCTGATAAAATACATTGTTAAGTGACTACATGAGGTGAATATAGGCCAGGAGACACCATGCTGGGGAGGTTATTGAAGGGCAAATCTGTATGAAGGACCTAAAATAATAATTACATAAAAATCCAGCATGCATGAGGACAAAGGGGACATTCACAGCATATTACAATCATGGTAATTAGGGAACGAGGAAAGAAATACAATATATTAGCAAACATTCAATACAATAAAATGTGATCTAAAAGGATAAAAATCTTACCTTAATATACTCCTTCTGCAGGACCTGTATGATGGCAGAACAGGTCTCTGGGATAATGATCCCCAGAGCCTGGGGGGAGATGCCTGTTGAGAACTTTAAGTCCTGCAGACTTCTCCCTGTGGCCAAATACCGCAAGGTAGCGACCAACCTCTGCTCCGGAGTGATGGCTTGCCTCATGCAGGTATCCTGCCTGCTGATATAGGGGGTCAGCGAAGCCAACAAACGGTGAAACACGGGGTCCGTCATCCGGAGAAAGTTCCTGAAATCATCAGGATTATTCTCACGGATCTCACGGAGCAAAGGCATATGACAGAACTGGTCACGCTGAAGCAACCAATTCTTGGTCCATGAACTCCTCCCCACCATGTTCATGGACTGGACTTGTGTCAAGGTCAGGACCCCAACACCAAGCCCCCGCACAGCACGAACTCTACGAGGAGTATGCATACGAAACATGGCTAGAAAAAGGTCGGCTGCTCAGAACGAAGTAACAGAACGCACTGAAGAACAGCAAGGCCTGTGAAGAGCGACCTGAAAAACAGCAACGAGCAAGCAAGATCACACAGAAAACTCTGATACGAACTGACTGCACGCACTGAAGAGCAGATACAAACCCACAAGCACAAACTGAACGGCAGAAAACGATCTGAAAGCCACGAGTCTGAAAAAGCGCGAATCGTCTCTCACCAAACTTTTACTAACACGAGATTAGCAAAAGGAGCCCAAAGGGTGCCGCGCTTGGTTCTGAACCGGCCTTTTCTAGTCTCGTCGTACGTGGTGTACGTGACCACGTGGTTGTCGATCGGAAATTCGGACAACTTTGTGCGACCGTGTGTAGGCAAAACAAGTTTGAGCCAACATCCGTCGGAAAAAATCCTAGGATTTTGTTGTCGGAATGTCCGAACAAAGTCCGACCGTGTGTACGCCCTATTAGAGTCAGAAAAAGTATTGGCATGAAATACTTTGCCGTATCCTGAGTGTTATAAAACTACTGTCATCAAGAGGTCTTCCTTTTCGAGGAAGTGATGAAATTATTGGATCCGTACATAATGGAAATTATTTGGGCTGTCTTGAGCTGTTAGCTGAATATGATCCATTTCTTGCTGACCATATTCAAAAGCATGGCAACAAGGGAAGAGGTCACATATCGTACTTATCATCAACGATATGTGATGAGTTTATTGAACTGATTGGTCAGCAAGTACTACAGCAGATTGTAAAAGAGATACATAAAGCCAAATATTATTCCATTTCTGTTGACTCAACCCCTGACATAGCACATTTTGACCAACTGACAATCATATTTCGCTATGTACTACCTAGTGGTCCTGTGGAGTGTTTTACAAAATTCATTCCAATATATGGACACACTGGTATGGAGCTAACAAATTCAACTTCAATGGAAAATGGAATTTCCATCAAAGATTGCAGGGGTCAGTTTTATGATAATGCATCGAATATGAGTGGCAAATATAATGGCATGCAGGCCTTAATTCGGGAAAAAACCCACTTGCTGAATACATTCCTTGTTGTGCACATTCACTTAATCTTGTGGGACAAAATGCCGTAAACAGCTGTCCAGTTGCAGTTTTGTTCTTTAATTTTGTACAGCAGTTGTATTGTTTTTTTTCTGCTTCAAGTCATCGATGGAATCTTTTAACAAATAGTTTCAAACCATGTGGCATACCAACATTAAAAAGGTTAGCTGATACACGTTGGTCTGCTCACCATGATGCTGTGAATGCCTTACAAAAAGGCTTTAGTACCATCAGAGATGTCCCTTCAAATATTTTGAATGATGAATCCACAAAGGGAGAGATCTGTTTACAAGCAAAGGGCCTAAGCAATGTCATGGATCAGCTGGAAACTGGAATAATGGTTAAAGTATGGTCTGTCATTTTACCTAGGTTTCACAGAACCAGTCAGTGTCTCGAAGATACAAAATTAGATTTGCATACAGCAACAAACATGCTGAACTCTCTGAAGGATTTTGTGCAGTCTAGATTCTCTGAATTTGAAGAGTAGGGTAAAAATATTTCCGGCTGCGAGGAGTACCAGCTACAAAGTGGAAGGAAAGTAAAAAGAAATAGGAGGTGGGACTATGGTGATGCAGAAGATGCTGATGCTGATATGACACCCTCTGAAAGGTTTAAAGTGCATACCTTTTATCCTATAATTGACCTACTGACAGAATCACTGAGGCACAAGCAAGCAGCATACAACATAATTCAAGAAAGATTTGGATTTCTATCAGATATATGCACTCTAGCAACTGATAGTCTACGTTCCAGAGCCAGTACACTAGTGACAATATGTCCTCAAGATCTTGAACCCCTGTTTGCAGAAGAAATTGTACAGTTTTCCTCTATCTTCAAAATGTACCAATCTTCCCCCTGCAAATAAAGACAATCATGGGAGTCAAGAAACTCAAATGTATAAGTTTATGATTGTCAATGTAAGAAAAGTTGCGCTACATTAAATATTTCTTATGTAAGAAATAGTGTGAACCACTACCATGCAGAAAACCAGGACACACCTGAATCAGGAGTGCATCCTGAACATCCTAAACTCCTTCAGGTGATGTATACATAAATGAATGTTGAAATAAACAAAATAGTGACAGTTGAAATAAATCATGTGCACATCAATCAATAAATGAAAAAACAATGTATATATCACCATTGGTGTCCATATAAAGAAAAAATAAATGAGCAGCGTTTTCTTTAGATGTAATAAAAAAGTAAAAAATATATGAGTTATAATCCACAACAGGTATCAAGGTCCAGATATTCAGCCTTAAAATGTCCACAAATGAAAGACAGCTCGATATAAACTCTGTATGTGCTAACCCTTACCGGAACCGGTGGTTCCCCTCAAGAGCGGGGTCATACGAGCAGACAGATACAGCCCTCTGCGGGGACACTTGAATCCTCTGGTATCTCGAGTCCTTTGGTTGCCTTGAGCGTTCCGTGAGGACGTCGTCTGTACCCCAGGAAGACGCAAGACTGGGGATATCCAGCTGCTAAGCATTTACTGCTATTTGACTAAATCCTCGCGGACCGCTCAAGGCAACCAAAGGACTCGAGATACGAGAGGATTCAAGTGTCCCCGCAGAGGACTGTATCTGTCTGCTCATTTGACCCCGCTCTTGAGGGGGTCTACCGGTTCCGGTAAGGGTTATCACATACAGAGTTTACATCGAGCTGTCTTTCATTTGTGGACATTTTAAGGCTGAATATCTGGACCTTGATACCTGCTGTGGATTATAACTCACATATTTTTTACTTTTTTATTACATCTAAAGAAAACGCTGCTCATTTATTTTATCTTTATATGGACACCAATGGTCATATGGACATTGTTTTTTCATTTATTGATTGATGTGCACATGATTTATTTCAACTGTCACTATTTTGTTTATTTCAACATTCATTTATGTATACATCACCTGAAGGAGTTTAGGATGCTCAGGATGCACTCCTGATTCGGGTGTGTCCTGGTTTAATGCATGGTAGTGGTTCACACTATTTCTTACATAAGAAATATTTAATGTAACGCAACGTTTCTTACATTGACATTTATTAGCACCTTTCGATATTAGATGATTTATTGTTGCTGCTTTTTTACTGATTTTGCTCTTGTTTTAGCGCGGTATTTACACCTTATTTATAAGTTGATGATTGCACAATCCCTAGTCGGTGCATTCCCAAATACTTATGTGACCCTCCGCATGTATTTGTGTTTAATGGTCAGCAACTGCAGTGGTGAGCGTTCATTTTCAGCATTAAAATGTGTAAAAAATTAACTAAGATCTTCCATGGGTCAGGAGCGTTTAAATGCGCTTTCTCTGTTGTGCATTGAAAATGGGTTGCTGAACGAGCTTAATCTTGATTCTACAATTGAGGAATTTGCAAGTAAAAAAGCAAGAAAAGTTAATGTGTAGTTTTATTTTTAATCTGCCAACTTGATTCATAAGTGAATAACCTGTTTGTGTGTTTATAACTAGTGGTTGCAATTTATTTCAAGAGTTACTCTCTGCACCATAATCATAACAGCAAGCTGTATTGATTATGATGCTTTAATAATAATAATACTTTAAGTAACATATTTGTATGAGCCAAACATCATACACATATATTTAAATTGTTTATATGGTTTACGTTTATTTAAAAAATGGTTGTTGTGACTGTTCTATTTATAATGGTTTTATTTCATTAACAAGTTTTCTATTGTTTACAAAAAAATAATATTTTCAATATATTTCTGTTTTGGCACTTTAATGGTAATTAAAATATTTAATTTGTTTTAACAAAAAATTGTTTGCATCTTCATTTTATTTATTTCCATAAAAAGGCCCACTGCAATCCTCAGCCCCAGGCCCATGATGCTCTTAATCTGGCCCTGTCTGTAACCCCCTGCTCATCTGCCCCACCACTGTACCACCCTGCTCATCTGCCCGCCAATGTTCCCCCTTTCTCATCTGCCCCACCACTGTATTACCCTGCTCATCTGCCCTGCCAATGTTTCCCCTTTCTCATCTGCACCATCACTGTACCTCCCTGCACATCTGCTCCACCACCGTACCCCCATGCTCATCTGCCCCAACTAGGGATGAGCCGAACACCCCCCGGTTCGGTTCGCACCAGAACCTGCGAATGGACCGAAAGTTTATTCGAACTTTAGAACCCCATTAAAGTCTATGGGACTCGAACGTTCAAAATCAAAAGTGCTAATTTTAAAGGCTAATATGCAAGTTACTGTCCTAAAAGGGTTTGGGGACCCAGGTCCTGCCCCAGGGGACATGTTTCAATGCAAATAAAAGTTTTAAAAACGGCATTTTTTTCAGGAGCAGTGATTTTAATGATGCTTAAAGTGAAAAAAAAGTGAAATATTCCTTTAAATATCGTACCTGGGGGTTGTCTATAGTATGCCTGTAAAGTGACGTGTGTTTCACGTGCTTAGAACAGTCCCTGCACAAAATGACAATTTTAAAGGAATAAAAGATATTTAAAACTGCTTGCGACTTTTCTGTAATGTCAGGTCCCGGCAATATGGATGAAAATCAGTGAGACAAACGGCATGGGTACCCCCCACCCCCCAGTCCATTACCAGGCCCTTTGGGTCTTGTATCAATATTAAGGGGAACCCCGCACCCAAATTTAAAAAAGGAAAGGCGTGGTGCCCCCAGGCCCTATATACTCTGAACAGCAGTATACAGGTGGTGTACACAAGACAGGGACTGTAGTTTTGTTGTTAAGTAGAATCTGTTTGTAATTTTGAACCGGTACATTTTTAAAGTGTGGCTCCAGCCAAAAAATCTATTCTTAAGCTTTTTGGAAAACATAGGGAAGCGTTATCACCCCTGTAACATTTGTTTTGCTGTCTGTGCACCTCTTCAGAAGATTTCACCTCACTTTCTGTCCCAATGACAATTCTTTTTTGAAAATTTAGGGGTTTTAGTGAAACAAGGATTGGTGATAAAGCATCAGTGAAGAGGAGACACGTTTTTCCCATATTAACTCTTACAGGAGAGAATTTACCTTCCTAGGGGTAGATTTCATCTCACTTCCTGTTGTCTCCTTCCATTTGCAAGTAGTAATCGTTTGTAAGTTGGATGTTTGAAAGTAGGGGCCTGCCCTATATACTCTGCAGAAATTGGGGCCTTAGGTGTTGGTGTTGCCACAACACTGTAAGCCCTCACAGTTACTCTTGGTGGGCGCAGGAACTGGCCGTGCTGTGAAATATTAGATCAAGAATTGAAATTACACGCCATTGTTGAACAGTGGTAGAAAAATTGGGCCTTTGGTGGTGGAGGTTGTGCTGGTGCCACAACACTGTAAGTCCTCACAGTTACCCTTGGTGGGCACTGGAACAGGCCCCGCTGTGAAATATTAGATCAAGAATTTAAATTACATGCACCTGTTGAACAGGGGCAGAAAAATTGGGCCTTTGGTGGTGGTGGTGGTGTTGCCACAACACTGTAACCCCTCACAGTTACTCTTGGTGGGTGCAGGAATGGGCCCTGCTGTGAAATATTAGATCAAGAATTGTAATGTTGAACAGGGGCAGAAAAATTGGGCCTTAGGCATTGGTGCCACAACACTGCAACCCCTCACAGATGCTATAGTTGGAGTGCAGGAATGAGCCCTGCTGCAAAGTATTGCATCAATAATTGTAATTATACACCCCTGTTAAACAGGGGCTGAAAAATTGGGCCTTGGGCACTGGTGCTGGTGCCACAACACTGCAACCCCTCACAGATACTCTAGTTGGAGCGCAGGAATGAGCCCTGCTGCAAAGTATTGCATCAAAAATTGTAATTATACGCCCCTGTTAAACAGGGGCTGAAAAATTGGGCCTTGGGCACGGGTGCTGGTGCCACAACACTGCAACTCCTCACAGATACTCTAGTTGGAGCACAAGAATGAGCCCTGCTGCAAAGTATTGCATCAAAAATTGTAATTATACACCCCTGTTAAACAGGGGCTGAAAAATTGGGCCTTGGGCACTGGTGCTGGTGCCACAACACTGCAACCCCTCACGAATGCTATAGTCGAAGCACAGAAATTAGCCCTGCTGCAAAGTATTGCATCAAAAATTGTAATTATATGCCCCTGTTAAATAGGGGCTGAAAAATTGGGCCTTGGGCACTGGTGCTGAATGAATGAATGAATGATTTGTAAAGCGCTGCAAATGCGAACTGAATCGCCTCAAGGCGCTAGATGTGTTCTCTGTTGTCAGCTTCTTAGAAAAGGAAGGTCTTTAGTTTTTTCCTGAAGGCCTGATGGTTTTCTTCCATGCGGATGTAGGTCGGAAGAGCGTTCCATAGCTGAGGTCCTTGGACTGCGAATCTTCGTTCTCCCTTTGCTTTGTAGCGGTATTTGGGAATGATGAGGAGGTTTTGGTTAGCTGATCAAAGACTGCGATTAGGTGTGTAGTGTTTTATTCTCTCTCGGAGATATAGCGGAGCGTTTCCTTGTATGCATTTGTGGGTGAGGCAGAGGGTCTTGAATGTGATCCGATTCTTTACGGTTAGCCAGTGTAGGCTCCTTAGGGATGGGGAAATGGATTCCCAGGGTTTTTTTCCTGCCGCCGTGTTTTGGATGAGTTGTAAGCGCGCAAGCTGATATTGGGGTAATCCTACGTAGAGCGAGCTTGCGTAGTCGAGTCGGGAATTGATGATTGTTCCAACAACTGCTGCTTTGTCCTCTTCTGGGATGAAGGGGATGAGTCTACATAGCAGGCGGAGGAGATGGTGGGATCCGCTAACTACTGATCCTATTTGTGCATCCATTGTCATTCCTGAGTCAAAGATGACTCTGAGACTCTTGGCTTTGGTGCTTGGAGAGATGGTCTGTCCAAAGATGGTGGGAGGTGTCCACGGAGTCTTAGTTTTGGAATTTTTGTTAGCGTGTTGGAGAAGAAGTTCTGTTTTTGAACCGTTGAGTTTGAGGGAGCTAATGGTCATCCAGTCATCTATTAAAGTGAGGCATTTTTCTAATTGCTGATGATGGTCTTTTTGTCCGGTGATGCGAAGGTAGAGTTGGGTGTCATCAGCGTATGAGTGGAAGCAGAGGTCCGTTTTTCTGATGATATCGAGGAGTGGACGGATGTAGATGTTGAATAGCACTGGTGACAAGGGTGAGCCCTGAGGGACTCCACAGGAGATTGCCTGGGTTTCCGAGATGGATGCTCCTAGTTTCACTATCTGAGAGCGATTCTCTAAGAAGGATGCAAACCATTTTAGAGCAGAATCTGTAGCTCCTGCTACTGCTGTGAGACGGACAAGTAAAGTATTGTGGTTCACTGTATCAAATGCTGCACTGAGGTCTAACAGTACCAGGAGACACGATTCTCCATCATCTGCTGCTTCAAGGGCGTCATCCCATATTTTAAGGAGTGCTGTTTCTGTGCCATGGCCTGGGCGGAAGCCTGATTGCAGAGGGTCCAGGAGTTGGTGTGTGTCCAGGTGGCGTTGTAGCTGATGTACTACTGCTTTCTCCATAATCTTGGAAATGGTGTTGAGGCTTGTTATCGGTCTGCGGCAGTTAGGGTCCTTAGGGTCGAGATTGGGCTTCTTTAGCAGGGGTTTGACGATGCCTTGCTTGAGGGTGGTTGGCACAATCCCTTCTTTGAATGATTGATTTATGAGGTGTGTTATGGTAGGGGCCAAGATGTCAGAACATTCTTTCCGGAGTTTTGTGGGAATGATGTCGTTTGGTGATGTGCTGTCTCGAAGGCTTCTGATGATGTTTTTAGTCGTGTCAGTGGTGATTGGGGACAAAGAGAAATTTGGTAGTTGTGTGATGTTCGTGTCGATATCCTCTTTTTGCTTTGGTTGAGTGAGGTTGGTTGTTATTTTCTGATTAATTGATTTCCGAATGTTGTCGATTTTGTCGATGAAGAAATTTGATAACTCATTGCAAAATTCTTGAGTATCGTTTGCTGGGGGCTCTAAGCAGGTTGGGTTCATTGACTGGGCGACTATTTTGAAAAGTTCCCGCGGCCGGTTTAAGGCAGTTGAGATGGTGTTCGAGAAATGTTATTTTTTTGCTTTGAAGATTGCCTTGTGGTATTTCACAGTGAGTGCTTTGTAGTTAGTATGGTTTTCCTTGGTAGGATTTCTTCTCCATGCTCTTTCAGCTCTTCTACTTTCTTGCTTGAGTAGGGTGAGAGTGCCATTAAACCATCTTGAGTTTTTTTTGCGGACGAGTGTTCTGCGTTTTGGCGCCACTGAGTCTGCTTTTTGTAGTAATACCTTGTTTAGGGAGTTGAGTGTTTGTTCCGTTCAGAGGTTTAAGTTTAGCAAAGGTATTTTGTTTGATAATGTAGTTTTGAAGAGTTCGGAGTGTAGTTTCTTCTGAGATCTATTCCAGTGTGTTGTTGTTGCGCATTTCTGTTTTTGGAGGGTGATGTTAGTGGTGATTTTAAATTTGATAGCGTGGTGGTCCATCCATGGTAGTGGAGTCTTGTCAAATATGTTGATGTCCATATTCTGTTTGAAGATGAGGTCTAGAGTGTGTCCTGAACCGTGCGTGGGAGCATTTATCAGCTGTTGAAGACCTAGTTCTTCCATTTGGTTGACACAGGCGGTTACGATAGGGTCTTGGGCAGAGTTTGCCTAGAGGTTAAAATCCCCAAGTACCAGAAGGTTTTTGGTTTTCAGGGTGTGTATTGAAATGAATTCAGTGAGTGGAGTAAGGAGATTGGTCTTTGGTCTTGGTGGTCTGTAGCGTAGTAGTATGTGAATGGTGTCTTGAGGTGTTGTTTGAAGATGCAGTGAGAGTGTTTCCATGAAAGGCACTGAGTTCTGTAAGGTTGGTTTGGTGAACCCAAGGTGCGATTTGAAGATCACTGCTAGGCCTCCTCCTTTTTTTCCTATTCTATGCTCAGTTAGGATACTGTAGTTCTCGGGCACCAATTCAGTTAGGATGGTGTTGCAGTCGGATGTTAGCCAGCTTTCTGTAATGAAGAGGCAGTCTATGTTGTTTTCGATGATAAAGTCGTGGATTTCCAGCCTGTGCTTGACTGCAGATCTAGTGTTGATCAGGGCGCATGCTAGTTGTTGTGGTTGGATCGGTGTCTCCCTGTATTTGATGGTTGATTGTGGGTTGGTCCTTAGTAATTGTTCTTTTTTTAGTCTTTTTTGAGTGGCGGTTGGTAAAGTTGAGGCAGTATTTCTTAGCCTGTGGAGGGCGTCTGCTGTGTATTTGAAGTTGCACATGGTGAGGAAGACAGAGTTGCTTGAAGGAAGGGTGATCTAATGCTGGTACTGATGTAGGAATGAAGAGCTTGCTGGAGGATGGAGAGGTTAGATGGCTGCCACAACTTCTGGAGTGGTGTGGGTGATGGGCTGGATGTTGGTGCGGAAGTACTGGAGGAGATGAGGGGCTGTTGATCCAGAGGAAGGCGAAAAACCCCTAGCTGCATTGGCCAATTGTGCAGCAGAGGAAAAAAATTCCTTCCTGACCCCCCCGAGGGCGATCGGACTCAGGGCCTCTGGATCAACTGCTGGTGTACCCCGGTGGTCTTACCTGTACGGATGGTCCAGAAGAAAGACAGGGAGGGGGGTCTGACCACTACTTACTGGTGGGGTGGTGCAGTGGCTGCGTCTAGGACGATCTAAGGTGGACTGGCCTCCAGTGAATAACCAGTGCCCCTGCAGTGAGGTCCAGTAGCAGGAGTGGGTGTTCCAGGTGTGGAGGGGCATGGGGCTCTGTTGGACAGAGTGGGAGGGGTATGAGGTGGCTGGCTGGCCGGAGCTAGGCTGCAGACGTGGTCTATCCCCCAAATCTAGCGGCTAGAGAACGGGGTGATTAGACCGCGGCTGCGGTGGTGTCCCGGGGGGGTTAAGGCTAAGACAGAGGGGTCAGTGGGATGGTGGTCCAACCTGGAGGTGACGTGGCTGTAGTGCGAGTGGCCTCAGGAGGGAGTACCAAGATGGCTGCGGGCCGCCCGGGCACTGGGGAGTACCAAGATGGCCGCCGGCTAGGCCCGAGCCGCGGGCTGTCCTAGCGTTGTTGCCTGGACCGTCTGCGATGATGGTGGGCAGATAGATCCGGTGAGGATGGATAGAGCAGGAGGGGGGAGTGCGGGCCCGCCGGATGGTATGGACGGCGTGAAGGATAGGAGGGGGGGTTCCGGTGCACTTCTGATGGGGGAGTCCGGGATGAATCCAAAGATGGGTGGCTGGATGGCCGGAGCTGGGTGGCCGGGTGGCCGGAGCTGCTGCACAAGAGGTCTGCTCTCCACAGTGTCAGCACTCAGACTGACAATCTGCAATCTGCCGTCCTCTCCCAGAGCCCAGGAGGGATGCCCTTGTTGTTGTTTTATCTTTGGATAGTAAAAACCTGCTGTTGTGGTGCTGGTGCCACAACACTGCAACCCCTCACAGATACTATAGTTGGAGCGCAGGAATGAGCCCTGCTGCAAAGTATTGCATCAAAAATTGTAATTATACACCCCTGTTAAACAGAGGCTGAAAAATTGGGCCTTGGGCACTGGTGCTGGTGACACAACACTGCAACCCCTCACAGATACTATAGTTGGAGTGCAGGAATGAGCCTTGCTGCAAAGTATTGCATCAAAAATTGTAATTACATGCCCCTATTAAAAAGTGTCAGAAAAATTGGGCCTTGGCCACTGGTGGCGGTGCCCGGAACCAAAAATGTTCTTACAAGCTATCAGCATGAAAATTGAGGAGGAAGAGGATTGTGACTCAGCATAACAGGATAGTCACTCAGCATCAGCATAGGCAGTCTTGAAGGGATCTCACATAAAAAAAAACATTATTCGGTTACATCAGCATCAGGTGCTAGGTAGCTGGTGATCCAAAACTGATTCATTTTTATGAAGGTCAGCCGATCAACTGATTCGGTGGACAGGTGCACCCTGTGATTGGTTACAAAGCTTCCAGCAGCACTGAATGTGCGTTCGGAAAGAACGCTGGATGCAGGACAGGCCAGTAGCTCAATTGCATACTGTGCAAGCTCTGGCCAGTGATCAATCTTCAAGACCCAGTAACCCAGAGGATTTTCGGTGGGAAAGGTGTCCAAGTCAGATCTTGCCCCTAGGTATTCCTGCACCATGTGAATCAGACACTGGCGATGGTTGCTGGAATGGATCAGACCTTGGGGCTGCGGACTAAAAAATTGTCTGAACGTATCGGTCAGACGGCCATCTTCTCCACCGCTCCTTCTGTGACTGACCGAAGCCTCAGAAACACGTTGTCCAGGAGGACCAGGAAATTGTAACCTCCCAGGCTCTGGAAACGCGTTGCACAAACCATTCTGCAAGGCCTCCCGAAGATGTTTCATCCTCTGCTCCCTCTGTGACGGCAAGATAAGGTCCACAACCTTACCCTTATAACATGGATCAACGAAGGTTGCCAGCCAGTAATCATCCCTCCCCTTGATACCATGAATACGAGGATCCTTCCGCAGGCTTTGCAGGATCAGGGAGGCCATGCAGCGTAGGTTTGCTGAGGCATTTAGTCCAGAGTCCTCTGGGTCACTAAGGACGACATGATCCACAGCCACCTCCTCCCAGCCATGTACAAGTCTATGGGTTTCTTCGAACTGTAAATGATCCCTTGAAGACTGCTGCTGATGCTGAGTGCCAGGCTCCACCTCCATGCTGACACAATCCTCCTCCTCCCCCTCCTCCTCTTCCTGTGTGATCGGCGGGCACGCAGGAACACTGTCTGGATAAAGGGGGCCTTGAGAGGTAAGGAAGTCCTCCTCTTTCATCCTCTGTTCTGCCTCAAGTACCCTGTCCATTATTCCACACAGCGTGTGCTCCAACACGTGGACAAGAGGGACAGTGTCATTGATGCATGCACTGTCACTGCTTACCATCCTCATGGCTTCCTCAAATGGTGACAGGACAGTGCATGTATCACTGTTCATAGCCCACTGGCGTGGGAAAAAAAAACAAGGTCCCCTGACCCTGTCCTGGTGCCATAGTCGCATAGGTACTCATTGATGGCCCGCTGCAGCATGGACAACGTTGAGTTCCACCTGGTGGGCATGTCACAGATTAGGCGGTTCTTGGGCAGGTTCAATTCCTTTTGGAGGTAAGCCAGCCGAACACTGTCATTATATGACCTGCGGAAATGCACACAGACTTTCCTGCCCGAGAACCGCTGCACCACTAAGTTAAGGATGTGAGCCAAACAGGGCACATGGGTCAGTTGTCCCTGTCGGAGGGCGGAGAGGAGGTTGGTGCCATTGTCGCAAACCACCATACCTGGCTTAAGCTGGCGTGGCGTCAACCACCTCTGAACCTGCCCCTGAAGAGCTGACAGAATCTCTGCCCCAGTGTGGCTCCTGTCCCCCAAACACACCAGCTCAAGCACCGCATGGCATCTTTTTGCCTGCGTGCTTGCGTAGCCTCTTAAATGCCTATGGAGCACTGCTGGTTCTGAGGACAAATCAGCACAGGAAGAGGCCATGGAGGAAGAAGAAGAGGAGGGGGTGGAGGAGAGAGGTGTGGCAGAATCACCACTAGTAGAATTTTGGAGGCATGGTGGCGGAACAACCTCCAACACTACTGCACCCTGTCCTGCATCCTTCCCAGCTTCCAGAAGAGTCACCAAGTGTGCAGTGAAAGATAGGTACCATCTCTGTCCATGCCTGCTGGACCATGAGTCAGCGGTAATATGCACCTTACTGCTGACTGCCCTGTCCAGCGAGGCCAAGACATTGCCTTCCACATGCCGGTAGAGAGCCGGAATCGCCTTCCATGAGAAAAAGTGGCGTTTGGGAACCTGCCACTGAGGAACTGCATATTCCACAAACTCATGGAAGGGGGCAGAGTCTACCAACTGAAAAGGAAGCAGTTGAAGTGCTAACAATTTAGCCAAGCTAGCATTCAACCGCTGGGCATGTGGATGGCTGGGAGGAAACTTCTTTCGGCGGTGCAGCAACTGGCGCAGGGAAATTTGCCTGGTACAATCTGACGTTGGTGTACCGATAGCAGATTGCCCGCAAGTACTTGGCTGTGACACACCTAATTCTACACCTTCATTCCTCTCAGTGCAGGTTTCAGAGAGGACTGAAGGTATAGTGGGGTTGGAGATCCCAGCTGATGAGGAGCAAGGAGAAGTCCACTTTGTTCTTTGGTGTGCGTCTTTCATGTACGCTTGCCAACGAACTGCATGGCAGGTCGACATATGTCTGGTCAAATATGTGGTGCCCAAGCGGGTGATGTTTTGGCCATGCGAGATACGCTTGAGACATATGTTGCAAATAGCAGCGGTGGGATCTGATGCACTCATCTCAAAAAAGGCCCACACCAAAGAACTTTTAGAATAACACACAGAGGCAGCAGTGCCCTGCATATGCGGAGCTCTGCGGTGTGATGCATTCGGTGTGCTGCCCTTAAGCTGGCCCCTGGAGGGCATCCTGCCTCATTGGAGATGTGCCTCCTCCTCCTCTCTCCTATCAGGCACCTTAGTGAAGTCAGTGACCTCATCATCCCCTCCCTCCTTATCACTGGAGCAAACCTGGCAGTATGCTGCAGCTGGGGGAACATGACTGTCAGATTGCTGTCCTTCTTGGGCACCCCCTCTCTTTGGGCTCATGGTACTGCCTTCCTCTAGCTGGGTACCATCATTAGTGCCTTCAAAACGCTGGGCATCCTCCTGGAGCATGTACCCAACACTGTAGTCAAACAGTTCTGGGGACTCCTCAGGACATGGCGGGGCTAGGGAAAGAGTGACTGATGCCATTGAGCCAAGGGAAGAGGCCGCGTTGGCAGCTGCTTTGCCAGACAAAGTACCCTGAGCCTGGGTGAGAGAGGATGAGGAGTAGGGATGAGCTTCGAGTTCGAGTCGAACTCATGTTCGACTCGAACATTGGCTGTTCGCAAGTTCGCCGAACAGCGAACAATTTGGGGTGTTCGCAGCAAATTCGAATGCCGCGGAACACCCTTTAAAAGTCTATGGGAGAAATCAAAAGTGCTAATTTTAAAGGCTAATATGCAAGTTATTGTCATAAAAAGTGTTTGGGGACCTGGGTCCTGCCCCAGGGGACATGGATCAATGCAAAAAAAAGTTTTAAAAACGACCGTTTTTTCAGGAGCAGTGATTTTAATAATGCTTAAAGTCAAACAATAAAAGTGCAATATCCCTTTAAATTTTGTACCTGGGGGGTGTCTATAGTATGCCTGTAAAGGGTCGCATGTTTCCTGTGTTTAGAACAGTCTGACAGCAAAATTACATTTTGAAGGAAAAAACTCATTTAAAACTACCCGCGGCTATTGCATTGCCGACAATACACATAGAAGTTCATTGATAAAAACGGCATGGGATTTCCCCAAAGGGGAACCCCGAACCAAAATTTAAAAAAAAAATGACGTGGGAGTCCCCCTAAATTCCATACCAGGCCCTTCAGGTCTGCTATGGATATTAAGGGGAACCCCGGCCAAAATTTAAAAAAAAAATGACGTGGGGTTCCCCCTAGATTCCATACCAGACCCTTCAGGTCTGGTATGGATTTTAAAGGGAACCCCGCGCCAAAAAAAAAAAAACGCCGTGGGGTCCCCCCAAAAATCCATACCAGAACCTTATCCGAGCACGCAACCTGGCAGGCTGCAGGAAAAGAGGGGGGGACGAGAGTGCGCCCCCCCCCTCCTGAACTGTACCAGGCCACATGCCCTCAACATTGGGAGGGTGCTTTGGGGTAGCCCCCCAAAACACCTTGTCCCCATGTTGATGAGGACAAGGGCCTCAACCCCACAACCCTGGCCGGTGGTTGTGGGGGTCTGCGGGCGGGGGGCTTATCGGAATCTGGAAGCCCCCTTTAACAAGTGGACCCCCAGATCCCGGCCCCCCCCCTGTGTGAAATGGTAAGGGGGTACTTACCCCTACCATTTCACTAAAAACTGTCAAAAATGTTAAAAATGACAAGAGACAGTTTTTGACAATTCCTTTATTTAAATACTTCTTCTTTCTTCTATCTTCCTTCATCTTCTGGTTCTTCTGGTTCTTCTGGCTCTTCTGGTTCTTCCTCCGGCGTTCTCGTCCAGCATCTCCTCCGCGGCGTCTTCTATCTTCTTCTCCTCGGGCCGCTTCGCACCCATGGCATGGGGGGGAGGCTCCCGCTCTTCTCTTCTTCTTTTCTTCTCTTCTTCTCTTCTTCTCTTCTTCTCTTCTTCATTTTCTTCTCCGGGCCGCTCCGCACCCATGCTGACATGGAGGGAGGCTCCCGCTGTGTGACGGCGCTCCTCGTCTGACAGTTCTTAAATAACGGGGGGTGGGGCCACCCGGTGACCCCGCCCTCCTCTGACGCACGGGACATGACGGGACTTCCCTGTGGCATTCCCCGTGACGTCACAGGGAAGTCCCATCAAGTCACCGTGTGTCAGAGGGGGGCGGGGTCACCGGGTGGCCCTGCCCCCCCGTTATTTAAGAACTGTCAGACGAGGAGCGCCGTCACACAGCGGGAGCCTCCCTCCATGCCAGCATGGGTGCGGAGCGGCCCGGAGAAGAAAATGAAGAAGAGAAGAAGAGAAGAAAAGAAGAAGAGAAGAGCGGGAGCCTCCCCCCATGCCATGGGTGCGGAGCGGCCCCAGGAGAAGAAGATAGAAGACGCCGCGGAGGAGATGCTGGACGAGAACGCCGGAGGAAGAACCAGAAGAGCCAGAAGAACCAGAAGAACCAGAAGATGAAGGAAGATAGAAGAAAGAAGAAGCATTTAAATAAAGGAATTGTCAAAAACTGTCTCTTGTCATCTTTAACATTTTTGACAGTTTTTTAGTGAAATGGTAGGGGTAATTACCCCCTTACCATTTCACACAGGGGGGGGCAGGATCTGGGGGTCCCCTTGTTAAAGGGGGCTTCCAGATTCCGATAAGCCCCCCACCCGCAGACCCCCACAACCCCCGGCCAGGGTTGTGGGGATGAGGCCCTTGTCCTCATCAACATGGGGACAAGGTGTTTTGGGGGGCTACCCCAAAGCACCCTCCCAATGTTGAGGGCATGTGGCCTGGTATGGTTCAGGAGGGGGGGGCGCACTCTCGTCCCCCCCTCTTTTCCTGCGGCCTGCCAGGTTGCGTGCTCGGATAAGGGTCTGGTATGGATTTTTGGGGGGACCCCACGCCGTTTTTTTTTTTTTGGCGCGGGGTTCCCCTTAAAATCCATACCAGACCTGAAGGGCCTGGTATGGAATTTAGGGGGACTCCCACGTCATTTTTTTTTTAAATTTTGGTTCGGGGTTCCCCTTTGGGGAATTCCCATGCCGTTTTTATCAATGAACTTCTATGTGTATTGTCGGCAATGCAATAGCCGCGGGTAGTTTTAAATGAGTTTTTTCCTTCAAAATGTCAATTTGCTGTCAGACTGTTCTAAACACAGGAAACATGCGCCCCTTTACAGGCATACTATAGACACCCCCCAGGTACGAAATTTAAAGGGATATTACACTTTTATTGTTTGACTTTAAGCATTATTAAAATCACTGCTCCTGAAAAAACGGACATTTTTAAAACTTTTTTTTGCATTGATCCATGTCCCCTGGGGCAGGACCCAGGTCCCCAAACACTTTTTATGACAATAACTTGCATATTAGCCTTTAAAATTATCACTTTTGATTATTCATGTTCGTGTCCCATAGACTTTAACGGTGTTCGCGTGTTCGAACGAACTTTTTTCCTGTTCGCATGTTCTGGTGCGAACCGAACAGGGGGGTGTTCGGCTCATCCCTAATGAGTAGGATGAGGACGGCTTGGTCATCCACTCTATCAAGTCTTCCGCAACACGGCCAGCTGCCGAAAAAAAGGACAAGTGTGTCCCATGGCCATGTGCTAATGAGGATGCACCGTCTCCATGACCAGCACTGTTGCCTCTAGACACAGAGCCTGCTTGCCCTCTTTTATTGGCTTATGACTGTCTGCCTCTCCTTGTTGACCTTCCCGACATACTAAAGGCCTGCAGTGAGATGTAGCTGCACAAAGCTGGGATGTATATATATACTGATACTGCAGCTAGCAGAATCAACTGCCTGCCTGTAGTATTATTAGTATGAGAACACCAGCAGTTGTCTTCAGGTAGCTTTAGGGGCACACTGTGCAGAGGACACAGTACACTAACTGTAAATACTGTATCTGCCTGCCTGTGGTATTAATAGGATCAGAACAACAGCAATTGTCTTCAGGTAGTGTTAGGTGCACACTGTGCAGAGGACACAGTACGCTAACTGTAAATACTGCAGCTGCCTGCCTGTGGTACTAATAGGATCAGAACAACAGTAATTGCCTTCAGGTAGCTTTAGGTGCACACTGTGCAGAGGACGCAGTACACTAACTGTAAATACTGCAGCTGCCTGCGGTACTAATAGGATCAGAAGAACACCACCAATTTTCTTCAGGAAGCTTTTGGTGCACACTGTGCAGAGGACGCATTACCCTAACTGTAAATACTGCAGCTGCCTGTGGTACTAAAAGGATCAAAAGAACACCGCCAATTTTCTTCAGGTAGCTTTAGGTGTACACTGTGCAGAGGCACACTAACTGTATATACTGCAGCTGCCTGCGGTACTAATAGGATCAGAAAAACACCACCAATTTTCTCCAGGTAGCTTTAGGTGCACACTGTGCAGAGGTCGCACTACACTAACTGTAAATACTGCAGCTGCCTGTGGTAATAATAGGATCAGAAGAACATCACCAATTTTCTTCAGGTAGCTTTAGGTGCACACTGTGCAGAGGACGCACTACACTAACTGTAAATACTGTAGCTAATAGGACTAATCGGATCAGAAGAACACCAGCAATTTTCTTTAGGTAGCTGTAAATACTGTAAAAACACCTGCCTGCCTGTCAGTAGGAAAAGAATAACAGGAACGGATCTAGCTAAACTGAATACAGTATATATATATATATATATATATATATATATATATATATATATATATATATATATATATATATATATATATATATATGCAACACCTAGGTTGCATATATATACACAATACACTGTAAGTGCAGCTAACTGACTCGTCTGCCTACTCTAACTAACTTAAATCAAATGACACTGTCTCTCTGTCTATCTCTCTGCCGCTGCCGCAACACACTACACAAGGCCGCCATGCAGGCGGCCTTATATAGTTTGGGCGTTCACTAAACCCCCTGAGCCATAATTGGCCAAAGCCACCCTGGCTTTAGCTAATTACGGCTCTCTATACAGACGGCGCTGTGATTGGCCAAGCATGCGGGTCATAGTGCATGCTTGGCCAATCACCAGCCAGCAATGCACTGCGATGCCGTAGTGAATTATGGGCCATGACGCGCCACTCGAATTTGATGCGAACGGCCCATAATGTTGTATGTGATGTCACATACAAGCATCTGGAATGGATGCGCAATGATGAGCTCAGGTCAGGGATATTTTCTGAAAGCAGTGGGCCTGTGTGCAGAATCATAAGTTGGGCCCTCGCAGCTAAGAAATTGTGCTGAATACTGGCTGTGGCTTAAAGGGACAGAGTGTGCAGGGGTTCAGTAGTAAGTGATGCAAAGGTTCAGGAATAATTTCAACAAAGTTCCCAGAAGCTCAGCAGTAATTCCACAAACTGTCACCTGATTGTGATTTTCTCAATTACAGTGAAACCCCTTCTTTCTGAGATTGGTAGTGGCAACCAAGCAAGTCATCTTTCTCCAGATGGTGGGCGGGGCTAGCAGGACTGTGATTGGCTTTAGGAGTGGCCAATGACAGTCTTCCTCCTCCTGGAAACAGGGACTGCCCCCTAGCAGAACTGCACCCAATCTCTTCCCCATTACAAAAGCTGACAATCGCAGCTACAGCAAAGTTAGAGAACCAAACAATGTTTCCCATCCTTTACAATGTGTGGGGGCACAGTGCCTCCACCTCACTGCAGGTGCGGTGTGGGGAATTCTGAAATTGGAATGCATTAGTGTCTTACTTACACTTCCCAGTATAGTCAGTGTTTATCTCGCGCTCCAGATGGAGTAATCCTTAGGGGTATAGTATGTGGCTGTAATACCTGGATGGTGATGTAGCCATAGAAAGGGGTATTAAGGGTTAAAAAGGAAGGTAGCCATCCTTCAGAGTGTATCCAGAACTCTGCTAGACATGTAAGGAAAAAACAGGGAGGGGGAGGTGCCGACCTGAGTGTAGTATTAAAATGATGACTTTAATAGGATAAGATTAAAAGCATTTACAAGATGATAGAAGATGCATGCTTGTCAAAGTAAAGTGCAGTCTTGGCATTCCACATGGCTCTGTGGGTCCCACCCCTGTTCCAGATAGTTGGAAAGGATTGAGCAGCTGGCTGGAATGTATCACAGTGTTTCTCCAGGAGCAAAGGAACCAAGCAGCTCCACACAGACCAGCATGGACTGTGGAACAGGAAGTGATGTCACCGGCGTCTGATTGGACCTAGGCAGGGCTGGAATCTTGTCAATCAGGGCTGCAGTGATGAAAGGCTATGCGCTGGGAGCTGACTGCTCCTTCTAGTGGCCTAATATAGGCTTCTATTGGCCTCACTGACACTTCCCTGCGCTGCTCTGCTGATGGGGAGGGAGTCAAGTGTCGGCAAAAGAGGCTTCGCATGTCGGGGGGTTGCCTTCCCCTGATCTACACTGTGCTGTTGATCTATACAAATGCCCAAACTTTTTTTGGGGTGCTTCCACTGTTGCCTAGGAAGGCAGAGCTCATTCTCATTGACATTCTCATAAACAGTAAAAGGTTCCAAAGTACCACTATGCATGCTAGCACTTTCTGGATAGGTATTCATTGTTTCTGTCTCTGCACCATTTGCATATTTTTGTTGGTGCAAAAGGTGTTGGGTTTGCAGGTCTTGTGTGGGAAGATGTATAATTTTGTTTGTGTGATACTGAGGCCAGACACGTGACTGAGGTAGAAATAAAAGACTAATAAACCCATAAAAAGACAACAAGACCTTACAATTGATAACATGAGAGGCGAAAACAGTATGTCTGACTCCAGAACAGCCTATTTTAAATTTTTCATAACATCGGAAATATACTGCCGCAGCTAATCTTGTTCATGACCTGTTATTGTTTTAGATGGTTATGGCATCCTACCCATCATTACATCATCAACCAACTTAAGGTTCGGTTTAAACCAAACTGCTTAGGCATTTGTCTGAATGCAGGAACTATTGTTCTTTCTCCACAAGTCAAACATCATATAACTTAATTGCAGTATTTATAACACTTCTTTATATGACAGCTTCTTACTGTCAATGGTTGATAAGGAAGCATTGAGTGTGAACGCCCTTCTTATCCATAGCAACCAGTGACATCTTCTAGTCCCATTCATTTATTGGCTGGAAAGCTCTAGCCATGTAATCAAGGTTGGGAGAGGGATATCACTGACCAAATATGGCCACATGGTGTTTTTTATATATTAAAGGATTTGGCAGAAAGTATGGGGTAATTTTTTACTATTTTATGAACACTCATTCGCTTGGGGTGGTGATATCTGGGGGGTCCCCTATCTTAGAGGGGGCTTCCTGATTACTATAAGTCCCCCATCTGCTGACCCCCATAACCAATGGACCAGGGTTGTGGAAAACAGGCCCTTATCCTCCTCAACATCGTGACAAGATGCTTTGTCCCCTAGCAAGATGCCCCCTCCATGTTAAGGGCATGTGGCCTGGTATGGTTTAATTCTTCTTTACTGGCCTGTTAGGCTGCTTGCTCAGGTAAGGATCTGGTATAGATGAAGGGAATCTCTGGCCACTTTTTTACAAACAGTGGCCAAAGCTGTAATTTTCTTGGCAATTTAAACAATATTTTACTCCTTCGTAAATGTCAGTTTTGCTGCAATAGGTTGTATAAATTGTCCAGATGTGTCACTTCACAAGCAGGTTAAGGGCATCTCCCAGACATGTTATTTAATGACATTTATAATGTCTAATGTTTCACGTAAACATTAAAATTGCTACTCTTCACCAAACTGAATCTTCAAAATGAAATGGTCCCCGTGGCATCATATGGGGCAGGGCCACCCGTTTACGTACCCGGGTGGCCCGCCCCCCTCTTAAGCCACTGGGAAGCCATTGGGAAGTCCCTGTGCATCAGAGGGGGCGGGGGCACCCGGGTACGTCACCGTGTGGCCCCGCCCTCAGTTATAAAAGAACTGTCATCACGCTGAAGCGTCATAAGGCGGGTGCCTCCCAAGGAGGCGGATCTTTTTTATTTATTTTTTTCGGTCCATCGGCAGAGCGAGAGAAGAAGATGCATGGACTTCATGGGACATTTTTATTTTTTTATTTTTTAATAAAGGACTTGTCCCAAGATGTGTCTTGTGGTTTTTTTTAACATTTTGACACTTTTTTTGTGAAATGGTATGGGTACAATGTACCCGTTATCATTTCAAACAGGGGGGTCTGGGATCTGGGGGTCCCCTTGTTAAAGGGGCTTCCAGATTCCGATAAGCCCCCACCCGCAGACCCCCACAACCAGCGGGCAAGGGTTGTGGGGATGAGGCCCTTGTCCCCATCAACATGGGGACAAGGTGCTTTGGGGGCTACCCCAAAGCACCCTCCCCATGTTGAGGGCATGTGGCCTGGTACAGTTCAGGGGGGGCGCTCTCTTGTTCCCCCCTCTGTTCCTGTGGCCTGCCAGGTTGCATGCTCGGATAAGGGTCTGGTATGGATTGTTGGGGGGACTCCTACTCCTTTTTTTAAAAAATTTTGTCAAAGGGTTCCCCTTAAAATCCATACCAGACCTGAAGGGAACCCCTACGCTATTTTTAAAAAAAATTGGCGCAGGTTTCCCCTTAATATCCATACCAGACCTGAAGGGCCTGGTATGGAATTTGGGGGGACCCCCATGTAATTTTTTTTAAAAATTTGGGTTTGGGGTTCCCCTTAATATTTATACCAGACCCAAAGGGCCTGGTAATGGACTGGGGCGGATCCCATGCCGTTTTTTTCAATGACTTTTATCTGTATTGCCGAGACCCAACAATTCATTATAGCCGCTAGTAGTTTTAAATGACTTTTTTTCCTTTAGAAATGTCATTTTGTGCAGGGACTGTTCTAAACATGGGAAAAATGCGCGACTTTACAGGCATACTATAGACACCCCCCAGGTACGAAATTTAAATGAATATTTCACTTTTTTGTTTCACTTTAAGCATTATTAAAATCACTGCTCCCGAAAAAAATTCAGTTTTTAAAACTTTTTGTTTGCATTGATACATGTCCCCTGGGGCAGGATCCAGGTCCCCAAACACTTTTTATGACAATACCATGCATATAAGCCTTTAAAATTAGTACTTTTGTTTTCTCCCATAGACAATTCATTATAGCCACGAGTAGTTTTAAATTACTTTTTTTCCTTTAGAAATGTCATTTTGTGCAGGGGCTGTTCTAAACACGGGGAAAATGCGCCATTTTACAGGCCTACTATAGACACCCCCCCCCAGTTATGAAATTTAAAGGAATATTTCACTTTTATTGTTTCACTTTAAGCATTAGTAAAATCACTGCTCCCGAAAAAACGGACGTTTTGAAAACTTTTTTTTGCATTGATACATGTCCCCTGGGGCAGGACCCGGGTCCCCAAACACTTTTTATGACAATACCATGCATATAAGCCTTTAAAATTAGCACTTTTGATTTCTCCCATAGACTTTTAAAGGATGTTCCGCAGGTTTCGAATTTGAACTTGAACATTGAATATCGACTTGAACATCAGGCTCATCCCTACTCAGGACCATATCTCTTCCAGTCAATTAGATACAAAAGCTTCCCCCTGGAGAATTCCAAATCCAAGATTTGCTTGATTTCATACCAATCCAAGGTGCTGAAAAGTACTGACAAGTACTGAGAAGGATGACAAAGTGGATGGGAAAACCTGTTGTTGATGTCCAGTTTAAGGAGAGAAACATGGAAAACATTAGGAATGCTTAGATGTGAAGGGAGACAGAGGTTGTAAGTAACAGGGTTAACCTGGTAAAGAATGATAAAAGGACCAATGAAACAATGCGCAAATTTCATAGAGGGTACTTGGAGACAGATATTTTTGGTAGAGAGTCAAACCTTGACACCAGGAAGGCATTTTTTGACTCATATGGCAATGACAATCTGCAGCTACTTTGTACTTGGAAGTTGCCAAATGTAAATTCTTAGAAACATCTGCCCAGGCACGGCAGAAGAGATGGGAACAGGTAATGGTATTGAAGGAAGGCGACCATACACTGTGAAAAAGAGAGATTCACCAGTGCTGATATTAGCGTGGTTGATGAGGGCAAACTCTGCCCAGGGTAAAAGGTCTAGCCAAACATCCTGATGGGCAAAGGGAAATCAGGGCTTGAAGATGCCATTTAATATTCTGGTTGACCTGTTCAGTTTGCCCATTTTATTGCAGATGAAAGACTAAGGAGGATTCCAAAGGGCATGGCCAGAGCCCACCAGAAGCGAACTGTAAATTGAATTCCTCTATCAGAGGCGATGTGCGAGGTCATACCATGAAGACTAAAGATTTCCTTAATGAAGATGGAAGCTAAAGTGACAGCAGAAGGTAGTCCTGGAAGTGAAGTTATGTGACATTTTAGAAAACCTATCCACAACCACCCAGATAACGGAGGAGTCCACTGAGGAGGGTAACTCAGAGATAAAGTCCATGGAGATGCAACTCCAAGGTACTTCTGGAACAACAGGTAGAGGTAAAAGGAGACCTGCTGGAGCAGACATGGAGGATTTAGACTGCACACAAATGGAGCAAGCCTGAACATAATCTTCAACGTCTTTCCGAAGTGAGGGCCACCAGTTGCAGTAAGGCACAAGAGGATGTCCTGATAATTTAGAGTCATGTGCTCATTTGAAAAGCTTGGAGCAAAGGGAGGGCACCACAAATGTCTTTCGAAATACGTAAAGATTGAAGATGGGTGGGTCAGGATACTACTGGCAGGAATAATAGTTTTCTGTCCAACATGACACTCTGAGTCAGCAATGTCAAATGATCTGGAAAAAGCATCAGCAAAGCTTATTTTTAGAGCTGGGCTGGAAAGTGATGTCAAACCTGGCAAAGAAGAGAGCCCATTGGGCTTCAAACGCAGTTATTGGAGGTTCTTATGATAGGTTTAAATCAGTATTCAATGTGAAGATCCATCCAGTTGCCATTCTTGTATTGCCAGCTTGATAGCCAGAGGTTCCCGATCCCTGATGGTGTAATTTCTTTCTGCATCGAAAATCTCTTAAAGAAGAAGGCATAAGGACGGCGCTTACCATCATGCATTTGTTGAAGAACGGCCCCCACTCCCAAGGAGAAAAACCATATTGAGTTTGTGGAAAGCCTGGACTACCTCAGGAGCCAGGTGCTTGCATTAGTAACTTTCTGGGCCAAAAAAGTGATTGGGCCACCAGTGAGGAATAATCCGGAATGCTTTCAGACCAGAGGGATGAGGCTAGTTTGAGATGGCCTGAAATTTGGCTGAATCCATAAGCAGGTCTTTATATGTGACTATATAACCTAGGAAAGGGACATGAGTTTGCTTGAAGAGGCACTTCTCCAACTTTGCATACAGACAGTGGTCCCAAAGACATAGAACAACTATATATACGTGCTGACAATAGGTGTTCAAATCTGGAGAAAAGATGAGTATGTCATCCAGATACACAATGACACAAATGTAGGGATTGGAAAAAAATAATTTACAAAGTTCTGGAATACTGCTGGGGCATTACACAAGCCAAAGGACATCACAAGATATTCATAATGCCTGTCTTTGGTGTTGAAAGCCATTTAAGATTCATCACCCTCTCGAATCCTAATCAGATTGTATGCTCCACAGAGGTCTAACTTAGTGAAAAGTTAAGCATCACAAAGGTTGTCAAAAAGTTCAGAAATCAAGGGTAGCAGGTACTGATTCTTAATGGTGATGGCATTGAGTTCTCTATAATAAATGTAGGGCCTGTACGTACCATCCTTTTTCTCTACAAAGAAGAAGCCAGTCCCAGCAGGAGAATTGGACTTATGAATAAATCCTTTCTGCAGATTTTCCCTGATGTACTTAGACATGACTTGAGTCTCAGGGATGGAGAGAGGGTAGACTCAACCTTGAGTTGGAGTAGTCCCAGGTTGGTGTTCAGAAGCTTTCTGGAAAACAGGAACCAAACGACCCAATGAGGGGTGAGGTGGACCAGCCCTTTCCATATCTTGATCCTGGAAGCGGACATCAATTTGGATGCTAAGGGTGATCAAGTCACCCAGGGTGGTGGCCATGGTTCTGCCAGCTAGTTCATCCTTAATACGATCGATTAGACCCTGCCAAAAAGTTAAATTGATATTAATTGCTGGATGTTGGATAATCAAGTGGCACCACATCCCTATGTTGTAAATATTTTTTGTAGAGAAAGAATAATGGGACTTTTAAGGTGCCATAAACAAATCAAAACCAATATATTTAAAAAATATCAAATTTATTTATACATATATAAAATCATCAGGATATCATCATACAATAATCATAAGTAAGAGATGGACCGCAGTATTTTCTTGCTCTACATGTTTCTCCATACGATGGATTCGTCAAGAGATAAGTACTGCATATATGGTCACTACAGATTGAAAAAAGACTATTATAATCATGTAAACTATTACAATATATGATATCATATTGAAAAATATACAATACAACACATAAAAAACCCTCAAAGAAGCATAGGACAGAAGAGCTAGAAGAATCCCCACCTGATAACAATATATATTCTATAAGCATCAAATTGGCGACTCAGATGTCAGGAGGATATTGACATTAGCAGATATCTGGTGCACCACAGAGGGGAATATAGGAACTTAAATGGCAATGGGCCTGTAGAGTAAGAGGACATTTTAAAGGCTACCAGGCAATGTATATGAAAACATATATGTACTGTATGTATTGACTAGGTTAAACCTACCAGTAAATCCAAACTCTGAAAATTATTTTCAAATGGCAAAAAAGAGACATTCATACCAGCATTAGAAAAACTCTCAGTTGTTTCCTGTTCAGGAAATAAATCTTCCAAAGGGAAAATCCCAGGCTGTTATAAGTCCTAATTAACAACAGATGAGAGAAGGGATGATTCAATAATATGCAATCCACATCATTTTCAGCCAGAAAAGGAAAGGATTGGAAATAAAGCCAAACTTTTCTTTACCTTCGTAGGACAGTGCCTCACATGTCTCTCCATTACAAAATTGGCCGCTGCAAAAAAAGGGCAGGCTGGGAGGTCCTCTTATACCCCCTCCACCTCCGCCGGCTTCCAATGGCTCCAGTGAAAGCACGGACGCCAAAAAGAACCACTGCACATGCGCGGGCCGCACCGGAAGTGGCGTCACGACTAGGCACAATGAACAAACAGCGCCATGTTGGAAAATCTACCCTGAGCAGGGAGTGGCTTCAGGCGGAGACCATCAGTCACTCAACTACACCCATAAACCAAACTCGGCAAGGGGCAGAATCCTGCCTGGGGAAACATGCTGGGCAAATGGCTAATGGCTAATGGCGCCAACATTACAAGCCCCCGGGAGACATCCCAATGTGAGCAATGGTGACACCCTGGGCATCTGTATGGCACCTATCTCCCAAAAATAAACCTCAATGTTAACAATTTACTAAATTCCATGTAGTGGCCAAAAAAAGGGAAATACAACCCCCAACATAAAAAACATTTCAATATTGACAAAAGAGCCTGTTAAATGATAAATATATATCCCCAAAAAGAAGGGGAGTGAAAGGAAGAAAAAATGGGTTTAAACATTATTAGGGATAGGGATCTAAAAGAAACTCCTCCATCCTAAGCAAAAATGAGTTACAATAAATTAAATAAACAGAAAAGAACGAATGTGGCACAGTCTTTTTTTGTCATCATATCAAAAAACTTGATCCTGAATAAGCACAGTTTTAAAATTCTTCTTCACAAAAAGGAGAATTTTAATGGTTTAACCACTAGCCGACCAGCCGCCGCAGTTATACTGTGGCAGATTGACTCGGCTGGGCAAATCGCCGTAGCTGTATGTCGCACCTCTAAGATGATGCAGCAGGCGCGTGCATGCCACCGTGTATCCCCGGAGCCGATGCACGTGCCCGGTGGGTGCGATGACTGGGCGGGCACCCTTGATCGCTCGTGACAGAGCAAGAACTGGGATCTCTGTGTGTAAACACACAAATCCCTGTTCTCTCAGGGGAGAGGAGAGAGATCGTGTGTTCATACTAAGTATGAAAATTGATCTCTCTCCTCCCCTAGTCAGTCCCATCCCCCCTACAGTTAGAACACACCTAGGGAACACAGTTAACCCCTTGATCGCCCCCTAGTGTTAACCCCTTCCATGCCAGTGTCATTTATACAGAAATCAATGACTTTTTAGCTCTGATCACTGTATAAATGTCAATGGTCCCAAAATAGTGTCAAAAGTGTCCCATCTGTCCACCGCAATGTCGCATTCCTGATAAAAATCACAGATCACCGACATTACTAGTAAAAAAATAAACAATAAAAATTACATAAATCTATCCCCTATTTTTTAGACGCTATAACTTTTGCGCAAACCAATTGATACACTTATTGCGTTTTTTTTAATCAAAAATATGTAGAAGAAGACATATCGGCCTAAACTGAGGGAATTTTTTTTTTTAATTGGGATATTTATTATAGCAAAAACTACAAAATATTGTGTTTTTTGCAAAATTGTTGCCATTTTTTGCTTATAGCACAAAAAATAAAAACCACAGAGGTGATCAAATACCACCAAAATAAAGCTCTATTTGTGGGGAAAAATGGACATAAATTTTGTTTGGGTACAATGTCGCACAAGAGAGCAATTGTCAGTTAAAGCTACACAGTGTCGTATCGCAAAAAATGACTGCTGTGCTCTGAGGAAGGGGGGGACTTACCCCTCGAAACGCATCAGCTGGCAGTGATTTCTGTGTTTTCCTCCGTGACCTCTGGAGAATTGTTCATGTTCAACTGAATGCTGCTACTTGATGACCATTTAATGTGATCACATTATTAATGTTTTGTAAGTAGGCTTTTATATCTTCTTAATAAATTTTTATCCAAAGATAATGCACTAGGCTGGTGCGCTCTCTTGTTTCTCTTTTATCTTTGACTATTAGGATTTCCTCATCCTTGAGGGCAGCAAGGCCTATGTCATTACACAATTGTCTAGGTATCCACTTGTGCGCAGGAGCATTTTTTCTCTGCTATTGCAAAAAATGGCCTGGTCAGGAAGGGGGCAAATCCTTCCGGGGCTGAAGTGGTTAAAGGAAGGGCTTGTAGCTAATGGACTCATTCAGTCCTGGATGTTTCATAGACAGACTACCCAAGGTGATTGTCTCGGACAGGGGTAGTCAGTTTGTGTCCCGGTTCTGGCGAGCCTTTTGTGCACAGTTGGGAATTCAGCTTGCTTTCTCCTCTGCATATCACCCTCAGTCTAATGGGGCCGCACAACGAGCCAACCAATCCTTGGAGCAATTCCTAGGTTGCTATATTTTTGATCAGCATAACAACTGGTCAGACCTCTTACCGTGGGTGGAGTTTGCTTACATTAGTGCCTTTGAATTCTGCTTCCTGATTGTGCCAATTTATAGCGAACCATGGTTTCCAACCTTCCATGTTGCCTGACTCATTTGTTACGTAGAATATTCCTGCGTTAGAGGAGCATCTCCGTGGTCTTCGTTCCACTTGGGCACAAGTCCAGGACATGCTAATGATAGGTACAGACTCCATGCGGACCGCAGACGCCTGCCTGTGCCTTCCTACAAGGTTGGGGACAGGGTCTGGCTGTCATCTCGCAACCTCTGACTTTGTGTTTCCTCTCTGAAGTTCACACCTTGGTTTATTGGGCCTTTCTGTATTCTACACAGGATTAACCCAGTGGCTTATGCATTAGACCTTCCTTCTAATATGCATATCTCAAATGTATTTCATGTCTCCTTTTTAAAACCTTTGGTCTGCAACCGCTTTACCACCTCGGTGCCTTGTCCTCACCCTGTACAGGTTGAGAACCATGAGGAGTATGAAGTACAGTCCATTGTTGACTCCCGTAGGTTCCATGGGCGCATACAGTACCTGGTGCATTGGAAAGGGTACGGTCCGGAGGAACGCTCTTTAGTCTCATCCTTGGACGTACATGCCCCTGACCTCCTCTGTGATTTCCATAGACGTTTTCCCCTCAAGCCTGGTGGTCCTCCGAGGGGGAGGGGTCATTGAGGAGGGGGTTCGGTCAGGGCTGGGCTCAGCCCTTCGTTCTCTGAGCTGGCCGCTCAGCTGTCGGCTAATTGCTAGCTCCTATCTCTCCACAGTGACTCACCTGTTGATGATATCGTGCTTGTCAGTCCTGCCTACATAAGCCGTCCAGCCCAGATGATCTCTGCCTTTGCCTTGGTCACATCTCTAGAGACGCTCTCCTGTGTTCCTGTTAAAGACTTGCTTGGCTGACATTCCTTCTGGCTCCAGATCCTGCTTGTTGTTCTACTACGCTCATCTCTGGCTCCCTGACATTTTGGCTTGTCTGACTATCCATTCCGGTTCCTGAACTCTGGCTATGTTTTGACTACGTTTACTCTGTTTACCTTTTTTATTATTATTAAACAAGTGAGATTTAGCTGTCTTTCTGTCTCAGTATGATTCATGGTTTCTGACAGTTTTCTGGCGAACAACTGAACATCCTTAATCACCTCAAAACTATCAAATTCTTGAGTAGGGCAGAAGGTAAGACCCAGGCTGAGAACCTGGATCTGATCTTTAGCTAAAGAGTGAGAGGACAGGTTCACTACCTGCCAAAAAGTTGCTGAAGGGCCTCACTATTCCATGCCAGTTCTGAAGCCAAGGTGTGAAACTGAACTGTATATTGGCTAACAGTCATGCTTCCTTGACAAAACCAAAGAAGCGCTCCAGCAGCTGATAAGGCTCTTCCAGGTACATCAAAGGTTTTGCGGAAAGCTTGCTGGAAGGAAGAGAGACTGGAAACAGTAGGGTCTTGACGCTCCTACAGTGGCGAGGCCCAAGTCAGAAAGGTTCCCAGACGGTATTAAGCTTCCCAATTTTGTCATTCAGCTTCGCTACTATTTGTTCCTGGGACATAATCCAGGACACCTTTCTCCTGCAAACCTGAAAGGAAACCGTGGGTCTCTTCCATGCTTTTGTTATGGTGATTTTTGCACCCAATAAAATGAAGTAGGATAGTACCTGTAGGTGCTTAGGTGTATTGGGTATATTGTGGTTGAATAAGGCAATATGTGGATTGGGAGCTACTGAGATCTTTATTAGATTACCAATTGTATGGAATGTTTTCTTCCATCTCCATAAAGGAAAGATATCATGTACGCCACCTTGGAATGATCAGTAGGGAAATGGTGGCCCCATTGCTTGCCCCAGTCCTGCAAGCTTTAGGATCACCAGAAAAGCAAGTCCCATCTGATGACGGCGTGGCACTCTTTTACACTGCAGACTCGTCTGTTTACCGGGCTTGTCATGTCGGTGTGTTCGTGCGTCGGTGGGGTTGATCTGCATGACGCTCTCCCAGCATTTCGGTTTTCTGGGGGGGCACCGTGCAGACTGTCCCCTGGGGCACCTTCTTTTGGACACCTCGGGTTCCCCCCCCTCCCGTTTTTTGAATATATAAAAATATATATATACTTTTTCATACATCCCCCCTTTTTTCTTTCTTTGGTTGTTAAATAAATGGAATCAATGTTGATTCTAACTTTATGATTTTTCATATTTATTTTTTCATATTTATTTTTTACACATTTTTTCATTCACATCTTCCATTCATTTTCATTATTTATCGCTTTATATATATCTCCTGACATGATCTTTCATCCATCCTCCTTTTTAATCTAATTTATTTTTCCCTTTTTCTTTTCCCTTCTCTTCTTCCTTCTATTGCCTCTTTCTATTCTCTCCCCTCCTCCTTCTCCTCTCCCTTTGTCCACATGATTGTATCCTTAGTTGCCATAGCAAAAGTTGCTTTCTCCTCCTTTCTTAAATGCTTCAGCCTAATCCCATATCCTCATAAGTACTAGCTTGACAGGACGTTGTCATGCCATGCGCAATGACACCACCCCCTGGGACGGCGTGACTCCGGAGTTTCCTCTCCCCTAGGATCTCCGGATGTCCGCCCTCCCTGTATGCGTCGCTCCGTCTGACGCATGCGCACACTGCAGAGTGATATCCTTTCCTCTGCTGACACCTTCGTTTGGAATCTCACTGCGCAGGCGCCGGCGGTTATTTAAGCCGCGTCTTGGCGTTCTGCCCAGTGTGCTATCCCACCATCCAAGCTTCAGGACGCTCTCCGTTCCAGCTGCCTATGCACCATCCCTGCACCTAATAAGTAAGTAAGACTAAAATCTCCTTCCCTCTGAACTGGATGTTTCACCACTCTGTAAAACACCTCTCTATGAGATAAAATTAAGCATACTTTCTCATACTCTTCTCACTTGCCTGCTCCATACTTTTTGACTAATGGCTCACTTATATGATTAATCAATCAATCTAATTTAATTCTTCCCTAATTAAAAAGGGCCCATTATTAATCCCCTATATTCAGCAGGCCTGTCAGTATGCCTTCTCCTTTACATTTCAGAGAGCATGATCCTGAAATACTGAAATATTAGCTACACTCTATGGTCCTTACACTCTTTGTACAAATGAAGGAAAAAGGTTCCCCTTTATTTTGGCTGAATGGATAACAAAATATATATAGGATATATGCAAATTTATGGTCTTTTGAGAAAATTACTTATAAGTTTATTTTCCTTTCCTTTTTAAAGGGCAATCTGGGATCCAACGGGGTTGTCCTTCCTTTTTGGGGGGCCTTTGCGAGGCCATTTCTGAAGCCGATGGATAGCCATTATCTTACACTGGCTGATCAGCCGACAACCATTGCGCTTTTCATTTAAAAAGATATAATCTGCTATCCTATGCCAAACTGCATGTTGGTGTGCAGTCATATATGTATCTTTCATTCTTGAAAACTTCTTGTTGGTATGTATGGTGGACATGGTGGGTTGTCAGGTTACTAAACCTTTTGTGGTTCATTTTGTTACCTCTGTGCAAATTTTTTTCATTTGTTATTTCAGAATGTATCTCCTATATATGCGACTTTTCTCTCTGCAATACGCCTCTGAAGAAGGGACATCGTCCTGAAACATGTCAGGCTTCTAGAGAAAATACTTTTTTATGAATGGAAGTATACAAAAAATTATTACAGGATAGCAAATTTTACTGTATAAATACTCTTGTTGAGATCCATTGCTAAATGTATCTTGTTTTTATGTTTTTTCAAATAAATAAAACACTTTTTATCTAATCCATTGTATGGTTCGCCTACAAAGTCCCATTATACTGGGGGGTATATAAGTTCCCTAACCCAAGGGTCTTATTTTTTCCACTAATTCGGGATGTTGGCAACTTTTTGAAGGCAATTATTTATAATTTTTTCCTTCAGTGGTTCAATCCATTATATACTAGAAAAGCAAGTCCGTGGAGGCAGCTGGAGTTTTGAAGGACTGCCCTCCACTGGAAGGACAGTGGAAGACGGAGCAGCAGGATCCAGAACAGGAGCCGGAATGGAGGGTGAGGAACTGTACACAACCTGCAGCTGATCCAAATGTGAGGAAAGTTCTTGCAGACACTGCATAGTCCGCTCTTGACAGGCCTGCTGGACATCAACCCTCTGTGCCAAATACTGACATTGTTTCAGAAGAGGCTGCAATGTCTCCGAGAAGCTCATGGCCTGAGTAAACTGTCATGCTTCTGTGGTAGTGAGCCCTTGTAGATTGCCAACTCGTGGTTCTCCAGGACGCGGAGTCTAAGCCCCAGTCTGCTTCTTCACCAGAGCCCCTGATAGTGGGAATGGACTAGCAGCAAGTTGCAACCAAGTCATGGCTCCCAGGTACGCCCAGAATGTGGTTCAGAGACCAGTGGTGTGTGCAGAGAACAAGCAGTAGGAGACAACAGGAAATCCAGGAGACAAGCTAAGGTCAGGACGGAGCAGCAAACAAGCACAGACAACGAATGAAGCCGGGTCGGTACATAGGTAGTAAGGCACATGATACACAAGTAGAAAGCAAACAGGAGCTCAGAGAACTGTGAAGTTGCTCAGGCAATGTAAGCTACACTGAGCATGTCTTATACAGGCAAGCAAACTAGGAGGTGGGTCAGAAAGTGATGGAAGGGAAAGAAATAAAAGCCCACAGAATAGCAGACAATGTCCATAGGCGAGCACAGCCAAACCACACATGTGAAAGGACTCAGGGTGAAAACAATACTCCAGCAAGAAGGTAAGAATACACAGGCAGGAAACTACAGGCTGTGTATAGTGAACATGAATACTAATGCTAAGTTAAAACATATTCAAAAAGCAGCTGCAACATGTGATATATAAACATAGCATATGAAATAAAATAAAAAATGTTGTGCTAATACTCTATAATCAAAAATGTGACCACCTATCATATGATCAAAAGTAGAAGAAATTAAGAAAACATTTAAAAAAAGGCCACAAAGATCCAAGTGATCCAATCCAAACGTGTGCAGTAAAGAGTCGCAAGTCCAACACAAATTACAATCAATTACATCTGCTGTGTCCAGACCTCCACCCTGTGATCAAACACTAGGCTTACCAGACAGAATTGACCATCCACTACAGATCAATTCAAGCATGTGGTATGATGATATCCTCCAGTTCTCAATATGAGCAGACCATCCTGGGCAGTATCGCAGCAAACCCTAGTACCAGTTCCTCTGCAATTATCCCAGTTCTGAGCACCCATAACCATAGGAAGAATGCATGTCATCAGAAGGATCTGTAACCTTATGTGATTTTTCCTTTAAATATTAATAGTAATAAGGGATGAGCTGATTGTTGAGTCAGACCAAACATTTGCTGTTTGCCCATTCAGATGAATCGCAAACTTTTGGGATGTTTAGCAGAAAACTAAAGGCTAACTTGTGACAGTCCTTGTTGTACTGATAATTGAAAACGAATGCTTTACCCATTTACACCTTTCTTACTGAAATATTTGCAGCCTGTGCCACAATTAAGGATGAGCTCAGGCGCGTTCGCACAGCCCACATGCAGAGCCCGCCAGGAAGTCGGCACTGCGCTGCACTAATTACAGGCAGTGAGACATTGTCCTGATGCGTGGCTGCAGAGATCGGGAAATGTCTCACTGCCTGTGATTAGCACAGGGCAGTGCCAACTTCCTGGCGGGCTCTGCACGGGGGCTGTGCAAACACGCCAGAGCTCATCTTTAGCCATAATTACCACCACCAATAGAACAGCTGTTTGTTTCTTAACCACTTCAGCCCCAGAAGGATTTACCCCCTTCCTGACCAGAGCACTTTTTACAATTTGGCACTGCGTCGCTTTAACTGCTAATTGCGCGGTCATGCAATGCTGTACCCAAACGAAATTTGCGCCCTTTTCTTCCCACAAATAGAGTTTTCTTTTGATGGTATTTGATCACCTCTGCGGTTTTTATTTTTTGCACTATAAATCGAAAAAGACCGAAAATTTTGAAAAATAAATTATATTTTATACTTTTTGTTATAAAAAAAATCCAATAAACTCAATTTTAGTCATACATTTAGGCCAAAATGTATTCAGCCACATGTCTTTGGTAAAAAAATGTCAATAAGCGTATTGGTTTGCGCAAAAGTTATAGCATCTACAAACTAGGGTACATTTTCTGGAATTTACACAGCTTTTAGTTTATGACTGCCTATGTCATTTCTTGAGGTGCTAAAATGGCAGGGCAGTACAAAACACCCCCAAATGACCCCATTTTGGAAAGTAGACACCCCAAGGAAATTGCTGAGAGGCATGTTGAGTCCACTGAATATTATTTTTTTTGTCCCAAGTGATTGAATAATGACAAAAAAAAAAAAAAATTACAAAAAGTTGTCACTAAATGATGTATTGCTCACACAGGCCATGGGCATATGTGGAATTGCACCCCGAAATACATTCAGCTGCTTCTCCTGAGTACGGGGATACCACATGTGTGGGACTTTTTGGCAGCCTAGCCGCGTACGGGGCCCTGAAAACCAATCACCGCCTTCAGGATTTCTAAGGGCGTAAATTTTTGATTTCACTCCTCACTACCTATCACAGTTTTGAAGGCCATAAAATGCCCAGATGGCACAAACCCCCCCCAAATGACCCCATTTTGGAAACTTCACACCCCAAGCTATTTGCTGAGAGGCATGTTGAGTTCATGGAATATTTTATATTTTGACACAAGTTGCGGGGAAGTGACAATTGTTTTTTTTTTGCACAAAGTTGTCACTAAATGATATATTGCTCACACAGGCCATGGGCATATGTGGAATTGCACCCCAAAATACATTTAGCTGCTTCTCCTGAGTACAGGGATACCACATGTGTGGGACTTTTTGGGAGCCTAGCCGCGTATGGGGCCCCCAAAAACCAATCACCGCCTTCAGAATTACTAAGGGCGTACATTTTTGATTTCACTCTTCACTGCCTATCACAGTTTCGGAGGCCATGGAATGCCAAGATAGCACAAAACCCCCCCAAATGACCCAATTTTGGAAAGTAGACACCCCAAGCTATTTTCTGAGAGGCATGGCGAGTATTTTTCAGCTCTCATTTGTTTTTAAAAATGATGAAAGACAAGACATTTTTTTTTTTTCAATTTTCAAAACTTTGTGACAAAAAGTGAGGTCTGCAAAATACTCACTATACCTCTCAGCAAATAGCTTGGGGTGTCTACTTTCCAAAATAGGGTCATTTGGGGGAGTTTTGTGCCACCTGGGCATTCCATGGCCTCTGAAACGGTGATAGGCAGTGAAGAGTGAAATCAAAAATTTACGCCCTTAGAAAGCCTGAAGGCGGTGCTTGGTTTTCGGGGTCCCGTACGTGGCTAGGCTCCAAAAAAGGCCCACACATGTGGTATCCCCGTACTCAGGAGAAGCAACAGAATGTATTTTGGGGTGTAATTTCACATATTCCCACGGCATGTTTGAGCAATATATCATTTAGTGACAACTTTGTGCAAAAAAAAAAAATTGTCTTTTTCCCGCAACTTGTGTCACAATATAAAATATTCCATGGACTCAACATGCCTCTCAGCAAATAGCTTGGGGTGTCTACTTTCCAAAATGGGGTAATTTGGGGGGGGTTTGAAGTGTCCTGGCATTTTATGCACAACATTTATAAGTTTATGTCACACATCACCCACTCTTCTAACCAATGGAAGATAAAGCCCTTTCTGACACTTTTTGTTTACATGAAAAAATTATTTTTTTTTGCAAGAAAATTACTTTGAACCCCCAAACATTATATTTTTTTAAAGCAAATGCCCTACAGATTAAAATGGTGGGTGTTTCATTTTATTTTTTCACACAGTATTTGCGCAGCGATTTTTCATACGCATTTTTTGGGGAAAAAACACACTTTTTTAAATTTTAATGCACAAAAACACACTATATTGCCCAAATGTTTGATGAAATAAAAAATATGATCTTAGGCCGAGTACATGGATACCAAACATGACATGCTTTAAATTTGCGCACAAACGTGCAGTGGCGACAAACTAAATACATTTTTAAAAGCCTTTAAAAGCCTTTACAGGTTACCACTTTAGATTTACAGTGGAGGTCTACTGCTAAAATTACTGCCCTCGATCTGACCTTCGTGGTGTTACCTCACATGCATGGTGCAATTGCTGTTTACATTTGACGCCAGACCGACGCTTACGTTCGCCTTTGCGCAAGAGCAGGGGGGGACAGGGGTGCTTTTTTTTTTCTTTATTATTTTTTTGCTTTTTTATCTTATTTTTAAACTGTTCCTTTCATTTTTTTAATCATTTTTATTGTTATCTCAGGGAATGTAAATATCCCCTATGATAGCAATAGGTAGTGACAGGTACTTTTTTAAAAAAAATGGGGGTCTATTAGACCCTAGATCTTTCCTCTGCCCTCAAAGCATCTGACCACACCAAGATTGGTGTGATAAATGCCTTCCCAATTTCCCAATGGCGCTGTTTACATCCGGCGAAATCTAAGTCATGAAATGCTCGTAGCGTCTGGTTTCTTAGGCCATAGAGATGTTTGGAGCCACTCTGGTCTCTGATCAGCTCTATAGTCAGCTGGCTGAATCACCGGCTGCATTCTCAGGTTCCCTGTTGGGACAGGAGAGCCAGAGAAAAACATGGAAGACGGTGGGGGGGCATTCCCTCCCACTGCTTGTAAAAGCAGTCTAGAGGCTAATTAGCCCTAGGATTGCTTTTACATGAAAGCCGACCGCTGGCTGAAAAGAATGATACCAAGATGATACCTAAACCTGCAGGCATCATTCTGGTATAACCACTCAAGGTCCAGCAACATACCAGTACGTTGCTGATCCTTGTTGGGCATATATTGTGATTTTTTTTTCTCATGCAGCCTGTGGGCTGAACGAAAAAAAGAGATTGATCGATGGGTATGAATACCTCCCTTCATCCACCCACTTCTAATGATGGGCATACATGCACCATTTATATATGGAATAGTTAGTAGCAGCGCTAAACCTAAATGAACTAACTAGTGACAGTGACACCAGTGCTTCAAAAATAAACAGTATTGATTACATTAAAAGTACATGGGTTATAAAAAATATAAGTCAATCTATATATAAACAAGTAGTGCTCAAAATCGTTAGCCAAATGTGGATAAACTTCAATTGATTGAATAAATCCTCCACCGCAATCACACTGATGACACCACACAGAATATCCAAGCAAACACTAGGTGGTCAAGATACGGCACAGAACTCGCCAATCTCGCCAATCACGGATCAAATGGGTAGGCAGATTAGGTACCATTCAGCTCACCTGAGCCATTGCAATTCATCTTGTGAAGGTTGCAATGGCTCAGGTGAGCTGAATGGTACCTAATCTGCCTACCCATTTGATCCGTGATTGGTGAGATTGGCGAGTTCTGTGCCATATGTTGACCACCTCCGTAGTGTTTGCTTGGATATCGCCCTCATGATTTCCTCCTGGATAAAGGCCTTGGCTGGGTAACAGGTCGCAGGCTTATAGAGCTTGCCTTTCGGTATGCGAGCATTCTGTGTGGTGTGATCACTGTGGTTGCGGTGGAGGATTTATTCAATCAATTGAAGTTTATCCACATTTGGCTAAAGATTTTGAGCACTACTTGCTTATATATAGATGGACTTATATTTTTTATAACCCATGTACTTTTAATGTAATCAATACTGTTTATTTTTGAAGCACTGGTGTCACTGTCACTAGTTAGTTCATTTAGGTTTAGCGCTGCTACTAACTATTCCATCTATTTTTGTGTGTATCTCACTTCTAGCAGCTGCTTCTGGCTTGTAGTTTTCACCTTCTCTTATTATTTTTATCACCCAAGAATATTTTCAAAACTTTTTATTTCACTCATTTTGTTTATAGCGCGGTACTTTTTATGTAATTATACCATTTATATATGCCAAAGCATGGGGGCATCCTCCCGCAAAAGGTAGGAGCAAATCGCTCCTCCGCCCCTACTGCCCCCATGCTTTGGCATATATCACCTCTGCTGGAGTCTCGGCTTTATATATCGTGGGAGCAAACGCTGTTGCTGTCAAGATAAATAAATCCGCGCTGCAGCTGAATGGCCTACCTGAAGACAAAAAAATGGTTAACAATAAAACACAGTAAACAGTAAAGTATAAAAAATTGCATACCTGAAAAGCAAACATGATAAAACATAATAACAATAAAACATTGCAGAATAGAATGCAGTAAAAAGGAGCAGAACAATAGAGAGAGAATAGAGAGAGAGAACAATAAAACGACAACTATTTTTTTTTTTTATATATTTTTTGTGTTTTTTTTACACTTTTTTTTGTAACTGTAACTTTTGTAACTGTAACCGGTTCCAGGTTTGGGTCTCTCAAAATGCGATGGCATCTTGGGAGACCCTGTGAAAGTGTGCCTAGTCTGTGCAATGCTGTACCCTACGCTAATACTTAACTAGTGTATGGTAGCGTTCAAAACATTTACCAATGCAAAGACCAGGATGGTCAGGACAGAAGGGACACTAATAGTGGGTGTCACGCCTATATCCGCGCTTGCTGCAGACACAACATCTTTTTTGGGGGGTTCGTTGGGTAGGGGTACTCGGGAGGACATAAAGAAAATGCCTCTCATGCAGCCGACTGCATTTGGTTGGGGATGTGAATGGGGGAAGTACGGGTGCTGCAGAAGTGGTGGGTTCCCAATTAGGATTGGCGAATGCAGCAGGAAGGGCTCTATGGGCACGACGGGCCTGTGTTTGTCTTCTTGGTGGCAGCGGGACACTACTTGTGCTTGCCACCTCACCAGCTTGAACTGCACTTATGGGACTCGCCACGTCACCAAGTGTTACTGCAGTGCTGGTTTGACTACGACCGGGGTGTGCTAGGCCGCTGGTGCTTGCCAGTTCACCAAAACTCTACCAAAAAAACTGTTAGCGATCACAGGGATCAGGCCTGACTCTGCGAATGCTGCAGTTATGTGTTTAGTGTTTTGTAAGTGACAGTGATCGATCAATACTGCACTTGGGTGGGCTGGGCGGAGGGGCAAAACACAGGTGCTAGCAGGTATCTGGGCTGATCCCACTAACACTGCGTTTTTGGGAACCCTAAACTGCTGGGGACACTAGTATAGATCTGATCGGATCAGATATTGATCCGTTCAGATACTATACCACTAAGGGAGGTGTACGGTGCGTGCGTGGGTGTTATCGCTACTGGCACTAACCTGACGCTACTGGGGCTGGTGCTTGCTAGTTCACCAAAACGCTACCAAAAAAACTGTTAGCGATCGCAGGGATCAGGCCTGACTCTGCGAACGCTGCAGTTATGCGTTTAGTCTTTTGTAAGTGACAGTGATCGATCGATACTGCACTTGGGTGGGCTGGGCTGGGCCGGGCGGAGGGGCAAAATGCAGGTGCTAGCAGGTATCTGGGCTGATCCCGCTAACACTGCGTTTTTGGGAACCCTAAACTGCTGGGGACGCTAGTACAGATCTGATCAGATCAGATATTGATCCGTTCAGATACTATACCACTAAGGGAGGTGTATGGTGCGTGCATGGGTGTTAGCGGTACTGGCGCTAACCTGACACTGCCTGGGGCGACGCAGACCCTATCTGACCCTAAAACCTAACTTATATCACCGCCGGGCGATCAGGGGGCTAAACCTTTATTAGGTAATAAACGGCGGGTGCCCTGACACTATAAAAAATAAACTAACTAACCGACTAACACCCGACGGGGGGTGATCAAGGGGTTAAAACTTTATTAGGGAGGGTTAGGGGGTACCCTTGACCTAAAGGGGGCTACCACTAACTGCCCTACCACACTAACTGTCACAAACTGACACCAATGCAGTAATCAGGAAAAAAAAACTGCTTGGTGTCAGTGTGACAGGGGGGTGATTGGGGGGTGATCAGGGGGGGATCGGAGGGTGATGGGGGGTGTACAGTCTGCCTGGCGTGTTCTACTGTGTGTGTTGTGTTGTGCAACTTACTCAGATGTCTTCTCTCCTCAGCGCCGGAATGGAAAATACCAAGCTGAGGAGCTGTTCTGCCGAGAAAGTTTCTCTCGGCGGATAAGGACCCCCCTCTACTGCGCAGCGCCTGCGCAGTAGGAGCCGGCGGAAATAGCCGAAGCCGAATAGAATAGAAATCAGCTGTACACAGCGCATGTAAGAGGGCCCCTCGCCATGCTTCGGGCACGGCCTCGCTTTGCTCAGCACTTTTTTATTCTCTCTCTAGTTCCACTTGGATGGTGGGGCTTCAACCTGGACCCAGGGCGCAGGTGCCGTGTACAGCTGATTAAAGTTTTTCAGCTTCAGCTATTTTCGGCGGCTGCTAGTCCTTCGTACTGCGCAAGCGCTGCGCCTGCGCAGTACAGGGGGGTCCATATCCGCCGGGGGAACTTTCTCGGCAAGACAGGAGCGATGACATCACTTCCTCTGCTGCTGTTTACTATACAGCAGCAGAGGAATGATTTCATTGGCTGGGAACGATCGCGCGGGGGGGCCATTAAAGGATGGCCTCCCCCTTACCTCTCATCGCTCCCGGACAGAAGCCAACCGCCTCGGGCACCGGGGGGGGTCCGATTGGACCCCCCGCCCGTGGGAGGCAGATCACGTACAGGTACGTGATTTTGCCTGCCCGTGCCATTCTGCCGACGTATATCATCGTTAGGCGGTCGGCAAGTGGTTAATAGATGACCAATAATTGGCTGGCGTTTGATAGCTGCTCGGTCCCGCCCATCATAATATCGCCGCTGGGTTTTGACATCTGGTCTCTCTGCATATAACAGTGCTTAGCGCCAGGTCTTTTACTGACACTTTTTACTTTACCTCCAGTAGTATTATAAATAGTAGTGTGGTGATTACCTATTATACTAAGGATTGGCATGTGGAATTAATAAACATCAACAGATTTCAGTTGTGCCCCACCAGGCCACCTCCCCATGGACAATGTGGCAGGCAGCTGAGTTCATCTCCCGATCCCTGCACTCAATGCACTTATGGGCATTGATAGGCAGAACTAATGGGCACTGATTGACAGCACTGATTGGCAGCACTGATGGCCACTGATCGGCGGCACTGGTTGACAGCACTGATTGGCAGCACTGACGGGCACCGATTCCCACACCACTAAAAAAAACGCAGTGCTAACTTACTGATCAATAGCTTAAAGTGTTTGTTACCCAAAAGTATAAAGCTGTGCCAGCCCCTCTACTATAGGCAGCCATAGCACACTGAACATGTCATTTATAAAAATGAGGCTTGTAAATACCGATTTAGAACGATCTTCAGGCCGGTAATGTGACTCACGGCCACTGTACAGTGCAGAGAGGGGGATGCAGGAAGTGGCAAGTTCAGCCAGGTTTTTTTTACAGTTTAGTGGGGGGGGGGGGGGGCAGATTACACAGCACAAGCGCTGTGCTATTTGATCTTCTTTAAGGGACCAGGATATCTATTTTTTTTTTGGGTTAACAAACACTTTAACAATAATGGTGGAACCCTTTAATGTATGTACATCTCAATAAACTTCAATGTTACCACAATACCAGTCTCTGCGATATGTAACATCTCATATGATACACATCAAACTGAAAACAAGACATAAAAAATGAAACTTAGCAGGGATGGGGGAACCCCTCCTATATATATTTGCCATACAGCTTAACTTCAATTGCAATAATTCCAATGATGTGTGATTTCACATGTAATACACAGCGTGTAAACTGAGCGTGTGACTCAGCTGTGAAACTAAGTCTAAACACACTTTGGAGCCATCCCACGGCTCAATGATGATATCCAGCTGCAGGGTATGAATAGCAGTTCCAAAAATATTTGAGAGAAAAAACCTTCATTGGTTGGAAAAAGCCTTCAGGGTTTACTCCACCAAAAGATTTAGACCAGTGTACAAAGCAAGGTCCATTAAGACATGAATGAGCGAGTTTGGGGTGGAGGAACTTGACTGGGCTGCACAGAGTCCTGACCCCAATCCAATACAACACCTTAGGGATGAATAATGCCGCGTACACATGGTCGGATTTTCCGACGGGAAATGTTCGATAGGAGCTTTTAGTCGGTGTGTAGGCTCCATCGGACATTTTCCATCGAAATTTCCGCCAAACAAAATTTGAGATCTGGATCTCAAATTTTCCGACAACAAAATCTGTTCTTGTAAATTCAGATCATGTGTACACAATTCCAACGCACAAAGTTCCACGCATGCTCTCAATCAATTACGAGACGGAAGTGCTCGGTCTGGTAAAACTAGCGTTCGTAATGGAGATAGCACATTCGTCACGCTGCAAATTTTTAAATCTTTTAATGCAGCGCATTCTCTTTATAATGCTAGAATAATGAAGTTGTTTTGCTGCTCATATTTACACAGATTTCTTAAAAAATTATTTCTCGTGATCCCCTTATTATGTATTTTTTTTTTTTCGTCAGATCTCCATAATAATGTTTTTCATTTTTGTTTATAGTGTTTTTTTTTTTCTTATTAAGATCTCCTGCATTTTTTTCTATTGCTCTCTATAATATTGTTTTTCATTTTGTGTCAAGTTACCACAACACCATTATAATCTAGTATTTTTTTAACCTCAAGGAGGTTGATTGGTGTTGGTGTCCCTTGTTAATTTGACATTGTATTTAGGAAATGTACCTGCCTACTCACAAACAAACTGTCCTTTTTTAAGTAAAACACATAGGCAAGTATTTGTAAATCCAAAATACCCCAAAGGAAACAATGTCACCAGCAGAAAGACAATAAACAACCCAATAAAAAAACATCCATTGAAACCAGCATCATAGTAATTGGGGCTATGGGGCAATGGTAATAGAGGCCACCAGGGTAGCTATCAATATTGGAGAGGGAATCAAACAAACAATACCCCATACCAGAGGGGAAGACCGCGGAATGGTCAATACCCGTATGATTGTCAACAATATTATGAGCATCAGCATAGGGCACCCCATGAGGTGGGCCCTTATCAATCGCCCAGGGGCCCCTCGGGTACTGAAAATCAGCACTATGGTGAACCTCTCCATCATAGGGATGGGGTGTCTTATTCCCCTAAACCTCAAAGAGTGAGATATGATAGACCATGACAAGATCAGTATAAGGTGCCCATCTACAACAGCTATCAACCCTTACAAAATATCACAGATCAACACCAGGATGGTTCTTTTTTAGAGAAGAGCCGGGTGGAATCCACCCGGGCAATAGGAAATCCAGGAAATGGGGAGGAAGAGCTAGACGAAAGTTACAAAAAAAAGAAGAAGGGAAGATTAGGGGAGGGTATCTACAACCTAAGCGGTACTGAACTATCAAAGGAAGAAATATCAACCCTGGATAAGGGTATTAAGTTTGCACCCAAAAAGGGACTTAACACATTTGAAACTTATATAGGAGTACAGAAATTCATCAGAAAATTAAATATTAAGAAGTACTATGCCCTGAACCCGATCGAAAGAATGGCCATGGAGAATAACTTTACGAGTTTAAGGAACAACTCGGTGTTCAATCCTCACATAGCCAACAACAAACATGTGGACCTCTTTAAGAAATTGGTGATAACTGAACTGGAACAGTTGCCTATTAAGAAGGTTTATGAGCAGAGAGACCTCAAAAAATGTCTAGAGGCACTGTAAAATAGAACTGACATAGCGATCCGTCCGGCGGATCAAGGGGTGGTATTGTTATCCTATCCCTGGACCAGTATAAGAGAGAAATGAATAGGATATTGGAAGATAGAGATACAAATAACCAGCTTATTCTAACCCCACTAAGCTTGTTAAGGATGAACTAGAGACAGTTGTACAGTATGGTATTGATAACAAACTACTTAATAAACATGAAGCTAAATACTTGGTTCCCACAGTCAGCAAAATTCCTGTGATTTATTATTTGCCAAAAATACACAAGAACAGTACAAATCCCCCTGGAAGACCAATAGTGAGTGGGATTGAGTCATTAACATCCAGGCTGGGAGAATATATTGATCTCCATTTGCAACCCCTAGTGAGAAATACGCAGGCTTTTCTTAGAGACACTAAGCATACTTTACAATTGTTGAAGGAATGTTCTATAAATGATAACATTATTATGGCCATGGGAGATGTGGCTAGTGTGTACACCAATATTGACCACAAGGGGGCCATGGATGCTGTTAAGTGGGCCTTAGAAAATGGCAAAAGTAAGATGGAGGATAAACTATGCATATTCATTCTGAAGTGTTTAGAATTTTGTTTACAACACAATATTTTTTGGTATGATAATAAATTTTATTTGCAAATAAAAGGAGTCGCTATGGGCACTAAATTTGCCCCAAGTCTAGTGAACCTCTATATGGTCAAATGGGAGGCAGAAGGTGTTCTGGGTGAGAACCACACAGGCATCATGTTGTATAAGAGATTCATAGATGACCTGTTGATCATTTGGAACAACAGTATGGAATCCTTGATTGAGTCTATGAACAACAATGATTGAAACATTTCTCTCACTTGGGACATCAGCAAAAACAAAGTACACTTCCTAGATTTGAAAATATGTAACACCACACAAGGAATTGTAACTAAAACCTTCTTTAAGGCAACTGACCGCAACTCGTACATTCCGACTACGAGTTGCCATTTCAGGCCATGGCTGGACAACATACATCGAGGTCAATTTATAAGAATAAAGAAAAATTGCACACTGGATGAAGATTTTGAAACTCAATCCGACATGTTGAACGAGATGTTTACAAATAAAGGATATCATAAAGAATTTCTCACCAAGGAAAGAACCAAGGTCAGGCATCTGAACAGGGAAGACTTGCTAAAGGAAAAAGCTGCTAATAGAGATACTAATGATGGTATGGGTTTGTGCATAGTGCTGGATTACAACCTACAAAATAAGGAGGTGGAAAGGATTATACATAAATACTGGAACGTATTGAAACAAGATATCCATCTTAACCACTAGGCGTCCGCGCTATAGCCGAAAGACGGCTACAGCGCGGACTCCAATTGCCGGGAGGGCATCCCTGGATGGCCTCCTGTTTACTTCCGCATTGCGCGCTCCCGCGGGCGCGCATCGCAGAAGTTTTGTGCTGGCCGTGTCCCTCGGACACAGCCAGTCACAGATCGCCGTAAACGGCCAATAACAGCGGCCGTTTACAGTGCGATCGCTCTGCCAATGAGAGAGGATCTCATATGTAAACAAAAAAAAGGAAAATAAAAGTGTCCCCTGCTATCTGTCCCTGCCATCTGCCCCTGCCATCTGTCCTGCCATCTGCCCTGCCATCTTCCCCTGCAATCTGCCCTGCCATCTGCCCTGCCATCTGCCCTGCCATCTGCCCCTGCAATCTGCCCTGCCATCTGCCCTGCCATCTGCCCCTGAAATCTGCCCTGCCATCTGCCCTGCCATCTGCCCCTGAAATCTGTCCTGCCATCTGTCCCCAGTGTCATCTGTCCCCAGTGCCATCTGTCCCCAGTGCCATGTATAAGTGCCATCTGTCATCAGTGTCACGTATTAGTGCCATCTGTCATCAGTGCCATGTATTAGTGCCATCTGTCATCAGTGCCACATCAGTGTCAGTGCCACGTATCAGTGCCATCTGTCATCAGTGCCACGTATCAGTGCCATTTGTCATCAGTGCCACGTATCAGTGCCATTTGTCATCAGTGCCACGTCAGTGTCACATGTCATTGTCCTGGTGCTCCAGGGCCTTCAAAAGTGTAATAAGTAGTCAACAAATTAGATGTGTAATTTATGCTTCTAGGAGGGGCGTGGCCTGGACGAGCTAGGAGATGGCAGCTTGAGAGAACAGCTCCCGCCGTTGCATCCCTTATCACCGATTTTAACGGAGGTAACTTTCGCTTTTACACCCGCGAGATAGAATGGGAACGTCCTCCCGCCACACGTCGGCCTCTCGGTCCCGCTCACCCCATGAAAATCCCGGGAATCCAAGTCAAAATATCCCTGAAATGTTCAGGACACAGAGAAGCAATATGGCGCCGGCCCGCCACAGCTCCTCACAGGATTCAGGAACACACGCAGCGGGACAATTACTCACGCCTCAGGGATCATATCCTCTAGCCTCGGGTATGACAGATAACCCTCAACCTCCCGGTCTTAACATACACGACCTAAAGGCTATTGCAAACGATATTAAAGATACTCTGTCAGCCGCCATTGCTGAACTCAGAATGGATATTCATACACTAAATGACAGGGTGGCGGACGTTGAAAAAACCTCTGCCAAACATGATACCGTCCTCCGCAAAGCCACAAGGAAGATAGACACACATACCCTGCAGCTTAGGGAAGCTCAACGCCGCATCGAGGACCTCGACAACCGCGGGCGCAGGCACAACCTCAGAATACGAGGCATGACAGAAGCCATTGATGCTGATCACCTATCCCCTGCAGTATCCGAACTGTTTAACGGCCTACTTGACAGACCACCTCAAACCAGAATTGAAATGGAAAGGATCCATAGGGCGCTGCGCCCAAAAGGCAGAGAAAATGACCCCCCCATAGACATTATCTGCTGTATTGTAGACTACAAATTAAAAGAAGATATCTTGAAGCAGGCAAGAAACAAACACCCACTACAATACCAGGGTGCACATATCCAGATCTTCCAAGATCTCTCAGGCATCACCCTGCAACACCGCAGGGATCTAAAACCGCTACTCGACGTCCTACGCACACATGGAATTCTGTATCCGTGGAAATTTCCGTTCTGCCTAGCCGCCACTCATCTAGGCCGCACAGCCTTCCTCAAAGTGCCGGAGGACTTGCCTTATTTCTGTGACAGCCTGGGCATACCCCTTGTGGAGGTTCCAGCATGGTACGCGGAATTCCGCCATTACACCAGCGGGAAACATTCTCCCCATGAAGAACCGATGGAGGCGCAAATCTCACAACCCCACCGACGGAGATCCCCATCAGACGACCGAACACATGCGACATTTCAAGGACCCCAGCGCAGTAATGGCCACATGACATCACCAAGGGCCCGGAGAGCCCGCAGAGACTATTAAGGTCCTTTGCACTCTACAAATTTCCGGAGCTTCCAGTTACGCTGACAGGCTTCATGTCTCCCCGCAGCAGCCACACTACTTCTAATACTTAGCGCAGAGACCATCCCAATAGTTCTCCACTAATGACTTACCTGCTGGACATCTGATTGTTACCACAAAGTTGGCGCCTGCCAGGAGAACACCGTTTAACCTGTCTACACCCTGCCCATCGCTTATCTGCTAACACTTTTGGCTCATGTACACCTGGCGCATGGACTTTGGTAGTGTCCTATGGCTGCTAGGACGCTGGCGCCCATTAAACAAAACATTCTCCCAAGCTTCTAACAAACAGTCCTCCACTCCCATCACCTATGCATGACGGACTCCAGACGACAGATCGACGAACAGCTGAATTCTACATAACCGAATAACACTTCTCTACAGTCAAGCTTTAATGCCGTTTTAATTTCGTTTAAGGGCTTAGGTAATGTTGAACTGTTACACGTTTTTGAACGAGGTCATGATGCCCACATAAGGATTAGAGGTTGCAGTTATCCAATGGTTTTGTTTTGTATGGCATATCTATGTACGGGCACAGAGAGCGGTATTCCACAGTAATACATGCTAGAAATCAACAAATGATCTCCAGAAATCACTTGGCCTCTGCCGTGACAGGCCCGCCCTTCAGCGCAACCTTACACGTCACAAGTAAGCGACTCGGCATAGTCTACTGCTTGCTTTAAACTCTCCCCCCCTCCTTAGCTAATTAACGCCCCTTCCTTCGCTGCTGCCCCTTCACTCATCTCCCCTCGGCTAAACTTATAGCTTCAAGGGGCTAGTACACTATCGGTCAAGATTCAGTGATACGGTATCATTACATCTCACTGACCTTGCGTCAAGTGGCATATATCTTTCCCTACTCATATGGGGCAGGTAGCAGTAATCACAGACAAATTCATAATGTTCTCCACACATTACATGACACACCTCTTATCAACACAGTCTTCTAGGCTGGATTTCTGGAGGTTTCAAAACATACCTTGTTTATTATGACCACATTACCCCTTGATGAAGAGGTGCAGGTATCGAACAAACTGCCAGGAATAGACGGGGGGGGGGGGATACCGGGGGATAACGGGGGCTAATCTTTGATATAGACTATAGAAAAAAATATATATATAAAAAAATATATATATGTATCTCGTACAAATTTACACCCCAGAAATCCCCAGAAAACTATGATAAGGGAACGCGGCCCTACTGTGGAATGCATAGGCTCATTAATACATACGTAGAACTTAGTTTATGTTGCTAGTTATTATTTGTTATGAAACCCTCTCTTTAGTAATGTTTTAATGAAGGAGACGTCTTCCTATCGGCAATGATCAGGCGATATGTATATAGCCATCCCTGCAGACAACCTTCTTCATGACATATCCCACTATGCTGTATGTAATCCTATACGACCATTGCATCTAACAATGTCGTAACATTGATTTCGATGACAAATGCCCCTTCGGGACCTGATCCCTAAGGTCTCAATTATTTCAATTATTTCAACCATCTCACTTACCCCTAATGTCACACTCCTCCTAGGGACTTTGTATCAATATTCACCCTTCTAACTACGGGCTTATTATCTTTTTACTTTTAAGTGGCTATCAGTGCAAGTCTGGCTGACATCTCCATATATCTATGCTTACTTTTATTTCTCCCTTTGAAACCCTCCACACATGCGACTTCATGGATCGCAACGGCGGGACATATCCCCCTTACAAAACTCACAACCTATCTCCTACGTTTGGTACATCCCAACCCCACATCAGTGCTGTACGAAGTTCCAATTTCCGTTCTGTTCGACTTATCAGAGATACAGCACTGTACGAATCTGACCTATTTCGGTATAGAATAGGTTAGTTAAGTTAACCTCTCCCTCACCCACCTATCCCAGCCCAATCCACCTTATATCTTCGCATCTTCAAATTCATACTACCGGTACTATATTGTAAACATAGGACATTCACTTATTACTGGTCCCGTTTTTCAATAAGAAGCATGTGCCTCACACCTGACATGGCAGCTACGGATTCCCATCGACATGGTAAACACGACCCTCAATCACCCCAGAGGGAATTAAAGATTAAGATATGTTCAATAAATATTAGAGGACTAAATACCCCGGAAAAGAGGTCGCAACTCCTATACACGTTACAGAGACTCAAAACCAACATAGCTTTCATCCAGGAGACACATTTTCGCACTGATAACATCCCTAAACTGGGTAATTATCGTTATCCCACTGTATACCATGCTTCCAATGACACCTCCAAATCGAAAGGTGTCACGATTTTAATATCAAAAAACTGTCCCATACATATTTCGGACACTAAACAAGATCCTAATGGCAGATACTTGTTTCTCAAAGGAACCTTGTACAACAAACCCATCACCCTGGCAAATATATACGCTCCTAACAAACAACAAGTCACGTTCTTCAGAGAAACTCTACAAGCACTCACTGAATTCTACTTGGGGGTTCTTGTGGTTGGTGGAGACTTCAATGTCGCACTAAACCCGCAACAAGATTCCTCCACAGGTACAACCTCACTTCCCTACAGGGCTCTCAGAGCCATTAAGAAACAACTACAGGAACTGACCCTTCACGACACTTGGCGCACCTTACACCCCAACGATAGAGATTTTACTTTCTACTTATCTCCACACAACAAATATTCTAGATTAGATCATTTTTTCATTTCCCAAACTGACCTTCCTATGCTTCATCAAGCGACCATAGAACCTATGATACTCTCTGACCACAATCCCATCTCAATCTCGCTGACTTTCTCATTATCTCCACGGGCCCATTCGATATGGAGGCTAGACGGCTCACTACTGACGGATCCCGATCTCACACAGCGAATCTCCACCCGACTTACCCACTACTTTCAGGACAACTCACTGACCTAGCCCGTCCATCATATGGGCAGCACATAAGTGTGTGGTAAGAGGAGACTTCATCTCCATTGCCGCTTTCCGAAATAAACAAAGACGAGCCCTTATCAATACCCTCTCATCCCAAATACATACACTAGAAAGGGCACATAAACTGTCCCTAGCCACTAAAACCTTCGAAGAACTCTTACAAGCAAGAGAAGCTTTGAGAGAAGAAATGAACAAAGCACTACGACGCAAATACATTTTACAGAATAAATTATACTACGAATTCGGCAATAAATCTGGAAAACTATTAGCGAAAGCGCTGCAACATAAGAAAGCCACCCATAACATACATGAAATTAAGAATTCAGCCGGGAAATCATTTACTTCACCAGATGACATAGCCACGCAATTTGTAAACTACTTTACAAAACTCTACAACTTACCCCCCCCAAAATTGAATGACGGCGACCAAGATAGACAGGCTGCTATATCAGCCTTCCTATCACAATATGGCATACCACCTATCTCTACTGATGACTCCAAGACTCTTGACTGCCCCATTACTGTAGAGGAAACAAAGACGGCGTTGAAACAACTCAAAACAGGAAAAAGTCCCGGTCCGGATGGACTTACCGTCGGATACTATAAAACATTTCAGGATATACTCGCCCCCCAGTTCACAAAAGCTTTTAACTCATTGGCCTCTTCTCCACAAGGTAATAAAGACCTGTTAGAGGCACATATCACCCTCATACCAAAGCCAGGTAAAGATGCTACTTTAGTCACCAACTATAGACCCATTTCCCTTCTCAATGTAGATTTAAAACTCTATGCGAAAATTCTGGCTAACAGACTTCTCCCCATTCTCCCTAAATTGATCTCCCTCGACCAAGTTGGATTTGTCCCTGGCAGAGAAGCCAGGGATAACACCATAAAAGCCATCCTCATACATCATCATCTTTCCTCTCCTTCCCCTACCAAACAACAAGGTTTTCTTTTATCGCTTGATGCGGAGAAGGCGTTCGACAGGGTGGCTTGGGACTACATGTCTGCAACGCTACGAGCTTTGGGATTACCAACGCTCTTTGTACAAATGGTACTAACACTATACTCATCACCCACGGCTAGGATAAGAGTCAATGGTCGCCTGTCGGACGCCCTCTCCGTCTCGAATGGTACCCGTCAGGGATGCCCACTGTCACCCCTCATTTTTATTATCACCTTAGAACCACTACTGCGTAAAATCAGGGCAAATCCAGATATAAAGGGAATAGATATAAACTCCAAACAATACAAGACTGCAGCTTACGCTGATGACATCCTCCTATTCCTTTCGGAACCCCTGATCTCCATGCCCAATCTACTAAAAGACTTTGCTACCTTTTACAGCCTGTCCAACTTTAAAATTAATTTCACAAAATCCAAGGCGCTTAATATTTCCCTCCCACAGAAGATAGTGACGCAATGTAAGCTGAACTTCCCGTTTCAATGGGAACCCCACGCCCTTACTTATTTGGGAATACAAATACCGACACATTTAGATGACCTTTACGATAGCAACTACCTCCCGATATTTACTAACATACAAAAGGATCTCCTCAAATGGACCTCGGGCCATTTTTCCTGGTTTGGAAGGATTGCTATCGTAAAGATGAATATCTTACCCAGAATATTGTACCTCCTACAGACTATCCCAATCAAACTTCCCCCCTCCTTCTTCAACACGTATCAAAAAATTTGCAGACACTTCATTTGGACAGCAAAATCCCCTAGACTAAGCTGGGAAAAATTAACCACCCCTAAAATTAAAGGTGGACTGAGTCTTCCAGACATTCTGAAATACCACTCAGCATGCCATCTCACAAGGATAATTGACTGGCACATTCATCGGTCCACTAAAGATTGGGTTGACCTTGAAGATTCCCTTGCACCAATTCCTCTTACCCATTTACCTTGGATTACTTCACGAGCTGCTCCGACTGCATACACCTCACACCCGCTAACAGGACCTACAATTGCCACCTTTAGACAAATCTCCCAAACACTTCATTGGCACCCTTCCCCAGGACCGCTCACCCCATTAGTTGACAATCCTGAGTTCGAACCCAGAATAAAACCACACGTCCAATCTCACACACAAAAAAATACACCACTTAGAACCTCACAATTTTTCCATAACGGAAAGCTGCTTCCTTACCAAACACTACTCTCTCAACTCCCAGACTACCACATACCATTCTTCAAATACCTCCAAATCAGACACTTCCTGAATGAGGCCAGACCCCTTTCCCAGTGGTATAGAGACCTGACAACGTTTGAAACACTCTGCACTAGCTCATCGCCACAAAAACACCTTATATCAGAAATATATTCTCTTCTCTTCAGCACATATGACCCCAAAATAAACACAACTAATCAAAAATGGGAAGCGGAATTAGGATTGGACCTCTCTTCTGAAGAATGGGTAAACATATATGACCATATCCATAAGGGTTCCATCAGTGTATCTGCTCAGGAAAACTCCTACAAGCTCTACTCGAGATGGTACAGAACACCAGATACTATACATCGATATCACCCTTCTGTTTCACCCCTTTGTTGGAGATGCAACGCCGCCGAAGGTTCTTTGCTCCATATCTGGTGGAATTGTCCACGACTCCAACTATTCTGGCAAACAGTTCATGAAACGATAACTTATATTACGACCTATACCCTCTCATTTACACCATCACAGTACCTATTACATCACTCATCAATTCCACAATACGCATACAATAAATCGCTTGTACTACATCTCGTGAACGCTGCTAAACAATGCATACCAGTATTATGGAGAAGTTCTGACCCGCCTACGGTAGCAATGTGGTTCAAACGGATCGATAAAATATCTGAATTGGAAAATCTAATTCATCAAGCTAACGACAACCCCTCTAAATATGGGAAGATTTGGGCATGTTGGACGCACTTCAGGGCTTCTCCAAAATACCAAGAGCTCCTTCTTAACTCATAAAACCACGTTCACAGACAGGACAGATTTTATGTGTCTTTGTAGCTGCCATGTTGGTTATGCTGGCTCCGGTGGTATACCATTACCATTGTGAGAACTATACAACCCCTATTATGTAATCCTAACATACTAGTTGACCATTACCTAATAAGTGACTCCTAGAAGTGAAAAGATCTCCCACAAGATTCTAAGTACCAATTCTTCAAATGACAAACGCTCTATTGTTCTTCTTCTTTTTTTTTTTTCTTTTTTCACTTGGGCTCCCCTACCCATTGCGAGATATAAGAGTAGATACCTCGCAATTTCACCCCTTTGGTATAGGCTTGAGATGTCCCACTTCAGGTATAGGTAGACTGAGAATTTGGATATTATCTGAGCGACTTCTCTTGCAGTATCCCTCGCACAGTATGAGCCCATCAGGGGTGCGAGATGGCATACTGACATTTCTCAATCTACCTAACAGACACAATCCTTCCTCAAGGCATAATAAATGCACTAAAGTTAACTACTAATTTTACTTTACTGTTTACTTACAGTTCTCTCTTCCGATATATTTTGATCTTAAATATGTTTGTTCCTATTTGTACAATATCGCAAATGCATATAAGATACTGTTTTTCTATGTGCACTATACTCTGTTTATTGTACTCCTGATCGACTCACATGTGTTGACGATACTCTATGATAATTGTGATTGTACCATTTATTGCTTTATCAATACAATTATTTGAAACAAAAAAAAAATGTATGCTTCTAGAACACCTGATGGTGCTCCCTACATGTTGGGCCTCTCTATGTGGCCAGGCTGTGAAAAAGTCCCTCACATGTGGTATCGTAATACTTAGGAGGAGTAGCAGCATGTATTTTGGGGTGTCATTTGTGGTATATACATGCCATGTGAGAGAAATAACCTATTACAATGACAATTTTGTGGGGGGAAAAAAAAAAATCTTCATTTTGCAAAGAATTGTGGGAAAAAATGACAACATCAAAAACCTCACCATGCCTCTTACTAAATACCTTGGAATGTCTACTTTCAAAAAAGGGGTCATTTGGGGGGTATTTGTACTGTCCTGACTTGTTCGGGTGGCAAGAAATGAGATAGGCCACCAGTACTTCAGGTGTGATCAATTTTTTATGATTTGCACCATAACTTGTAGACTCTCTAACTTTCACAAAGACCAAATAATATCCACTAATTTGGGTTATTTTTACCAAAGATATGTAGCAGTATAAATTGTGGCCAAAATGTATGAAGAAAAATTACTAATTTGCAAAATTTTATCACAGAAACAAAGAAAAATGCGTTTTTGTTCCCAAATTTTCGGTCTTTTTTCATTTATAGCGCAAAAAATAAAAAACCCAGAGGTGATCAAATACCACCAAAATAAAGCTCTATTTTTATGAAAAAAAGGACAAAAAATTAATTTGGGTACAATATTACATGACTGAGTAATTGTCATTCAAAGTGTGAGAGCGCTGAAAGCTGAAAATTGGTCTGGTCACAAAGGGGGTTTAAGTGCCCAGTTGTCAAGTGGTTAAAGGTTGTCTATCAGAAAAACCAAAGATTGTTTACAAACCAGCACCCAATTTACGAGATAGGTTGGTGCATAATGTTGTAGAACCACCCCCTTCAAAACCCATGATGTGTTGGGATTTAAAAGGCTTTCATGGATGTGGTAGATGCTATAGCTGCATGAGAGTTCCGACTAATATAAGGAAAGTAAAGGAATTCTGCAATCCTCTGACTAGTCAAACTTATAGCATTAGGGATTTTATATCATGTGATACTGTGGGAGTTGTATATGTGGTCAAATGCCCCTGCAATTTATTTTATGTTGGCCGCACTATAAGAGCTCTTAAAGACCATATGGAAGAACATGTTAGAAACATACATAAAGGTTTTCAACAAGCATTATTTATCCATACATTTTAGAGATATTCATAATCAGAGCACGATTGGGATGCGATTCTGGGGTGTAGAGGCGCCCAAGCGTCACTGGAGGGTTTCTAACTATACCAGAGAAATAAGTAAGCGAGAATCTTGGTGGATACACCAGCTTGGCTCATTATCACCTGGTGGTTTGAACAAAGAGTTCGACCTGGGATGTTTTTTAAACAATTACTAATAGTCAGTCAGTATACCATTGCTATTTAGTTCTTTGATTCCAACTTACAATCTATTCACGTTTTAGGGGTGTTCCATAGATCTCCTAATATATGGCACTACATACATATATTATTTAGAACTAGCGCCCATGGTCTATGTATACCACCCATATACACCTTATGAGCATGTTGGTTGGCTCTACGTGTACTATGTACCCATGTCTTTTTCACCATAGATGCTGTATGGGTGTGATACGGTTTGGCATGTGTGTGTATATATATATATATATATATATATATATATATATATATATGTATATATGTATATATGTGTATATATATATATATATATATATATATATATATATATATGCTTAATTGTATTATTTATATTTTATATTAACTTTAATTTAATTTGGTTTTATATGATTTTGTATGGGTTGTTTAGTTAGTTATTTGTAAAGGTGGCTATATCCCCCTTTTTTAACATTATCCAGCACTTAGATTTTAATGTGAATAAAGATTGAGAATTTTTAAGTGTTCCCCTAAGCGGTGCGATATGGGGCATCGCATGACGTTTAGGTAGTGACTAATTATAATCACATACTGTTTTTTACTAATGTATTTTCACAATACTATTCTAGATTTTTATTTATTTATTTATTTATCAATTTATTTCAGTATATTCTCTGTGATATTGTACATCTAGGTGATTGGTTTTGTGATATGAGTTGGTATGGTGTGATGTCCGTCAACCTCTGACCTGGACAATAGTATTGCAAATTTATTTAATATTAGATGATCCTTTTCTCTAACGATTACTGGCGATTAACGCTTATTACATTGGCTTACTGATTAATACATTGAGATCAATTATCAGCTGTGCCTGAGTTTCACTTAGCTCATACTGTTTAATATATCTTGTAGCCTAACACTAGAGTGTCTGCGGACCACAGCAAAATGGCAGCAGGGATTGTATTTAAAATGATAGATCGGCCGTCAAATTAGTATCCTCCCTGATGATGACACGTGATCCCCGTGTCGAACACGCATAGGGGAGGGGCCAGGACAGAGCGAGAGACAGCTGAGCTGCCTATTGAGGAGACACACACCATACCCTCAAGAAAAGTATCATATTTGCCATTCTTAGAGAGGTGCACTGACGCACCTATATATTGTGAGTACCCCTTTTGGGAAGAGTATCTATTTTTTAATACATTTTAAAAAGGTATTATACTATGTAGTTTTTTCTTCCCATCTATATATACTTTTAACTGCATTGGAGCCTGGGATCCTGTGATCTACATAGAACCCGGGGTGGTTCACAAGCATGGTTTGACTTTGTCTAGCGACTTGGTCACACGCTCTGAGGTGAGCGCATTGGGGTCACCGAATCGCACCATTGCATGGTCTGTGGCACTTTGAGAGTTACTAGCAAGTTTGATTGTATCACCAGTGGACATCACGTTTAGGCACCTTTATATCTTTTGCAGGTCTTCATAGTGAACTATTTTTTGGTTCCATAGAGGACTTTTTTACACATGAACTGTGTGACACCAAACACCTTTTGAATTTTTTTTGGCACTCAGCACTTTTTACATGCTCGTATATATATATATATTTATATTGTAATAAGTATGTTTATTTGCACATTTGCACTATATGCATTTATATTTTGCACATTTGAGTAATATTGTCATTTAGTTATGCATATTGGCACATTTGCACTTTGATGCGTTTACATTTATTTATTCATTGCACTTTCTAGTAATGCTGTGATTCAGTTATGCTTATTGGTAATGCGTTTATTTGTCATATTTCACATGTGAATTTGCATTTATTACTTTGATGCATTTATATTTATTTGTCATATTTCACATTTGTATTTAAATGTATTAGCATCCATCTATTGTTAGGTCCGCTTACCTTGAAGAGGTATTTTATTTCCCTATCCACATGCGTTTATTTAGACACAGTTGTTTTATCATGCTATAATTTAGTAGCACGTCCAACACACTCTAGCGCAGCGTAGTCTTTTTTACATTTGTCATTTGCACGCGTATGAGACATGTTTAACGCATGCAGCTGAGTAGTGTTTTACTAAGTTTTGTGTGGCTCGCAGGATCTTTCCCATCGTTGTCTACATTTAAGTAAAACACATAGGCAGGTATTTGTGAATCCAAAATAGCCATTTATTATGGGTCATAATAAAATAAAGAGGAAGGCAACGCTGGAGAAAATTGTGAAATTGGCGAAGCCTTTGTATCCCAGGGCACACATCAACTATTTTACAGCCAAAATTGGTAGCATGAGGAGTCCATATAATAGTGAGCACAATCCGGTCCCAGACTACAAGAGATCAGGAACAGCAGCAGATGACATATATGTCCCCAGGCTGTGATCATACCACAGCCTGCGTCTTTTGTCAGACCAGACTAAACCCAGGCCATCACACTCTTGTCTCCCTTCCACTCTTCCTTCCAGGCTTGCTTCCAGACTGTGGTTTTGGAGTTGTGGCAGGAGGTGGAGGAGGAGGAGGATGGTCGAACTCACACAGGTGGGTTTTGTTTGTGAGTTGGCACCTCAACCCCTCATTTAGGGACATATACTTAATTTCCTTCCAAACTGACCTTCCTATGCTTCATCAAGCGACCATAGAACCTATGATACTCTCTGACCACAATCCCATCTCAATCTCGCTGACTTTCTCATTATCTCCACGGGCCCATTCGATATGGAGGCTAGACGGCTCACTACTGACGGATCCCGATCTCACACAGCGAATCTCCACCCGACTTACCCACTACTTTCAGGACAACTCACTGACCTAGCCCGTCCATCATATGGGCAGCACATAAGTGTGTGGTAAGAGGAGACTTCATCTCCATTGCCGCTTTCCGAAATAAACAAAGACGAGCCCTTATCAATACCCTCTCATCCCAAATACATACACTAGAAAGGGCACATAAACTGTCCCTAGCCACTAAAACCTTCGAAGAACTCTTACAAGCAAGAGAAGCTTTGAGAGAAGAAATGAACAAAGCACTACGACGCAAATACATTTTACAGAATAAATTATACTACGAATTCGGCAATAAATCTGGAAAACTATTAGCGAAAGCGCTGCAACATAAGAAAGCCACCCATAACATACATGAAATTAAGAATTCAGCCGGGAAATCATTTACTTCACCAGATGACATAGCCACGCAATTTGTAAACTACTTTACAAAACTCTACAACTTACCCCCCCCAAAATTGAATGACGGCGACCAAGATAGACAGGCTGCTATATCAGCCTTCCTATCACAATATGGCATACCACCTATCTCTACTGATGACTCCAAGACTCTTGACTGCCCCATTACTGTAGAGGAAACAAAGACGGCGTTGAAACAACTCAAAACAGGAAAAAGTCCCGGTCCGGATGGACTTACCGTCGGATACTATAAAACATTTCAGGATATACTCGCCCCCCAGTTCACAAAAGCTTTTAACTCATTGGCCTCTTCTCCACAAGGTAATAAAGACCTGTTAGAGGCACATATCACCCTCATACCAAAGCCAGGTAAAGATGCTACTTTAGTCACCAACTATAGACCCATTTCCCTTCTCAATGTAGATTTAAAACTCTATGCGAAAATTCTGGCTAACAGACTTCTCCCCATTCTCCCTAAATTGATCTCCCTCGACCAAGTTGGATTTGTCCCTGGCAGAGAAGCCAGGGATAACACCATAAAAGCCATCCTCATACATCATCATCTTTCCTCTCCTTCCCCTACCAAACAACAAGGTTTTCTTTTATCGCTTGATGCGGAGAAGGCGTTCGACAGGGTGGCTTGGGACTACATGTCTGCAACGCTACGAGCTTTGGGATTACCAACGCTCTTTGTACAAATGGTACTAACACTATACTCATCACCCACGGCTAGGATAAGAGTCAATGGTCGCCTGTCGGACGCCCTCTCCGTCTCGAATGGTACCCGTCAGGGATGCCCACTGTCACCCCTCATTTTTATTATCACCTTAGAACCACTACTGCGTAAAATCAGGGCAAATCCAGATATAAAGGGAATAGATATAAACTCCAAACAATACAAGACTGCAGCTTACGCTGATGACATCCTCCTATTCCTTTCGGAACCCCTGATCTCCATGCCCAATCTACTAAAAGACTTTGCTACCTTTTACAGCCTGTCCAACTTTAAAATTAATTTCACAAAATCCAAGGCGCTTAATATTTCCCTCCCACAGAAGATAGTGACGCAATGTAAGCTGAACTTCCCGTTTCAATGGGAACCCCACGCCCTTACTTATTTGGGAATACAAATACCGACACATTTAGATGACCTTTACGATAGCAACTACCTCCCGATATTTACTAACATACAAAAGGATCTCCTCAAATGGACCTCGGGCCATTTTTCCTGGTTTGGAAGGATTGCTATCGTAAAGATGAATATCTTACCCAGAATATTGTACCTCCTACAGACTATCCCAATCAAACTTCCCCCCTCCTTCTTCAACACGTATCAAAAAATTTGCAGACACTTCATTTGGACAGCAAAATCCCCTAGACTAAGCTGGGAAAAATTAACCACCCCTAAAATTAAAGGTGGACTGAGTCTTCCAGACATTCTGAAATACCACTCAGCATGCCATCTCACAAGGATAATTGACTGGCACATTCATCGGTCCACTAAAGATTGGGTTGACCTTGAAGATTCCCTTGCACCAATTCCTCTTACCCATTTACCTTGGATTACTTCACGAGCTGCTCCGACTGCATACACCTCACACCCGCTAACAGGACCTACAATTGCCACCTTTAGACAAATCTCCCAAACACTTCATTGGCACCCTTCCCCAGGACCGCTCACCCCATTAGTTGACAATCCTGAGTTCGAACCCAGAATAAAACCACACGTCCAATCTCACACACAAAAAAATACACCACTTAGAACCTCACAATTTTTCCATAACGGAAAGCTGCTTCCTTACCAAACACTACTCTCTCAACTCCCAGACTACCACATACCATTCTTCAAATACCTCCAAATCAGACACTTCCTGAATGAGGCCAGACCCCTTTCCCAGTGGTATAGAGACCTGACAACGTTTGAAACACTCTGCACTAGCTCATCGCCACAAAAACACCTTATATCAGAAATATATTCTCTTCTCTTCAGCACATATGACCCCAAAATAAACACAACTAATCAAAAATGGGAAGCGGAATTAGGATTGGACCTCTCTTCTGAAGAATGGGTAAACATATATGACCATATCCATAAGGGTTCCATCAGTGTATCTGCTCAGGAAAACTCCTACAAGCTCTACTCGAGATGGTACAGAACACCAGATACTATACATCGATATCACCCTTCTGTTTCACCCCTTTGTTGGAGATGCAACGCCGCCGAAGGTTCTTTGCTCCATATCTGGTGGAATTGTCCACGACTCCAACTATTCTGGCAAACAGTTCATGAAACGATAACTTATATTACGACCTATACCCTCTCATTTACACCATCACAGTACCTATTACATCACTCATCAATTCCACAATACGCATACAATAAATCGCTTGTACTACATCTCGTGAACGCTGCTAAACAATGCATACCAGTATTATGGAGAAGTTCTGACCCGCCTACGGTAGCAATGTGGTTCAAACGGATCGATAAAATATCTGAATTGGAAAATCTAATTCATCAAGCTAACGACAACCCCTCTAAATATGGGAAGATTTGGGCATGTTGGACGCACTTCAGGGCTTCTCCAAAATACCAAGAGCTCCTTCTTAACTCATAAAACCACGTTCACAGACAGGACAGATTTTATGTGTCTTTGTAGCTGCCATGTTGGTTATGCTGGCTCCGGTGGTATACCATTACCATTGTGAGAACTATACAACCCCTATTATGTAATCCTAACATACTAGTTGACCATTACCTAATAAGTGACTCCTAGAAGTGAAAAGATCTCCCACAAGATTCTAAGTACCAATTCTTCAAATGACAAACGCTCTATTGTTCTTCTTCTTTTTTTTTTTTCTTTTTTCACTTGGGCTCCCCTACCCATTGCGAGATATAAGAGTAGATACCTCGCAATTTCACCCCTTTGGTATAGGCTTGAGATGTCCCACTTCAGGTATAGGTAGACTGAGAATTTGGATATTATCTGAGCGACTTCTCTTGCAGTATCCCTCGCACAGTATGAGCCCATCAGGGGTGCGAGATGGCATACTGACATTTCTCAATCTACCTAACAGACACAATCCTTCCTCAAGGCATAATAAATGCACTAAAGTTAACTACTAATTTTACTTTACTGTTTACTTACAGTTCTCTCTTCCGATATATTTTGATCTTAAATATGTTTGTTCCTATTTGTACAATATCGCAAATGCATATAAGATACTGTTTTTCTATGTGCACTATACTCTGTTTATTGTACTCCTGATCGACTCACATGTGTTGACGATACTCTATGATAATTGTGATTGTACCATTTATTGCTTTATCAATACAATTATTTGAAACAAAAAAAAAATGTATGCTTCTAGAACACCTGATGGTGCTCCCTACATGTTGGGCCTCTCTATGTGGCCAGGCTGTGAAAAAGTCCCTCACATGTGGTATCGTAATACTTAGGAGGAGTAGCAGCATGTATTTTGGGGTGTCATTTGTGGTATATACATGCCATGTGAGAGAAATAACCTATTACAATGACAATTTTGTGGGGGGAAAAAAAAAAATCTTCATTTTGCAAAGAATTGTGGGAAAAAATGACAACATCAAAAACCTCACCATGCCTCTTACTAAATACCTTGGAATGTCTACTTTCAAAAAAGGGGTCATTTGGGGGGTATTTGTACTGTCCTGACTTGTTCGGGTGGCAAGAAATGAGATAGGCCACCAGTACTTCAGGTGTGATCAATTTTTTATGATTTGCACCATAACTTGTAGACTCTCTAACTTTCACAAAGACCAAATAATATCCACTAATTTGGGTTATTTTTACCAAAGATATGTAGCAGTATAAATTGTGGCCAAAATGTATGAAGAAAAATTACTAATTTGCAAAATTTTATCACAGAAACAAAGAAAAATGCGTTTTTGTTCCCAAATTTTCGGTCTTTTTTCATTTATAGCGCAAAAAATAAAAAACCCAGAGGTGATCAAATACCACCAAAATAAAGCTCTATTTTTATGAAAAAAAGGACAAAAAATTAATTTGGGTACAATATTACATGACTGAGTAATTGTCATTCAAAGTGTGAGAGCGCTGAAAGCTGAAAATTGGTCTGGTCACAAAGGGGGTTTAAGTGCCCAGTTGTCAAGTGGTTAAAGGTTGTCTATCAGAAAAACCAAAGATTGTTTACAAACCAGCACCCAATTTACGAGATAGGTTGGTGCATAATGTTGTAGAACCACCCCCTTCAAAACCCATGATGTGTTGGGATTTAAAAGGCTTTCATGGATGTGGTAGATGCTATAGCTGCATGAGAGTTCCGACTAATATAAGGAAAGTAAAGGAATTCTGCAATCCTCTGACTAGTCAAACTTATAGCATTAGGGATTTTATATCATGTGATACTGTGGGAGTTGTATATGTGGTCAAATGCCCCTGCAATTTATTTTATGTTGGCCGCACTATAAGAGCTCTTAAAGACCATATGGAAGAACATGTTAGAAACATACATAAAGGTTTTCAACAAGCATTATTTATCCATACATTTTAGAGATATTCATAATCAGAGCACGATTGGGATGCGATTCTGGGGTGTAGAGGCGCCCAAGCGTCACTGGAGGGTTTCTAACTATACCAGAGAAATAAGTAAGCGAGAATCTTGGTGGATACACCAGCTTGGCTCATTATCACCTGGTGGTTTGAACAAAGAGTTCGACCTGGGATGTTTTTTAAACAATTACTAATAGTCAGTCAGTATACCATTGCTATTTAGTTCTTTGATTCCAACTTACAATCTATTCACGTTTTAGGGGTGTTCCATAGATCTCCTAATATATGGCACTACATACATATATTATTTAGAACTAGCGCCCATGGTCTATGTATACCACCCATATACACCTTATGAGCATGTTGGTTGGCTCTACGTGTACTATGTACCCATGTCTTTTTCACCATAGATGCTGTATGGGTGTGATACGGTTTGGCATTGGCATGTGTGTGTGTATATATATATATATATATATATATATATATATATATATATATATATATATATATATATATATATATATATATGTATATATGTATATATGTGTATATATATATATATATATATATATATATATATATATATATATGCTTAATTGTATTATTTATATTTTATATTAACTTTAATTTAATTTGGTTTTATATGATTTTGTATGGGTTGTTTAGTTAGTTATTTGTAAAGGTGGCTATATCCCCCTTTTTTAACATTATCCAGCACTTAGATTTTAATGTGAATAAAGATTGAGAATTTTTAAGTGTTCCCCTAAGCGGTGCGATATGGGGCATCGCATGACGTTTAGGTAGTGACTAATTATAATCACATACTGTTTTTTACTAATGTATTTTCACAATACTATTCTAGATTTTTATTTATTTATTTATTTATCAATTTATTTCAGTATATTCTCTGTGATATTGTACATCTAGGTGATTGGTTTTGTGATATGAGTTGGTATGGTGTGATGTCCGTCAACCTCTGACCTGGACAATAGTATTGCAAATTTATTTAATATTAGATGATCCTTTTCTCTAACGATTACTGGCGATTAACGCTTATTACATTGGCTTACTGATTAATACATTGAGATCAATTATCAGCTGTGCCTGAGTTTCACTTAGCTCATACTGTTTAATATATCTTGTAGCCTAACACTAGAGTGTCTGCGGACCACAGCAAAATGGCAGCAGGGATTGTATTTAAAATGATAGATCGGCCGTCAAATTAGTATCCTCCCTGATGATGACACGTGATCCCCGTGTCGAACACGCATAGGGGAGGGGCCAGGACAGAGCGAGAGACAGCTGAGCTGCCTATTGAGGAGACACACACCATACCCTCAAGAAAAGTATCATATTTGCCATTCTTAGAGAGGTGCACTGACGCACCTATATATTGTGAGTACCCCTTTTGGGAAGAGTATCTATTTTTTAATACATTTTAAAAAGGTATTATACTATGTAGTTTTTTCTTCCCATCTATATATACTTTTAACTGCATTGGAGCCTGGGATCCTGTGATCTACATAGAACCCGGGGTGGTTCACAAGCATGGTTTGACTTTGTCTAGCGACTTGGTCACACGCTCTGAGGTGAGCGCATTGGGGTCACCGAATCGCACCATTGCATGGTCTGTGGCACTTTGAGAGTTACTAGCAAGTTTGATTGTATCACCAGTGGACATCACGTTTAGGCACCTTTATATCTTTTGCAGGTCTTCATAGTGAACTATTTTTTGGTTCCATAGAGGACTTTTTTACACATGAACTGTGTGACACCAAACACCTTTTGAATTTTTTTTGGCACTCAGCACTTTTTACATGCTCGTATATATATATATATTTATATTGTAATAAGTATGTTTATTTGCACATTTGCACTATATGCATTTATATTTTGCACATTTGAGTAATATTGTCATTTAGTTATGCATATTGGCACATTTGCACTTTGATGCGTTTACATTTATTTATTCATTGCACTTTCTAGTAATGCTGTGATTCAGTTATGCTTATTGGTAATGCGTTTATTTGTCATATTTCACATGTGAATTTGCATTTATTACTTTGATGCATTTATATTTATTTGTCATATTTCACATTTGTATTTAAATGTATTAGCATCCATCTATTGTTAGGTCCGCTTACCTTGAAGAGGTATTTTATTTCCCTATCCACATGCGTTTATTTAGACACAGTTGTTTTATCATGCTATAATTTAGTAGCACGTCCAACACACTCTAGCGCAGCGTAGTCTTTTTTACATTTGTCATTTGCACGCGTATGAGACATGTTTAACGCATGCAGCTGAGTAGTGTTTTACTAAGTTTTGTGTGGCTCGCAGGATCTTTCCCATCGTTGTCTACATTTAAGTAAAACACATAGGCAGGTATTTGTGAATCCAAAATAGCCATTTATTATGGGTCATAATAAAATAAAGAGGAAGGCAACGCTGGAGAAAATTGTGAAATTGGCGAAGCCTTTGTATCCCAGGGCACACATCAACTATTTTACAGCCAAAATTGGTAGCATGAGGAGTCCATATAATAGTGAGCACAATCCGGTCCCAGACTACAAGAGATCAGGAACAGCAGCAGATGACATATATGTCCCCAGGCTGTGATCATACCACAGCCTGCGTCTTTTGTCAGACCAGACTAAACCCAGGCCATCACACTCTTGTCTCCCTTCCACTCTTCCTTCCAGGCTTGCTTCCAGACTGTGGTTTTGGAGTTGTGGCAGGAGGTGGAGGAGGAGGAGGATGGTCGAACTCACACAGGTGGGTTTTGTTTGTGAGTTGGCACCTCAACCCCTCATTTAGGGACATATACTTAATTTCCTTCCAAACTGACCTTCCTATGCTTCATCAAGCGACCATAGAACCTATGATACTCTCTGACCACAATCCCATCTCAATCTCGCTGACTTTCTCATTATCTCCACGGGCCCATTCGATATGGAGGCTAGACGGCTCACTACTGACGGATCCCGATCTCACACAGCGAATCTCCACCCGACTTACCCACTACTTTCAGGACAACTCACTGACCTAGCCCGTCCATCATATGGGCAGCACATAAGTGTGTGGTAAGAGGAGACTTCATCTCCATTGCCGCTTTCCGAAATAAACAAAGACGAGCCCTTATCAATACCCTCTCATCCCAAATACATACACTAGAAAGGGCACATAAACTGTCCCTAGCCACTAAAACCTTCGAAGAACTCTTACAAGCAAGAGAAGCTTTGAGAGAAGAAATGAACAAAGCACTACGACGCAAATACATTTTACAGAATAAATTATACTACGAATTCGGCAATAAATCTGGAAAACTATTAGCGAAAGCGCTGCAACATAAGAAAGCCACCCATAACATACATGAAATTAAGAATTCAGCCGGGAAATCATTTACTTCACCAGATGACATAGCCACGCAATTTGTAAACTACTTTACAAAACTCTACAACTTACCCCCCCCAAAATTGAATGACGGCGACCAAGATAGACAGGCTGCTATATCAGCCTTCCTATCACAATATGGCATACCACCTATCTCTACTGATGACTCCAAGACTCTTGACTGCCCCATTACTGTAGAGGAAACAAAGACGGCGTTGAAACAACTCAAAACAGGAAAAAGTCCCGGTCCGGATGGACTTACCGTCGGATACTATAAAACATTTCAGGATATACTCGCCCCCCAGTTCACAAAAGCTTTTAACTCATTGGCCTCTTCTCCACAAGGTAATAAAGACCTGTTAGAGGCACATATCACCCTCATACCAAAGCCAGGTAAAGATGCTACTTTAGTCACCAACTATAGACCCATTTCCCTTCTCAATGTAGATTTAAAACTCTATGCGAAAATTCTGGCTAACAGACTTCTCCCCATTCTCCCTAAATTGATCTCCCTCGACCAAGTTGGATTTGTCCCTGGCAGAGAAGCCAGGGATAACACCATAAAAGCCATCCTCATACATCATCATCTTTCCTCTCCTTCCCCTACCAAACAACAAGGTTTTCTTTTATCGCTTGATGCGGAGAAGGCGTTCGACAGGGTGGCTTGGGACTACATGTCTGCAACGCTACGAGCTTTGGGATTACCAACGCTCTTTGTACAAATGGTACTAACACTATACTCATCACCCACGGCTAGGATAAGAGTCAATGGTCGCCTGTCGGACGCCCTCTCCGTCTCGAATGGTACCCGTCAGGGATGCCCACTGTCACCCCTCATTTTTATTATCACCTTAGAACCACTACTGCGTAAAATCAGGGCAAATCCAGATATAAAGGGAATAGATATAAACTCCAAACAATACAAGACTGCAGCTTACGCTGATGACATCCTCCTATTCCTTTCGGAACCCCTGATCTCCATGCCCAATCTACTAAAAGACTTTGCTACCTTTTACAGCCTGTCCAACTTTAAAATTAATTTCACAAAATCCAAGGCGCTTAATATTTCCCTCCCACAGAAGATAGTGACGCAATGTAAGCTGAACTTCCCGTTTCAATGGGAACCCCACGCCCTTACTTATTTGGGAATACAAATACCGACACATTTAGATGACCTTTACGATAGCAACTACCTCCCGATATTTACTAACATACAAAAGGATCTCCTCAAATGGACCTCGGGCCATTTTTCCTGGTTTGGAAGGATTGCTATCGTAAAGATGAATATCTTACCCAGAATATTGTACCTCCTACAGACTATCCCAATCAAACTTCCCCCCTCCTTCTTCAACACGTATCAAAAAATTTGCAGACACTTCATTTGGACAGCAAAATCCCCTAGACTAAGCTGGGAAAAATTAACCACCCCTAAAATTAAAGGTGGACTGAGTCTTCCAGACATTCTGAAATACCACTCAGCATGCCATCTCACAAGGATAATTGACTGGCACATTCATCGGTCCACTAAAGATTGGGTTGACCTTGAAGATTCCCTTGCACCAATTCCTCTTACCCATTTACCTTGGATTACTTCACGAGCTGCTCCGACTGCATACACCTCACACCCGCTAACAGGACCTACAATTGCCACCTTTAGACAAATCTCCCAAACACTTCATTGGCACCCTTCCCCAGGACCGCTCACCCCATTAGTTGACAATCCTGAGTTCGAACCCAGAATAAAACCACACGTCCAATCTCACACACAAAAAAATACACCACTTAGAACCTCACAATTTTTCCATAACGGAAAGCTGCTTCCTTACCAAACACTACTCTCTCAACTCCCAGACTACCACATACCATTCTTCAAATACCTCCAAATCAGACACTTCCTGAATGAGGCCAGACCCCTTTCCCAGTGGTATAGAGACCTGACAACGTTTGAAACACTCTGCACTAGCTCATCGCCACAAAAACACCTTATATCAGAAATATATTCTCTTCTCTTCAGCACATATGACCCCAAAATAAACACAACTAATCAAAAATGGGAAGCGGAATTAGGATTGGACCTCTCTTCTGAAGAATGGGTAAACATATATGACCATATCCATAAGGGTTCCATCAGTGTATCTGCTCAGGAAAACTCCTACAAGCTCTACTCGAGATGGTACAGAACACCAGATACTATACATCGATATCACCCTTCTGTTTCACCCCTTTGTTGGAGATGCAACGCCGCCGAAGGTTCTTTGCTCCATATCTGGTGGAATTGTCCACGACTCCAACTATTCTGGCAAACAGTTCATGAAACGATAACTTATATTACGACCTATACCCTCTCATTTACACCATCACAGTACCTATTACATCACTCATCAATTCCACAATACGCATACAATAAATCGCTTGTACTACATCTCGTGAACGCTGCTAAACAATGCATACCAGTATTATGGAGAAGTTCTGACCCGCCTACGGTAGCAATGTGGTTCAAACGGATCGATAAAATATCTGAATTGGAAAATCTAATTCATCAAGCTAACGACAACCCCTCTAAATATGGGAAGATTTGGGCATGTTGGACGCACTTCAGGGCTTCTCCAAAATACCAAGAGCTCCTTCTTAACTCATAAAACCACGTTCACAGACAGGACAGATTTTATGTGTCTTTGTAGCTGCCATGTTGGTTATGCTGGCTCCGGTGGTATACCATTACCATTGTGAGAACTATACAACCCCTATTATGTAATCCTAACATACTAGTTGACCATTACCTAATAAGTGACTCCTAGAAGTGAAAAGATCTCCCACAAGATTCTAAGTACCAATTCTTCAAATGACAAACGCTCTATTGTTCTTCTTCTTTTTTTTTTTTCTTTTTTCACTTGGGCTCCCCTACCCATTGCGAGATATAAGAGTAGATACCTCGCAATTTCACCCCTTTGGTATAGGCTTGAGATGTCCCACTTCAGGTATAGGTAGACTGAGAATTTGGATATTATCTGAGCGACTTCTCTTGCAGTATCCCTCGCACAGTATGAGCCCATCAGGGGTGCGAGATGGCATACTGACATTTCTCAATCTACCTAACAGACACAATCCTTCCTCAAGGCATAATAAATGCACTAAAGTTAACTACTAATTTTACTTTACTGTTTACTTACAGTTCTCTCTTCCGATATATTTTGATCTTAAATATGTTTGTTCCTATTTGTACAATATCGCAAATGCATATAAGATACTGTTTTTCTATGTGCACTATACTCTGTTTATTGTACTCCTGATCGACTCACATGTGTTGACGATACTCTATGATAATTGTGATTGTACCATTTATTGCTTTATCAATACAATTATTTGAAACAAAAAAAAAATGTATGCTTCTAGAACACCTGATGGTGCTCCCTACATGTTGGGCCTCTCTATGTGGCCAGGCTGTGAAAAAGTCCCTCACATGTGGTATCGTAATACTTAGGAGGAGTAGCAGCATGTATTTTGGGGTGTCATTTGTGGTATATACATGCCATGTGAGAGAAATAACCTATTACAATGACAATTTTGTGGGGGGAAAAAAAAAAATCTTCATTTTGCAAAGAATTGTGGGAAAAAATGACAACATCAAAAACCTCACCATGCCTCTTACTAAATACCTTGGAATGTCTACTTTCAAAAAAGGGGTCATTTGGGGGGTATTTGTACTGTCCTGACTTGTTCGGGTGGCAAGAAATGAGATAGGCCACCAGTACTTCAGGTGTGATCAATTTTTTATGATTTGCACCATAACTTGTAGACTCTCTAACTTTCACAAAGACCAAATAATATCCACTAATTTGGGTTATTTTTACCAAAGATATGTAGCAGTATAAATTGTGGCCAAAATGTATGAAGAAAAATTACTAATTTGCAAAATTTTATCACAGAAACAAAGAAAAATGCGTTTTTGTTCCCAAATTTTCGGTCTTTTTTCATTTATAGCGCAAAAAATAAAAAACCCAGAGGTGATCAAATACCACCAAAATAAAGCTCTATTTTTATGAAAAAAAGGACAAAAAATTAATTTGGGTACAATATTACATGACTGAGTAATTGTCATTCAAAGTGTGAGAGCGCTGAAAGCTGAAAATTGGTCTGGTCACAAAGGGGGTTTAAGTGCCCAGTTGTCAAGTGGTTAAAGGTTGTCTATCAGAAAAACCAAAGATTGTTTACAAACCAGCACCCAATTTACGAGATAGGTTGGTGCATAATGTTGTAGAACCACCCCCTTCAAAACCCATGATGTGTTGGGATTTAAAAGGCTTTCATGGATGTGGTAGATGCTATAGCTGCATGAGAGTTCCGACTAATATAAGGAAAGTAAAGGAATTCTGCAATCCTCTGACTAGTCAAACTTATAGCATTAGGGATTTTATATCATGTGATACTGTGGGAGTTGTATATGTGGTCAAATGCCCCTGCAATTTATTTTATGTTGGCCGCACTATAAGAGCTCTTAAAGACCATATGGAAGAACATGTTAGAAACATACATAAAGGTTTTCAACAAGCATTATTTATCCATACATTTTAGAGATATTCATAATCAGAGCACGATTGGGATGCGATTCTGGGGTGTAGAGGCGCCCAAGCGTCACTGGAGGGTTTCTAACTATACCAGAGAAATAAGTAAGCGAGAATCTTGGTGGATACACCAGCTTGGCTCATTATCACCTGGTGGTTTGAACAAAGAGTTCGACCTGGGATGTTTTTTAAACAATTACTAATAGTCAGTCAGTATACCATTGCTATTTAGTTCTTTGATTCCAACTTACAATCTATTCACGTTTTAGGGGTGTTCCATAGATCTCCTAATATATGGCACTACATACATATATTATTTAGAACTAGCGCCCATGGTCTATGTATACCACCCATATACACCTTATGAGCATGTTGGTTGGCTCTACGTGTACTATGTACCCATGTCTTTTTCACCATAGATGCTGTATGGGTGTGATACGGTTTGGCATGTGTGTGTATATATATATATATATATATATATATATATATATATATATGTATATATGTATATATGTGTATATATATATATATATATATATATATATATATATATATGCTTAATTGTATTATTTATATTTTATATTAACTTTAATTTAATTTGGTTTTATATGATTTTGTATGGGTTGTTTAGTTAGTTATTTGTAAAGGTGGCTATATCCCCCTTTTTTAACATTATCCAGCACTTAGATTTTAATGTGAATAAAGATTGAGAATTTTTAAGTGTTCCCCTAAGCGGTGCGATATGGGGCATCGCATGACGTTTAGGTAGTGACTAATTATAATCACATACTGTTTTTTACTAATGTATTTTCACAATACTATTCTAGATTTTTATTTATTTATTTATTTATCAATTTATTTCAGTATATTCTCTGTGATATTGTACATCTAGGTGATTGGTTTTGTGATATGAGTTGGTATGGTGTGATGTCCGTCAACCTCTGACCTGGACAATAGTATTGCAAATTTATTTAATATTAGATGATCCTTTTCTCTAACGATTACTGGCGATTAACGCTTATTACATTGGCTTACTGATTAATACATTGAGATCAATTATCAGCTGTGCCTGAGTTTCACTTAGCTCATACTGTTTAATATATCTTGTAGCCTAACACTAGAGTGTCTGCGGACCACAGCAAAATGGCAGCAGGGATTGTATTTAAAATGATAGATCGGCCGTCAAATTAGTATCCTCCCTGATGATGACACGTGATCCCCGTGTCGAACACGCATAGGGGAGGGGCCAGGACAGAGCGAGAGACAGCTGAGCTGCCTATTGAGGAGACACACACCATACCCTCAAGAAAAGTATCATATTTGCCATTCTTAGAGAGGTGCACTGACGCACCTATATATTGTGAGTACCCCTTTTGGGAAGAGTATCTATTTTTTAATACATTTTAAAAAGGTATTATACTATGTAGTTTTTTCTTCCCATCTATATATACTTTTAACTGCATTGGAGCCTGGGATCCTGTGATCTACATAGAACCCGGGGTGGTTCACAAGCATGGTTTGACTTTGTCTAGCGACTTGGTCACACGCTCTGAGGTGAGCGCATTGGGGTCACCGAATCGCACCATTGCATGGTCTGTGGCACTTTGAGAGTTACTAGCAAGTTTGATTGTATCACCAGTGGACATCACGTTTAGGCACCTTTATATCTTTTGCAGGTCTTCATAGTGAACTATTTTTTGGTTCCATAGAGGACTTTTTTACACATGAACTGTGTGACACCAAACACCTTTTGAATTTTTTTTGGCACTCAGCACTTTTTACATGCTCGTATATATATATATATTTATATTGTAATAAGTATGTTTATTTGCACATTTGCACTATATGCATTTATATTTTGCACATTTGAGTAATATTGTCATTTAGTTATGCATATTGGCACATTTGCACTTTGATGCGTTTACATTTATTTATTCATTGCACTTTCTAGTAATGCTGTGATTCAGTTATGCTTATTGGTAATGCGTTTATTTGTCATATTTCACATGTGAATTTGCATTTATTACTTTGATGCATTTATATTTATTTGTCATATTTCACATTTGTATTTAAATGTATTAGCATCCATCTATTGTTAGGTCCGCTTACCTTGAAGAGGTATTTTATTTCCCTATCCACATGCGTTTATTTAGACACAGTTGTTTTATCATGCTATAATTTAGTAGCACGTCCAACACACTCTAGCGCAGCGTAGTCTTTTTTACATTTGTCATTTGCACGCGTATGAGACATGTTTAACGCATGCAGCTGAGTAGTGTTTTACTAAGTTTTGTGTGGCTCGCAGGATCTTTCCCATCGTTGTCTACATTTAAGTAAAACACATAGGCAGGTATTTGTGAATCCAAAATAGCCATTTATTATGGGTCATAATAAAATAAAGAGGAAGGCAACGCTGGAGAAAATTGTGAAATTGGCGAAGCCTTTGTATCCCAGGGCACACATCAACTATTTTACAGCCAAAATTGGTAGCATGAGGAGTCCATATAATAGTGAGCACAATCCGGTCCCAGACTACAAGAGATCAGGAACAGCAGCAGATGACATATATGTCCCCAGGCTGTGATCATACCACAGCCTGCGTCTTTTGTCAGACCAGACTAAACCCAGGCCATCACACTCTTGTCTCCCTTCCACTCTTCCTTCCAGGCTTGCTTCCAGACTGTGGTTTTGGAGTTGTGGCAGGAGGTGGAGGAGGAGGAGGATGGTCGAACTCACACAGGTGGGTTTTGTTTGTGAGTTGGCACCTCAACCCCTTATTTAGGGACATATACTTAATTTCCTCACAGATGAGGTGTTGGCCCGCCACCATTTCCTGCATTTTGCATGTAGCCATGGAGTTTCAATTACATATGACAATAATTCTTTTTATTTAGATTTACATTAAAGATAGTGCTAATTCTCTATGTTTATTTGTACTAAACACCATTTTAGGATGCTGTTGCTATATAAACCCCTCCGTCTTGTAGATACCTCTTGCTGTGTACTCCGTGCTCCTGGCCTGTTATGATGCCATTGGTTCATAGATAGGAGGGGCGGGGGTTCGAGCATATATTATCACCAGAGGAGATAAGGGCGTTACCTGAAGACGGAGGCCAAGCCTCCAAAACATTTTGTCCTAGCAATTGCATGAAGCTTACGAGAGGAGTCAGCTGCATCACTGTGCATCCCCTCCCTGGCCACGAGTGACATCAGGCAGCGCCGGCTGGTCCATGCGAGTGCATTGGGTGGTGTGTGTTACAAGGAAGCAGGCGGTCTGTGCTTACTGAAATACTTTACCATGCTGCTCGTTGCTGTGAGCTAACTGATCCCTACAGACCAGGAGAGAAGGCTATTATGGAGCTGTTTATGCCATTTAACGCTGGATGTTTGTGGGTGCAACGCACATTTTTTATACACTTATCTTCATCTATTAAGTGATAACACACTAGGGCTGGTGTGTGCTCTCTCTTTATATATTTTCAGAATCATGTCTACCACCCAGTGGACTTTTGGGAGAGCTGCAACACCTTAAGCGAGGAATATACATACAGACTGTTTACTGTTGGAATAGGTATAGTGGGGACAGCGCTAAACTTGGTTTGTTGTGTGTGTATTGAGGCAAAGGCCTCTTGAAGAGTGGGGGTGGTTCTGAGGGCAGCATTAGCCTCCCGAATTAGCCCAAGTGCTGCCTCCTCCACGTTACTCCCCTTCCTGGGCCTTTTTGTTAGAAGGGAGGGACCTGGGATTCGGTCAGGCTACTGGGCCGGGCCACCTCCTGGCTGCCACTTACCCCTGCCACCTCCTGGCTACCACATTCCACATCCTCCTCCTGGCTGAGGTTTTCCTGTGTATGAAAAAGGGACATCGTTTTATTTTTTTATTCATCACACACAATTTTCAGCTCATGACTGTTGCAAATTGAATGTTAACAAATAGAAAAGACTATGCTTCAGACCCCAGCATTTTTCATTTTTGTCCCAAACATTTTTGGCCACTACTGTCTATTGATATGTAAAACACTTTATTAAATCAGCAATTAGTGATCAATAATAACATGTAGTTAACATCATTAATTTTACGATAAGAAATTTGTAGAACAATGCTATACCTGGCTCAAGCTGGGCTCCTCCACTTCTTCCTGGCTGGAAGGCCCAGGTTGGACGTCAGAAGCCTCAGCTGGGGTGGAAGGAAGCGTGGAAGGAAGAGTGGAAGGTAGGGTTGAGAGTGATTGCCTGACTTCAGTCTGGTCTGACAGAAAATGCAGTCTGTCATAGTACCACAGCCTGGAGACATAAATGGCATCTGCTGCTGCTCCTGATCTCATGGAATCCTGGAGCTTATTGTGCTCCCTATTATAAGTGCTCCTCAGCCCACCAATTTTGGCCTTCAAATAGGGGATCGTTGCCATGGGGATCTGCGGCTTCACCAACTCAAGCAGTTTCTTCAGCACTGCCTGCCTCTTTTGTTTATGATTATAATGCGGATGTTTCACCTGCCACAGACAGGGCAGCTCCCTGTACTTGTCTATGAATAGGGGGAGGAAGTTGTGATCATTGAAGCCATCCATTTTCTCTGCAAGACACAACACAAGACAAACCCTAATGTCAGGCTAAACTCTACTAATCTTGTCCCAATATAGGCCTCAATCTAGAGGCATTATAGGCCACTGATGCACCAAGTTAAACTTGTATCTTCTTTAGAACGATCGGCGCTTCCGATATTCCTTCCTCCTCTCACAGATCGTACGTACGATGCACGCCTGTTACGTTTTATATACACTGCGCATGCGTGAAACTCCATCCGCCCCTGACGTTCTTTCTAGTCTATTCTCCGCCCCTTGTCTTTTTGCGCAGTGGGAGAGCACATGAAGGAGAAAGAGCAAGTGCATGCAGAGGAGAGTAGCAATGACAAAAGCCCGGAGCCACGGACGCCCAGATCCCGGAGAACATTTAAAGCCTCAAATATGTCCTTTATAGAGATGGTGGAGATGGTGGACATCTTGAAGAGGGCCGACTATGATGGGAAGCATGGACCTTACCCAAACCAAAATGTCAGAAAGGCCAAGATCATGGCTAAAGCTTTGAAAAGTCTGCACAGGAAATTTGGGGTACGACGATCCAAGGATTAATTGAGGAAACGCTGGTCAGACCTGAAATTGAGGGAGCAGGATCAGTACAGAAAGATCAAGAGAATTCTTCAAAAAAGTGATATTTGTCCTGTGCTTCTATTATTATTATTAATAATTGCATGCTGCTCCATGTGTTTTCTTTACTGTTGTACAGTTTAAAATGGCAACTTTCAGGTTCGTGGGCACAGTAATCGTTCGTAGAAAACATCGTTAGTTCACCCACTAATACAATGTTTTTGGCAGATACAGGTTAACTACATTTGTTCAGGCCTATTTGTATTAAAAGAAGTTTATGACATTGTTGTCTAGATGGGTTTGTACTAGAATGAAATGCAAATTGATTCAGTGTAAGGAGAGGACACTCAGCAGCTGTTTACACATCTGGATGCAGGCGCACTAGTGTGGGACACCAGAACAAACTTTTTAGGGTGTCCCACACAGGTGCTCCAGTGGATACTAGGGGTGTCTCCATGTGTGAAAATTGTACAATAAAGGTAAGTATTCCAGCTTTAGAAAGGGAAAAAATAATGTCTTCAGCTTGGAACTCTGAAAAAAAAACACAATTGTACTTCCAAGCAATGTTTCATATTACTATTTTTGACCTCAAATATCTGTGTGCTAAGTATACCTTTTTTTATTCACATAGGGGAGAAAAGACTCGGGACATCTGAGGACACCAGGAACCCCCCACCTCCGAAAGAAAAGCAAATCCCCACACCACAACCAGAAGATGTGGAGGAAGGAAAGGTTTATGAAGTGGGCGAAATAGTGACCACAACAGGTGAGTGTCTGAGACCAAAGCCTAAGATAATAGATGTATGCCTGTATATTTTTAATACATGGTGTGTTTTTTTAATTTTAGGTGATGTGGATGTTGTGGAAGAAGATTTGCATTTCAATAGTGCAAGTGCACATGTCCTCATCGGGGAGATCATGGTGTGCAATCGTGATTTGCAGAAGATCAAGGAAGACATCAATGATGTGGAAAAAAGACTCAAAAACACCATTGATGTTTTAGGCAGAATCTAAAAAGAACAAAATTCTTCTAGTTTGCTTTTGTTTTTAGTATTTTCACACATTTTAAATTTTTTTTAGAAAGCCAAATTTTGAAGATGCACACAGTGTGTCAACATGTGCGATCTGCCATCATGGGAAATCAAAGTATGCGTTTTGGGGGTGCAACACCTTCCTCGCAACTAAAGTAGATGAGAGTAAGGGGTTGCACCCCCGAAACACATCAATTGATCCCCCATGATGGGAGCTAGCACATGCTGACATTAGGCATGGGATCAGGAGTAAAATCCCCATTTTGACTCTTGTGTACATTTTCAGAATTTGGCTTTCACAGGGGTGACATCACCCTATCTGATGAAGGCAAGATCAACACAGTTTGGACATATTAATGTCTGATATTGCCTTCACTTTGTCAAAGTCTAACTTTGTAAGTTCCTGAGTGTATATTGTTTTATGGATTTAAACATGCCAGTTTTAACACAAAAAAGGCTATGTGTACTGTCAAAAAGAAAAATTGTATTACTAAAATATGTTGGTTTGTTCAAAAACCATTTTCTAATGCACATGTGAATGTGCACAGAGTAAAATGTTTTCTAATCAACAATGTGTGGCTTCTTCTTTCCATGCTCAATATCATTTTTTTGACTTAGTTGGTGTTTACACTGAAATGGGGGTTATTTACTAAAGGCAAATCCACTTTGCACTACAAGTACATTTTCAGTGCAGTTTCAAGTACACTTTTGCAGTGCACTTGGAGTGCAAAGTGGATTTTCCTTTAGTAAATAACTCCCACAGTACTTTATAATTTTCCACAACCATGCCATTTTCGTGACTCTGCAAAATTAATTCACGGTGCTGAAAATGATGTATATTTTTAAAAGTAATGCATTACATACATTAACAACAAAAACAAGGTGTGTGTGTAGCAGACCCACAAGATAATAATAGTTCACTGAAGAAGAGATTGTCACCTCATGTCTTCAATAAATTACGTTTGCACTATTGAAGTAAAAGCCCCCCAAAAAAGCCCATTGGAGAACCTAGGAGACAGCTAAAAGAAACACAAGCATTAATTTAAATGAAATATTATTTCAGTTTAATAAAAAAAACAATATTTTTAAAATGTTTATTAAACATTTTCTGCCATATCAATGGCCCCCCTACCCACAAAGAACTCCATATATTTGATACGGTTTGGGGGGTAAGCCAGGACAGCCAGCTTCAAGTGCTGTGAGGGTTTGTTTGTTAAGTCTGGCCTCAGGCCCAGCTGAGGCAACATAGTTAATTGAATTTCTCCTTAAATAGTTGTGGAGAATGCAGTATGCAAGGATTATATGGTTAAGTTTATATTCCGCATGTTGATTGCCGTAAGGAATAGGCGGAACCGGCTGGCCATTACCCAAAAGCATTCTCAACCACTCTTCTGGCTCTGGCCAGCCGGTAGTTAAAAACTCTCTGCTCCGGGGTGAGGGTCCTCATCGGGAACGGCCGCATCAGTTGATCACCCAGCCCAAACGCTTCATCAGCGACAAAGACAAACGGGAGTCCTTCCACAATCTCTTCAGCAGGTGGCAATGCCTGGAACTGTGTGTAGAACTCTGTCTGGGCGATGACTCCACCATCTGACATCTGGCCATTCTTCCCCACGTCCACATAGAGAAACTCATATGTCGCCGTCACCACCGCCAACATCACATTCACAACACTATTAAACCCCTTGCAATTATAATAGTATGACCCCGAGCTGGGGGGTGGCATGATGTGGATGTGTTTTCCATCAATTGCCCCTCTGCAGTTGGGAAAGTCCCACCGCTGGGCAAATTGGGAAGACACAGTCTGCCATTCCTGTAGCGTTGAAGGAAACTGTGGAGTCAAACAAGAAAAAAGAACTTAGTAGTTTTGCACAGAAACATTGCAAGCAGATTAGACACAAACATTCTTGGCCAACATCAGTAGAACATTCATTTTAAGGAGTATTTAAATACAAAAATAAGGTCCACTTATCAGATTCCTCACCCTCTCTGATGGGCCATTGTAAAAAATTGAAGGGGGGATATGTTTTGGGCAGGTAACCCTCTCCACTTCATTGAGAGCTGAATGCATAAATAATGTGTGTTACTTTGACCAGCCCCTCCTTACTTACACTATTGGCAGCCCACTGGACAGGTAAGAAGTGTCATAATACAAAAATATAAATACACACTGTACAAATTGAAGCACTTTTTTTCATTCTGCAATTACCTATCAAGATAATAGGAGATCAAAACTTTAAACAGTACAATTTGAAAGTATTCTGGCAGGCCCTTTCACTACATGCTTTGGGGAATTCATACAGAAATCTGACCACAAAAGATGTAGGTATAGTGTGTATGGGTTTGGAAAAGTCAGCAGATAGAGGATTGGTACCGGTTGACTTAGCGGTTGGGGGGAGGGAGGATTCCAAATGATTTTGGTACCCAAAAAAAAGCCTCTGGCACTCTGCATGAATTTAGGCACACAAATAACATATGTACACATTTTAGGAGGTGTTTAGGGTAAAGCACTACTATGGAGCTGACAAAATACATTGTTAAGTGACTAGGCTAGGTGTGTGTGGGCCCAGGATAGCATGCTGGAGAGGTTAGTGAAGGCAAATATGCATGAAGGACAAAAAAGGAAGTTAAAAAAATTCAAGCATGCATGAGAACAAAGGGGACATTCACAGCATATTACAATCATGGTAATTAAGGAATGATGAAAGAAATACAATACATTAGCAAACATTAAAGACATAGAATGTGATGTTAAAGGAGAAAACTTACCCTAATATAGTCCTTCTGTAGGACCTGAATAATGGCAGAACAGGTCTCTGGAATAATGATCCCCAGAGCCTGGGGGGAGATGCCTGTCGAGAACTTAATGTCCTGCAGACTTCTCCCTGTCGCCAAGTACCGCAATGTGGCGACTAGCCTCTGCTCGGGAGTGATGGCTTGCCGCATGCAGGTGTTCTGCCTGCTAATATAAGGGGACAGCAAAGCCAACAAATGGTGAAAAATGGGGTCTGTCATCTGGAGATAATTCCTGAAATCATCAGGAATATTCTCATGGATCTCCCGCAACAAAGGCATATGAGAGAATTGGTCACACTGGAGTAACCAATTCTTCGTCCTCCCCGCCCTGTTCATGGACTGGGCTTGGGTCAAAGTAAGAACCCAACACCAAGCCCCTGCACAGCATGAACTCTACCATGAGTACGTACCCGCAACATGGCTTCAAAACGGTCAGCTGGTCAGAACAAACTAACAGAATGCACTAAAAATCAGAAAGGCCTGAGAAGAGCGAGCTGAAAATCAGAAACAAGCTGACAAGAACGCACTGAAAATCAAAAATGTACTATAAAATATGCACTGAAAAACAAATGTGAACCGACTACATGCACTGAAAACCAGATATAAACCTACAAGCCCAAACTGAAGAGCAGTAATGATTGGAAAAGCACGAGGCTGAAAAGTGCGAATCATCTCTCACCAAACTTCTACTAACACAAGATTATCAGAAGTAGCCCAAAGGGTGGCGCACTTGGTATTGAACTTCCCTTTTCTAGTGCCGTCGTACGTGTTGTACGTCACCGCGTTCTTGACATTCGGAATTTCTGACAAGATTTGTGTGACCGTGTGTATGCAAGACAAGTTTTTGTTGTCAGAATATGCGATCGTGTGTATGCGGCATTAGAACAGAGACTGCGAGCTAGGCCTTCTCATCCAACATCAGTGCCTGACCTCACAAAAGTGTTTGTGGAAGAATGGGCAAACATTTCAATGGACAGGTGCCTAAACCTTGTTGACAGCCTTCCCAGAAGAGTTGAAGCTGTTATAGCTGCAAAGGGTGGGCCAACTTAATATTGAACCCTACGGACTAAAACTGGGACGCCAAAGTCCACGTGCGTGTAAAGGCAGGCGCCCCGAAACTTTTGGCAATATAATATACCCCAATGCAATAGGCTGCGCACGCCTATGAGTCTGATGCAACTGATGCATACTGTAACATGTATAGAAGTATTCTTCAGATTTTGCATACAGAATAGCTATTCCAATGAACTCTACTGTCTGGCAAATTTTAAATCTGCAAAATAGCTTTTTAGACATTTAAAAAAGATGCTCAATGTACTGTCTTAAGAATACATTTAGGAGAAAAAAAAAGTTATGTTTTTTTAACCACTTCATCCACCCGGAAGATTTTACCCCCTTCCTGACCAGAGCACTTTTTACAATTTGTTACTGCATCACTTTAACTGACAATTGCGCGGTCATCGGTCGTTTTTTTTCCCACAAATAGAGTTTTCTTTTGGTGGTATTTGATCACCTCTGCGGTTTTTACTTTTTGCGCTATAAACAAAAAAGTGTTACAATTTTGAAAAAAAAAACTATATTTTTTACTTTTTGCTATAATAAATATCCCCAACATTTAAAAAACAAAAACAAATTTTTTCATCAGTTTAGGCCAATATATGTACTTCTACATATTTTTGGTAAAAAAAAATTGCAATAAACATATATTGATTGGTTTGCGCAAAAGTTATAGTGTCTACAAACTATGGGAAAGATTTCTGGCATTTTTATGGCATTTTTATTATTATTTTGTTTTTACTAGTAATGGTCTGATATGCAATTTTTACTGCAACATTGCGACGGACAGATTGGAGACTTTTGACAGTTTTTTGGGACCATTGGCATTTATTTATACAGCTATCAGTGCTATAAAAATGCACTGATTACTGCATAATTGACACTGGAGGGAAGGGGTTAACACTAGGGGGCAATCAAGGGATTAATTGTGTGTTCCCTTAGTGTGTTCTAACTGTGTGGGGATAGGATTGACTAGGATAGCAGACATATTGTTTTTCCTACTTAGTAGGAACAAACAATATGGCTCCTCTTCCCTGACAGTGCAGGGATTTGTGTGTTTACACACACAGATCCCAGTTCTCACTCTGTCACTAGTGATCAAGGGTGCCCGCCCAGTCATCGCACGCACCGGGCACGTGCATCGGCTCCGGGGATACACGGTGGCATGCACGCGCCTGCTGTGTCATCTTAGAGGTGCGACATACAGCTACGGCAATTTACCAGCCGAGTCAACCGGCCACAGTATAAATGTGGCGGCTGGTCGGCTAGTGGTTAAACCATTAAAATTCTCCTTTTTGTGAAGAAGAATGGTGCACGTGGCCGGCGGCGATTGTGCCCACTGGCCACACGCATCGGGTCCCTCGCCATGCCCTCTGGTGGCCTCTAAAGGTAAGGATGTACCCGTATGGGATTTCGCCCAGGGGAGCAATTCTGCCGCAGTATATCTACGTGAGCCGGTCTGGAACCAGTTAAGCACTGTACAAACTTTCAATTAGCAAAAGATAGTTTAAAAGGATACAGCTTTTGCTGAGTTTGGAAGTCCTATCATGCTCTACAGTATATCACCAGTGTGATCCACTGTACACACGGGTTTATTTATAGATTTTGTCACCCAAGATTTTTGCTACTTTCACCAAGATTCACACATTTTCGCATTTAAATTCAATTAAAAATATGTGTAAATCTTGAGTGAAAGTTGTGTGAATCTTTGGTGAAACCATGGATAAATATACCCCTTAATGTTTATTTTTAAATTAAAAATCTAATAAGTAAGGGTCTTATATAGGTGGGCAAACCAAATTGAATTTCAGTTTAATCTCTTCAATTCAGGGCACTTTTATCCCCTTCCTGCCCAGACCAATTATCAGGTTTCAGTGCTCTCACACTTTAAATGACAATAACTCAGTCATGCTACACTGTACCCCAAAAAAATGTTTTTAATTTTTTTTCACAGAAATATAGCTTTCTTTTGGTGGTATTTAATCAGTAATTTTTTTTTGCGATATATAAGCGGAAAAAAAAAACAATTTGAATAAAAAACAATTTTTTTAGTTTCTATTACAACATTTTGCAAATAAGTAACATATTTTCTTTACACAAAGTTGAAAATGTATACGATATTTCTAACACATAGCACATACATAGCAAAAATTACACCCCAAAATACATTCTGCTACTTGTCCTGCGTATAGTAATACCACCTGTGTGACCACCTGGCCACATACAGAGGCCCAACACCCAAGTAGCACCTTCAGAAGGAAGGGGCATAAATTACACATCTAATTTCCTGACTAGCTATCACACATTTGAAGCTCCTGGAACACCAGGACAATGGAAATGCCCACAAAATGACCCCATTTTTGGAAATCAAACACCTTAACATATATTCTATGAGGTATTATGAGTATTTTGAACATGTCATTTTTTTCACAAGTTTTTGGAAAATGTGGAAAGAAAATTAAAAAGTTTTTTTTTGTTTTTTTTACACAAAGTTATCAATTTAAACAATATTTCTAACACATAGTATGTACATAGCAAAAATTACACCTCAAAATAAATTCTGCTATTCCTCCTGAGCATGGCGATACCACATGTGTGAGACTTTTACACAGCCTGGCCACATACAGAGGCCCAATTTCCAAGGAGCACCATCAGGTGTTCCTTCATATTTCTAATACATAGCGTGCACATACTAATTACACCCCAAAATACATTCGGCTGAGCAAAGGGTAAACAAAAGATTACCTATGGTTTTACTAGTGCAGTGGTCCACAGAGGAGAGTACTGGGCCAGACAGCAGGCAGGGACGTGGTCAGCGACCATGAAAGAAATCATCCAGGCAACAGGCCGGAATACTATCCATAGTCAGTACAGGCAGCAGGCAGAGATATGGTCAGTACAGCCACAGTATTGGTCTAGGCAGCAGGAAGGAACATGGCCCATAAATTCCTGGGTCATTACATACAGCAGGCAAATATATGATCAGCACAGCCTAAGTATTTGTCGAGGCAGCAGGAAGGAACCTCAAGCTTAGGACCTCAGTCAGGAAAAAAGGGGGCAGGGGTAGAGGCTTCTCCAACCAAAATCTCTTTGAAGCATCCAGTCTCCAGACCCTGTTCTGGGAAAACCCAGAGAAAACCAAAAACTGTTTTTCTCTTCTTTTAACACTATTCTGAAGCCCCTCACATATGTGAGACTCCTGTGTCATCGTGCATCCCACTACTAGAGTAGCAGGGCAAAAGATCAGTCCAAGCGGCAGGCAAAAAACATGGTCGAGTAACAGGCCATGGTCAAGTAAAAGGCCACGTGGTTTAGAAACAATCCATATGGCAGGCAGAGACTTTGTCACTAAACAGGCCAGGGTCAGTTAACATGGAAGGTAGAAACATGGTTTAGAAACTAAATGAAACATCTAAATGGCAGGCAGAGGCATCGTCGGTAAACAGGCCTGGGTCAGATAACATGGAAGGTAGAGTCATGGTTAATAGAGGTAGCAAGCAAAGGATCCACACAGGTGTTAGAAATGGGGAAGTGGCAGGCTGTTAAAAATAAGGGGGGCTAATATTTTATTCGATGTATAGGCCTGGTTGGGAGGGACATTGGGGACAATAATAACTGGTGTCTCTTCTAACTCCTCCTCTGCTGACTACACAACATTTCTTTTGGTGTCCTCTTCCTGATTCTGTGGGTGGGGGAATGTTTTTGGGAAATGTTGCTCATAAAGTCGACTCACACAATCAGAGAAAATGCTTCTTGGGGGTGATCTTTGCTGGTAAACAATTTCATCAAAATATTTGAGGAAGGAGTTGGGTCTTTCTGTTGACTTTTGATAGATGATATAAGAATTATACATGTCCGAATGGAAGAGCTAAAATGCAACTTTTTTATACCAGAAACTGGACTTTCTAGTTGGTAAATAGGGTTGTAGCATCTGCTCATTTAAATCCACCCCCCACATGACCTGATTATAATCATGGATGCTTTCAGGCTTTACAATAGCACAGCGTCTTCCGTGAATCTCCACCAAAGTGTCATTGTGGATGGTGGACAGGATGTAAACATCTCTCTTGTCCCTCCACTTCACGGCCAACATGTCCCCGTCAGACTTGCAAATTCACCTCCTGGTAGCCTTGTTGTCACTAAATTTTGTTAAAGCCCTTCCTGTTTTTTTCTGGTGGTAGCACAGGCCAATGTTTTTTCATGGTACAGGTGGTGGAAAAGTGGCAAACTGGTATAATAATTGTCTAGGTAGATATGATAACCTTTTTTGAACAGGGGGTATGCCAGGTCCCAGACGGCAATTTTTCCACTTGATCCAATGTACATTGGGCACTCAGGGGGTTGGAACTGGGAGTCTTTGCTTTTATACACGTGGAAGGCATACACATATCCTGTGGCTATTTGGCAAAGTTTGTTTAGTTTCAATCCATACCTGGCCCTCTTACTGGGAATATATTGTTTGAATTGCAGCCAGCCAGTGAAGCTGATATTCGGGAAGGCACTGTGATTTGCCATAGAAATTGTCAGGAAAGGTTCCACCTGATAGTGGCGCTGTCAGACATTTGGCATGCAGTACTGATGTCCACCAGCGGGTGTTTCCTGGCAGTCTGGAACTTTCAGGGGAGCTTTCTCCTGCTGGTGGTACTACTTGATCTTTGGGCTGCAGTACTGGCGTCCACCAGTGGGTGGTTCCTGGCAGTGTGGAGCTGACATCATCTCCTGCGATCAGGCGTCACCTGAGCCTGATTGCAGGAGATCTGTATAAATATCCGGCAAGCACACACATACTTTGCCTTGGTATCTTCCTTGTGCCCTGACCTGAACCTGAGAGCTTTGTACCTGATCCTGATCCTGTCTCTGTACCTGAACCCTGTGCCTTGTACCTGAACCTGTTCCCCATCTACTGATCTCCCATTGATGACCCTGGCCTGGCTACGTTTATGATTCTGGTATTCCCCTATTTATTGTATATACTTGTCTGACTGTTATTGTTTGTGGGTCTCTGTTTGGTATTGGTTTATTGTGCACTGTGTGATATTGGAGGTGGTTGTATTTTTATATATATATATATATATATATATATATATATTTTTTTTTTTTTTTTTTCACTTATCTTAAATACATCATAATATTTTTACCTTACATGCATTTGGTTTCCTCTGTTGCTGTCCACACAGCTCTGGTCACACTTGATACATGACAGAAATGCAGGAAGCGCATGATCATGTCACAAATAGGAAACATAACGGGAATACAAAGACACTGAATTTCAAAAGAGCCAACTTCCTAACCTACAAACCTTGCTAGAAGATATAAATTGTGATAAAATCTTAGGAACAAAGAACACGGAGGAGAGATGGGTTTGCTTAAAGAGCATATTAAATAAGGGCATTAGCCAGTGCATCCCATTGGGAAATAAATTTAAAAGAGCGAACATAAGTTCCGGATGGCTTAACTCCAATGTAAACTGCATATAAAAGCAAAGGAGAAGGCCTTCAAAAAATACAAGGCTAAGGGATCATATCACATACCTCGTAGAAGAGCCTGAATGGACGAGCAAGGCCTCACTTACCACTCTGACTCAGGGCCCCTGATAGTGTAGACAGAAGGCGCCAGGGTGCAGAGTCGCACGAGCACCAAGAAGTCTTTGCTGGCAGCAGGGCTGCTTGTTCTAGTTGGGCTGGTGAATTCACAGGAAAGCATCAGCAAGGCGACCGACAGGCAGGCAGCTGGTGCAGATGACAGCAGCAAGTAGCAAGGTCAGGCAGGCAGGGTCATACACGGCTGGCAGAATTGGATACAGGGTTAAGACAGGCTCATGGTCAGGAGACAAGCCAGGTCAAAGCCGGATCAGTAGTGCAGGTGCCAAGGAGAAGACAGGAGATTGGTCACAGGACAAGCCGAGGTCGGTACAGGTGGAGTTCAAGGGATGGTCAAGACAAGCCGGATGAATAACAGGGATCAAGATACAGGTTCTCAGGAAACAGGATACACTGAAGCTGAAGACAAGGCAGCACTGGGGCTAGGTACTGGCTGGGTTCAAATAGGCTCACTTGGCGCCAGCGTCAGTCACGGATGCACGCAAGCGGCAACGCGCCTGAAGGCGCACAACGGCTTCTGTTTGCGCTCCAGTTCGCGCATGCGTACTTCTATGCGCCGTAGCCCGATTCCTATGAGCAATAGGAATGCGCACTCTTTTGCGCCTCAGGATTCTTCTGCTGGCAGGTGTATCCTCACAGATCATCATCAGCATTCAGACTTTATAAAGAATGCAACAAGAAATGTAAGGGTGCAATTAGGACAGCTAAGATAGAACATGAAAGACACATGGCGGAGGAGAGCAAAAAAATCCCAAGAAAGTATATAAACAGTAAAAAAGGGAGAACAGATCATATTGGCCCCATACAGAATGAGGAAGGTTACAAAAGATGGGGAGATGGCAAAGGTATTGAATTTATTTTTCTCCTCAGTCTTCACGAGGGAATCGGGGGGCTTCAGTAACCAAAACTGCAGTGTTTATCCTCCTGACACATCACAGGAAGCACCTCATGGCTAACAGAGGACAGAATTAGAAATAGACTTGGAAAACTTAACATTAATAAGTCACCGGGACCCGATGGCTTGCACCTGAGGATCCTTAGGGAACTCAGTCAAGTAATTGCCAGATCATTGTTCCTTATTTTCACTGACAGTCTACTGACTGGAATGGTACCAGCTGATTGGAGAAAAGCCAATGTAGCACCAATATTTAAAAAAGGGCCAAAATATATCCCTGGGAATTACAGACCAGTTGGCCTAACATCAATAGTATGCAAGCACTTGGAGGGGATGATAAGGGACTATATACAAGGTTTAAGTAATGAAAACGGTATCATTAGTAGGGATGAGCTTCGAGTTCGAGTCGAACTCATGTTCTACTCGAACATTGGCTGTTCGCAAGTTCGCCGAACAGCGAACAATTTGGGGTGTTCGCGGCAAATTCGAATGCCGCGGAACACCCTTTAAAAGTCTATGGGAGAAATCAAAAGTGCTAATTTTAAAGGCTTATATGCAAGTTATTGTCATAAAAAGTGTTTGGGGACCCGGGTCCTGCCCCAGGGGACATGGATCAATGCAAAAAAAAGTTTTAAAAACGGACGTTTTTTCAGGAGCAGTGATTTTATTAATGCTTAAAGTCAAACAATAAAAGTGTAATATCCCTTTAAATTTCGTACCTGGGGGGTGTCTATAGTATGCCTGTAAAGGGGCGCATGTTTCCTGTGTTTAGAACAGTCTGACAGCAAAATGACATTTGGAAGGAAAAAACTCATTTAAAACTACCCGCGGCTATTGCATTGCCGACAATACACATAGAAGTTCATTGATAAAAACGGCATGGGAATTCCCCACAGGGCAACCCCGAACCAAAATAATAAAAAAAAAAATGATGTGGGGGTCCCCCTAAATTCCATACAAGGCCCTTCAGGTCTGGTATGGATATTAAGGGGAACCCCAGCCAAAATTTAAAAAAAAAATTGACGTGGGGTTCCCCCTAAATTCCATACCAGACCCTTCAGGTCTGGTATGGATTTTAAGGGGAACCCCGCGCCAAAAAAAAAAAAAAAAAACGGCGTGGGGTCCCCCTAAAAATCCATACCAGACCCTTATCCGAGCACGCAACCTGGCAGGCCGCAGGAAAAGAGGGGGGGACGAGAGTGCGGCCCCCCCCCTCCTGAACCGTACCAGGCCACATGCCCTCAACATTGGGAGGGTGCTTTGGGGTAGCCCCCCAAAACACCTTGTCCCCATGTTGATGAAGACAAGGGCCTCATCCCCACAACCGTGGCCGGTGGTTGTGGGGGTCTGCGGGCGGGGGGCTTATCGGAATCTGGAAGCCCCCTTTAACAAGGGGACCCCCAGATCCCGGCCCCCCCCCTGTGTGAAATGGTAAGGGGGTACTTACCCCTACCATTTCACTAAAAAACTGTCAAAAATGTTAAAAATGACAAGAGACAGTTTTTGACAATTCCTTTATTTAAATGCTTCTTCTTTCTTCCTTCATCTTCTTCTTCTTCTGGTTCTTCTGGCTCTTCTGGTTCTTCCTCCGGCGTTCTCGTCCAGCATCTCCTCCGCGGCGTCTTCTATCTTCTTCTCCTCGGGCCGCTCCGCACCCATGGCATGAGGGGGGAGGCTCCCGCTCTTCTCTTCATCTTCTTCTTCATCTTCTTCTTCATCTCCTTCTTCTTCTTCTTCTTCTTCTCTTCTTCATCTCTTCTTCCTTCTTCATTTCTTCTGCGGGCCGCTCCGCATCCATGCATGGAGGGAGGCTCCCGCTGTGTGACGGCGTCTCTTCGTCTGACGGTTCTTAAATAACGGGGGGCGGGGCCATCCGGTGACCCCGCCCCCCTCTGACGCACGGTGAATTGACGGGACTTCCCTGTGACGTCACGGGGAATGCCACAGGGAAGTCCCGTCATGTCCCGTGCGTCAGAGGGGGGCGGGGTCACCGGGTGGCCCCGCCCCCCGTTATTTAAGAACCGTCAGACGAAGAGACGCCGTCACACAGCGGGAGCCTCCCTCCATGCATGGATGCGGAGCGGCCCGCAGAAGAAATGAAGAAGGAAGAAGAGATGAAGAAGAGAAGAAGAAGAAGAAGAAGAAGAAGAAGAAGATGAAGAAGAAGATGAAGATGAAGAAGAAGATGAAGAGAAGAGCGGGAGCCTCCCCCCTCATGCCATGGGTGCGGAGCGGCCCGAGGAGAAGAAGATAGAAGACGCCGCGGAGGAGATGCTGGACGAGAACGCCGGAGGAAGAACCAGAAGAGCCAGAAGAACCAGAAGAAGAAGAAGATGAAGGAAGAAAGAAGAAGCATTTAAATAAAGGAATTGTCAAAAACTGTCTCTTGTCATTTTTAACATTTTTGACAGTTTTTTAGTGAAATGGTAGGGGTAAGTACCCCCTTACCATTTCACACAGGGGGGGGCCGGGATCTGGGGGTCCCCTTGTTAAAGGGGGCTTCCAGATTCCGATAAGCCCCCCGCCCGCAGACCCCCACAACCACCGGCCACGGTTGTGGGGATGAGGCCCTTGTCTTCATCAACATGGGGACAAGGTGTTTTGGGGGGCTACCCCAAAGCACCCTCCCAATGTTGAGGGCATGTGGCCTGGTATGGTTCAGGAGGGGGGGGGGGCGCACTCTTGTCCCCCCCTCTTTTCCTGCGGCCTGCCAGGTTGCGTGCTCGGATAAGGGTCTGGTATGGATTTTTAGGGGGACCCCACGCCGTTTTTTTTTTTTTGGGGGCGCGGGGTTCCCCTTAAAATCCATACCAGACCTGAAGGGTCTGGTATGGAATTTAGGGGGAACCCCACGTCAATTTTTTTTTAAATTTTGGCTGGGGTTCCCCTTAATATCCATACCAGACCTGAAGGGCCTTGTATGGAATTTAGGGGGACTCCCACATCATTTTTTTTTTTTAATTTTGGTTCGGGGTTGCCCTGTGGGGAATTCCCATGCCGTTTTTATCAATGAACTTCTATGTGTATTGTCGGCAATGCAATAGCCGCGGTAGTTTTAAATGAGTTTTTTCCTTCAAAATGTCATTTTGCTGTCAGACTGTTCTAAACACGGGAAACATGCGCCCCTTTACAGGCATACTATAGACACCCCCCAGGTATGAAATTTAAAGGGATATTACACTTTTATTGTTTGACTTTAAGCATTATTAAAATCACTGCTCCTGAAAAAACGGCCGTTTTTAAAACTTTTTTTTGCATTGATCCATGTCCCCTGGGGCAGGACCCAGGTCCCCAAACACTTTTATTGACAATAACTTGCATATTAGCCTTTAAAATTAGCACTTTTGATTATTCATGTTCGTGTCCCATAGACTTTAACAGTGTTTGCGTGTTCGAATGAATTTTTTTCCTGTTCGCATGTTCTGGTGCGAACCGAACAGGGGGGTGTTCGGCTCATCCCTAATCATTAGCAGTAATTAGCATGGATTCACGAAGAATAGCTCTTGCCAAACCAATCTATTAACCTTCTATGAGGAAGTGAGCTGCCATCTAGATAAAAGAAGGCCCGTAGATGTGGTGTATCTGGATTTTGCAAAAACATTTGACACAATTCCCCATAAATGTTTACTGTACAAAGTAAGGCCTTTGGCATGGACCACAGGGTGAGTACATGGATTGAAAACTGGCTACAAGGGTGAGTGCAGAGGGTGGTGATAAATGGGGAGTACTCAGAATGGTCAGGGATGGAAAGTGGAGTACCCCAGGGTTCTATGCTGGGACCAATCCTATTTAATTTGTTCATAAAGGACCTGGAGGATGAGGTAAACAGTACAATCTCTGTATTTGCAGATGATACTAAGCTAAGCAGGGCAATAACTTCTCCTCAGGATGTGGAAACCTTGCAAGAAGATCTGAACAAATTGGGGGGAACTACATAGGGGATGCATTTGGGTGGCAAAAATATCAATGCAAGCTACTCACTGGGGGAGAGAAACTCTGGGGGAATCAAGGATGGAAAAGGACCTGGGGGTCCTAATACATGATAGGCTCAGCAATGGCATGCAATGTCAAGCTGCTGCTAACAAAGCAAAGAGAATATTGGCATGCATTAAAAAGGGTATTAACTCAAGAGATAAAGCGATAACGCTCCCACTCTACAAGACTCTGGTCCGGCCTCACCTGGAGTATGCTGTCCAGTACTGGGCACCAGTCCTCAGGAGGGAGGTACTGGAAATGGACCAAGTACAGAGAAGGGCAACAAAGCTAATAAAGGGACTGGAGGATATTAGTTATGAAGAAAGGTTGCGAGCACTGAACTAATTCTCTCTGGAGAAGAGATGCTGGAGAGGGGATATGATTTCAATTTACAAATACCATACTGGTGACCCCACAATATTGATAAAATGTTTCCACCGAAGGGAGTTTAATAAGACACGTGGCCACTCATTAAAATTAGAAGAAAGGAGGTTTAACCTTAAAGTGATTGTAAAGGTTCACATTTTTTTTTTAATAACAACCTCCACTGTAATGTTCGTTTTGCACAGAGTGGCCCTGAAATTTGTCTTCTGGGGTCCCTTGGCAGCTCTCACGGCTCCTCTCTGCATCGTATAAGCCCCTAGGAGAAGTGCTCTCCCGGGGGGGTTACCTTGCAGGCGCGCTCCCGAGTCCAGCATTTGCATCTATAGACATGAATGCCAGACTTGGCTCCGCCCCCCGGGGGCCCACGGCATTGGATTTGATTGACAGCAGCGGGAGCCAATGGCTGCACTGCTATCAATCTATCCAATTGAGAGCTGAGAACCCCAGGCAGAGGAAGAGCGCATCCCTGCCGGGTGAAATTCCAGGGCTCAGGTAAGTTAAACGGGGGGGGGGGGGGGCTGGGAGAGATGCATAGGATGCATTAAGGTGAAAAAACATAAGGGTTTACAGCCCCTTTACAGCCCCTTTAAACTGCGTAGAGGGTTCAGTGGGGTGCAGCAATAGTTTCAAAAAACTATTAGATAAGCACCTCAATGACCACAACATACAGGGATATACAATGTAATACTGACATATAATCACTAGGGATGAGCCGAACACCCCCCTGTTCGGTTCGCACCAGAACATGCGAACAGGAAAAAAATTCGTTCGAACACGCGAACACCGTTAAAGTCTATGGGACACGAACATGAATAATCAAAAGTGCTAATTTTAAAGGCTAATATGCAAGTTATTGTCAATAAAAGTGTTTGGGGACCTGGGTCCTGCCCCAGGGGACATGAATCAATGCAAAAAAAAGTTTTAAAAACGGCCGTTTTTTCAGGAGCAGTGATTTTAATAATGCTTAAAGTCAAACAATAAAAGTGTAATATCCCTTTAAATTTCATACCTGGGGGGTGTCTATAGTATGCCTGTAAAGGGGCGCATGTTTCCCGTGTTTAGAACAGTCTGACAGCAAAATGACATTTTGAAGGAAAAAACACATTTAAAACTACCGCGGCTATTGCATTGCCGACAATACACATAGAAGTTCATTGATAAAAACGGCATGGGAATTCACAGGGGAACCCCGAACCAAAATAAAAAAAAAAAAAAAATGATGTGGGGGTCCCCCTAAATTCCATACAAGGCCCTTCAGGTCTGGTATGGATATTAAGGGGAACCCCAGCCAAAATTAAAAAAAAAAATTGACGTGGGGTTCCCCCTAAATTCCATACCAGACCCTTCAGGTCTGGTATGGATTTTAAGGGAACCCCGCGCCAAAAAAAAAAAAAAAACGACGTGGGGTCCCCCTAAAAATCCATACCAGACCCTTATCCGAGCACGCAACCTGGCAGGCCGCAGGAAAAGAGGGGGGACGAGAGTGTGGCCCCCCCCTCCTGAACCGTACCAGGCCACATGCCCTCAACATTGGGAGGGTGCTTTGGGGTAGCCCCCCAAAACACCTTGTCCCCATGTTGATGAGGACAAGGGCCTCATCCTCACAACCGTGGCCGGTGGTTGTGGGGGTCTGCGGGCGGGGGGCTTATCGGAATCTGGAAGCCCCCTTTAACAAGGGGACCCCCAGATCCCGGCCCCCCCCTGTGTGAAATGGTAAGGGGGTACTTACCCCTACCATTTCACTAAAAAACTGTCAAAAATGTTAAAAATGACAAGAGACAGTTTTTGACAATTCCTTTATTTAAATGCTTCTTCTTTCTTCCTTCATCTTCTTCTTCTTCTGGTTCTTCTGGCTCTTCTGGTTCTTCCTCCGGCGTTCTCGTCCAGCATCTTCTCCGCGGCGTCTTCTATCTTCTTCTCCTCGGGCCGCTCCGCACCCATGGCATGAGGGGAGGCTCCCGCTCTTCTCTTCATCTTCTTCTCTTCTTCATCTTCTTCTTCATCTTCTTCTTCATCTCTTCTTCCTTCTTCTCTTCTTCATGTCTTCTGCGGGCCGCTCCGCAGCCATGCTGGCATGGAGGGAGGCTCCCGCTGTGTGACGGCGTCTCTTCGTCTGACGGTTCTTAAATAACGGGGGGCGGGGCCACCCGGTGACCCCGCCCCCCTCTGACGCACGGTGACATGACGGGACTTCCCTGTGGCATTCCCCGTGACGTCACAGGGAAGTCCCGTCATGTCACCGTGCGTCAGAGGGGGCGGGGTCACCGGGTGGCCCCGCCCCCCGTTATTTAAGAACCGTCAGACGAAGAGACGCCGTCACACAGCGGGAGCCTCCCTCCATGCCAGCATGGCTGCGGAGCGGCCGCAGAAGACATGAAGAAGAGAAGAAGGAAGAAGAGATGAAGAAGAAGAAGAAGATGAAGAAGAGAAGAAGATGAAGAGAAGAGCGGGAGCCTCCCCTCATGCCATGGGTGCGGAGCGGCCCGAGGAGAAGAAGATAGAAGACGCCGCGGAGAAGATGCTGGACGAGAACGCCGGAGGAAGAACCAGAAGAGCCAGAAGAACCAGAAGAAGAAGAAGATGAGGAAGAAAGAAGAAGCATTTAAATAAAGGAATTGTCAAAAACTGTCTCTTGTCATTTTTAACATTTTTGACAGTTTTTAGTGAAATGGTAGGGGTAAGTACCCCCTTACCATTTCACACAGGGGGGGCTGGGATCTGGGGGTCCCCTTGTTAAAGGGGGCTTCCAGATTCCGATAAGCCCCCCGCCCGCAGACCCCCACAACCACCGGCCACGGTTGTGAGGATGAGGCCCTTGTCCTCGTCAACATGGGGACAAGGTGTTTTGGGGGGCTACCCCAAAGCACCCTCCCAATGTTGAGGGCATGTGGCCTGGTACGGTTCAGGAGGGGGGGGCCCGCACTCTCGTCCCCCTCTTTTCCTGCAGCCTGCCAGGTTGCGTGCTCGGATAAGGGTCTGGTATGGATTTTTAGGGGGACCCCACGCCGTTTTTTTTTTTTTTTTGGCGCGGGGTTCCCCTTAAAATCCATACCAGACCTGAAGGGTCTGGTAATGGAATTTAGGGGGAACCCCACGTCAATTTTTTTTTTTAATTTGGCTGGGGTTCCCTTAATATCCATACCAGACCTGAAGGGCCTTGTATGGAATTTAGGGGGACCCCCACATCATTTTTTTTTTTGGTTCGGGGTTCCCTGTGGGGAATTCCCATGCCGTTTTTATCAATGAACTTCTATGTGTATTGTCGGCAATGCAATAGCCGCGGGTAGTTTTTAAATGAGTTTTTTCCTTCCAAATGTCATTTTGCTGTCAGACTGTTCTAAACACAGGAAACATGCGCCCCTTTACAGCATACTATAGACACCCCCCAGGTACGAAATTTAAAGGGATATTACACTTTTATTGTTTGACTTCAAGCATTAATAAAAATCACTGCTCCTGAAAAAACGTCCGTTTTTAAAACTTTTTTTTGCATTGATCCATGTCCCCTGGGGCAGGACCCTGGTCCCCAAACACTTTTTATGACAATAACTTGCATATAAGCCTTTAAAATTAGCACTTTTGATTTCTCCCATAGACTTTTAAAGGGTGTTCCGCGGCATTCGAATTTGCCGCGAACACCCAAATTGTTCGCTGTTCGGCGAACTTGCGAACAGCCAATGTTCGAGTAGAACATGAGTTCGACTCGAACTCGAAGCTCATCCCTAATAATCACACACATAGGTTGGACTTGATGAGCTTGCTTTTTTCAACCTCACCTACTATGTAACTATGTCATAGCATGTCCTGGACGTGACAGCAGAATAAATTGGCAAGTGATGGACGGGGTTGGTGGACAGTAGGGTTGGTGGACAGTAGGCATGCAATTCATTTTTTTTTCTAACCCCCATATTAAAATTAAGGCCCAAAAACAATTTTAACTCCTCCACTGTGCGATGTTACCAATTAAACATACGGGCACAAGACAAATTGGGGTTGGTGTTATGCTCTGCAAAAAGGTTAGTTTGGTTCACAATGTATTGGAGCAAATCTTCAGGTAAAAACAAATACAAAAAAAATCTAGTGTTGGGCTGTGCAGTAAAAAGGGGGGGGGGGTTGTAGCTGACCCTGAGCTGGAAGGCAGTCATAATGGGTTTGCCAGGGCATCTGAAAGATGGGTTTGGGTCCGGTTTCTTGGGATCTGGTGCATTATTCCAGTGTTGGAGCTAAGGCTTTCCTCCTGAGGTCTAGCTCTGTTGGTAGGCAGGTCTTCTGATCTTCTTATTTTTTGGAGAGGGACTGTTTCTTCCTACAATTTGGTCCCCGATCCACTACTCGCTACTGGCTGGTATTCTGAATCAGAATCAAATGGTGAGAGCTCCCCGCTGCTTTCATCATCCAACATACTAAGAATTTTATATGCCTCCTCAGAAGTAAAATATCTTCTGGACATGCCGGCTGATGTGAAGCTGCGATGGGTACACTGCTGATGGCGTGATTTTGGCTCTGTGACGAGTGACACTGATTAGGCTGCACTAATGGGCTGCACTGACAGATCCACTAATGGTGGCACTAATAGACTTTTTGACAGATTCACTTATGGCCGCACTAATGGACTGTGTGTGACAGATCCACTGATCTAACAGGTTCTCTTTGTTGGGGGGAGGGGGGGCACGTGGTGCACAGTAATGTGTGTACAAATCACTGTAACAGGTAACACACAGTTCTCTGTTCTCCTCCTCACACAATCGGTGTGTGAGGGGAAGAAGCCAGAAACAGCGAGTAACCGATGTGCCTTTTTTTAAATCAGAAATCAGCTTTATTCAAAGGAAACCAGGAAACATACATGGTACAAATATTCAAAGAAAAATCCAGTACATGCAAAGAGCATAATGGTCATATGAGAAAAAAACCTTTTAGTTCCTTTAAAGAAGGGGTGGTAGGAAGAACAAGTAGGCGTTTCAGAGCATGGTACCAGTGTATCAAAACAAATACATACAGTTCGAGCTTAATCATCCAAGTAGGAGATATAAACATTATCAGAGATATCTCATTAATTGGTGGGATAAAAGTAGTTTTCAGGACTATTATAATATCTAAGACATCAGCTATACAAATGGTGTAAAATCAGTACATGCTCCAGAGCGAGAAAGCCATCTGTCCCTAATCTTTGAATACTTATGAGGGCATCCTCTGTGTTCATATATTAACTTTTTATATGGGAGTGTGGCATTGACCTCTCTTGTCTAGATTTGAATAGTAGGGGGTATTGCTTGCATCCAAGTCCTTGCTATTGTCTTTCTAACCACATATAATGTCTCTCTCAAGAAGACAATAAGAGATTTGTCTATGTCCAAATCTGGTAGCAGGCCTAATAAGCATAGTTTAGGCTTCACAGTGACTGAACCCATTTCATCATGTAAGAAATGAATCACCTGGAGCCAAAATGTTTGTATTAAAGGGCAAGCCCACACATGCTAAATGGTTCCAGGGGCTGAGACACACAGTGGGCACAATTGGTTGCGAGAAGGTTCATGGGGGCAATTCTTTGGGGAGTAAGATAGGTTTGATGTATAATATATAATTGCATTAACCAATCTCATATTCTGGGGGAAACCAATTTGACAGCATCTAAGATCTCATCCCAGTCAGTATCATCTATGACGCCAAGATCCGCTTCCCATATCGTTTTGACTGTATACGCTAGTATAGTAACATTGGGATAACGTATCATGGTATGAAGGGAAGAGGTCACTTTTGTAGATTCTGTACCTATCACAATATCCAAGATGGCCATAGAAGGATATGAATCTTGGAACTGGGTTTGTAGTGTGTCAATGTTGAAGGTACCCGAACAGTAGATAATTAGGCCAAATAATGGGACCTGGGACTGTCAGTAGTTCAGGTAAATTATTGTTGAACCATAATGGACCATAATAGAATATGGGAATGAGGAGACATCAGGTATTGCTGGGGTGGGGTGCACCTCGCATAGCAACCAGAAGGGGAGTAAAGGCTGTGTGGCTAAAGGTGTGGGTTTCTAGTAAACTAGTGATTGAAGGTCAGATTTGTCAAAATAGTAGAAATGGGATGCCTGAGGGGCCAAATAGTAGTCATGGAAATCAGGATGGGCTGCTCCCCCAAGTAAAGTGGTGTTCCTCAAAATTGGCCAGGGGAGTTTATGCCTACCATGGCCCCAAACAAAATAATTCAAAATAGATTCAAGGAATTTAAAGAATTTCAAAGGCACATAAAGTGGGACACTTTGGGTAATAATAGCATTTTGACAATATTATTGTGACCCATTATGCCAAATGGGTGTCTAGCCCAGGTTTAAGTTCTAGTTTTTATCAGAGTATGAAGAGGTTCTATGTTAAGGGATATATAAGCATACAAAATTCTTGTAGCCATGACCCCTAGGTATTTAATGGAGGACACTCTAGCAAGCGGCAAAGGAGGACTAGTGAGGGAAGGGACAAAATGATCAAAGGGTAGGATCTGTAATTTGGACCAATTTATTCATAGGCCTGAGTGTAATTCCATATGTTCTATTGTTAGTAGAGCCTCTGAAAGAGATCCTGAGCCTGCTAGATATAAAATCTTATATCGTTAGTGTACATGCCGAGTTTTTCTATCAAATTTCCGATCCATAGGCCACGAATAGCGTGGTTGGCTCTTATAGATATAGCTAAGGGTTCAACTGCTAGTGCATAGAGAATGGGTGAGAGGGGACATCCCTGGCAGGTACCCCTTCCCAAGGGAAATGAATCAGATAGCTAGCCATTAATTGATACCCGTGCCCTCAGGGATTGGTGAAGAAGTTGAACCCACTTAATAAAGTGGGGGCCAAAGCTATAATTCCAAAGACACTCCCATAGGAATGTCCACTCCATGGAGTCAAGGTTTTAGCGGCATCTAATGCCACTACTACCCATGTTCCAGTCTCTTCATGAGATGCTTGTATATTCATAAACAGGCGCCTTATATTCATAGCAGTATTTTTCCCTGGCATAAATCCAGTTTGGTCAGGATGGATCAGGGATAATATTACAGTATTCATATGAGAGGCAAATATTTTAGCCAGGATTTTAATATCAACTTGTAGTAGTGAAATTGGTCAGTATGAGTCGGGATAATGGGGGTCTCTGTCTGGTTTAGGAGGAACTATAATTTTAGCTTGTTGAAGGTAGATGAGAAAATCCGGAAAGCCGCACACCGGGAAGATATTATCCAAAAGTGTTTATTGTAAAATCAGGATCATCAGGATCATACAGTATACAGGATACAGTGGCAAAAAAGTACAGGCAATCACCTAACGCGTTTCACACTTAGAGTAAGCACTTAGCATAAGTGTGAAACACGTTAGCTGATTGCCTGTACTTTTTTGCCACGGTATCCTGTATACTGTATGATCCTGATTTTACAATAAACACTTTTGGATAATATCTTCCCGATGTGCGGCTGTCCGGATTTTCTCATCTACCTTCAACATGACTCAGCATTAGCCAGCACCTGGGGCTCTTTACTCTCGGAGACAACCATTCGGTTTACACCTGGTTTGGATCTACACTTGTGCGGTGAAAACTCTCAAGCTATAATTTTACCTTCCCGCATGGAGGATGGTAAACTAGCGGTGTCAAGAATTACCAATGAGAATTTTAGAATAGCATAAAATTCAAGTGGAAGTCCATCTGACCCGGGGCCTTGGAAGTGGCCAAATGTGATACTGCAGTTGTTATGTTGTCTATCCTTATGGGGACCTTGAGGAGGGAAACTTGATCCTCACTGAGGCGAGGAATTGTATTGTCTGTAAATAGTCTCTGGTTTCTTGTGGAATTTGGCATAACGTGTGGTATATTAGTTTTGAAATTCAGTAGCCAACTGTCATTGTGTGGTAATGAGCACCCCATTTGGGCCCTTCAGAGAAACTACAACCGGAGGGGTGGTATCTAAGTGGGCTAGATAAGCAAGCAATTTGGCTGATCTTTCACTATATTCAAATATCTTTTACAAAAAAATAGGTGTTGTTTGGCTTTCTCCATGTGTACTTGTGCTACTAGGCGGGTTTGCAATTTGAGGTTGGTACTATTTTCCAGAGGGGGTCCGCAGAAAAAGTCTCCTCAAGTTTGCATAGATAGGCTATAGCTTCTTGGAGTACTTGTCTAGAGGTAGTCTTGTGTCTGTTTATTCGCCTAGATAGTAATGTATGTGCATGGAGTTTAAATGCTCCCCAGATCAGCCCCAACAGTGGATGTGTCCCTGGTTTGTGTCAAAACAAAATTGGAACTCTCTAGGTATGTCCTGTTTATCTGCTAGAGCTAGGGGTTTAATCTCCATTGGAGAGTTGGAGAGTCCATGAACATTTGAATGGTTACCCAATAGGGGGCATGATCTGGCAAGATTCTGGTTGCAAAGCCCACATCTGTCAGTTTAGGAAGCAGATTTGTGGACAAGAAAAATAAATCTATACAGGACATGGTGTTATGAGTGGCCGAAAAGCAAGAGTATGCTCTATAGGAAGGGTGTTTATGTCTTCATGTGTCCACTAAGGCAAAATCTGTCATCATGGGAATTAACCTAGTATGAGTCAAGGGAGGTGTGTCAGTAACAGGTTAGCTCATACGATCTAGAGCAGGGGTCAAAACCTTATTGAAATCCCTCATCCAAACAACCTGGACTGCAGGAAACTGGGAAATACAGGTGAGGCCTTTGTTAACCACGGTTGAGCAGTATGGGAGGAGGATGTAACACGCCAAAATCAAGATAGGGGAACCTCTAATGGCAGCTTGTATCAACTCAAATCTACCCTGCTGATCAGACTGTAGTGTGAGCAGTTCGAAAGGGACATTTCAATTAGAATTGAGCATTCATTAGGGGCACATGGGTTCCGCCCCTCCTATCCATGCACCCAGCCCCCTAATCTACATGCAGGGCACCAGACACATGGATTACAGAGGCTCTAATAGACTTCAAAAAAGGGTAAGGGCTGCACTTCGAGCCCACCCAGTTGTGTGACAATTACAAATGAATATTCGCTATTCTCACACTGATCCTCCTCCTGGCCAATCAGGAAGCTGGTCCTGAGATCCTATACCCGATTGGCTGAAAGGACAGGCGATCCTATTGGATGCCTAGGAGGAGGAGACACATGGCGGAAGCTGCCGTGATGCAGAGGAGGAGGAGATGCCTGCTGCAACCCATCGCCCGTAGGACCTAGATAGGGTAAGTGCGGGGCTGGATGACCAACCGTGAGACATGAGACCCCCAGGGGGGTGTGGATGACCCGACCAAGTGGGATTGGGGGTGCGGATGACACGACCAAGAAAGAGTGGAGGGGGGCGGTGCTACTGGCAGACCGGTGGGTTGTGGCTGCCAGTAGCCACTGGGATTGAGACGCCCATACAGTATTGAATGTGAGTTGCATGGTATGCCCAGCCAACCCAGGGGTGCTTCAGAGCCATCTGCATGTGACCAGTAATATTCATTTCAACTAGGGCAATACTATCAGCTCTCGGTGATTTAAGGAGAGTGAAAACAGCTGTGCGTTTGATTTTGTTTTGCATCCCACAAACATTCTAAGTAAAAAATTTATTACATGTCATGAGACATGATAATGCCATATAAAAGGATTTAGAAGGTGTTGAATCAGCATGGTATAACCATTTATGAGTGATTGCATAGATATCAACATAATACACATAAAGAAACCATTTTAGCACGTCAACATAAGGCCATGTATGGTTATAAGGAATAACAACTGTTGAATAATAATAACTATTTCCCACCCTCCCAGCTCCTCATCTCCCAAACTTTATGAGAGCATGTATCCATCAAATCTGAAAAACATAACAGTCATTCGGTATATAAACAGAACCAGAGGTGCATGACAGAAGGTTGAAAAAAAACATTTGTGTGAATATAACACAAAAGAAAAAAAAAGTTCTATGGAGATGACTTCTTCACTGAAAAGCTTATGAAGTATAGAGACTATAAGAAAACAGATGGTCCTCAGTCTTTACCAGTAGAGAGTGTGCATATAGTACAAGTAATAACGGCTAAAGGATATTGTCCCTGAGGCAAAATCTCATAGGGCCAAAACCCATAGGAGAGGCCGCATATAGATTGCATTCTATTGTTCAGGGAGAACCAGATTAATGGTCGACAATACTATAAATGGTTCAAAATAGAAATAGTCACGTGACTGTTCCTCAGGAAGTATAACTTCCTGTTAGCTCTGTGGCTAAGAGGCAGGTAAGTTTGTGGTAAAGATGGATAGTAGGTAGAATCAACAAAATTTTGCCATGGGGAGGTAAAACAATAAAAAAAAAAAAGAAGAGATATGGGGAGAAATTTGCTCTCCCCCTCCTGAAAACAGCATTACTCACTGCTGGTGGTGCCCGTGGACAAATAATGCAAGATGTGCCCGCTGGTCTAGGCAGTTGAAAGCCAGGTCTGGGTCCTCAAAGAAGTGGATACAGCATGACATATTTCAGATGCAATACACGCATACGCCTTTCAACATCTTAAGCACCGACATCTCTGTCATTGGACTTCATTAGAGAAGTCAGAAAATATGGCCACATGTACATTCTGGTAAGGTATATTGCACTTTTCCCTGATGAGGCAAATAATTTTATCCCGATCCTTGAAATTAAGAGATTTGGCAATAAGCGTACGGGGGGGGGGGCTCCCTGTGGAGGAGGCTGGAATGCAGTGCCCTCTTTCCACTGCAAACATAACTGTGAATGGTAAGAAGGTTTTCCAGGAAGCTGGCCGAATCGTTTTCCTCCGCATTCTCCAAGAGGCCAATGAATCTGAGATTGCATCTATGAAGACGATTCTCTATGTCATCCTGCTTGGAACTCAGTTGTTGTAGTTGGCGTTGCATGTGGTCAGTAGTTTGCTGTAGGGGATGCAGTATATCTTCTGCCCTACTGATCCGAGCCTTCGTCTCCATAACGCAATCACAGAGTTTGGACATTTTCTGTCGTATGAGCGATATGTCAGTTTTGACCTCCTCGATCTTAGTAGTGAGTGTGCTTTGACATAGTAATATAGTGTTGCCCTATGAAGATTTTCTGAGTAATCTCCATTAGCAACTGGAAATATTTGTGTTGGTAAGGGGTTAACCTAGCTAGCTGTATACATATGACAGGCTTTAGATTGAGAACCTAATTCATTTAACAGTTCCTTTTGACTTGCAGAAATGTTAGGTGTGTGTTATGGGAGATGCTCTGCTATTTACCCGTCGTAAATTGAAATGCAAGGAAGAGATACCATCAGAGTTAAATACTGTAGTTGAGACCTGATGGGGTCGAGTTCATTAGCTAGATAAAGGTCTTCTAGTCCCATATGTTAACCAACCCTTTATCCACTTCAAGGGTGTTTGATATGCTGAGAATATTTCTTTGATCTGTTCAGGAATGGACAATTTGTCCCGGCTATGCCCATGCATAGTTAAGTGCCCCATTCAAGTGAAGGTGATGACCTTCTCTTTAATTAATTTCTCTTCTAATTAATTATCTCCCCAAGAGAGGAGGTGCTAGTGAGGGGCTGAGCTATGCTAAATTAAGGGGAAGGGGAAATTGTCCAATCTTGAAGGAGATACGCCCGGAGGGAGGAGAGGGGTAACATCGTTCCGCCAATCAGTGGGGCCCTGTTCAAGTCAATGAGAGATGGGCCTATATTAGGGTAAGGTACACACAGGGAAGAGAAGGAGTCATGAGTCTGACGTGGGCCCACTAAATATCAGGTCAGCTCCCAGCACTTAAGGTATACCTGCTTGTCATATGTTTGTTTGCTGTTTGTATTTTGATGCATTGAGGAATATACTCTGTATTCTTTTATTTTAACCTAATATTTTCTTCCTTGGTGTAGACTATAGATATATAAATAAAAATTTGTGCGCTAGCAATAATGTAATTAGGGAAAAGATGCCTAGGAGACACAATGTATGTGTGAATCCCAGCAAAAATAATAATGACAGGTGTATGAAATCCTTTCTCAAGGATCCAACAAAATATTTACATATTCTGAAAATAAATTATAAATAATCACACATCCAAAGAACACCTATAATCAGTCCATGAATAAGTTCAACAAATAAGGTAGAGAGAAAAAGTCCATTTGATATATCTCATCACAAAATCAGGAAAATAATGAGCTGAAGGGACTATTTCCGGATACACATTGATTGCAGAAAAAGGAGTAATAGATGTACGCTTACCCCAATCGTTGGACCTCCTCTGTGGCAAAGTCGTATGGGCTTGCAGATATAGCCCTCTGCGGGGACAGATGGAAAGTTGATATCCGGGTCTTGTCAGCGTGTGCCACCGACTCCAATATGGTCCGGTCGATCCAACTGCTCCAACATCAGAGGGGGGACTCAGGAGTGGAAGAGTCCATATTTAAGAAAAAACACAAGGAGAAGAACTCCAATAGTGTAATAACGTTGGGGATTTATTGGTTAAAATAAACCACAGGTGTACATATAAAAAATTCCAATAGGAAAAAATATTTCTCTAAAAAAGCCGGCATAAAACAAAGGCTGAACGCCCGTGCAAATAAGAAATTCAGAACACGTGATGGCAAGCACTGCGAGGCCACGCCCTACATGTTTCGTCATACATGACGTCTTCTACGGTGCCCCGTAGAAGACGTTACGTATGACGAAACATGTAGGGCGTGGCCTCGCAGTGCTTGCCATCACGTGTTCTGAATTTCTTATTTGCACGGGCGTTCAGCCTTTGTTTTATGCCGGCTTTTTTAGAGAAATATTTTTTCCTATTGGAATTTTTTATATGTACACCTGTGGTTTATTTTAACCAATAAATTGCCAACGTTATTACACTTTTGGAGTTCTTCTCCTTGTGTTTTTTCTTAAATATGGACTCTTCCACTCCTGAGTCCCCCCTCTGATGTTGGAGCAGTTGGATCGACCGGACCATATTGGAGTCGGTGGCACACGCTGACAAGACCCGGACATCAACTTTCCATCTGTCCCCGCAGAGGGCTATATCTGCAAGCCCATACGACCTTGCCACAGAGGAGGTCCAACGATTGGGGTAAGCGTACATCTATTACTCCTTTTTCTGCAATCAATGTGTATCCGGAAATAGTCCCTTCAGCTCATTATTTTCCTGATTTTGTGATGAGATATATCAAATGGACTTTTTCTCTCTACCTTATTTGTTGAACTTATTCATGGACTGATTATAGGTGTTCTTTGGATGTGTGATTATTTATAATTTATTTTCAGAATATGTAAATATTTTGTTGGATCCTTGAGAAAGGATTTCATACACCTGTCATTATTATTTTTGCTGGGATTCACACATACATTGTGTCTCCTAGGCATCTTTTCCCTAATTACATTATTGCTAGCGCACAAATTTTTATTTATATGTTTATCACTTTATGGATATTTGGAGTTTTTTTTGCAGCTGCATCTTTGTGAATTTAATCTTTTATCACGTTTGGCTCATTAGCGCAGGTTTTTTCCACCATTTCGTAGACTATAGATAGACTATAAATAGATGGCTGTGTATTAGTTAGACTTTCAACTACTCACCAATAAATGTTGTTATTGTGTTAAAACTTTCACTCTTGGTCAAAGAACTCTCATTTAACCCACATCATATCTTTGAGATATTAAATCTTAAATATAATAAACGGGTAACAATCGCATCCAGTGCTTTTGTTGTGTCGGCCGCGGTTTGCTCAGAGTCAGAGGAGGTCGTGGCGCCATCTTCAGCCTGCTGGTCTTTATCCTGCCATCAGAACCTTGCAAACTGACTGCCCGCATTTGTGAATTTCTATGGTGGAGATATGATCCTCAATAGGGATGACCCGAACACCCCCCTGTTTGGTTCGCACCAGAACATGCGAACAGGAAAAAAGTTTGTTCGAACACGCGTACACCGTTAAAGTCTATGGGACACGAACAGGAATAATCAAAAGTGCTAATTTTAAAGGCTTATATGCAAGTTATTGTCATAAAAAGTGTTTGGGGACCCGGGTCCTGCCCCAGCGGACATGAATCAATGCAAAAAAAAGTTTTTAAAATGGCCGTTTTTTCGGGAGCAGTGATTTTAATAATGCTTAAAGTCAAGCAATAAAAGTGTAACATCCCTTTAAATTTCATACCTGGGGGATGTCTATAGTATGCCTGTAAAGGGGCACATGTTTCCCGTGTTTAGAACAGTCTGACAGCAAAATGACATTTCAAAGGAAAAAAAGTCATTTAAAACTACTCGCGGCTATTGCATTGCCGGTCCGACAATACACATAGAAGTTCATTGATAAAAACGGCATGGGAATTCCCCACAGGGGAACCCCGAACCAAAATTTAAAAAAAAAATGACGTGGGGGTCCCCCTAAATTCCATACCAGGCCCTTCAGGTCTGGTATGGATTTTAAGGGGAACCCCGCACCAAAATAAAAAAAAACGGTGTGGGGTCCCCCCAAAAATCCATACCAGACCCTTATCCGAGCATGCAACCTGGCAGGCCGCAGGAAAAGAGGGGGGGACGAGAGAGCCATACCAGGCCACATGCCCTCCACATTGGGAGGGTGCTTTGGGGTAGCCCTAAAACACCTTGTCCCCATGTTGATGAGGACAAGGGCCTCGTCCCCACAACCCTGGCCGGTGGTTGTGGGAGTCTGCAGGCGGGGGGCTTATCGGAATTTGGAAGCCCCCTTTAACAAGGGGACCCCCAGATCCCAGCCCCCCCTGTGTGAAATGGTAAGGGGGTACAAAAGTACCCCTACCATTTCACTAAAAGACTGTCAAAAATGTTAAAAATTACAAGAGACAATTTTTGACAATTTCTTTATTTAAATGCTTCTTCTTTCTTCTTTCTTCTATTTTCCTTCATCTTCTTCTTCTTCTGGTTCTTCTGGTTCTTCCTCCGGTGTTCTTGTCCAACATCTTCTCCGCGGCGTCTTCTTCCCTTCTTCTCCTCGGGCTGCTCCGCATCCATGATGGCATGGAGGGAGGCTCCCGCTCTTCTCTTCATCTTCTCTTCTTAATCTTCTTTTCTTCTTCTCTTCTTCATCTTCTTCTCTTCTTCATCTTCTTCTCCGGGCCGCTCTGCATCCATGCTGGCACGGTGGGAGGCTCCTGCTGTGTGACGCGTCTCCTCTTCTGACGGTTCTTAAATAATGGGGGGCAGGGCCACCCGGTGACCCCGCCCCCCTCTGACGCACGGGACATGACGGGACTTCCCTTTGGCATTCCCCGTGACATCACAGGGAAGTCCCGTCAAGTCACCGTGCGTCAGAGGGGGGCGGGGTCACCGGGTGGCCCCGTCCCCCATTATTTAAGAACCGTCAGAAGAGGAGACGCGTCACACAGCGGGAGCCCCCACCATGCCAGCATGGATGCAGAGTGGCCTGGAGAAGAAGATGAAGAGGAGAAGAAGATGAAGAAGAGAAGAAGATGAAGATAAGAGCGGGAGCCTCCCTCCATGTCATCATGGATGCGGAGCGGCCTGAGGAGAAGAAGGGAAGAAGACGCCGCGGAGGAGATGCTGGACAAGAACACCGGAGGATGAACCAGAAGAACCAGAAGAACCAGAAGAAGAAGAAGATGAAGGAAGATAGAAGAAAGAAGAAGCATTTAAATAAAGGAATTGTCAAAAACTGTATGTTGTCATTTTTAACATTTTTGACAGTTTTTTAGTGAAATGGTAGGGGTACTTTTGTACCCCCTTACCATTTCACACATGGAGGTGGGTTGGGATCTGGGGGTCCCCTTGTTAAAGGGGGCTTCCAGATTCCGATAAACCCCCCGTCCGCAGACCCCCACAACCACTGTCCAGGGTTGTGGGGATGAGGCCCTTGTCCTCATCAACATGGGGACAAGGTGTTTTGGGGGGCTACCCCAAAGCACCCTCCCAATGTTGAGGGCATGTGGCCTGGTACAGTTCAGGAGGGGGTCCTCCCTCATCCCCCCTCTTTTCCTGCGGCCTGCCAGGTTGCGTGCTCGGATAAGGGTCTGGTATGGATTTTTAGGGGGACCCCACGCCGTTTTTTTTTAAATTTTGGCGCGGGGTTCCCCTTAATATCCATACCAGACCTGAAGGGTCTGATAAGGTATTTAGGGGGACCCACCACGTCATTTTTTTTATTTAGGCCGGGGTTCCCCTTAATATCCATACCAGACCTGAAGGGCCTGGTATGGAATTTAGGGGGACCCCCCACATCATTTTTTTTTAAATTTTGGTTCGGGGTTCCCCTGTTGGGAATTCCCGTGCCGTTTTTATCAATGAACTTCTATGTGTATTGTCGGACCGGCAATGCAATAGCCGCGAGTAGTTTTAAATTACTTTTTTTCCTTTGAAATGTCATTTTGCTGTCAGACTGTTCTAAACACGGGAAACATGTGCCCCTTTACAGGCATACTATAGACACCCCCCAGGTATGAAATTTAAAGGGATATTACACTTTTATTCTTTGACTTTAAGCATTATTAAAATCACTGCTCCTGAAAAAACGGCCATTTTTAAAACTTTTTTTTGCATTGATCTATGTCCCCTGGGGCAGGACCCAGGTCCCCAAACACTTTTTATGACAATAACTTGAATATTAGCCTTTAAAATGAGCACTTTTGATTTCTCCCATAGACTTTTAAAGGGTGTTCCGCGGCATTCGAATTTGCCGCAAACACCCCAAATTGTTCGCTTTTCGGTGAACTTGCGAACAGCCGATGTTTGAGTCGAACATGAGTTTGACTCGAACTCAAAGCTCAACCCTAATCCTCAATAGTGTAGTAGCCCACAGGAATCAGATAGGTAGAAAATATTTGCAATCATCCGAGCAGTATAGATGAAACAGGATCAAATGTGCACAGAGCTCTCAACACCAGTGTCTCACTTCATCGCCCTCCAGGCCACACCCCCCAATCGCTGTATGTTTACAGTTGTGATCGACTGTGATTGGACACAGCCGTTCAAGTGGTAAAAAGCCAATTTCATTGGCTCTTTACCCTGATCGGGGATGCACTGTGTCCGAGGGACACACCTCATCCCCAATCGCTGTGCTGCATGCCCCCGGGGGTGCCCACTAGCCGTGCATCCTGAAGGACATCAAATTAAAACACCATTATATACTAGCCGGGCATCCTGAAGCACACCATTATAAATTCATTTGCTAGCTTTTTCCTTGGCAGTATTTTTTTCAAGCAACTCTGACTGTTGATAAATTCTATATAGCCAGCTTTTGGAATTACAACTGAATATTTTGTCAAAAAAATCCTGGTACCTAAAAAGCAAGATGTTTTGTCAGAAAGGTCTGCAACCTTAAAAGTTTTAAAAACCTCACTGTGAATATGGATTATTAAAATGAAAAAATTGCACTCTTAAACAATAATGAGATTTTCAATCAGCTTGACAAAGTGACTTAATACACAAATGTGCTTGTAACCTTCCACTGTCTTTGAACTAATTCACACCAGTATTACAACGCAGCAGCTGGTGTGAGGTGTGGCCCAGAGGGAGCACTGTTCACTCTTTTTAAACCAACTTTATTGATAATTCATATAGGGGTTATTTACTAAAACTGGAGCATGCAAAATCTAGTTCAGCTTTGCATAGAAAGTAATCAGCTTCCAGGTTTCTTTGTCAAAGCTTAATTGAACAAGCTGAAGTTAGAAGCTAATTGTCTACCATGCACAGCTGCACCAGATTCTGAGTGCAACAGTTTTTGTAACCACAAAGACCCCACCCTTTTGTGACCCACCACCCATAATGACCGGGGCAGGGACATCACAAGGGACAGGGTCTCCGGATGACATCACTGGATGGCCACGTTCCATAACTATATAAGAAATGGCACACACCGGAACTAACACAACAGTGGGAGATAGCATCGGGAGAAGACATCAGCAGAGCGAGAAAAAGCTGCAGAAGAGCCAGAGGAAGAAGACAGTGGAGGGAGAAGAACCAGAGGAAGAAGACATCAGCAGAGGGAGAAGACATCACCGGAAAAAGAAGACATGTTGGAGCTACGACTGGGGACATTCTTTATTTGTAATAAAGGACTTTGTCAAAAACCTGTGTACTGTTTTTAATTTTTTTTGACACTTTTTTGGGTGAATGAGTAGGGGTACTTGTTAAAAGGGGGGTTTCAGATTCTGATAAGCCCCCTGCCTGCAGACCACCACAACCACCACCCAAGGTTGTCGGGAAGAGGCCCTTGTCCCCATCAACATGGGGACAAGGTGTTTTGGGTGGGGGGGGCAGAGCCCCAACCACCCCAAAGCACCTACCCCACCATGTTGAGGGCATGTGGCTTGGTGTGGTCCACCCTGGTGGACGCTCACTTGTCCCCTCCTTTCCTGACCTGCCAGGCTGCGTGATTGGATAAGGATCTGGTATGGATCTTGGGGGTGCCACCCCATTTTTTTTTAATTTTAGTGTGGGGTTCCCCTTCAAGATCCTCAGAGCACAAGTCAAATGACACAAGTTGGACCAGTTAAGATGGCTCTCATAAGGAACCATTGATTTATACACGTCATGCAACATGTGCTTCCAAAGTCATATGTCGCACCAGTGTGAACCGGGTGTCACTCAACATCTACATTTCTGGTAGAAACTACAAAGCTGTGCGTATGTCTGGATTTGACTTAGTCATTGCAAAGAAAATTTTCACTATGCAATAATACATGTTTGTTAAAAAGGAAGTTAATTGGTGAAGAGAGAACTTTCAGAAACATATTTGTGCACAAAAACATGAGAAACTGTACAAATAAAAAATCATTTTCACTGCTGCCTACTTGGAAAATCATGGTGACATGCAGGCAGCATTATCTGTTTGCTGATAGTTGCATCAAAACAAAAATGTTGCTTGAAGCTGATCACTCTTCATAATCAGTAATCTTTAAAGCATGTTTTTTTTAAGCACAAGTGGGATTAGAAGGAGTCTCACCTTGATCTTTTAACTCTGTCCCTATTGCTTCTGGTTTCACTTT